>CM048745.1:314324257-315524257 GCA_026315105.1 Locusta migratoria
GCGCACCTCTGCAAATTTCTAAGCCAGTGAAGCAATTCAAGAGCTATTTCCCAAATGACAGAATTCAGCTGTCATTTCCTGCAGCCTAGCTGTCAAGGTCACCAGCTATTAATGTCTCAGGCTGTAGAGTTATTTGACTAGTTTAGTGGCCACATAGTGAATTTTGTTCAATTGAAGGCAAGTATTAGGTAACATTCACACTGTGACCCTTGACACTGAGGTCTGTTTGTGGAACATGCTGTTTCTGTTTCAACTTCTAGCAGAAAATGGTGGACAGCATATTGAACAAGATTTGAAGTCTTGATTAATAGGTTTTACAGTATGTGCTTTTCTGTGGTTTGCATCTACATCTACATGGGATACTCTGCAAATCACATTAATGTGCCTGGCAGAGGGTTCATCGAACCACCGTTATACTATTTCTCCCATTCCATTCTCAAATAGTGCACGGAAGGAAGGACACCTGAATCTTCCGTTCGAGCTCTGAAGCCCAAGGACAATTAAAAACCATTTTCCCCCATAAAATGAGCATGATGTGGACATATACAAATGCAAACACACCTAGACAGACATTGTCTAGGTGTGTTTGCGTTTGGGTGTGATTGTGTGTGTGTGTGTGTGTGTGTGTGTGTGTGTGTGTGTGTGTGTGTGTGTGTGTTTACCTTCCTTTCCTTCCACTCCTGGGATTGGAATGACCCCTTTTCCACTTCCTTAAAACCTATATCCTTCCCTTTCTCCTCTCCTTTCTTCCTCTTTTTCCTGACAAAGTGACCAAGGGTTGCGAAACCTTGTATTTGTGTTTGTGTGTGATTTTATTTCTGTCGACCAGCCTGTCCTTTGGGTAAGTCATCAGATTTCTATTTTATATATATATACCCTGCAAACTGTACAAAATTTCATGTTGGTATAATCATGACCTACTCTTTAGCCTGTTTGGTCATTATAAAGTAGAAAATAAAATTAAAAAAATTCCCAATTTTCAACTTAAATGCTATAGTTGGAAGTTTTTGTGGGGATTACTTGGATAAAATGTTGTTAATAAACTTGCCTCCACCATCTGATCTAGCTCTTGCAGTGGTAGAGGTAGCTATCAAAAGGTATGATTTTACCAGCATTTGATATGGGAAGTTAGTAATATACTGTTGCTAAAAGATTAGATGTATTGTTTTTCTTAGAAAATATAATTTTTCAAGCAATGTATGCTTTATTTTTCAGAAAAATGACAAGGAGCAATACAATTGTGATAAGCCGTGCCTACACTCTGAAAAAGAAAAAGTTGTATCGGTCCTACAATGAATAAACCATACTTAATGGCTGGACCATAACAGAAGACTGACTGCTCTGAGATATATGCAAATAGTAGCAGCTTCATTGCCATTTAGTATGTTGTAAATTTTGTATCAGTTCTATGTATATAAATTTAGTCCATAACAGGGTAGTAACTGTTTGAAGCAGTCCTGATGTACCTGTTCATTTAACTGCCATTACATTTGTGGCTGTATTAACTTGTAAAAGTTGTGCAATATTTTTGTGATGTTGGCTTACATGTGTATATTTATATATAATAGTATGCCAACAAGGATTTAATTATCCTGAATATTGTGATATTTCTTCTATTCAATGTTGAATGTTGGTGTGATAGTATTTTCATAAACAAATGTATTTTCTAGATCTGATTTAAAGCTTCATTAAATGAAGTTAGAAGATTTAATTGTACAAGTTGATGGCAGCAGTTATGGGAAAAATATTTTACACTGCATTTACTTGCAGTACATTATTGTTTTACCAGTCACCTGGATTTCAATATACTTACTGAATGTTTGCTTCCATTCTGACTGATTTCATTAATTTGATTTAGCTATAATACAGTTGTCATGCAGCCTGTTCGGGAATGTGAAACTGAGAGGAACTCGGTACAGGTCTCAAACTTGTGCATAGTTGTGTCTGTAGTTTTAAATTCCTTTTATGAGGATATGTTTTATCACATTTCATCCAGTTTTTGTACTTTTGTAATTCAGTTTCAAAGAAAATAAATTTGTGCATATTTGTTCTGTCTCAAATCTGAAAAATATGAAAATTTTTATGCCAACCATATCCATTCCTAATTGAAATTCAGTATGAGGAGAGTTTGCCACTCACTTGCAGATATTTAAGCCATGAGTCACATAGGAGTCTCATATACACAGAAATTAGCTTTCAGCCAAAATTACACAAACAAGCACACCTCCCTCACACAGAACCAGCATCTCTGACTGCGGTGGTCTAGAGCTGAACTTGGAACACAGCAGTTGGGAATGATGGTTGTGGAGTGAGTGATTTCACAAATATCTTTTAAGTGGGTTGCAAATTATCTTAATTATATTGAACTGCAACCTAGACTTCCCATTGTAACCTAATTGGAATTCCTTTGTAAGATACAAAACATTTCACCTTCAGATTTGTTAATTGTTGTTCCACACAGCAAGCATAGTTGGCCTGTGGTCCAAGGTCTCCCTTTCCTAAGTGTTTATATTTATCTTGTATTCACTGTATAGGCCTAATCTTGTAGTAGTAATAATAAAAAGAAAACTCCTCATATGTTGTGGAATGAAACTGGTTGTTCAGAGGAATTTGAGCAATATCAATGCAAGAAAAATTTGAATAGTATGACTCCATTGGTGATGTAACTGCAAATTAAGACAACAGCAATTAAATGAGCTTATATTTTCTCATTATAAAAATGCTCATTTAACTGAAATCTAAGGCAAATCAGTGAAAAGCGTTAAAGTTTTGGTCATTAGGAACAAGTGTGTAAGAATCACTTTGTAAAGACAAAATGTAGCTTTAGAATTTTGTGACACATTCAAAGACCTTTGAAAGGCAATATTTACACTTACAGACCATTTTTTTGGATACTAATATACATTGCAAGTTGATTTACTGTGTAAAACTTATGGACATAAATTTCTGGTTGGAAATTTGTAGTATATACTTGACTTAAAGTTTAGCTTCTGAATTTTCAAATGCTGATGCAGATTTTCCAACATACACAATTTTTCACAATAAACCCTCAAACTTTGTTTTTCATTTAGCATTATTGGTTTGAAGTTGTGCCAGACGTTTTTAAAAATATGATGGCAGCAGTCACAGCAGAGGTTGTAGATAACATGTCAACATGCTCTTGTCATCCCAAATATACTTGATTTATAAAATTAAACTCGCTCTACAATTTTACCTCTTGAGAGTAGCTCATGGTAGTTTTTAGAATTTTATCATTATGTGAAACATTAGAAATCACTTTTATTCCCTCTGTAATGTCAGTAGGTCAACTGCGAAAAATTCAGGATGGAACATTAAAAACCAGACTTTTGTTGGCAGTTTAGTGTAGTTTAGAACCCCCTGCTGATTCAGTTTATGCAAGGTGCTGAATGGATGATAACTTAAGGAATTAGTGATCAGCTACAATCATTGCCACCACCTATTATTGATACTTATCTGCTCAAACAATAGCATCATCACCTGACATGGAATGACAAGACACAAGCATAGTGCATATGGTATCAATGTGTTTTCCATGTGTAGAATATGGAAGGTGTGCAATCTGAGTTTGACTGAGGACACTCAGATTCTCTGAAGGAGCATTTCAGAAACTGCACAACTTGGAGTTTTGAGAAATGCTTTGATAAGTGTCTTCAAGTGACAAAAGTTGAAACCAAGTCCAAATGTTGAAGGGTAGCCAAGAATGGTTTGAACAGAGAGAACTGCGGCGGAACTAACATCAGTCGTTAACATGTTTGCTGCGGGCAACAGTGTGGGCTGCTAACGCTCTAGGTAGAGGCATGTAAGCGCATTTGTGGTGAGAGCTAAAATCAGACCCGTACAAAACCTGTAATTTTAAAAGTGAATAACGTCTGCACAAGAGGTGGTGCTAGATGTACATTTCAAGTACGCTTTAACTGCATGCCGATTATGTGATAAATGCTGCAAGCTGTCTGACGCTTACAAGCGTCATACACCTCGGTTGCACAGTGGTAGTGCCAAACTATGAATCTGAAGGTCGCGGGTTCAATCCCCACCCGGTTCTAGGATTTTAGCAACTTTTCCACTTCCTTCACCTCTGGCAGTATTGCTCATGTGAAAAATACCGAGTAGCACCGTGGTTCGGAAACCATGTTAAACTGTAGGTCCCTCTATAACTGGCTGGGTAAGTAAGTTCGGAGGAAGGCAACAGCATACCACCTCCAAACAGTGCCATGCCTAGTAAAGCACTGTGGTGTTGAAACCAATCTTCGGATTGTTGACTGCTTTACTTTTATTATGCACTTATTGCAAACAACTCTTAAAACTCCTCCGATTTATTGCAAGCTGGAAAGAAAATGAAATTCAAACATGCGATAAGTTTGCTTTATCGAGAAAGAATTACTCTGAAAACACCAAAAGGTTTATCAAACGGGGAAAAAGAAACAGGTCTCATCTGCAGTGTGGTGCTGTGGAGACCTAATCCCATATAAAAAATTTGCAAGGTGTGTAGGTGATGTTTTTATAGCAAACCACTAAGGATAAAACACATGACTGCAGACAGGAAAACATTACGTTTTTTTGTGGCTTGTACTTACATGAGTGCACAGCCAAACTAAACTGAATACTCAGCTAGCGCACTGCTTACAAGCTTTACCCACACTGGCGTGGTGATCGCGGAAACACTTATAAGCATCAGCCGCAGCGAGCATGTTAATTATGGTTAGAGTACAAGTGTGTTTGAAGACGCACTGCGCCGGACACTCTTAAAACATTGACTGCCACAATGACATCATAGGTGCGCCAGAGCTGCCTGCTGTGTCAGTGGTGGCCACATGGCAGCCAACGTGTTAATGATGGACCTACACCACCAATGGCCCATGTACAAGATGCATCTGAAAAGTTTGGTGAATGGTTTCTTATATTTCCTAAGAAAAGTTACAAATGAAATACCTTCACTGGAAAATAATTTTTAAGCCATAAATTAAATAAAAATTGTCAACGATGTTCGTGTTGTGTATTTGAGTTTTAGTAAGGCCATAGTCTGAAGCCCTGTATTGTCTGCAGTAGTGTGGACTGTTTGTCTTATTGTTTCTTGCCAAACCTATGGGATCACAGACTGCTAAAGTAAAGTAAATTTCTCTGCTAATAGATAAATTAATTGTATTGTGGCATCACTTGTGTATTGGAAAGCCTATCATTACTAAATAACTAACCAATGGTATTATCTTTCAAAGGGGCACAATGTTATATCTTAGCCAACTATGGTTAGCTGTTTTGAGTGTTCTTTTGGGCCTTACGCTGTATTACACAACTTAAATACACAAGGTAATCATTGCTCTATATGTTGACAGTAATGCCTCACAGGGATGATGGTTACTGATTGCCCCTGCCAGTTAATGAAGGTTGTGTATCACAAAATAAAATTCGCCTTAATGATCTGCCTAACTTAATATTTATTGTTCCTTCTGGGACAATGCCAATGCCTGGGAGAGAAAATTCAAAATTTATCTTAGTCAATATTTCTACAAATAGTCCCAATACTTACATTCAATGATTAAAAATGTTGCATGATAAGCAGTACTACATTTGAACAAAGTTAGCATTTACTGATGTAAAAATACTGTTGCAATTACATGGGAGGTAAACAATAGATATTTTATGTGACTGATGAGGCAGCAAAGTTTTCTTTGCATTTTGCTTCAATAAATTTAGTTGGCACAGGTTAAGCATGAACAACATTAAGCAGCTAGCAAATTGAAGTTTTATAGGATTTTCCAGATCTGTTGAGACATTGAATTATTGGGGCTCCTGCTGGATGTTTGTCATTCTCAGGCGAAATTTTGATGGTTTAACCCTCAGATAGCACCTCGGAACCTGTAGATAGAACCTAGAGAAGACGGCGAGTTACGCTGTCTAAATATTGTGAGAAAATGATACGAACATTCAGCAGGAGCCCCGATTATTCAACATGTCAGCATACAGATTGTTTCTATAATTTTCTTTGATTTCTGTTAATGGGATCTCATAGTTGTGCACACAACACCCGTATCAGCCTTTTTTGTTGTTAAAGTTGCTTCAGCTCCAATACTGAATGGTGTTTTTAAAGATATTTGTCAGTGTGACTTTAGACAGCAGTCACCAAACTTATCCTACATGAGTGCAACTCACTTTGATCAGTTGCAACATTAGAAGTAGTTTGTAATATTACACTGCTCATGATGACGTTTGACTTTTGATGATAATCTTTTCCTAATGCATAATACATCAAATTTTTGCCACAAACAATTTGCTTATAGGTGTATGTCCAAATGGTTGTTTCTGTGTATTGTATACAACCAGTTTTTGTCTATGTCAAATCTTTTGGATGTTCATGTCACTCACCTGCCAGAGAAGAATGTCTACATTTCAATTCAGTCTAAAATTTCATTAATCTAATGCAGTTGCTCAGTGGGAAGTGTTTAGGATCCTTTGTGAAAATTCGTGATCAGCTGTATCATACTGTTGGGAGAAGTTTCTACTTTATCTGTGTTAATGACTTTGGCTGAAGCACTGAATTAAAATTTCTACCAAAGGTGAGATTGAAACCCAGGCCTCCTGCTCACTAAGCGGGTGAGCTAACCACTGTGGCATCCTAACAAAGAGGCTAACATAGCTGTACGAGCTACCCTAGTGAGCAGGGGCACAGATACTATCCTTGGTGCCAATTTTAATTCAGTGCTTTGGCATATAGTCATTATTACAGATAAAGTTGAGTCATTTATGTCTCTGGAATATATAATTTATCTAATATTTATATTGGAAGAAGCTGTGAACTCTCTTTCAATCTATAATGTTTGCCAATCTTTGCATATTTCAGTTATTGATTCTGGAAGTAAATATGGAGAGACAGCAGTACTATATTTAAGGTCTGTGTAATCTTTATCAGTAGCCAAAAAACTTACATTCAAATCCAGTCTTTCTTCAGCAGTGGTTTATTATCAGATATCTGTGAAAATCTTAAGTAACACCTGGTTCTTTTAATATTGTCATGAAATTATACTGTTATCATTTCTAAAACTGTTTTTGATCCAAACTTCTACCAACTCATGAAGGTTTGCTGCTTGCATTGTATCTTTTTGATGCATTTACACATGAGGTTCTACTCGATAAAACTGTAAATATGGGCTGCAGTGTAAATCCTTAATAATGAAAGTTTTGTGTCTCGTTTCCGCCTGTTGTCCTGGGTGTCGGTGGCCGAGTAGAGAGAGACCAACCCAGGGAAATAGGATGCACGCGTGTGCGGGTACAGAGTATGAAGTGACCAGCCGTGGGACAGCAGAAACTGGAAACACTAAGCTAGATTAGAACAAGAGATATATTTCGAAGAAACATTGTAATACTTAACATTGTTAACTGAGGACTAGAGGAATGCAGATACATAGTATAACTAGGTAGAAAGCCTGCCTCCTGATGAGTCCTAGTGCCTGTCCTAATCCCAAGTGACCGATGCAGTTCAGTGGTGGCCACGAGCGGAGTTGCAGCAGAGGGCGCTCGTGGCTGACGTTGTAAGAATGCCGCGCCGTGCTTGCATGACGATGTGCAGCGAAAGTACATGCCGCGCACTTCAGACTTATGCGACACCACACCCCTCCCCCCCAAACCACCACGCCGTCGTGGCATATGGCTGAGGGCCACGGCGACGTCACTGGCAGGAGGGCCTGGGTGGGGGCATTACTGGTGGGACAGCCGTCGTAGCTGAGGCTGGGTTTGAGACGCCGTCCGTGCCCCAGTATCCACCTTGCGATCCTGCGGAAAACCCACCAAAACGAGGGGAAGGGCGCACACCTCCGCCCAGAGGGAGCAGGTCATCTTCTGAGGTGCATGTCCCGGGCTCGGGGCGCCTGCACGGTCCCGGAGTCGTTCTCGGCGATGCAGTCAGCTGTGGCAATGATAGCGTCGGAGGCATGTTGACCTCCATGGGGATGATCTCGTAGTCCGGGAATGCTGGGCCTGGCAGCGAGCGACGTGGCTGTGCTCCCTTGCGGTGATCTGTGTCTGGAATCAAAAAACCCAAGACAGGATCGTGCAGCCTGTGCAGGCACAACTGGTTTTCATGGCGCCGCAGTTCCGACCCTGTGGAAGAATGTACAACATACATATTGCGACCAAGCATGCAATGAATGGTGCCCGGCATCCATCTTTTGTGTCCAGCAAACACCTTGTACAGCACCGGCATAGAAACCTGAAAACACGAAGCGCCATACGAACCGACTCGGTGCGTGGGAGGCTGCAGCAGGTGAAGTAGAGTGCGGTGATGGCAGGCGTGTAGCATCTCTGCGGGAGACGGGCCGTCACGTGGCATGCACCGATACGTAGACAGGAAAATCTGAAGAGCTTGCTGCCTGGAGTGCTGACCTTTCATTTTTACCATGTGAGACTTGACTGTTCAAACGAAACATTCTGCTTCACCATTGGACTGAGGGTGAAAATGGGCGGTGGTGATTTGCTGAATGCCATTCACATGACAAAACTGTTGAAATTGCGCACTAACAAACTGAGGTCCATTGTCACTGATGATGGTTTCAGGCGAACCTTTGATGCAAAACACAGATGTTAAGGTACTGATTGTACTAGACGCCATCGTTGAGTTCATTGCAATCACAAAAGGAAACTTGCTGAAAGCGTCTACAACGATTAACCAGCGCGTATTCCAGGAAAGGTCCAGCAAAATCAATGTGTAAACGTTGCCATGGTCCTTTGGAGCGTGGCCAGTCCGTGAAACTTTGCGGAGGAGCTTCCTGATGCTCCGCACAAACCGTACACAGTGACGTCATGCTTTCTATCTGGGCGTCTATACCAACCCAGGTACAATAATGTCTGGCCAGTTGCTTTGTCCTAACAATACCCCCATGTCCTTGATGCAGGCGGCGTAACACTTCTCATTGCAGAGAACGAGGAACAATCACTCTTGTTTGGTCGTTGTTGGTATGTAACAACAGAACACCCTGACTTAAAGACAATGCATGACGTTGTGCAAAATAACGTCGAACCACAGGCCGATCAATGTCTTTGGCTCTGGCGGGCCACCCTGAGGGAACAAAACGTGCTACCACACATAGGTCTGCATCCGCAGCTGTTTCCTGTGCAACCCGACGAGAGTTTAAAGGGAAGTCTGCGACAGCAGAAGCATCTCTGGAGTCTATCTGACAACATGCCATTTCCGAAGAATCAAACGAAACATCCTGGCCAACCGCAAGTCAGGAAAGTGTGTCTGTGTTGGCATGTTTAGTGGTAGGTCGGTACAAAATCTCATACTGATAATTAGACAGTATCAAGGACCATCTCTGAAGCTTTTGTGCCGTTCGTGGCGGAATTGGCTTTGTGGGTGCGAACAACGACGTGAGAGGCTTGTGGTCTGTCAACAAATAGAATTTTCTGCCCTAGAGATGATGATGAAACTTTGTGACGCCGTAAATGATTGCTAAGGCCTCCTTTTCTATCTGACTGTAATTCTGTTGCGTTGGCGTCAGGAGCTTGGATGCAAAGGCCATAGGACGATCGTGAGATCCAATACGATGTGACATTACTGCGCCCAGACCGTAAGACGAGGCATCCACTGCTAACACTACAGGCTTCTGTGGATCAAACGGAATCAAACATGTATCACTGAGTAGTGCAGACTTTAATATGTCAAAGACAACCTGACAATCTTTAGACCATACAAAAGGAACATTCTTCCTACGTAAGAAATGCAGTGGAGCTGCAATCTGAGAGGCATTGGGAATAAACCTGAAATAATAAATAAGCTTTCCCATTACTGCTTGCAATTCGTGCACATTCTTAGGAGGAGGCAAGTCTTTGATTGCTTGAAGATGTGACTGTAAGGGATGGTTCCTTGGGCATTAATCACATAGCCTAAGTACTCTATTTCAGTCTGGAAAAACGAACACTTTGCTTTATTGCAACGTAGACCTGCTTCAGTCAACACTTTGAAAAGGCACTCCAGGTTTGATAAATGTTCTTCAACTGTGCGCCCTGAGACGACAATATCATCTAAATAATTCGAACAGCACGGTACAGAAACTGTCAGCTGTTCCAAAAAAAACGCTGAAAAATAGCGGGGGCGGAAGAAGTGCCAAAGGGTGGGCGTTGAAATTGAAAAAGGCTGATGTGAGTATTAATGACGAAAAACTTTTGATTCGTCATCGAGCGGAATTTGTAAGTATGCCTCTGCTAAATCAATCTTAGAAAAGAAGCGAGACTGTCCTAATTTGTTCATCAGTTCCTCAGGTCGGGGCAGGGGGTAAGTGTCTAAATTGTTTGACTGTTCACTGTTGATTTGAAGTTCGCACAGAGATGAAGTTTTACTGTCGGCTTGGTTAGAATCACTAAAGGCGAGGCCAACTGACTCGCAGAAACAGTAGAAATCACCCCACTATCCTGCTAACGTTTAAGTTCTTCAGCAACTTTATCCTGAAGGGCAATAGGCACTGGTCTAGCTTTACGAAAATTTGGTACTGCAGATTCTTTTAAAGTTACATGTGCCACGAAGTCTTTTGCACAACCTAGTTCCGGCGAAAACAAGTTAATATATTTTTCACACAATGCACTGATTTTGTCCTGAGGCACTACTGACGAAATTTGAAGCACATCTCTTTGAATTGATAAGCCAAATAAGTCGAATGCATCTAGTCCAAAAATGTTCTGTGTATATTTGGCCTGAAGAGCTACAAAAGCAACTGTTTTTGTTACACCTTGAAAAGGGGCAAGCAGGATACACGTTCCTAGCACGGGAATATTTTGTCCTGCATACGCTGTAAGCACTTGTTTAGACGGCAACAGTTTCGGTGTACCTAGAAGTTGATAAGTGTCTTTATTAATTAATGTAACAGCGGAACCAGTGTCGAGTTGAAATTGAAGTATTATTTTCTATGGAAAGAGTCACAAAAAGTGTTTGCTTGTGGCGCTCGACAGAAGCGCGATTCAACGTCTGCTACAGTTTGTTTGCTAAACTTGCGCATGCGCGGGCTGCGTACGGTAGGAAGCGACACAGAATCGGCACACCGCAGATTAATAACACTGTTTGCAGATGGCACTACCGCGGGATCGGCCTCCGCACAAGCATGTAAAGCTATGCCAGCTACACCAGCTACTGCACTAAAATTACTTTGAGCAGCTACATCAAGTCTACTGTCACTAGCTACACAATACTGGGCACTATTACAATGAGAAGTTGCAGAAGGCACTAGGTTCACTACAGGATTGCACTGTACATAGTCATTTTGCTTGTCACGAACCTTTTCCGTTGCACAGTTTTACATGCTCGACAGCACTTGAGACGTGGCTCACTACATAGTTGTGCCGTAGGCGCAGAAGAACTTTCGTGCAATTGAGATTCAAGCATTGTACTGTTCAAGTCTACAGCGTGTATGACATGTACAGCTTACTGTTCTCGCACTCTGCGAAGCACTGTTCCTAACGGCACAATTCTTAGAATATTTATTCTGCATACACAGTGTTTGTACATGTCCTGATTTGCCACATTGATAACATATGGCGTTGTGATTAGGGCATTGTGCACACTTGTGGCGATTACACACTGGGGACAAGATTTACGAACATTTTTCTGATAAGGGCGTTGGCGCCCGTTTGTCAAATTACTTTGTCTAACACGACGGGACGACCTTTGAGTCGCACTTTTACACTGGCTACTGTTCACTGTCTGTTCAGCATGGCCGATAGAAAATTAAGAATCACTTGGGCTAGACTGAGAACTGTGACTAGGAAAGCGTCCGTTGCGGCACATTGAGTTAACACTGTGGCTTTGCATTTCTACATCTGCTAAGTCAAAGGTATCATGCGCTTCACTAAGCTGCAGTACACTGTCTAATGAGGGGACACACTGTTTCAGAATTGCTGCCCTAATTCTGGAGTCCTGAATGTTCTGTGTAATTGCATCTTTCAACATCACGTCACTGTAAGAACGTCCCCAAGAGTAAGTAAAATTACATTTGCGGGTTAAGCCCTTCAACTCTGTAATCCAGTCTTGATGCGACTGTCCGGTGATTTTTTTTAGTCTGAAAAATCGGTACCCCACCGCTGCTATTAGAACTTTTCTCTCATAATGAGCATTCAAGGCATCTACTAGTGCATCAAATTCGAGATGGCGAGGAGATGCGTAGGGGAAAAGTTTCTGCAGTAATACGAAGGTCTTGGTGTCCACAACTGATAAGAAAAGGTGTTTTACTGTCTGACCTGTAAGTTGATGAGCCTCGAGGAGTTCTTCAAATTGTGCTAAGTAATCGCTCCATTCTTCCTCACTTCGTCGTACTGGCGAAACGTAGGAAGTGGTGCGGCGGCAGGTGTGGGCCGCTGATGTGACGGCTGTTGTTGGTGAGCTGCCTGCGCCGTCAACTGGGACACCGCTTGGAGTAGTTGCGTGATTTGCGCCCTCTGTAACTGAATAATTTCCATTAAGTTTGGGTTCGGGGTAGTGGCCATGCTGACCGATTAGGCGCCATGCATACAAGAAAATTAGTACAAAACACAAATGTAAGATAAATGAGGATGCACTGCAACAAAAAAGGTCCATAAAACACGTAACAAAATATCTTCCCCCAAAAATCTTATAATAAGGGTGGGTGGGCGGGAGCAATTTCTGCGTGCTCCGACTGCTGCTGTTTGGCTGCAGCAAGTGGGCTGGTCTAAGGTTCTTCTATCGCTCCTCGTTGGCACTTTTGTATCCCATCCTCATTGCCACTTTTGTATCCCATCCTCATCACCACTTTTGTGTCTCGTTTCCGCCAGTTGTCCTGGGCGTCGGTGGTGGAGTAGAGAGAGACTGACCCAGGGAAATAGGCTGCACGCGTGTGCGGGTACAGAGTATGAGGTGACTAGCCAGTGGGACAGCAAAAACTAGAAACACTAAGCTAGATTAGAACAAGAGACATATTTCGAAGAAACATTATAATACTTAACTTTGTTAACTGAAGAATAGTGGAATGCAGATACTACTAGGTAGAAGCCTGCCTACTGATGAGTCCTAGTGCCTGTGCTAATCCCAAGTGACCGATGCAGTTCAATGGTGGCCATGAGCGGAGTTTCAGCAGAGGGCACTCGTCGCTGACGTAAGAATGCCGCGCCGTGCTTGCATGGCGGCGCGCGACGAAAGTACGTGGCGCGCACTTCAGACTTATGCGACACCACAGAAAGCCAATGCAAAGTTCAAAGGAGATAATAAAACCTGGACATGTGATATCACGAAGTAGGTGGTATGAAGCGACGAATCATCGTTTACATTGCTTCCTACAAACAACAGGATTTACGTATGTATCGAGAACCCCAAAAGAAGCTTATGATACAGCATGCTCGTTCCATACAGTCAAGTATGCAAGGGTTCCATCATGATTTCGGTATCTATATTGCTGTATTCAACTGTTTCTATCATTACGCTCACTGGTCGGTTAAACGTGAAGAATATCTCACCATTATCGGCAGCAAACTGCATTCTATGAGTGACACATACATGTAACGGCCATATTACAAAATGATAATTCGCCCCTCCCACACATACAGCCAAAAAAGGTGCAGACGTGCCTTGTAAAACATGAAAAAATTGTCAAACATCTTCACAGGACAGCAAAATCGCCATGTCTCAACGTAATCGAACATAATTTAGAGTAGAGAGTGGGGTCCCAATTTACAGCTCCCATATTACTGAAGTAATTAGTGGATGTTTTAGTACAAGAAAAGTATCTATAAAGCACTTTATGAATCTGTTTCTCGAAGAATTGAAGCTCTTTTCAAAATCAATGGTTGGCTAGCTCATTATCAATAAATAAATATTATGTCTATGTTAGGTGATAAAAATCCAACTAAATGGTGGTGTCAGGAAGAATTTAGGAGGAGCCAGATCTGGTAAGTAAACTATAGGTCTACAAGTCGCATCATTCTAATTCAATTTATCAAATTTCCTATCGGTAAATATCCCAGGCAACGTATGAAAATAAACAAGGAAACCATCAAAGATTTGAAACTTATTAAATACTGATTGGGGGGAGAGGGGTAGTATTAAGGCTCTATTCACATGTCGATACTCAAATCGTGTCTCCAGCTATTTGACAACCAGGAGACTGTAGTGTTGTAGCCAATCACATTCTCACAGGCACGACTGGTCTCACATACTGCCAAATTGCTTCCGATGTGAAATTCAATTAAAATCAATTCCATTGGTTGAGGGTGACAGTAGCGCCCTTTTTTGTATAACCTGCTACCTTTAGTACAATATCTAGTGATTCTAGCAGTGTTGATGGTATTATAATAGTTCTATTATTACCGCTAGTACAAATAGATGGGTCCAAAACTTTGTGCTTGTGAATTTTTAATATCAGGCTCAATATGAGATATGTTAAAACGAAAAACGTGGGGCATATGCATTAGATAACAGAGATACGAATACTTCACCAAGTCACTTGCGATTTTGTTACACTACAAACGATATGAACTGTTGTGTGATTATTATGATCAACATCTACTTCCTACTATCATCGATTTCATACACCCCACTTTTTCGTTTTAAATTGTACAAGTATTGTCATAGTTATTTAACATCAACAAGCACAAATTTGTAGGTCTATCATCTACATCTACATATACATAGATACTCTGCAAATCACATTTAAGTGCCTGTAAGAGGGTTCATTAACCACTTTCATAACTTTTCTCTACCGTTCCATTCTCTAATAGCGCGCGGGAAGAAAGAACACCTAAATCGTTCCGTTTTCGATCTGATTTCTCTTATTTTATTGGGATGGTCATGTCTCCCTAAGTAGGTGGGTGCTAGCAAAATATTTTCACATTCAGAAGTAAAAGTCGGTGATTGAAACTTCGCAAACAGATCACGCCGCAATGAATAACGTCTTTCTTTTAATGATTTCCACCCCAATTCGTGCAACATTTACGTGACGCTTTCTCCCCCGTAACGTGATAAAACAAAACGAGCTGCCCTTCTCTGAACCTTCTCAATATCTTCCGTCAGTCCCACCTGGTGAGGGTCCCACAAGGGGCAACAGTACTCAAGGAGAGGACGCACAAGTGTGATGTAGGCAGTCTCTTTGGTGGAGCTGGTGCATCTTCGAAGCGTTCTGCCAATGAAACGTAACCTTTGATTCACCTTCCCCACAATATTTTCTATGTGTTCTCTCCA
This sequence comes from Locusta migratoria, assembly GCA_026315105.1. NCBI lineage: Eukaryota > Metazoa > Arthropoda > Insecta > Orthoptera > Acrididae > Locusta > Locusta migratoria. The sequence continues at coordinate 314,339,442 of CM048745.1, forward strand.
GTCAAAGTTGTTCGTAATTGTAACTCCTAGGTATTTGGTAGAATTTACGACCTTAAGGTTTGACTGATTTATCGTGTAATTGAAGTTCAGCGGATTTCTTTTAGTGGTCATGTGTATTACTTCACACTTTTCTTTATTTAGTGTCAATTGCCAATTTTCGCACCAAGTAGAAAGTTTGTCTAAATCGATTTGCAGTTGCTTTTGATCCTCTGTTGACTTCACTAACCGATAAACGACAGCATCATCCGCGAACAGTCTAAGGGAGCTATTCAGATTGTCTCCTAAATCGTTTATAAACACGAGGAAGAGTAGCGGACCTATAACGCTTCCCTGTTCACTTCTGTTTTACTCAATGACTTACCGTCAATTACAACGAACTGTGTCCTTTCTGATAGGAAATCGTGAATCCAATCTTTTATTTTCCTGTAGGCTATCTATTTTTCCCCATTTTATACATTCTTCTATATCCTTGCATTTGCCTTCTAGCCACTCCTGCTTGGCCATTTTGCACTTCCTGACAATCTCATTTCTTAGTCGTCTGTACTCCATTTTGCGTGTTTCGTTTACTGCATTTTTATATTTTCTCCTTTCATCGATTAAATTTAGTATCTCCTGTGATATCCAAGGATTTTTTGTAGGTCTTGCCTTCCTACCTATTTTGTCCTCTGCTACCTTCACTATTTCATCTCTCAATATTACCCATTCCTCCTCTACTGTTTTATTTTCCCCTGTTTCTGTCAATTGTTGCCTAAAGCTCCCTCTGAAACTCTTAAGAACTTCAGGTTCCTTCAATTTATCCAGATCCCATATCCTTATTTTCCTACCTTTTTGTAGTTTCTTCAGTTTCAGCCTACAGTTCATAACCAACAAGTTATGGTCAGAGTCTATATCTGCCCCTGGGTAGGTCTTACACTGTAAAACCTGGTTCCGAAATCTATGTCTTACCATTATAACATCTATCTGGTAGCTCCCGGTGTCTCCTGGTCTCTTCCACGTATACAACCTTCTTTTGTGATTCTTAAACCAGGTATACAAACGTATACAAAACATATACTCCCTCTTCCAACCATGCCCTAGTTCCTGAAAGTAATGCGACGAATGAAGTAAGTGTTCTGTGTCTCACAATGTAAATTCGGTGGTCTCTCCCAGTTTTAGTTCACAACTCGCGCCGCTAGAAGTATGCAAAATTTAAAAAGACACAGAAACCTCAAGACTGACAATCTTTTACTGAAACTCGCAACCTAGCGCGGACTTCAATGCGAGAAGCCTATAGGATACCACAACGAAATCCTGTCTCGTAATCTTGCATAAAATCCAAAGAAATTCTGGTCATATGTGAAGTATACTAGTGGCAAAACACAAATAATACATTCACTACGCGATAGCAATGGTAATACTACCGATGACAGTACTGCTACGGCAGAATTACTAAACACAGCTTTCCTAAATTCGTTCACCAAAGAAGACGAAGTGAACACTACAGAATTCAATACAAGAACAGCCGCCAGCATGCGAAACTTAAAAATAGATGCTCCTGGAGTAGTAAAACAACTTGTCACTAAACAAAACCAAATCTTCTGGGCCAGATTGTATACCAACAAGATTCCTCTATGCTGATGCAATAGCTCCGTACTTAACTATCATTTACAACCGATCAGTACCCAAAGACTGGAAAGTTGCCCAAGTTACTCCAATATTCAAGAAAGGCAATAGGAGTGATCCCCAAAATTACAGGCAAATCTCATTGACGTCGATTTGCAGAAGGCTTTTGGAACATATACTTTGTTCGAACATTATGAACTACCTCGAAGAGAACGACCTATTGACCAATAGTCGACACGGATTCAGAAAGTATCGCTCTTGCGAAACACAGCTAGCCCTTTATTCACATAAAATGATAAGTGCCATTGACCAGGGATCTCATATCGATACCATATTTCTGGAATTCCGAAAGCCTTCCGACACTGTACCCCACAAGCGGATTCTAATGAAATTGCGTGCTTATGGAATATGTCTCCAATTGTGCGATTGGATTTACGATTTCCTATCAGAAAGGACACAGTTCGTTGTAATTGACTGTAAGTCATTGAGTAAAACAGAAGTGAACAGGGAAGCGTTATAGGTCCGCTACTCTTCCTTGTGTTTATAAACGATTTAGGAGACAATCTGAATAGCTCCCTTAGACTGTATGCGGATGATGCTGTCGTTTATCGGTTAGTGAAGTCAACAGAGGATCAAAAGCAATTGCAAAGCGATTTAGACAAAATATCTACATGGTGCGAAAATACCTAGGAGTTAAAATTACATACAACTTAGACTGGAGAGAACACATAGGAAATATTGTGTGGAAGTCGAACCTAAGATTACGTTTCATTGACAGAACGCTTCGAAGATGCACGAGCTCCACTAAAGAGACTGCCTATATCACACTTGTGCGTCCTTTCCTGGAGTACTTTTGCCCATTGTGGGACCCTTACCAGATGGGACTGACGGAAGATATTGAGAAGGTTCAGAGATGGGCAGCTCGTTTTGTTTTATCACGTTACCGGGGGGAAAGCGTCACGGAAATGTTGCACGAATTGGGGTGGAAATCATTAAAAGAAAGACGTTATTCATTGCGGTGTGATCTGTTTGCGAAATTTCAATTACCGACTTTTACTTCTGAATGTGAAAATATTTGCTAGCACCCACCTACTTAGGGAGACATGACCATCCCAATAAAATAAGAGAAATCAGATCGAAAACGGAACGATTTAGGCGTTCTTTCTACCCGCGCGCTGTTAGAGAATGGAACGGTAGAGAAAAGTTATGAAAGTGGTTAATAAACCCTCTGTCAGGCACTTAAATGCGATTTTCAGAATATCTATGTAGTTGTAGATGAAGTTGCGCGGGAGAGCTGTCGCACGTTTGGTTAGAGCATGCAGTCCACCTACACCGACTACTGAACCATAAGTAGTGAATGCAGATGTCGCTTGAGAGATAAGTGGTTGCGGTTTTCAAGTGTGTCTCTGATCGAGGTTTTCTTGAATGTGATAAAACCACGGTCTAATTATATAGCCTACAGTCGCGACACTTCGTCTGATTTTTGTTACCCAGCGCGCTACTAGCGCCCCAAGCGGCTAGGCAGGAATACTATTCAGTCCGGTGCGATTTATATGAGTGCGATATCCAGTTGTTGTTGTTTACATTTGTTTCCGAAATGGTTTTTACTGGGGGGAACTTCTGTGGCGCGATCATTTGTGTTAACAACAAGAAAAAAACTCCGCATTTTAGGTTCCCAAAGGATCCTGAGAGGTATGAAACACCGTATTACTATATTTTATCGTCCGGATTTGCATGTCATCCACAAACATGTATTAACGATTAACAATTGTTTTCAAGAGTAGAAAATGGGTAGTGAATAGCAGAAGGTAAGACCTGATGAAGGATGCTGTTTATCTACATAAGAATGTGAGACTGTGTTCGCTTAACTTTGAAGGAAACCAAATCATAAATATACAAAACAATAAGCACATATGGAACGCGGTGCCAACTGTATTTGATGTGCCGAATAAGCCGCCACAGTTGTCTGTCAAGAGTAAACTACCACAAAGATGTGATATTCTTCCAAAATAATTAAACCCTCCTGCAGCACAGAAGCAACCAGTTCTTTAGCTCTTCCTACATCAGTAGGCACATACAGCAGAAGCTTCAACACAGACTTGCTTCGAAGATGAAGTGCTGAAGTTAAACAAAATTATCAGTGCCTTGCAGAAGCGTTTGAAGTGTCAGAATATGCAGATAATTAGACTTCGTGCGAAGTTTTTAAGAGACATGGAAAATGTTTTTCATTGTAAGAACAGACACCAAGAGAAGTTTCAGGACCAAGTGAAGAGGGACAAACAAGTTTTACAAACCATTGGTGCCAAGTACAGGGTGGCGCAGGGAAACGGGAAAATTCGAAATAACGTCATTTCCATGAATAAATTCGTAAAACTAGTAATTTATCAACGAAAGTGAGAGTATTCAGTATGCCATTATTCAGTATGTCTTTACAATCAAAATAACCAAAAGTGTCTCTTTACTTTTTAATGGTGACATCGGAAAGATATGCTCCCATTCGGCGTTCACACGCTAACAGCCTGTTATGAAAACTCTGGAATGCGCGGTGTAGCAAATCTTGGGGAATGGCAGTGATTTCGTTTTCAATGTCCTCCTCCAGTTCATGGATTGTTGCAGCACTGTACAGTTCACCTTGCCTGTAAGATATCCCCACAGGAAGAAGTCGAACACACTAAAATCAGGGGATCTCGCATGCCATGCAATGTCACCGTTACGTGAAATAATGCGTCTTCCAAACAATTGACGAACTGCGGCCATCGGTTGTCCAGCAGTGTGTGACGTGGCTCCGTCCCGCTGAAACCACATGTTTTCGACGTTCAGATTAAGCATTTCAACATATCGAGCGGATGTTACTGTCTGCACTACCATCCTCACGTTTAAAAAAATAAGGGCCGATAACACCATGACGTGATACAGCACACCATATTGTGGCCTTGGCGCTATGTAGTGGTCGCTAGTGAAACTCACGAGGATTGCCCTGTGCCCAATAACGAAAATTCTGTTTGTTCACGAATCCGTTCAGGTGGAAATGGGCTTTGACTGATATCCATAAGTTACCAAGGAAATTCGCGTCCTCGTTGATTTTAGCCAATATCTGGCTGCTAAACTCCATACGCGACGCTGGGTCTCGTTCATGTAAGTGTTGCACAATCTGCAAGTTATAGGGATGGAAGTCTAATTCGTGCAGTATTCTTTGTAAGCTTCGTCGCTTAATCCCTAGCGAAGATGCATGCTGTCGAACGGAGCGGCGAGGACTTCTCTCGATTGCAGCTCTAGCAGCTGCAATGTTCTCTGGGGTACGTACCGTTGGAATGCCACCTGGAAGTTTCTTTTCCAAGGCAGATCCTGTTTCTTCTAAATTACGCACCCACGTTGTAAACGCATGCGCAGATGGGACACGTCCATGACGTCCAAGCTGGTAATGCTGTCGAAATGTTCTCTGCGCGGCAGTCGTACTATCACCATTTTTGTAAAACGCTCTCACAGCTACTGCACGTTCTGCACCAGTCCAATTCTCCATTATTACTAAATGGCAATGCGTTCACATCAATTGAAGCAAGGTTTCGAACATCTGCCGGCGCTACAGTGCTGCCAACTGTAACGTTCAAAATTTCCCGTTCCCCTGCGCGTCCTGTATTTAAAAAATGACGCTCTAGATCTAGTGCTGAGTCAGATTAGCACGCCAGTGAAGCAAAAGCGTGCAGTAAGATGGAAGGACGAAAATAAGCTGTTTGCACTGAATTTGTTAGATTACAACACTCAGGCACACAGATTTTTGTCTGAATGTTTTACACTTCCATCAGTAAGGACATTGCAAAGATACGAGAAAGGCATCCTGACAATGTTATTTCACCTTTTGATGGAGAAGGTAGAACAATTTTCAGATACCGACAAACTTGTCAATATGTCACTTGATGAGATGCCCTTAATGACAAACTTATCATAAGACAGTTCCTCTGACAGTATTGTTGGGTTTGAGGACTTGGGCAATACACATACTGGTAATATTGCCAATAATGTCTTGGTGGTAATGATGAATGGTATTTTTTCAAATTTCAAACAGCCACTGTTGTCCTGTTTTTGAAAAGATCCTGTGAGAGCTGTCCACTTGACAAAGATCTGTTTTGAAGTACTGAAATGACTTCAGGAAATTGGATTAGTAGTGAAAACCTGTATGACTGACCAGGGTTCCAATTTTGCTAACTGGAGGAAGAGACTGGGATCACTCAGGACACCCCAAGTCTGACTTATGAGGGACAGAAGATCTGTTTGTTTTATGACACTCCGCATTTGATAAAGAGCAGTAGAAATAATCTGTATAGGTATGGCATAATTCATACAGGAAATGATGGTGTGGCTGGAACTGCTTCTTGGTAAGACATTTCCAGTCTCCATTCCAATGATCAACACAGAAAATACGGTTAAAGTGTACTGTATGTGAATGTCAGTTCTAGATACTTTACTTCAACATACCTTGTCTTAAAATGCTTGTGTTGGAAATATCTTTAATGCGATGTTTCATTTTCCTTTCAAACATTCGAAGTAAGGAAGATTAAATACGAAATCAGTCAAATACGGCATATTACCTTGAACTCAAGATTACGCAGCGCAATGTTCCTCTGTTACACTGAGCACAAGGCACGTGATGTTGTCAGCCAACAACAGCACACTTCAATAGCATTAGTCAGCCAACAGAAGTCATCCAATAGAACACTTCTTCGCCGCGGCAATATGCAAATATTATCGTTCAACTTTCGAGCTGTCGGCATCACGTGAGTTATTTTATTTAAATTATTTTACACAGCACATTAATCTGGGAATTCTTGTGACTATAGTAGAAGATAGATCTGTCTGCATCCCGTAAGGTTTTATATATATATATATATATAATAAACTTCGCGCGTGTGTAACATTTGGGGAAGCGGTTGAACTTCGGTCAAATTTATGGTTTTATTGGTAAAATTATGACAGTATTAAAAGCAGATTTCCTGTGGTTTACCACCCACTAATTTACTAGCAGTCAAATGATCGGAAATCACATTACTATAAAACATCATTCTTAATAAAGTTACAGAGATCGTGAATGTGATCTTATTAAACATAGATTTGTCTGCATCCCGTGAGATTTTATTAATATATTTTTTTTTTTATTTCTTTATTTTTAATAAACCGAAACGTGAAGATTTACGTCGCACTTAAGCTCACGCGCGAAAGCTGATATGCTGCACCCGAACTCTTCTTTCCGATTGGCTAAACAGACGCTGTTGACTCGGTTTCATTGGTTGACAAAAGAACATCGCAAAGCGTGAGTTCACTTTTACTCTTCGCTAGGCTCTCATACCGTATTTCACCAATTTCGTAATTGTACTTCACTATTACGCAAAATACCACTACTGATGCAACATAACATTGAAGAACTTCAATAAACGAGCAGTTTTCAGAGCGATTTTGTGTCCTACAATGCCGGGAAGTGACATTTATATACTGTACGGTAAAACTACGCAGCCACGCTCTCTTCTGCAGAATTATTTCTAGAAGTTTTCGCTGTTACTGGTAGGTTAGGAAACTTTCGAGGTTTTATTAGAGTCATAACACAAGGAGGCAGCGAAATGTTGTTAAATGAAGAAGGAAAAATAAAATGTAGAGGGTGGATTCGACTTTCGTCCTCACATTCAAACTGTGTGAGGCTTATCATTATATCACAAGCACATACGGCTTCCTACCTGCACGATAAGAAACATTTCCTCCAGACAATGCCGCTTCCTGCCAGATTGAGCTTATCGCCGAACATAGAATTCTGAGGGCGAATCGGTTGGTCATGTCTGACGTTTTTCCCTTGCATGACGCAATCCATATTTACACATGTTTAAAGTTTGTATCTTTAGACTAGAGTCAGTCTGTTGACACAAACATTTTACATATACGTATATTTTACTTTAACACTCAGCTTTGACCTATCTCACTTCCAGTACGTAAAGTTTGGGTTGTTATCGAAAAAGTATGATATCATAATCGTATCAACTTTCGGAAAGTATTTCACTACCAGACATCACAAAATATTTTCCATTCTTACATTTTCTATCACAAAAAACTTAACTGTACGCAGAAAAAGTAACGAAAAAAGCGTAGTCGGGTTTAGCTAGGTGATTAGAAAATTAGAAGTATGGATGGTGAAATAAATAAAATGTTTCGGTATGAAACATAAGTCTTTTCTCCCATAAGAAATCTGGTAATGAAATCGCCTCTACACAGATATCAGATGCTAAGTGAGTAGTTAACGCTTTAACTAAAGTGAACTTCTACAGATGTCCACGGTAATCGGGCCTTGCAGAAGTAGGACTGTTGTAAAACCTGGTAAAAAGACTTCCCTCATGTGATCTTCTGTCTCTAATGACCACGAAGTCGACGGGACGATAAACAATTGCATCGGGTGACCACAATCTAAAATGTTCAAAAGTTTGTAATTCTACGGGACCAAACTACATTGGTCATCAGACTTACAAACTACTTAAACTAAGAGAAACTAACCCAAGGACAACATACACATCCATGCCCGAGGGAGGATTCGAACCTCCGACGCGGGGGGCCACGCGATCTGTAACGTGGCTCTGCAGACCGCTCGGCTATTCCCGCGCGCCGACCAGGATCTGTCTTAAAGGCGTTATTTAGCATTTCTCATAGCCTATAAAATAAAAGGAAAATGATCGTTGAGCAGTGAGTCAGACTCACACGATGTGTTTATTATAAAACAACCTTTGTTATAATCCACTGACTATTGATGATCAACAAGCAATCGCTTTATTTTTAATATAGAATACATTTCACTTTCCTTAGATGCGTTTTTGCAGTGCAGCGGCGGAGTGGCCGAGCGCATTGAGGCTATGCTACGATGCGCAAGACGGTCCCCGTCGGGTGTTCGAATCCTCCCTCGGCATGGATGTGTGTATAAGTTAATTCATAAGTAGTTTGTAAGTTAAGGGACTGATGACCCAGCAGTTAAGTCCCATAAGCTTAACAAACATTTGAATTTTGTTTTTGCAGTACGGAACCGCTAGTATTCAGACATGCACTGGTCTGGTTGTTTTATGGGGCAACTACATTCCTTCTGTACAGCGACACCCCCCCCCCCCCTCTAACATGACTTTGAGGGCCCCCTGGAGGTCGCGACCCACAAGTTGAAAAACACTGATCAATTGTAAGAACTCAACCATTTTTCGGTTTCAGGTATCTGACCTCGATTTTGGAAGAATGCAAAAATATGTAAGTCCCGTTATGGAACATTTGCAATTTACCGCTAAAACCAAGTATAATAATAAAATAAGGATAAATAAGAACCATTTGTATGTAATTCGTGTAATTGTCTACTACAACCTGAAAATCACACGACGAAAATAGGTCAACTTCCGATGTTAGCAGACGACTCTATCGTCCGAACTTTCTTCTCGAGAAAGCTTGACGTGACGTGACGTCCGGTGATGTACAGTGTGAATGACGCCATTAGAAATGCATTGTGGAAAGTTGTGACGGAATGCGACGTGACTTGACGTGACGGACAGTGTGAATTGCTTCAAGTTGTTACATTTTGGGTGACTATGAGAGTGTATCGGGGAAGACTCGGCAGGATATTCAATTGCATTTTGCCTGATACTTCCTCTGAATTCCTGTTTTAAGGCGGTAGAAGTTCTGGCAATTGTAATACTGGTATTCCACTAATAAACAGTTATGTTTGTCCCCGAGTCTTCATGTGAGCAACGAAATATCTAAGAGCATCCTAAAGACAAGATTGACGGCCAACGAACGAACCATCAGATTGCATTCTTGCTACACATCTGACGTATCCAGTTGTAGTTTTTTATTCTGTTACAACAACAACATTTTTTTCGAATTTATTTGGAATTTTAAGAAAATACTGCTTAAACAAACAACGCATCTGAAATGGAATTAGTGACTCGACAACCGTCAGAATGGAGAGTATGATTTCATTAAAAAAAGTTTTGATTGTACAGTGTTTTATTATTTTTCAATGTCGCGTTTGGCCCTTTAGTAGGGCATAACCAGATAATTTGCGTGACAGTGTTACACGAGAATTACAAAACGGGGAGAGGGGGGGGGGTTGGACATCTATAGCTTCATAAATACTCTGCAAGTCACATCGAAGTGCATGGCAGAGGATTCATCGAATCGCTCTTATGATATTTCTTTACAGTTCCATTATCTAATAGCGCGCGGAAAAAAAGAACACCTAAATCTTTTCGTTTTCTATCTGATTTCTCGTACTTTATTTTGATGATAATGTCTTCCTTCGTATGCGTGTGTGTTGTCCTTTGGTTAGTTTACCTAAGTTTAAGTAGTTCGTAAGTTACGGACTGATGACCACGCAGTTTGGTCCGATAAATTTACAAACATTTGAACTTTTTTTTTTTTTTTTTTTTTTTTTTTTTTTTTTTTTTTTTTGTGTTAACAAAATGTTGGTGAAAGAAAATTCGCAAATAGATTTCGTTCCAACGAATAACGTCTTTCCTTTAATGATTTCCACTCCAACTCGTGCATCATTTCCGTGACACCCTCTCTCTTATATCAGTGACAGTGTTACACGAGAATTACAAAACGGGGAGAGGGGGGGGGGGTTGGACATCTATAGCTTCATAAATACTCTGCAAGTCACATCGAAGTGCATGGCAGAGGATTCATCGAACCGCTCTTATGATATTTCTTTACAGTTCCATTATCTAATAGCGCGCGGAAAAAAAGAACACCTAAATCTTTTCGTTTTCTATCTGATTTCTCGTATTTTATTTTGATGATAATGTCTTCCTTCGTAGGTGGGTGCTAACAGCCGCGATGGAGTAGCCGAGCGGCCTAAGGCGCCTCGCTGCAGAGCGCGCGGTTCCTCGCCGTTGGAGGTTCGAGTCCTCCCTGGGACATGCGTGTGTGTTGTCCTTTGGTTAGTTTACCTAAGTTTAAGTAGTTCGTAAGTTACGGACTGATGACCACGCAGTTTGGTCCGATAAATTTACAAACATTTGAACTTTTTTTTTTTTTTTTTTTTTTTTTTTTTTTTTTTTTTTTTTTTTTGTTTGTGTGTGTGTGTTAACAAAATGTTGGTGAAAGAAAATTCGCAAATAGATTTCGTTCCAACGAATAACGTCTTTCCTTTAATGATTTCCACTCCAACTCGTGCATCATTTCCGTGACACCCTCTCTCTTATATCACGATAATACAAAAGAAGCTGCCATTCTCTGTACTTATTCTAAATCGTTTGTCAATCCCACCTGATGGGGATCCCACAATGCGCAACAATACTCCAAAACAGGACGCACAAGTGTCGTTTAGGCAGTTTCTTTAGTAGAACTGTTGCAACTTCCAAGTGTTCTGCCAACGAAACGTAGTCTTTGGTTCGCTTTCTCTACAATATTTTTTGTGTTCTTTCCAATTTAAGTTGTTTGTAGTTGTTACGCCTAGATATTTAGTAGAATTTGACTGATTTATCGCGTTTCTTTTAGTGGCCATATGGATGACTTCACACTTCTTATTATTAAGGGTCAATTGCTATTTTTGCACCATGCAGATATCTTATCTAAATCATTTTGCAGTTGGTTTTGATCTTCTGCTGACTTTACTAACCGATAAGTGACAGCATCCTCCCCGAAGAATCTATGGGAGCTAATCAGATTGTCTCATAAATCGTTTATAAAAATTACGAACAGTAAGGGCCCTATAACACTTCCCTGGGGAACGCCATATATCATTTCTGTTCTACTCGATGACTTTCCGTCAATTACAACGTACTCTGTCCTTTCTGACAGAAAATCATGAATCCAATCGCACAACTGTGGCGATATTCCTTAAGCTCTCAGTCTGATTAGAAGACGCTTCTGAGGAACAGGGTTGGAAGCCTTGGGGAAATCTAGAAATACGGAACCTATTTGACATTCCTTGTCGATAGCACTCAACACATCATGTAAATAAATCTGAGCCAGCTGTGTTTCACAAGAATGATACTTTCTAAATCCTTCTTGACTCTGGGTCAATAGATCGTTGTCTTCGAGGTACTTAATGATATTTGAGGAAAGTGTGTGTTATAAAAGCCTGCTGCAAACCGACGACAATGATATAGGCCTGTAATTTTGCGGATCACTCCTATTGCCTTTCTTGAATATTGGCGTAACCTGTGCAACTTTCCAGTCTTCGGATACGGAACCTTCGCTGAGCGAGCGGTTATATTTGATAACTAGGTAGGGGGTTATTGCATCAGCATACTTTGAAAGGAAACTAATTGTTATACAATAGGGTCAGGGAGACTTACTTTTGTTAAGTGATTTAAATTGCAGGGGTATCAGCTTCTAAATTACGCATGCTGGCAGCAGTTCTTGATACGAATTCTGGAGTATTTGCTTCGTCTTCTTTCGTGAAGGAATTTCGAAAGCTGCGTTAAGAATTCCTGCTATAGCAGAATTGTCGTCAGTAGCATCATCACCGTTACCATCACGTAGTGAAGGTATTGATTATGTTTTACTGCTAAAATGGGCTTATTTTGTGCTAATTAGATTGTATAGGGTGTTACAAAAAGGCACGGCCAAACTTTCAGGAATCATTCCTCACACACAAAGAAAGAAAATATGTTATGTGGACATGTGTCCGGAAACGCATAATTTCCATGTTAGAGCTCATTTTGGTATTTCTCTTTAAATGTAAATTGAAATAATTCGTGCAGGCAATTGTCAAAATACTCAATTGTTTCGTTAGTATGAACTGTACTTCCTCGATTCACGTCATCAACACAGATTTTCTGTGAACGTTTGGGTAGTAATTGTTGGTGATGTCTTGATTGGGCCTCATGTTCTTCCACCTACCCTCAGTGGATCACGTTATCATGATTCTGTGGAGCTAGAACATGTGCCTTTACAAGTACAACACAACATGTGGTTCATGCACGATGGAGCTCCTGCACATTTCAGTCGACGTGTTCGTACGCTTCTAACAACAGATACGGTGACCGATGGATTGGTAGAGGCGGACCAATACCATGGCCTCCACGCTCTCCTGACCTCAACCCTCTTGACTTTCATTTATGGGGGTATTTGAAAGCTCTTGTCCACGCAACCCCGGTACCAAATGTAGAGACTCTTCGTGCTCGTATTGTGGACGGCTGTGATACAATACGCCATTCTCCAGGGCTGCATCAGCGCATCAGGGATTTCATACGACGGAGGGTGGATGCTTGTATCCTCGCTAACGGAGGACATTTTGAACATTTCCTGTAACAAAGTGTTTGAAGTCACGCTGGTACGTTCTGTTGCTGTGTGTTTCCATTCCATGATTAATGTGATTTGAAGAGAATTAATAAAATGAGCTCTAACATGGAAATTAAGCGTTTCCGGCCGTGGTGGAGTAGCCGAGCGGTCTAAAGCGTCTAGCTGCGGACCACGCGGTTGCTCGCCGTGGTGGTTCGAGTCCTCCCTGGGGCATGGGTGTGTGTGTTTGTCCTTAGCTTAGTTTACCTAGGTTTAATTAGTTTGTAAGCTACGGACTAATGACCACGCAATTTGGTCCGATAGATTTACAAACATTTGAACTTTTTTTTAGCGTTTCCGGAAACATGTCTAGATAACATATTTTCTTTCTTTGTGTGTGAGGAATGTTTCCTGAAAGGTTGGCCGTACCTTTTTGTAACACCCTATATAAAATGACAAAAAGTCTTACAAAGTGGCGTGGCGCCGTACGTTGGTTTGAGGTATTTGGTATCTACAGTTCTGAATTTATTTTCCGTGGCCCTACAAATGATCGAGCAAGAAGAATTACAGAAGGAACAGAGGCGGTATCTGTAGACACAAGATAAGCCCATGTTTACAGTTTTAATCATGAGCAGTGGGCAGGCGTGGTGTGCAGCTCTGCCGACGTGGACGGATTATGGGGAGCAAGTGACGTAGGAAGCCGGTGTACGAGGGGCGTTTTAAAAGTCCGTGCAAACATAAAAACTGGGGAAAACCATTTTGATTTTTCGACATAGTCTCCTTTTAGACTTATACCTTCGTCCAAAGCCGTTCTAATTTGTTGATCCCTTACGAATAATAGGACCTGTCCAAGCCTGTAAAATAGCTATTAGTTTCTGTAATCACCTCTTCGTTTTAATGACATCTTCGTCCCGCCAGCCATTTCTTCAAATTGGGGAACAAATAGCAGTCCGAGGAAGCCAAGTCTGGAGAATACGGGGGACGTGAAACGAGTTGGAATCCTGTTTTCAATAATTTTGCGACCACACCTGCTGAGGTGTGTGCTGGTGCATTGTCGTGATGGAAAATGACTTTTCTGTGGGCCAATCGCCGGCGTTTTTCTTGCAGCTAGGTTTTCAAACGGTCCATTAACGATAAATAATAAGCACCTGTAATAGTTTTACCCTGTTACAGATAGTAGATTTGCGAATCCAAAAAGACCTTCGCCATAACCTTTCCGGCCGAAGGACCGGTCTTCGCCTTTTTTGGTGCAGATTCTCCCTTGGTAACCGTATGCTTCGATTGTTCTTTGGTCTCAAGAGTATAGCAATGTATCCATGTTTCATCCACAGTGACTAAACGATGCTTAAATTCCTGCGGATTCTTCCTGAACAGCTGCAAACCTTCCTTGCAACACTTCATACGATTCCGTTTTTGGTCAAGCGTGAGCAGTCGTGGCACACATCTTGCGGATAGCTTTCTCATGTCCAAATGTTTATGCAGAATATTACGTAGCTGAAATAAATCGCAATTTGAGATCAGTTATGGCTTCACTGTACTAGGTTTAGGTGGAATACCAAAGTGCGGCGAATGAAAATTTGTGCCCGGCCGAGATTCGAACCCGGGATCTCCTGCTTACTAGGCAGACGCGTTGACCGCTCCGCCACCAAGGACACAGTGACCAACCCGACTGCAGAGGACTCTTCCCTGCACGTCTCCCGCCACACCCAAATATCCATTCGCCACGCTGTCTCCTTCCTATTACACAGCCTATTTGTTCTGTAATGTTCGCAGCCACAATACTGTATTCCCGCATCAGGGAGAACAGACCATGAGGTATCGAGACAATTAATTGTCGTCAGGAGCCCAGCCTCGGCTTGTATACAATTATATATTTTTGACGACATTACAGTGTTCAATGAATGAAATAAATCGCAATTTGCGATCAGTTATGGCTTCACTATACTAGGTTTAGATAGAATACCCAAGTGCGGTGAATGAAAATTTGTGCCCGGCCGAGATTCAAACCCGGGATTCCTGCTGATGCGGGAATACAGTATTGTGGCTATGAGCATTACAGAACAAATAGGCTGTGGTGTAGGAAAGAGATTTGGGTGTGGCGGGAGACGTGCAGGGAAGAGTCTTCTGCAGTCGGGTTGGTCACTGTGTCCTCGGTGGCGGAGTTCAATGTTTGTTCAAATGTTTGTAAATCTATCGGACCAAACTGCGTGGTCATCAGTCCGTAGGTGACGGAGTGGTCAATGCGTCTGCATAATAAGCAGGAGATCCCGGGTTCGAATCCCGGCCGGGCACAAATTTTCATTCGTCGCACTTTGGTATTCCATCTAAACCTAGTACAGTGAAGCCATAACTGATCGCAAATTGCGGTTTATTTAATTCATTGAACAGTAATGTCGTCAAAAATATAAAAAAATATATAATTATTATGTAGCTGTTCATTCGAGTTTAGCATTATCATAATATCTAAAACTATTTGATATTTACATTCCAACAGCTCATTCAGGAGGTGTGGGTGTTCAAAGTAAGTGTGCTTTGCTATTTCAAACTCTTCCAGTAAATTTGACTTCTGCCCCTTCTGCGCAGTTTGTACACTGTCAATGGTAGGTTGCTGATGTTCTGAGGCCTTAGTGTGTTCCGCAAAAGGTGAATCTTTATTTTAATGGACCTTTTTTTGTAAGAAGATGTTCGGCAAAATGTATTTTAAAAGTGAGCTGGGCACTCGGGACATTGAAGTTTCAGACTCCCGAGGGTAGGCATCTTTCCTTATTAGCTTGTTCATTGAAGAGGGAGAATGTACTGGATGCTCGAAGAACTATTGAAAACGATTTGTACTTTTGTGCCACGAAAAAGTTTAGCCAGGTCATAAGAAAAATATCCGATGAAAGGAATGGGGATACATTTAATCCATCGTCAGGTGGTAGCGAACGAAGTTGTGGCACATATCTAGGAACATTTTGCATTGTATATGCCGCGAACCACGCACGGGACGTCGTCACACTACAGAGCATTGTAAGATTTTTTTTAGCCATTTTATAAAATCTAATTATCACAATCCCTCTAACCCCCCGATTTTTACTTCTGTTTTGTAATTATTGTGTAATATCTGTCACGCTGATAATGTGATGATACCTTACTAAAGGGCGAAAAGCATTATTGAAGAAGTATTGCTGCACCACACACCGAATTTACAATCATTTAATATAATTTCATCGATTCCTTTTTTCACAGTAGACTCAGAAATTCACCAACAGCAGACGATTGGCAAATTTCTCCATTTCATCATCACGCCCTTCATATGTAAATACCAAGTGCAGCACTTCTTGCCACCACAGCTACATTACATAATCAATGGCTGGTGTTATTTCTTGTAATTTGGATTGCGCGTATTAGAAATGCTCCTTTGCCTAAATATCTGCTTCATTTGGTTTTATCGTTCAGGTAAGAAAATAGGAAACAGTAATTAGGGTGATTCGGTCCTGGTCTCTCACAATAATACACGAATGTGAGCAATCGATTCGGGTTAGACGCACAATAGTTCTATTTTAACGAGAAAGAAAGACATCAATAATGACACCGATTACAGGGTTACACGCAGGTAGACAACGGAGGAAATACATTCCTTTTTTGTTCACATTCATGTGGGTTTTCGAAGGGTCATACTCGGTCTTTAAGCCCTTCAGTTGCTAAACTAATCAAATCAAATCAAACAAATTTTATTGTTCAGCTCTTACAGCAATATACGACGTCACAATAACTTACATTTCGAAAGTGTTTAGATTACGTAAGGTCAGCAACTAGAAACATTGTTAAAAGATAGTACATTGTTAAAAAATCTTCTGCTACGTAAAAAGGATTGTCTAGTAGTATTCCATACAATTTATTTTTAAAGACATTCACAGGTGACTCTCTGAACTCTACACTTAGCTTATTGTACAATTTTAGTCCAATAACTAAATATGAGTTCTGTGACTTGTATAGTCTTTGATATGGCATGTATATACATGATTTGTTCCTGGTGTTATAGCTGTGCACACCCTCTCTCAAAATTATACTTGAAATGGTGTTTCTAACATATAGCGGAAAATTATAGATGTATAAGTTTATTACTGTCGGGCATTGCAGTTTAACAAACAGTGGTTTACAGTGTTCTAACTTATCTGAGTTGGTTAATATTCTCACTATTTATTTATTTGGTAACAGTAGAATGTCATTTACATGAGAACTATTACCTCACAATAAATTCCGTATGACATAAGACTTTGAAAAAAAGCAAAATATGCTGAGCTTACATAACTATAAGGAACATGTTTCTTTAAATTTCTAATTTAATAGATAACTCTTGAAAGTCTAGTAGATAAATGTTTGATGTGTGGTTTTCATGTCTACTTGTTGTCAACTAAAACACCTAAAATTTTAACACTTTCTAAGTAATGATTCTCTCTTAAGCTAAAGGAAAGTACTTGGGTTTTACTTTCATTTAGTAAAAAAAAAACCGTTTGCCCTAAACCAAAGTGAACTCTGAGCAACGGTATTATTAACTGCCGGCCGCGGTGGCCGAGCGGTCTGCGGCGCGCCAGTCACGTTCTGCACGGCCACGACGGTGGGGGGTTCGAATCCCCCCTCGGGCATGGATATTTGTGTCGTCCTTAGCATTAGTTAGTTGATAAGTAGTTTGTAAGTTTAAGGACTGATCACCCCGTATTTAAGTCCCATAAGCTCTACAAATATTTGAATATTATTAACTATATTTTTTAGTTGATTTAAGTCTGAACTTTTATTTAGAAATGTATTGTCATCAGCATACATTCTAATTCTCATAAGTGACAAGAGTGTACCGACGAAAACTAAAACGTTTTACAACTCGTACGGGCTTTGAATCCCCCATGCAGCTGGTACCCGGCGCAGGAGACAGCCTCCTCTCCCCTCTTGTTGCGCCAATGATTGTACGGAAGACGATATTCTATTTGAACACGTGTCTCGGGAGCAGGTTTAGTGCTCAAAACAATTAGGGAATCAGATGAGATACTATCATACACAATATATCGTAACGTGTTTTATTCAGAAATTGGTTACAGTTGTAATTTGTTGTGATACAGTACGATATTTTGTTGTCTTAACTCCTTACTTGAGGTTTCATATGGCGTTCACTTAGAGTGAGGCACTATGGCGCTACCATACTAATGAAAAAGTCATTCTTTTTGCCCTCTAATATAGTGTGTGATCACATCGGACGGCTCGTAAAGTTGCCCACCTGCGTGCATGGACAGAATGAGGTTACCAATCAGCTCTTGAGGGATATTTACCATTCTTCTATGAGTGCATTATCTAGCTTTGCAATAGTCTGTGTAGTTCGCGAACGAACTAGTTCGGAAGAGCGATGCCACAGGCGAACTAAGCGATCTAGTTCGCAGATCCCTCGTCTCTTAGTTCGTCCGCTCCTTTTCCGAAGACTGACGGAGAACAGCGAGAGGACGCGAGAGCGCGTCGAACCGCCTGATTCCCTTCTGCCAGTTACCGTCATTTCGAGCTGAGATGCAGCTAAGCTGTAATTTCATAGTTCATTGCCACAAATCAATTTCTGTAATAAGTGTGAGATTGACAGGACTGGCTTAACTTTCGATGCAACTGAGGCGCCGCCCCTCCGAAACAAAGGCTTGGACTCGCCCAGCACCGAAGACAAAACTGCGTTTCTGCGCGTGGAAACTTAGTTGACTAATGACTTCCCTCAGCACGTTTGTGAAGCAACAAATTAGAAAAGTTTCTTTTGTTAATGTTAAAGGTCTATTCTTTGTGCCTTATAATACTTGACCTGTACCATAGTGGTAATATTTTTTGTTGATCACTTCCAAAACATTATAAAAATTAAAAAGTAATTTATAAAAGAGCATTTTTATTCACGAAAAAAGTAGCATTTAGCATATTTTGTAGGTAATGTTCCTTCAATGACCTATTAAATAAATAAATAAATCAATCAATTTTAAAAATAAAATACTACGAGTACTCTGTATGCAGAGTAGTTGAATACCATTGTATCACACATTCGTGTAAATAACTGGTTTATATGCTTAAATATTTGATGTATAATTGCCCAAAAATACGGGTAATAGCACACGCTTGGGCAACACTGATCATTATATAAAAAAGCTGTCATAACAAAAGAAAGAGCTCTTTTGATAGAGGTAGCAAAAGCCAAAAAGAGCCGTCGAACTAAAAAGAGCGACCTTCTTCGCGGCCGAGCTCCGAACTAAAAGGAGAGCTACCGGTCGCGAACTAAAATATGCGCGATCGGTCGCGAACTAAAATATGCGCGATCGGTCATGAAATAAAACATGCGTTACCGGTCGCGAACTATTATGCCAAACGTATCTCGCTTCTAGTTCGTTGGCTTCTTTCTCGAAGACCGACGGGCAATAGCGAGAGGGCGCGCAGCAGAATAAAAAATCACGTGTTTGCCTTCTGCTGATGAGAGCCATTTCGAGGTTAGCGTCTGCCTGCTAAATTACATAGTTCGGTGCTACAAAATTTCTGTTTTGAAGTATTCTGCACTCTGCAATATCTGACTAATAAATTCCATAATGCCAAGATATAGAGATAACTCTAAACTTAAACGCGAGAAATTATCCGCAAACTGTATCTTTTGGTTTGCCCGATATCGTCAGCGGCTCAAGAAGCAAGCGCATGAAGCAGCAACTTCTCCTTGCATGTGCAGACCACGCCGCTCAGCCGTCACTGGGAGCGGACGAACTAAAAGAACAAACTAGTTCGCGGCAGTGCCGCGAACTAAAGCGATCGCTTCCGATCGCGAACTATTATGCGCAAGTATACTTTGCAACCGTTGTGGGAGGTGATGGTCTGGTTGCAATGCGTCTGCCAAGTGCATCCGAGACAAGCTCAATCGGGTATAAATCCAGAGAGCAAACTAGCCACTCCATTCGTTCATTTACCTCAGCGTCAAGCATGTTGTCCATCAGTGCAGCTCTGTGGGGACGAGCGTTATCGTCCACCAGAAGGAACCCATGTCCTATCACATCAGTGTAGGGCACTGCAGAAGGTTGAAGGATTTTGTCTCACTACTTCTGAGCAGTCAAAGCGCCATTATAGAGAGGGACGTACGGCCGCCAATACTGACTCATGCCCACACCATTCGTCCACCATGGAATGGTGATGTTTCCTGCACAGAAGCAGGATTGTTCCGAGTTCCTGGTCCTCTCCAGATGAGGGAACGACGATTGTCCGGCTGAACACAAACTCTTGACTCATCTGTGATGAGAACCCGGTGCCATTCGTTACTACTTCAATCCTAATGGTCCTTCGCCCAGTTTCTGCGGGGTAATCGGTGTTGTGGTTTTAATAGGCCTCCGTGCGTAGAGACCACATTCCCAAACGCGATTTCGGATTGTATACGTTGATATTGCGCGTCCTGTTGCAGTTGAGCTGTGTTAGCCTCCTGTCTGGATGGGCTGTTAACCGAAGATAACGATCATCTATTGCTCAAAAAAGTTCAAATGTTTGTATAACTTATGGGACTTAACTACAGGGTCATCATTCCCTAAACTTACAATCTACTTATTAACTAGCTTATACTAAAGACTGCACAAACATCCATACCCGAGGGGGGGATACGAACCCCCGATCGAGCGGCCGTACAGACCATGACTGGCACGCCGCAGACCGCTCGGCCACTGCGGGCGGCCCATCTATTGGTGATGTTACCCGTGGATGACCTTGGCCTTGCCTATTTTTAATGGTTCCTTTTGTCTGAATCCTGGAAATTACAAATGTTTCAAATGTTCAAATGTTTGTATAGCTTACGGGACTTCACTACGGGGTCATCAGTCCCTAAACTTACAAACTACTTACAAACTAGGTAACACTAAGGACGGCACAAATATCCATGCCCGAGGGGGAATTCGAACCCCCGACCGTAGTGGCCGTGCAGACCGAACTGGAGCGCCTCAGTCCCCTCGGCCACCGCGGCCGGCGAAATTACACTTTGGGACACTCCAACAACGGCAGCCATCTTCCCCCGTGCCTGTGCCGCTTCCAACTTTCCTGTGGTTCTCCGTGTTGTTGCAATGCAGTGCCTGCTTACTATACTATCTGAAACCAACTGCTTGTTTAATTCGTTTGGTTCAGTAAACACAAGTCAACACCAACATCTTATGTAGCAACTTTCTGTTATTTCCACTATCTCCACTATCTCGATTGCCGTAATGTTATTATCTCCACTCCATAGAACTAACAGAAATGCGTCGAACCATTTTAGGTTATTCTGCCGATTACAATACTACAGAACCGAGATACGTCAACTGATCACCTCATTGTTTTGACTAGTGTATTTAATTCGCTTCGTTTCATTGGTGCGTCAATACTTGCGCTCGATAAACAGTGATAATTATGTAACATAAACTTGGAGAGTTATTATTATAGTGTAGATATTTATGTTATCCTTCTATGCAACTGACCTATAAGTCATTTCATTGCCACATGCATTTCCGCCTTTATTTGGAAGGCATCATCAGTGGCCTGTAATATATACATGATTATGTTTTATAATATTTCGTTGGTTTTTTTCTTAGTATTTTAGGTTATAAAAAGTTCTGGTGTGTTATTTAACTATAGTTTCTGATATATGGATGTCATTATTTACAATATTTCGTGGATCCTGCTTTACATGTGGTGCTGATTGGTAGCTTCTGGTTGTTTTGTTTCAATTATGTTCCTTTTTCGTTTTTGTTTTTCAGTACTTTATATCTAGCACCACTAGGCACGTGGCATTTTGTTTGTGTTGTGTTCTTATTTTGGTTAGTGTTGCCAACTGATGAATGCGTGCTTTATGTCAGTGCTTTATGTCAGTGTGTGTGTGTGTGTGTGTGTGTGTGTGTGTGTGTATTCGATGTAACTGCATAAAGAACTGCACCAGTTATTGATGTATTAAATAATCTTTTATTTACTAACTTCTGATTGCGAAGAGGGAAAGGGAGAACGTGTGTGAGAGAGAGAGAGACAGATGTAGACATGGCAGTTTTCTTGTGTTTGTATGAGGTGTTTGTTGTGGTTGTTGGTCCTGATAATTTTCATGTCTTCGTCTATATTGTAAAACATTATCATGTATATATTACAGGTCATGATGATGCCCGCCAAATAAAGGCGAAATGCATACGGCAATAAAATTTCCTATTGGTTAGTTACCTAGACGAATACCATAAATACGTACACTATAATAAAGCAACTGTGGGAACACAGGAGAAAAAGGAACTAACAATGTTGCAGAGTTCTTCTTTTATTTCTTGAATGTTCCACATTTTTGACCGATAAAAAAACTGCACCATGACTAGACGGATACACTACTGACTGAGAGCAGTAGCGTTTGTGTTTTGAGTTGTCAATACTAACAGACAAGCAACACTGCCTGAAATAGCCGCAGACAGCAACACAGGACGCACGATAATCGTATCCGTTCGGACAGAGCGGTACAATTCTTGCGCTAATGGGCTGTGCCAGCAGACGAAAATCGTAAATCAGAACAAATATTGCTTCAATAAAATTACGAAGCAATAAATACATTAATTGACACGAAAACCATTAATGTATGCGGATATCACGAGCACCTGACGTGTATATTTCGTAATAGAAGTTACAATTACGGTAATAATAAAATTCTATGTATTTTGATAATGTTACATTTTTCACAGATCACCTGAAGATGGCGCTAAAGCCGAAATAGGCTCTATTGTGTAATAAATATACTTGTATATAAAGCAGCATTTGGAATTTTATTGCATGATGACTTTAAATGACATTTATAGTGCTGGAGTCCCAGGAGAGACCAAATTCCGCATTTGTTGATTCAGCTGAACCGCCAACGGCAATAGTTTTCAAAACATTGGTTTTTTAAGCTAAAGTAATTATACTTAACAGCATATGCGGGTACAAGAAAGACGAGTGAAGTGTAAAAATGTGCAACTCATTAGACTCTTTACAGAATTAAGACGCGTAAAAAAACTGCATGTCACAGAAAAAGGACAGACCATAATATAAATTTATGTTTCTGTTATGTTTATATTCTACTTACTTTCAGTAGAATAAGCTGCAAACATACACATATTCGAAAGTATTTGTCCATAAACAAGTTGTTCTTTATACTACTCAATCAATGAAATTCGATTGGTTTTACATTAATTTCCCGGTTATGTATGTCTATTGATATTTTACTAATGCTTGTAACGCAAAATTGATGCTAACTGTTTAGTTAATTACGTAAAAATATAATTATAAACAAACATTTCTCCAATGGCAGCTTGCCCACCGCTTGCAAATGTCATTTGGTAACACCTTTCAGAGCTTTGCGTGTCGCGACTGTATATATTAGACTGTGTTTCTGTTGTGTTCTTGTTTTTCGGCCATAGCCAATATCTATGGTCGAAGGTTCTTGTTATGATATGCACTTTCGTTGACGTGTAACAATTCCGCTTGGAATCTAATGATTCACATGTCCTTACTCTTCACTCCTCGTTCCTATACACGAATAGTTTTTGTAAGTGACATTATTTCTGCCCTGCGTGGGAATAGCCGAGCGGTTCAAGACGCCTTGTCAGAGATTGCTAGGCTGTTCCCGCCGAAGATTCGAGTTCTCCTTTGACCATGTGTGTGTGTGTGTGTGTGTGTGTGTGTGTGTGTGTGTGTGTGTGTGTGTTGTCCTTAGGTTAGTTTACTTTAGTTTAAGTAGTTTCAAAGCCTAGGGAGTGATGACAACAGTAGCTTGGTCCCATAGATTTACAAACATTTGAACATTTTGGAGTCTGGAGTGATTTGGAATTGTTTGGAAGTATTGGGGTAAATGGAACACTGTGTCCATTTCAAAAATCATCTTTGCTGTGGAGATTTGCTTTAGTTTAACTAATAGATACCACCTCCCATGGTCACCAAAGATGCTAATTGTTACAGTGACACAAAAATTGTATGTGTGAAACAAGGAGGTTAGAATACAGGGAGCCGCTCTTACGCTGAAAAAGTGAAGACTATCCCCACCATACTACGAAGTTTTGAAGAAGTGTTCGTATTATAGAGCTAATGTTTTATGTCAGGGATAAATCTTCCGACGATTTTGCCGTGATGAACCACATGTTACAAGAGTGCAAATTAGCTGTTAAAAAGTAAGTTTTCAAATATATTATGATCTGTATTTATTACTATTTATTCAAGAATGTATATTGTTTGAAAGTACGTACTTTGCAGTGACTGTGGGTTCAATGCATGAACATTAAGAGGGTCGACTTAATGCATAGTTTCAACAGATAAATAGCATTCCAAAACTGACCAAGATGGCTGATAGGCTTCAACTGACGTGAGTGATAGGCATAGATATTGCCATTACCCTTTATTCTAACCCCCTTGGTGTGAAAGAGGTATACAATTTAAAAATATATAATTACATTTAAGTGTAAAATTTACCATTATATGAAATTCTGAAAAGAATAATAATATGCTTCTCTGACATTGGTATGTGAAGGACCACTATCAATTATGGTGTATCAAAAGTTGTGTTATGTTTGCTTATGTTATTCAATAGGCAGAGGTGTAAATATCTATGATCCATGTTTTGCAGTCGTTGGTTCAGTTCATTCTTTGTTGTTCAGTGAATATTTGGCTCAGCTTTTGTCATAGGCAGATGCAAGGGGAGTGGGTGGGGTGGGCAAAGTGTCGTTGCCCACCCCACCCCCCTCCCAGCAGCCTCATTTTTATATTTTTTATTTATTTTTACTATCACTGCACTGAGTTTTCAAAGCTGTGAGACTTTTATTTGATTGGGCGTGGGGTGAAATGGGGTGACCAGTACCACAGAGTAACATATACAGAGGAGAAGCCCCCCTAAACCACTGTCCTACGCTCCCCTCGTAGTTCCGTAAGATGCTAGCAGATGTCAGGCCGTTCCCTGGCTTAGGGTGCCTCTCGCACGTCAGAGGGTAGCGTGGAGGGGAGGCTGAGGGGAGAGCTCTTGCCGCTTGCCACGAGGCCACGGCTGTGTCCGGCTTGCTGGCGTTTGAGGGGAGGTGGTGGTGGGGACAGCCGCTACCTGCCGCCTGCTCTGGCCAGTTGAAAGGGCTGCTTCTTACCGCAGTGCCATCATGGGACATGTTACGGAACTGCTGGAAACCCTCCCTCCCCGCACCCCTGAGCGTAGGACCGGGCCCTTACGGAGGTTTCCCGTCTGTGTATATTTTACATTTGTCTGTGCCGGTACCAGAGTCTTTCTACTGAGCCAGAGTTTAGCTGACGATGAAACATTTTTTCACCGCCCCCCCCCCTAGCAGGCTGTCCTGGATCCGCCCCTGGCTTTTGTATTACAGAGAGCGTTTAGCCCCCTGACCGGGCGCGCAGAGCCACGGCGTCCAGCAGGCTCGGCTACTCCCGCGCGGCAAGAGGAAACATATGACTCAAAACAGAGAGGGTCTGATAACTTTGTGGAACACCTGAAAGGCCTTCGTTCTGACTGTAAATTCCCAGTCGAAAAAAGCTCGTGGTAGAATACTGGTTGTTGCATCTGTGAAAAGTCATGACACAAACTGAAATTCCAGACAGTATTAGAGAAGACATTGGAGGATGACGAAGATGATGTTTCACAGGTTTTTGAGCAAGAAAGTTTAATATCGGCAAAAGCTGTAGCGGAGTATGAAGCTGGACCTTTTCAGACAACGTCACTGACACTGGCCGAAAATGATTTTGTCTTGGTTGAGTTGCCTGTTGCAGATACTAATTGTCTAAAATTGTATGTAGGAAGGATTGAAGATATTGAACAACAAGGCGAAATTCATGTAAACTTCTTGAGGAAGAAAATTAGAGAGAAACAATAATATTTCGTTTTCCTGCCGGCCGCTGTGGCCGCGGGGACTGAGGCGCTCCAGTCACGGTCTGCACGGCCACTACGGTCGGGGGTTCGAATCCCCCCTCGGGCATGGATATTTGTGCCGTCATAATTCGTAAGTAGTTCATTAGTTTAGGGACTGATGACCCCGTAGTTAAGTCCCATAAGCTAAACAAACATTTGAACATTTTTTTTCGTTTTCCCTCATGTTGTAGACATGTGTGTTGTTTCAAAGGCATACATTATGATAAAGATGAAAGGAACTGATTTCTGACGAGGGCGAATGTTACTTAAATCTAATGAACGCATGGATATAATGTAAATTATTGTGTAGTATTTTGTAATGAATGTTGTGCTTTGTTTTGTTAATATCGTGCTCTTAATAAAGAGTTTGTAAGTTCACTGGTTGAGTGTTTAATAAAGCCTGTTGGTAATACAAACATTAGAAATCAGCATTAATTAATATTAAAGAGAAGTAATAGAAAGGCATCCTCCACAATGAAGTTCTGTTAGATGTGTGTAATGTGTTAGGATTAACCACGCCACTTGTTTTAAATACAATTATTGATTAAAAAGAATCTGTGTCCCAAAGGACCCTAACTCTTAGGGTGATTGGAACAAAAATTAAAATATAATGGAAAGTTTTGATACAGGGTTTTGATCATTGCAACATACTGACGTAAGAATAACTAGTGATGCTATATTTAATACGAGGCGCCTCCAGAAAGTAAGTTCCGTTTGGTAATAAAATGAAAATGTAGACAGATGCAGAAGAAATTTTTATTGCACAAAATCCTACAACTCTTAAACTACTTTTCCACATAACTGCCGAAATTTTGCAGACATTTGTCATAGCGTGGCACCAGGCTTTGTATACCTTCTTCATAGAAATCTGCCGCCTGTGTCTTCAACCAGTTGGAAACAGTTTCTTTCAGCTCGTCGTCATTGGTGAAGTGATGACCGCCAAGGAAAGACTTGAGATGTAAGAACAGATGAAAGTCGTTAGGAGCGAGGTCAGGGCTGTACGTCCCAGCCAAATCCCTGTATGAGGTTTTTCGTCACATTTGCAGTGTGTGGTCGTGCGTTGTCGTGAAGCAAAACAACACCTTTTGACAGCAGTCCCCGGCGCTTATTCTGAATTGCACGGCGCAATTTCCGAAGTGTCTCGCGATAAGCATCTGCTTTGATTGTTTGACCACGCGGTAAGAAGTCAATGAGTAGGATGCCTTTCCAGTCCCAGAACACTGTACACATCATTTTCCGAGTGTTTACAGCGAGAAAAAAAAAATGTAAAACTTTCAAATCATGAGCCGGTGAAGTTTGATACAAGTCGCCAATGCTCTCATTCTCAAATGGTGGATGAATAAAGCCTCGTTATTCACACGTTTCATGAAGCGACACTTTTTTTGTGACTCTCATTGTTAATGACGTCGAACTATGTGTCTTAGCTGTGTTTTACGCCCACAACGCTTGCTGTATGATACTGAAGAATAATTGCATTAAGTTTGGTTGAAATCGGCCCTCAAAACTACGCACAAGTGAGAAACCGTCGAAAACTCATATTACTCTTACTTGGGGTGCCTAACATCGAATTGTTTCCAGCTTTTTCTTATATTTTAGCTTCCCCTGGAACTCTCGACAACCTCAGGTTCCTTCAGTTTATCCAGATCACATCTACTTACTTCCCTACCTTTTTGCAGTTTCGTATGTTTTAATTTACAGTTCATAACTGAAAAGTTATGGTCAGAGTCCATCTCTGCACCTGGATATGCCTTACAGTTTAAAATCCAGTTTCGGAATCTATGTATTACCATTATAAGATCAATCTGCAACTTTCTGGTGTCTCTTGATCTTTTCCACGTATACAGCCGTCTTTTGTGATTCTGAAACCAAGTAGTTGTTAAGATTAAATTATGTTGTGTGTAAAATTCTACCAGGTGGCCTCATCTTTCATTCCTTCTCCCCAATCCATATTCACCTAATATTCCTTTCCCTACTACCGAGTTCTGATCCCCCCCCCCCCAATCACAAACAAATTAGCTCTCCATTAACCGTCTGAATAACTTATTTTATCTTACATTTTTCAATTTCCTTCATGCACAGTTAGTTGGCAAATAAACTTGTACTACTGCGGTCTGTATTGCCTTTATGTATATCTTCACTAAGATAATGCGTTCCCTATGCTGTTTATAGTAACTTACCCGTATTCCTATTTCCTCATTCATTTTTAGACCTACTCCTGCGTTACTACCAACAGATTTTGTGTTTACTAGATGACCCGGTGAACTTCGTATCACTTACCATATTAATTTATATCATATGTATTTCAGACCCTGTAGCTTCATAAAGGAATCATCAGACAGACTACGTATCGGCTCGATAGTGGGCGAAAAGAGTTGGCAAATCACGCAGACATGTCCAGGATAATGTTCATCTCACATTCGGGGAAGTTCAGGGAAGGCTTAAACGGTGATAAAATATGGAAAAATTGCGAGGAAAATTTAGGTTTAAAACATATAAAATAACGACTTGGTTGTTGTGTTTGGTGCGTTCAGAAATATACTTTGAAAGAGTGAAGTTCCTTTACACGATCTGAACCGCATATGAACTCTCAAAGATAAAAATGAATTGCTGTTCGTTAGTCTCGCTAAAATTCGAGAACGGCTGAACCGATTTGGCTATATATCATTACATGAACCACTGAATCTATTGTGATGAAATCTGCTGTGGAGATAGCTTGAGCGCTGAAGTACCGGATAAAATACTTTAGAAAGTGTGTAATTCAAGATACTTTTGATTTGAAGTATATAAAGCGAAATATCGAACAATAAATACTCTCTGGAAAAGCTATTTACTCTTTGACTTCTTATCTATTTTTCAGAAGTTAACTTTTAAAACTGCATTGACACTTTTGTAAAAAGTGGATAGAACGGCAGAACAACAGAAGTACCTGTCAGTTTTCCACAAATTTTCCTATTTTCTGGCCAACTATTACAAACTTTTACTTCACTCAAACCTTCTTCTCGCTTTGAACGTCAAATGTGCAAAATTTTATCGCAATCAGATGAATGGTATCCATATTTCATAGAAAAATCTCTTTTTATTTTTTATAATTTTTCCAATTTTCCGGGAAACTTATCCAAATTTTTATTTCCTAAGAACGTTACTCTTGCTCAAAACAAAAAAGAATTACTCCTCTCCGTCGAGCGAATAGTCAGTTATAGTGTTGAATTCAATAAAAAACACACTGAGAAACGCACTTTCAATTTTTCTCAAATTTTCCAATTTTCAAAAAAAAAATTATTTCATACAAACGTTGTCCTGTCAAGCCGTACTCAAGTGATGCTCGTACAACCATGAGAGAATTGATTTCTATTTATAGAAAAAAGTCGCTTTCGGTTTTTCCTAAATTTTCCTACTTTCCGGGTGATCCTTCCAAATTTTTATTTGATGCGAACCTTCCTCTTGCTTTCAACATGGAATGTACAAAATTTTATCGCAATTCCACGAACGGTATTGATAGCTCACTGGAAAAAGCTGTTTTAGTATTTCCCGATTTTCCTCTTTTCCGGACAACTTTTCCATATTTTATCACCGTTTAAACCTTCCCTGGACTTGCACGAATATTTCAGGACCAAAATCAGCCAAATCGGTTCAGCCGTTCTCGAGTTTTAGCGAGACTAACGAACAGCACTTCATTTATATATATATATATATATATATATATATATATATATATATATATATAACCCAGTACTCACCTGACCATAAATTCTGTTCGTCCTGCCACCGAACTCACTAATCCCCATCCGACGGAGGAATCATTGAAAATGTCCTCATTTGCCTTCGCTTGAAGTGTGTTTGGGTAACATACTAACAGAGGTATCTCCGTACTCAATTAAATTAGGGCGCATGTTATACAGCATTTTCAGTGCAATTTTTCTATACTACTACCCCCCTAAAATAACACACAGTGTAGCAATGAACCAAATGTGACATCAAATAAAATAAAAATCATCTGAAATCATTACTTCTTTCTTCTTCTTTATCGTAGCCTTGTCCCACGTCAAGTAGGGTCGGCGTTGCTCTTCTGGATCCTTCTCCTCCATAATACTCTATTCACTGCTTCTTCCTTCTTCCATCCTTTCTCCCTCAGGTCCCCCGCTATCTTATCCTTCCACCTCATCTTCGGTCTTCCTCTCCTTCTCACTCCTTCAATCTTTATATCTTTAACTCTGTTTCCGATATACACTTTCCCTTTCCTCTGCAAGTGTCCATATCACTCTCTTGTATCTCTTTCCCATGGGTCCCACTTTCACAACTCCTCTAACAAATTCATTTCTTATTCTATCCTTCCTTGTTACCCCACACATCCACCTCAGCATCCTCATTTCTGCTACTTCCATATTCCTTTCCTGGGCTAATGTGAACGACCATGTCTCTGCCCCGTGTATCGTAGCAGGCCTTACCACCGACTTGTACATTTTCCCTTTCAACCCATTGCGCTCACCTTCTTGTCACACAACACTCCGCTTATTTTTCTCCAGTTGATCCAACCACAGTTTACTCGGTGCTGTTCCTCGCTTTCCAATTCTCCGTCCCTCTGCAAGTATGACCCCAAGGTATTTAAGTTCACAGACCGATTTCAGTTCCTCCTCTTGGATCTTGCAAGACCTTATGTGGCCATCCTTCAGTGCTAAATATTCCGATTTCGTCCTGCTAATTTTCATCCTTCTTTCTTCTAGTGCCTTCCTCCAGTCCTCCAGCTTTTCTTCAAGTCTATCGATGCTCTGCTCACAAAGAACCACATCATCCGCAAACATTATATTCCATGGCGCTTCCTTTTTCACATCTTTCACCACCACAGCCATAATCAGGACGAAGAGGTAAGGGCTAAGCGCAGACCCTTGGTGTAACCCCACTTTTACTGGGAACTCCTTTGTCACGGCCACACTACTCCTCACCTGTGTCATTGCTCCTCTGTACATTTCTTTCACTAACCTCACATACTTCTCTGGCATGCACTGCGCTCTCATGCTTCTCCATATTTCGTCTGGAGTCATTACTGCTAACATCAAATTGTATTTGCAGTAGAGTCCGACCGAAACATGATTTTTGTCCAAACCGTAACTGAATATTCGGCTCCTCTTCTAGTTTAGGCCGAAACCGTAGCTGGAACTTGCGTAATTAAGTTAAAATTTCTGTATATTTACGTTACACCACAAGACACTAGTTTTTCCAAATGTTTCAAGATCCCCTCCCTGTACTAAGCCTTCTCGAGTCCTTAGAAGATGAGAAGGGAGGTGAACAGGTTTAGACAAATCGGCAGTACTTTTATTAAAGTACTTCCAAATTGGATTACTTTCTCCTCGTTGTGACAGTTTTTGCCTAAAATAGGAAAACTAAAGTAATTTACACAATAAGTAAACTGCACTCGATATAGTGGTGTCTAGATATTTCGAGTCTTGGAACTAAGAGTTTTCCGTAAATACGAGTGTCATTAAAGAAGACAACAACGGTGGATACATTGTGTCTTCACAGAAAAAGGCGCTCCACCATTGTAACGAGAAGTAAATAGTGAAAACTCTTTAAAACATTTAGGCTGCCAATGTAAATGACAATTTAAAAACTTTTTTAAAAAAAAGTCACTTTCTTTACACTTGTATTCTTTTCAAGGTCGGTTTTCTTCTTTCCCACAAGTAAATTTCGATAGTTCTAGGTGATCCCGGACCCGTTCACTCGAATTAACGACACTACCGTATAGCTATCTCAAATTCGCCAGTCCTGCATGACTTATTGTAGGAAGATAGTCTTTAGTATTTAGGTACACAATAAATATGTCAAATAGATATTACGAAATGTCAGAGCCTCAACATGACTACCATAAGAAGCCTTCACGATTTTATTCTTGAGAGCGCTAGCTTTAACCAAAACCTATGTTATCATCTTCACTTTCCTTTATGCAATCGACTAACAGTTTTACATATCTCCTCTTTGGCAATCCTCAATACACACCAGTTCCAATCAGTACTGCAGAGAGTATTATGAAAAATAAAGTCACAGTTATGACTAACAGTATGATTGCTGTCAGTATAAATTTACGCAAACTGAACAGAAAAATGTATGTCCCACATGATCAATGTTTCCTAAATCCATATTAATTATTAAAAATAATTAAAATTAAATTTCAAGGAAACTCATTAATAAAACTTTACATCAAAACAATATGAGAACCCGTTCCATTACTTCTTGATTGTTGGGCCCGCAGTGAAGTAAATGTCTCTAAAGGACATAGTATTAAGAGGTCCAGATCACTGCCATAATTAATATTTTTATTTATTACACAACAGCTGTTTCAGCAGTTCGCCATTTTCAAGTGCCTGCGATTATGTAAGACTAACATAAATTATTTTTTGTATATAGTAAATGACGAGTTACATACATAAAAATTTTCTACTTACAGCTATGATGGTCTAGCGTCATATATAACATCTGGCATAACTGTTATTATATAATGATACTTTACAACAGTATGTTATTTGCATTTAGCTGCTTTACTTTTTGTAGCCTGTGATGTTAATTAGATTTTAATTTAATTTTTTTTATTATTAGTTTCTCCATGAATGGATGCTGCTGTTGCCGCAACTGTGGTACGATTTAATGAGAGTCCAGCTCCAGTTCCATTTATTGGTGCTTTATTTAAGCCCACACTACTGGTTTCGGCCTCTGTGTTAGGCCATTTTCAAGTGTGACAAACTTGCATATAATGTGTAGCAATAAGTTTACAAAAAATTACATGGTACAAGATAGAATGTTACATATATAAAACAGGTACTGTACAAAAGCAGAATGAAACTTAAGTTATGCAACGTCAAGTAATTAAATCAAAAGAACTCAGAGAATTTAAAACTTTTGGCGTCCAATGGCGACACGGAGAAAAATGGGCGTGTCATATTTAACATTCCAAATCATTATAATCGGCATGTTCTGATGTGTTCGGATATAAACATTACATCCTAGCAAGCATAAAATTCTAAACATTAGTTGATAAAATGTAAAGGTCAATAATAAAATATTATAAATGTCAGTTAGGATAAAAACGGAACATGTAGCGGCCAATGAGGCTATGTAAAAGTGGGCTTGTCGTCAATTTAAAATTTTGATACAGGAGGTATAATAATTTATAGCTTAGGGCCAATTGTATTCGAATTAGTTTACATTAATTTTTTTGTATAAATATCTCTGGTATCATAGTTATTTACATTGTAAAACATCTTTGGCAAACTGTTACATTTAGAAAACGTGTTAAATATATATATATATATATATATATATATATATATATATATATATATATATATATATATATATATATATATATATAAATTAAAAGAATAAAAAAAAATAAAAAAATTAAATCTAATTAACATCTCAGGTTGCAAAAAGTACAGCAGCTAAATGCAAATAACATTCTGCTATAAAATATGATTATATAATAACAGTTATGCCAGATGTTATATATGACGCTAGACTATCATAGCTGTGAGTAGAAAATTTTTACGTATGTAACTCGTCATTTACATACAATACACAAAAAGTAATTTATGTTATTCTTACATAATCGCAGGCACTTGAAAATGGCGAACTGCTGAAACACATGTTATGTAATAAAAATATTAATTATAGCAGTGATCTGGACCGCTTAACACTATGTCCGTCCCATTACGTACAATACTGAATAAGTTACAGAGGTGTGAAAATTATTAGACTCAAAATGAAAATATTCATATTTCGTAGTTTCTCTCTCTTTCTAGAATTGTTCAGTCATGTGATAATGCCATTTTCACTAACTTACATCCATTTTAATCTAATCTAATCCAATCATATGACAACATTTCCACTTGCTATTGGCGGTACTGTGCTAATAACAATGTTGGCAGCACTCCATAAGCAATCAACTGTTATTGTTGTGGCAAAGATTGCATGGTTGCAGTTGTTCTGGAGACAAACCAGCTGGGACATTGTTAAGGTTGGTTTTATGTTTAATGTACCATGAAACAATAATTAATTAATATCTCTACATAACCTTTAGGCATAAAATATAAATATTTTTATTATTATGAATAATCCTTTTGTTTGTCAGATATTTGTTGGTTACGAGTCGGAAAAGTGATCTTTCACTAAGAAAAATTGCGACTATAAAACTGTTACTCAAAGAAAAACAGTATTACAGCAGAAAATAGCATATAGGTTACAGATTTCACAAAAATCTGTAAGTCACATTTGCCAGGCAGAGAAAGATGGCCTTGATTTTAAACGTGGATGTCGAGGAAAGTGTGGATGCAAGAGCAAACTTTCCCCTAGAACTGAACGGAAACTTGTCCAGATGGCGAAAGACAACAGAAGAGCTACCAGTCAAGATTTGAAGAAGGCTCTGGAGAACTATGGAGTTGATGTTTATACATCTACAGTCCACAGAAAGCTTATTAGTGAAGGGCTTCCAGCTTGTCGCCCATGCAAAAAAGCAAAACTTACCCCTGCAATGAGCGCAAAGATGCTGAAATGGGCTCATGAAGATAGAAATAAGTTTTAGGAGGACTGTAGCAAGGTAAATAAATTTTATTTAAAGCAGTTGAGAATCTGTATGTGAAAACATCTTTTGAAAAATGAATATTTGTTTTCAAGAAAATATTCCACGAAAACAAGGATGAATTTCATTTTTTAAAGTACGGTTCATATGAGCATATAACATCTGAAATCGTCGACTTATTATGATTAAAATGTTTTTTTTCCTTTCAGGTCTGCTTCTTTGATGAGTCAATACGCTCCATATGTGTAGAAAGTAGCCAGTATGTCCGAAGAACAGTTTACAAAGAGTTTTCTGAGCTTTGTGTAGCGCAAACTGTAAAACATCCCACATCTATTGTGGTGTGGAGTTTCATGTCAGCAAAGGGTACTAGCCGAGTTTACATTGTGGAAGGCACTATGAATCAGAACCAGTGTATGGAAGTTTTGGAAAAGAGGCTTTTACCTCCGGTTAAGGAATGGTTTCCTAACGGTGACTTTGTGTCCATGCACGATGGTGCACAGTGTCATAAAGCTAAATCAATTGCACAGTTCTTAGCTGAAAATAAAATAGAAACATTGCTATGGCCTGGGAACAGTCCAGACATGAACATTATTGAGAATTTGTGGGCAATTGTTAAGCAAAAGCTGAGGGAGATCAATGTAACAACACAGTGGAAAAACTCGTACAGTTATGGCACCATGAAGATGTCAAAAATTCATGTTCAAATGTTTGTTAAGCTTAAGGGACTTAACTACGGGGTCATCAGTCCCTAAACTTACAAACTACTTATGAACTACTTACAACTAAGGACGGCACAAATATCCATGCCCGAGGGGGGATTCGAACCCCCGACCGTAGTGGCCGTGCAGACCGTGACTGAAGCGCCTCAGTCCCCTCGGCCACCGCGGCCGGCAAAAATTCATGTTCCAGACTGATAGAAACAATGCCAAGCATGTGTTGACTTGCTCATTAAGAACAAAGGATGTACACAAAGCATTAATATATTCTAATTTGGCGAATAAATGCTTCTAAACTGTAAAATGTTTTCATTTTAAGGAGAATTAACCGTGAGTCTAATAATTTTCACACCTCTGTACGTTGTTACTAACATAGTATATAACTGTAAGATGCGATTGCTTTATATTGTGCCTAACTAAAAGTACCCACATTTTTTATGCTGGAGTAGATTCTCCTAGCAGTTAAACGGCGCACTGTCAAGTGAGATAAAGCGTTGTTGTTGACTGAATACAGCTAGGACGCGGCCGGACTCCACTAGTAAGTTCAAGAAAGCTGATTTCGACCAAGCCGAAGATTCGGCTGATTTCTGGCCCAAACCGAAACTGCAGCCGAAGCCAATATTTTGGCCGAAACCGAATATTCTGTCGGTCCTTAATTTACAGTCAATAGTAAATTGCACTGGTACGGTTGATAAGTTTTCTATCATTGACAAAGTCACTTTCCATCTTTCTGTGCGGAGTGCGCTGTGCCGTATTCCTTCCATGTGGGCACGCAGCGCGAGAAGCCGTTCCTGGAATTCGTATCTCTTGTACGACTCAGCGAGAAGCGGCGTTACGCTCCGTGTAATCTCCCCGGTTGCGTTTACTGCCGAGTCGGCAGTCCTATTCAGCTGCGCGGTGCTCGATTTCCGAAAGAGCGTTTCCGTGGCGGAAACTGCTCCGTGTGTGGGAAGAACCCGCAGTCAGCACTGCAGCGCGTCACGCTCGTACCGTACGGCACTGTGGATTCCGAGAAAGACCGCGGGCTGCGGCCTGAGAGTGGCCACAGAACGTAGCACGGCGTACAAGGCACATCCAGTTCACATACCTTTAACCTCTCACTGCCTGGATTAATTTCTACTGTATGAAAAATATATAAAATCAAATTTTCTGCTCAGTATTGGTATGTTAGATCATTCATAATGTCAGTTGTAAGAAAACTTATATGTAGTTGCTATAATCAGAGAATTTGAGAAATAAACGACTTACAACTCATCATCGATGGACAATTTTTTATGACCTATCTTACAAATAAAATATAATCTACAACGTTTGTGTTACATTTGTGTTCATATCTACATCTACATACATACTCCGCAATTCACCGTACGGTGTGTGGCGGAGGGTACTCTGTACCACTACTAGGCATTTCCTTTCCTATTCCACTCCCAAATTGAACGAGGAAAGAAAGAATGCCTATATGCCTCCTTACGAGCCCTAATTTCTCTTATCTTGTCTTTGTGATCTTTACGCGAAATGTAAGTAGGCGGCAGCAAGATCGTACTACACTCGGCTTCAAATTCCGGCCCTTCATAATCTAAAGCACGGCTATCTTACTCTTAAAATTGCTTGAAACAATTTGATTTTGTATTTAGGCAAAGCAGAAGCTTGCATTTCGTACACATAATAAGCTAAAAAAGCTACACTGTGACAGAAATTCATTAGAACTTCCGCAGCACACCAGTAAAAAAAAAAAAAAAAAAAAAAAAAAAATAAAAAAAAAAAAAATAAAAAATAATAATAAAATAAAATTGAAATGAGCGTATCGCTTTCTTGGCCGGGAGAACCCTTGCGGGTTTTTTCGGCCGCCTTAGTGTAAATCTTTTTAGTCGAGGCCGCGTGGGCGACTTTCGTGCCAATGATGATTAGGACAACACACAAGACCCAGTCCCCTGCCGGGAATCGAAGTCGGGCCTCCTGCGTGGTAGTCAGCGACGCTACCGCTGAGCTACTTTTTTTTGTGCTTTAGACCACTTTTTTTTTTTTTTTTTTTTTTTTTTGGTTCTTCGGGTAGATCTATGCTACGGAGGCGGACAGCACACTAGTGTAGTGTAATGAAACAAAATCCTATTGAAATGTACTGACTGCTTGAATCCACTGATCATTCTTATAAATAAACCTGTAAAAACTGAGCCACAAACGAAATCTTACAATGAAGCTTGTTAGCATCAAAGATGAATAGAAATTACGGTACTTTCCCCATTTTACTTCATTCCTTGCAAGTGCCCATAAATGTGCCTAAAGTGCCTGATGATGCACATTTTATACAAACAGTATTTTCATATTTACTGAAAGTTGAGTTTACTTTATCAGATCTAAATATGTATTTCTACACCCAATAGGTATTAGCAAAACAATTTATAACTTTCAATGTGAAACTTACGTATGTACACTCCTGGCCATTAAAATTGTTACACCACGAAGATGACGTGCTACAGACGCGAAATTTAACCGACATATGATATGCATATGATTAGCTTTTCAGAGGATTCACACAAAGTTGGCGCCGGTGGCGACACCTACAACGTGCTAACACGACGAAAGTTTCCAACCGATTTCTCATATACAAACAGCAGTTGTCCGGTGTTGCCTGGTGAAACGTTGTTGTGATGCCCCGTTTAAGGAGGAGAAATGCGTACCATCACGTTTTCAACTTTGATAAAAGTCGTATTGTAGCCTATTCGAATGCGGTTTATTGTATCGCGACATTGCTGCTCGCGATGGTCGCGATCTAATGACTGTTAGCAGAATATGGAATCGGTGGGTATCCCAACGGGCTCGTATCACTAGAAGTCGAGATGACAGACATCTTATCCGCATGGCTGTAACGGATCGTGAAGCCACGTCTCGATCCCTGAGTCAACAGATGGAGACGTTTGCACGACAACAACCATCTGCACGAACAGTTCGACGACGTTTGCAGCAAAATGGACTATTAGATCGGAGACTATGGCTGCGGTTACCCTTGACGCTGCATCACAGACAGAGAGCCTGCTATGGTGTATGCAACGACGAACTTGGGTGCACAAATGCCAAAACGTCATTTTTTTTTTTTTTTTTTCGGATGAATCCAGTTTCTGTTACAGCATCATGATGGTCGCATCCGTGTTTGCCGACATCGCGGTGAACGCACATTGGAAGCGTGTATTCGTCATCGCGATACTGGCGTATCACCCGACGTGATGGTATGGGGTGCCATTGGTTGCACGTCTCGGTCACCTCTTGTTCGCATCGACGGCTCTCTGAACAGTGGCCGTTACATTTCAGATGTGTTACGACTCGTGGCTCTACCCTTCATTCGATCCCTGCGAAACCCTACATTTCAGCAAATAATGCACGACCGCATGTCGCAGGTCCTGCACGGGCCTTTCTGGACACGGAAAATGTTCGACGCTGCCCTGGCCAGCACATTCTCCAGATCTCTCACCAAATGAAAACGTCTGGTCAATGGTGGCCGAGCAAGTGGCTCGTCACAATACGCCAGTCACTACTCTTGATGAATTGTGGTATCGTGTTGAAGCTGCATGGGCATCTGTACCTGTACACACCATCCAAGCTCTGTTTGACTCAATGCTCAGGCGTATCAAGGCCGTTATTACGGCCGGAGGTGGTTGTTTTGGGTACTGATTTCTCAGGTTCTATGCACCCAAAAAGCGTGAAAATGTAATCACATGTCAGTTCTAGTATGCATGTCCAATGAATACCCGTTAATCATCTGCATTTCTTCTTGGTGTAGCAATTTTAATGACCAGTAGTGTATTTAGCTGTGCTTCTCGAAAGAATGACCACAACCTCTGGTAGTTGTCCACAACATGCACACCATAAACGTCAGTCGTACAAACACAGTCAGCGCTCAGCAAATGGCAACACATTTCACACGCACTGGGCGTAACAGGCAATTGCGGTTGAAAACTCTTTAATCTTACAAATACAAGGGCCAAGATGCAAATTCGCGTCTATCGGTTAAAGAAACACTTCACTCGTCACAAAAAGGAAAAAAGAACTTATTCCACTTTTCGGCACGATATTTCGCCGATCGACATAGTTCAGCTGCTACAGAAGTCCATCGTTATCGGGCTTGCAGAC
This sequence comes from Locusta migratoria, assembly GCA_026315105.1. Classification (NCBI taxonomy): domain Eukaryota; kingdom Metazoa; phylum Arthropoda; class Insecta; order Orthoptera; family Acrididae; genus Locusta; species Locusta migratoria. Next base: position 314,378,575 of record CM048745.1, read on the forward strand.
GATAGTGCTGTAGACAGGGGCGCCGACTCCGTGAGTGCATCCCCATCCTCTTAAAAGGAGAGGGGGGGGGGGGAATTGAAAAACTGAGTAAAATCAAATCTGTCAATTACGTGTATTTTGACATCGAGGCCTCGCAAGTACGACCTAGCCAGCAGGCTGTTCCAACAATGCACCACGGGGTGCTCAAGCATCGGTTTGGAGCCCGTTTGCTGTGGTGTGCAGAGGGGGCGGGGGGGGGGCAACTCACACATTTCTGGCTGCATGGAGTCGTAACTAATCTAACAGTCCTAGTTCAGTGATAGCCATAGTCAGTTACGGAAGTTCCATTACTTTTATTCTTTGAGGTGGTTGGACATCCGCATTGCCTTGTACGTCAAACTTCTGTCATGAAATGTAACACAGCGTCAGGGACGAATTTTGACCTCTTGAGACCCCGAGCGGAAGAGAAAATATGGGGCCCCGTTAAAAACAATAATAAGGTGGCGGAGGGAGAATGAAGGGAACAAAAACATTACTAGGTTTTTAAACGAATACATTGTAGAATTAATTATAGGAAATTATTCCATATGTTCGCAACTTGGGCGCCCAAGTTGCCAACAGTGGCTTCCGGCTTGTAGCATGTACAGGGACCCAATATTTTAATATGTTGCTACATAAAAAAGTTTATGGAGTTAATAAATATGTATATTCCCTTTTTTCTGAACCATTTTAATAAAGATGTAGGGTACCCATTTTATTACGTAACAGACGTCACTATTTTATTTGGTTGTAGTTTGCAGATGTTCCTGATGATGTGTCATTGTTCCGAAACAGGACAGTGCATACAAAATGTTTTGTAAATTAACAACTGTTGTAAATCCCATTGTAAAAGAATGATCAGGCGTAAAACTTAGTATGAAAATAAAATTACTACCAATTTTTTTCTGACTTCTAGTTTCGAAAATTTATCAATTATCTTTTCACAATCAATATTTTAAAGTAATTCGTTCTCTGTATATAAAATAGCGAAGCTATTTAATCGTTCTTCTGACAATGAACTCCTAACCTAGTTTTTCCTCTTTTAAACGAGAAAATGAGCATTCTCCCGAGGATTTTTAAATTGAAATGGTTAAGATAATTTTCAAAATAATTTCCACATTTGGAAAAGTTGCTTTCATGTCTAATTTTTTTATTGTATGTACGAGGAGTGTTGAAATGAAGAGGTACGAAACGTCTTAACAACCAAACCATTTGAATATGAATAAGCCGCTTTGCGACGTCTAGAGATGCTAAGCGAACTTTGTCACCGCCCACTAAAAAATTCAGTCTGTACTGTACCCTCGGCAGGCAAGGTGATGCTCAGCGTCTTTTTCGGCATCTTAAGTCCAATACTCGTCGAATTCCTCGAGCACGAAAAAAAACCATTGACAGTGACGTGTACTGTGAGACACTCCGTAGCCTACGTAAGTCCATTAAGTGCATGCGGTCAGGGCTGCTCACGGAGGAAGTGATTCTGCTCCATGATAACGGGCGTTCATATGTTTCCAGGTCTACACAAAGTGCACTGGCCAATTGGGAGCAGCTTGAGCATCCGCCAAACAGCCCGGAAATGTCACCCTGTGACTTGCATCTGTTTGTCCGCTGAAACAACATCTCAAAGGGAAGCGCTTCAACTCGGACGACGGACTGAAGAACATAGTTGAGGATTGGCTCTTGTCACAGTCACAGGAATTCTGGTAACGGGGAATCATTTCCGCTCGTTAAACAGTGGTGTAGTTGTGGTCACTTCACCAACTAAAAGTTTAAAATTGTTCTAACTCATCTTTGAAACTATAGGCATCCGTGTCATCTTTGTATATTATTGACACATTTTTTTTCTGGCGCACTCAAAATATAAATAAATAAATCATAGATTTTCCTGCGTCTGATCCATTCTGCTATGAAATAAATACAAGCTACATAGAGCACATTGTGTAAAAAGGACGTATTTGGGTCTTGAAAACGTGTTCGTTTGCGGTCATCTTCAAACGATTTAATTGTTGGTTCCTTGGCTTCTAATTCAATTTCACCAAAATTGTCCCTGATACTTTCTTTTATAAACAGTTCTAGACTTTAATAATGATGCACCTTTAACAACTATGCATTCAATGGACTGTAAAGATATGCTTGCTGCATTAATTCTTTGTAGAATTTTATTCAACAGAATCGTCTTTACTTCAGTTTCATACTCGTTCATTTTTTGAAGTAATGAGCCGCGAGCACTCTAAGGCGCCTTGCTGCGGAGCTTGTGCCTGCCCGCCGTCGGAGGTTCGAGTCCTCCCTCGGGCATGAGTGTTTGAGTTGTCCTTAGAATAAGTTAGTTTAAATAGTTTGTAAGCCTAGGGACTGATAACGGCAGCAGTTAAGTCACTTAGATTTACAAACTTTTTTTTTGAATTACTGACTTTGCCTTAATTACAGCAATATTTGTTTCTTTCGTGGAATTGCGTATCTCATTCAATGAGATATTGTTGTAACAGTAAAACGGTTTTTATCACAACTGAAGTACTGAAACCTGGGACCCAGGTTCGAATCCCGTTTCCGGCACACAATTGTAATCTGCCATGAAGTTTCATATCATCGCACACCCCGCTGCAAAGTGAAAGTTTCATTCTGGAAACATCCCTCAGGCTCTGAGTAAACCATGTCTCCACCATATCTTTCCTTCCAGGAGTGCTAGTTCTGCAAGGTTCACAAGAGAACTTCTGTGAAGTTTGGGTAGTAGGAGGCAAGGTACTGGCAGAAGTGAAGTTTGAGGACAGACTGTCAATTGTGCCGGGATAGCTCAGATAGTTTTTTTCTTTGAGAAAGCATTATAAATATAAACAAAATTTTCAAAGATTTTTTATTGCCGTTTTAAATCAAGACTGACAAGTAAATGAAGAATATTAAATGGGTGCATGCATTATCAAAACATGAAGAAGGAGTCTAAAGAAAATTGGATGTTTCAGGTCAACATATCGAGTGCAGTGACAATTATTTTCCGACTTGATGAAGAAAGAATTGTAATTAATTATAAGTTTATTAGAAAAGTAAACGTTACATATGTAAACCAATAAAGTTGGTTTAAAAAAACAACAACAAAAAAAAAAAAAAAAAAAAAAAACAAAAAAAAAAAAATGAGAGAGAGAGAGAGAGAGAGAGAGAGATGGTAGAGCGCTTTCCTGCCAAAGGGTCTCAGCTGCGGATCCCGGTTCCGACACACAATTTTAATCTGCTAGGAAATTTCATATCAGCGCACACGCTGCTGCAGAGTGGAAACTGAAATAGCGTTATGAATTTTAATGAATGTTTTCTTTCATTCTTTTTTTTTTACATATTTAATCACGCAACGTTATTGCTGCTCACTAAACGAGAAATATCACTGGCGCTTTTTCTAGTCTGCAAGAACAAATTTGAGAAGTTGAGCCACGAGTTCTGTGCGTTCTCTGCTTGACCCAATGTTTGAACCTTGTGACCGAAGATTCAAATGTTCAAGTATTTGTAAAGCTTATGGGACTTAACTGCGGGGCCATCAGCCCCAAAACTTACAAACTACTTATGAACTAACTTATACTAAAGACGACACAAACATCCACGCCCGAGGGAGGATTCGGACCTCCGACGCGGGAAGCCGCGTGATCCGCAACGTGGCGCTCCAGACCGCTCGGCTACTCCTGCGCGCCGTGACCGAAGAGGTAATGCACAATCTCAAGTACTCACGCTGATTTTCAGAAAGTAAGTTCAAAATGTTCAAATGTTTGTAGAGGTTATGGGACTTAACTACGGGGTCATCAGTCCCTAAACTTACAAACTACTTATGAACTGGCTACAACTAAGGACGGCACAAATATCCATGCCCGAGGGGGGATTCGAATCCCCGACCGTAATGGCCGTGCAGACCGTGACTGAAGCGCCGCAGTCCCCTCGGCCACCGCGGCCGGCAAAAAGTAAGTGCCCCTGTCCGTAGAAGTCTGCTGCGAAAGAGATGTTCCCTCCGATGAACTGGTGCAGTCCACTGGAGGGAACGTCTCTTTCCCGGCCGATTTTCACAGCAGTCCACCTCTGCAGTACAGACTTATGTAATATATAGCAGTTTTTAACTGTTTCATTCAAGAGTCATACACATTAACAGTGAAGCCTAAATCATCTATGTACATTTGGACGTTTGACATTATATTTGTGAAAATACTAGCCGTAGCTTTATGTATAAAATTAATTTACAATCTCTATTCATTAATGGGACCTCTCAGAAACGCGCTTGATACTTCCTTTTTCTCGATTGTTCGTTTCACTCATTGTGGCAGGAGCCACAATTCTGCTTCCCAGTTCAACCAACTACATACACTTATAGAACACTAGCTTTAAACCCGGCCTTGCCCGGGTATTTATCTATTTATTTCTGCCATTTTTCAGGTATATATTCATTTGTATAAGGGCTGTATGTCTGTATTACAGATTACAATTAGTAGTAAAGACGTAATAGATTAAAACTTGGTGCGTGATGGGGCAGTTTTCCATGAGCGTTACTGTTTATGTGGTTATATCTCATGAACTACGTGTCACACTGTGATACAATTTAGAAGCTACATTGAACTATATATGTGTATACTGTCTGTAAAATTTCCTGTCGCTACAATTTGTAGTGGTCAAATTATAAATTGTAACGCGATACCGAGAGCCGTAGTTTTACTCCATAAACAGCTGAAAAGTAGTAAGCGGGAAACATTTTTCCTTTCATCATTTTACTATGGTTGCCAGCGAGAAAAAGTTTAATAAAGGTTTGAAATTATGTTTAAAGTTTGTTGAAAGTCGCTAAGTACTGTCATTCTCATACAGTGTATTTCGAATGTCTCGCCGCATTATATGGCATTTTTTGCGATTTCTATTGGTTATGACGTAATATCTTTTGAACCATGTGCCGTATGTGATTCTTAACCATGCAGCAATTGTTACATCACGGTAAGGTTTGGTTGAAATCGGTCCAATGGTTTAGGAGAAAATGAGCAGCATTGTCGCAAAATGCAGCAGTTTTTCGCGCATCTCATTGTTTATGACGTCATATCTCGTCCTGATGGATTGAAGCTTACGTGTACAAAATTTCATAAAGATTGGAACAAAACTGTAGATTTGTTTGCAACACGTACAAATATACGGACACTCTGCTTTATATATTAGATTGAAAGTCACAAGTCAACATTACACAGATATTCACATCTGTACTGAAACATCTGATATGTCTATCTTTCCCGTAGAGCGTAGTCGCTGATTCAGTTTCCGTTAAGGTCTGCGTCGTTTTCAAAAAGCCTCGGTAAACGATGACGCACTCGCTGGACGAAGACAGCTCACCTGACCAACGGCAATTCTATCGGCTTGCGCACGCGCAGACAGGTTCAAACGCGAACAGCTGAGTCACGCCGGCAGGGCAGCATACAAGGAGGTTGGCAGCGCACCTGAGTCGAGTGGCGTGTTGCTCTTGGTCGACCTACTGGCACATGACTAATCTGGTACGGGTTTCTGAACATGGGCCCATAGTTACGGTCGATATCTATTACAATTACAATGTGGGACATCCCGTAAAACTGTCTAATTTGTGGAAGACAATGCGTGATGCCGCACAGGAGTAGCCGCGCGGCCTGGAGCGCCACATTAAGCATCGCGAGGCCTCCCAAGTCGGAGGTTCAAATCCTCCCTCGGGCATGGATGTGTGTGTTGTCCTTAGGTTAATTTAACCTACTTTAAGTAGTTTGTCAGCTACGGACTGATAACCACGCAGTTTACAAAAAGTCGTACAGTTGAACAATGCATGATATGTAACTGTACGCCGGCCGCGGTGGCCGAGGGGCTAGGCGCTTCAGTCACTGTCTGCACGGCCACTACGGTCGGGGGTTCGAATCCCCCTCGGGCATGGATATTTGTGCCGACCTTAGTTGTAGGTAGTTCATAAGTAGTTTGTAAGTTTAGGGACTGATGACCCCGTAGTTAAGTCCCTTAAGCTTAACAAACATTTGAACATTTTTTTGTAACTGTACTATGTTTAAGACTACCATATTTTGGAATGCAAAAATGAGGACACTTTCTATATTTTAGGATGAACAATGAAAGGAACTTGATTTACAGGGGATTACAAAAAGGTACGGCAAAACTTTCAGGAAACATTCCTCACACACAAAGAAAGAAAATATGTTATGTGGACATGTGTCCGGAAACGCTTAATTTCCATGTTAGAGCTGATTTTAGTATTTCTCTTTAAATGTTAATTGAAATAATTCGTGCAGACAATTGTCAAAATACCCAATTGTTTCGTTAGTATGTACTGTACTTCCTCGATTCACCGCATTTGTAAACATCGCATTGACTGCAAAACCACGTTCCTGATGAACACTAACCATTTGATGCTACGTACTGATGTGCTTGATGCTAGTACTGTAGAGCAATGGGTGGCATGTCAGCACAAGCACTGAAGTCAACATTACCTTCCTTCAGTTGGGCCAACTGGCGGTGAATCGAGGAAGTACAGTACTTACTAACGAAACAATTAGGTATTTTGGCAATGGTCTGCACGAATTATTTCAATTTACATTTAAAGAGAAATACTAAAATCAGCTCTAACATGGAAATTAAGCGTTTCCGGACACATGTCCACATAACATATTTTCTTTCTTTGTGTGTGAGGAATGTTTCCTGGAAGTTTGGCCGTACCTTTTTGTAACACCCTGTATAACAGAATAATGTTACACAAATCACACATACCAAAATTACACCAGATCCCTTGTCTTCTGTATATTTTCACCGCACCTAATTCTTATTAAATGTACCTTTTGTTGACAAAATCCATATGTCTAAAGTTAAATTTTACTTTTGCAATCCCTTTTAAAGAGTCACAGTTGTCAGTCAATTTTTCTCTGTAGACCATTGTGCCCATTTTAAGGGGAACAACCTCTCAATACAAACGTTATGGGGAGGAATTGCAAACAACTCTGCAGGTGTAACCAGTTCGTTGAACTGTCCACATTTCTTTTGGCTTGCTTAAGATTTTCCGTCGTATGTGGCTATGATAAATTTGAAAATTAGCGGAAACACGTTAACATCTTTCATTGCAATATTTTTATCCGGCAGAAATTTTATACCTCCTTCCAAGTAAGTCTAGAACACATCTTGAAAGTGAAGCCTCGTAAAACAAGAAAATTTATTTGAACTGTTGCATCTACGTATTCAGATACTCAGACAGACACAATGATTGTGAGCTGTATAAAGCTATATTTTCAGTACAACACGTCAGAGTGTAGTCTAAGAGGCATAACAGATCGATTATAAAGAAATAACAAGTTATGTAAATCAGAAGCCGAAGAAAAAAGGATATACATTGTTGACGATACATGAAAATAAAAATCAAAACATCATTTGCCAAAAGGAAAAAAATGCGGACATTAGCAGAAACTTAAAGAATATATGCGGAGGCCATATTAAACGCCGAAATTGCGGACATGTCCGGATAAATGCGGACGTTTGGCAACTCTAACTATGGTGCTAGGATAGGTCTAAATTTTGCACCATTCACAGTAGTAAAAAGAATGTAAATAGAAAAGAATCTGCATAAATGAAATCTAAGATACCGTAATGGTCAAAGAATCAGCTCGTTTTAAACCGAAATCATAAGGGACAGTTACTAAAAGTATTACTTAGTTACTTAAATACGTTGTGTCCACGGAGTCTTTTGCCGTGGCACTCTTCAATAAACTCTTTTCGGTAAACATGGTGCACCACGTCGAATAATATCCTCAAACTTTTCAGTTTGCCATCGAAAGCTGGAGAATTTTATTCGACAGGCAGCGACTTGTATACCACGAAGATTTTATTGACATAATAGGTTTCTTGAAGTTTTTTTACTTTTTTTTAAGAATTACTACAGAACTAATCTTTGAAAGGAGCACTGGGCATCGATATTCGTGTACTTATTTGATAATGAGTTTGAGGATTTGAATTTTTCCCACTGATTCCACACGCAACTGGTTCTTTATTTCTGTACATTGAGAATGTACAACCTTTGATCATAAAGTTCGGTGACTAATCCTGCAATTCTAATGTAGATGAACTATGAACTACAGTTACTGTCCTTCAAAAGAGTCACCTCCAATAACTATTCAGCGCTGAGCTCTGCGATTCATGTCCTGGAAACTTTGCACGAAGTCTTCCTCTGCGATGGGGTTCAAAAGCCTTGTCACGTTGGATGTTAGGAATATCGTCAAATTTCATTCCTTTCAAAAGGAGTTCGAGTCGAGGGACTAGGGAGAAGTCTGGGGGATTGCGATCTGGCGAGTATGCTGGATGTTCAAGTTTTACCAGCACCTTTTTTGCCAGGAACTGTTTGGCGAGATTGATTGTGTGTGGGCGAGCGTTGTCATGTACAAAAAACCAGGAAGCTTGTTGTGCATACTGAGGCCGTACCCTGCGTAGACGATGCATAAAACGGGTCAACAAGTCAACGTACAATACCTTGCAGCTTGAACATCGTTTCCTTGTGGATAATGCCTAGACTTTCGAAAAAGGCGATGAGCATCGTTTTGATATATGTTTTTTCGGCCCTGAACTCTTCCCGACGAGTTGATGTCGGACAACGCCATTCCATGTTTTGTCGTACGGAGTCTTACCGGAGATCAGGTTTCTTCCTCAATGACAGTGCGGTTCAAGAAATTGGGTACAGCATTTGCCATTTCTGCAAAGTCCTGTGAAACCTCTAAACGTGCCGGCTTCTGATCGTCGGACAAGTGATGTGGCGCAAGACGACATCGCGTTTTCCTCTTCCCTAACTTCTGGGTAAGGATTTGTCGCACGGATTCGGTTAATCTGCAGTTCACCCGCTTTCATGCGCAGAGTTCGTGAGCAATATCCTCACTTTCTCAGTGTTTTCGTCACTGACGGCGGTCGCCGGTCGTGCACTACGTGGATTGTCGGAAACACTTTCCCGGCTTCCTCGAAAACGGGCGAACCACTCTCACTAGACTTGCGCATAATAGTTCGCGATCGGGAGCGCTCACTTTAGTTCGCGACTCTGCCGCGAACTAGTTTGCTCTTTTAGTTCGTCCGCTCCCAGTGACGGTTGAGCGGCGTGGTCTGCGCATGCAGGTGGAGGGAGAAGTTCCCCCACCTAGCTGCTTCATGCGCTTGCTGCTTGAGTAGCTAACGATATCACGCAAACCAAAAGAAACAGTTTGTGGATAATTTCTCGCGTTTAAGTTAGAGTTATCTCTATATCTTGGCATTATGGAATTTATTACTCAGATATTGCAGAGTGCAGAACAAAACAGAAATTTTGTAGCACTGAACTATGTAATCTAGCAGACAGACGCTCACCTAGAAATGGCTCTCATCAGCAAAAGGCAAACACGTGATTTTTAATTCTGCTGCGCGCCCTGTCGCTATTGCCCGTCGGTCTTCGGAAAAGAATTCGACAAACTAAGAAGCGAGATACGTTTTGCATAATAGTTCGCGACCGGTAACGCATGTTTTAGTTCTCGACCGATCGCGTATATTTTAGTTCGCAGCTCGGTCGAGAAGTAGGTCGCTCTTTTTAGTTCGTCCGCTCTTTTAGTTCGTCCGCTCTTTTTAGTTCCTCCGCTCTTTTTAGTTCGTCCGCTCTTTTTAGTTTGTCCGCTCTTTTTGGCATTTGCTACCGTTACTAAAATGAGCTCTTTCTTTTGTTATGACAGCGTTTTTATATAATGATCAGTGTTGCCCAAGCGTGTGCTATTACCCGTATTTTTGGGCAATTAGGCATCTAATATTTTAGCAAATAAACCGGTTATTTACACGAATGGGTGATACAATGGTATTCAACTACTTTACAAACAGATTACTCGTAGTAAATATTATTAAGACACTGCTGAATACATTAGAAAAGAAAAATTTGTGGCAGTGAACTATGAAACTACAGCTGAGCTGCATCTCAGCTCGAAATGGCGGTAACTGGAAGAAGGGAATCACGCGATTCTGCGCGCTCTCGCGCCCCGTCGTGCCGCAGTAGATACACCGGTTCCCGTTACATCTCCGATTTTAAGCACTGTCGGGCTCGGCTAGCCCTTGGATGGGTAACCATGCGGGTATGCCGAACGCTATTGGCAAGTAGGGTGCACTCAGCTGTTGTGAGACCATCTGAGGAGCTACTTGGTTGAGAAGTAGCGCTCCGAAGACTGACATAACGCCCGGGAGTGCGGGGTGCTGACCACTTCCCCCTGCATACCGCATCCAGAGACAACATTCGGGTGTAGGACGACACGGCGGCCGGTCAGTACCCGTTGGGCCCTATAGTCCGTTCACCGAGAGCTGAGACGAAACGTAAACACTGTCACATGAGCGACTACGCTCGATTCCAGCGAAAGCATTCGGTGTTCACGTGATTGGAAGGGGTGTACAAAATCCTTGGCGTAAGCTTTGCAGCTGGTGGCGTCGGCTGGCTGCCGAGCTGACGTCATAGCGAAACTTGAGAAACCTGGGCAACAATCTAACAAAATAAAGCACGACATGGAAGATTCAAAGCCGGTTACAACAGTGTTAAAAGTACGATGAGTTCATTCTGTCAAAACAGATTTGTTTTCATTCAGTTTGTTAACAAAACGCTCCATTCATACATAATTTTTAATAACATTACCATTAATATTAATGGGATAGGACTGCGAAACAAAGTTCATTCTGTCAAACTCGAACTGTTGTCATTGAGGTTTATACCAAACCGCTCCTCTCTCTCTCTCTCTCTCTCTCTCTCTCTCTCTCTCCTCTACAATTTCCACATTTGACTTTCAACTAAAAATACGACACAGAGGATGCACTTGTTCCAAACTTCTGCAGTCACTGTTTTTACTGCTTCTTCTTGCAGTTCTTTAACTTTCGGCATTTTGTATGTTTTGTCTTTCGCTGCAACATAGCCTTTGATTCTGGCCCACACTTACTCGATGGCGTTTCATGCAAAGTGGTTCGGTTCGGAGGAATTCTAAGAACAGTTTTCCCTGCATTTTTCACCATTTCATCTATCACGTATTCGTTGTGCGCTGTTCTGTGATTTTGAAATATATCTAAAAGTTATTTCTTCAACATACCGTCTTAAAAATCGAGGTTTTTACATTTTAGCCACTCTGATATTTCGTGGTTATTGAAATTCGCACTGGGAACTTTTTATTTTCTACGATAACGGTACGGCGCTTTATCAACAACGATAACTGCAAGCCGAAAAAGAACATCTTGAAAGCACTTCTCGGAGGGTCAACTAGTCTTTAGAGCGACTTTAAAGATGAACTTACGAGATCCTGAAATCGCCGCTGTAAACACGCACTAACGAGTTCACACCTGCAATGGAGACGGCCACGCTGACTGTGCGCCCCTGCCTTGTACACCCCTCGACGGCAGCGCTGTGGTCACGCGCCTTGCCGTGTTTACAGTACTATACGTCTCTCGTTTCGGCGAATGGAGTATAGAGGCCTGTGTGGGACGGAGTTTAGTGGTATTTCAAGTAAGCTATGCACCTCAATTATTTTTCGATAATTGTAAGATATCGTCATTGTATTTTCATCCAGATGAATTGTAAGAAACTCCTCAATAAACTACGTATAGTTTGTAATCATAGCTATATTAATTACATAGATATTAGTATGAACTTAGTTCTTGGAAGTGGAACTATAGCATTTTTATGCTAATATCGTTGATCTCAAAGAGACGAATTCAACGGCGTTTCACCCTTCCGATAGGTAGTTTCGGAGAAATTACAATATTTACGACCCAGGATTTATCTGCTTTGAACATCAAGCCGATTCCTGTCTTATGTGGAAGTCCGTGATTTCATACCAAAATTAAGCAATACGTCACGTCCGATAAGAATGGAACAGTGTTGCAGTGCAGCGATAAAAAGGCCAGAGAGGATAAGGAGCTTGTATTCCGTCTGCTTCACGTGTGACGAGTGTTGGCTAGTATGGTAAAAATGTTCTTCTCTAACAAAAGAAGTTAGATATACTACTTCATTACTGAGAATGCAGAAGGAATGCAAAACGAGCAGTTGAGTTTTACGCACAAAGGGATCCTGACAGACGGTGTCCAACAAGAATAACAAATCAGCGAATGTCCAAAAATTGTTATGGTAGGGCACTGGATTTGCTATTTCACAAATCCATTCTATTTGTGTCATTCACCTTTCTCTCAAGGCTCTGACGGAAACGAAAGCAGTACTGTCACCGTAGTTGAGTGGTGAATTATTCTTAGACGCCACTCTCTTCGGCTTTCAGTTGGTGTCGTCCAACCATATTTAGTTAAGCGTGTTAGTATATTATAAATTAAATTTTCTTAATTACCGATGATCAAAAAGTCAATATAAATTTGAAAAATTAATGAATCACTGAATAATGTAGATAGAGAGTTACAAATTGACACACATGCTTGGAATGACATGGGGTTTTATTAGAAAAAAAAAGTCCGACAGATGGCACGTTATTGTGCTTTTGTAACTGCTATCGTGACGGATGAGAGGTACGCTGGTATGTTACAGAATCGCATCTTCCCCAGCCTGGCTGATAAACACCTGCTGGAAATTACGATTTTTATGCAGGATGGCGCTCCACTCCATATTGCTAGACGCGTGAAAGATCTCTTGCGCGCATCGCTTGGTGGTGATCGTGTGCTCAGCCGTCACTTTCGACATGATTGGTCTCCCAGGTCCCCAGACCTCAGTCCTTGCAATTGTTGGCTTTGGGGTTACCTGAAATCGCAAGTGTATCGTGATCGACTGACATCTCTAGGGATGCTGAAAGACATCATTTGATGCCAATGCCTCACCATAACTCTGGACATGCTTTACAGTGCTGTTCTCAACATTATTCCTCGACTACAACTGTTGTTGAGGAATGATGGTAAACATATTGAGCATTTCCTGTAAAGAACATCATATTTGTTTTGTCTTGATTTGTTATGCTAATTATGCTTTTCTGATCAGATGAAGCGCCATCTGTCGGACATTTTTAATTTTAATTTTTTTTTTTTTTTTTTTTTTTTTTTTTTTTTTTTTGAATGTAACCCCATGTTATTCCAAACATATGTTTAAAGTTTTACCTCTCTATCTACATTATTCCGTGATTTATTAAGTTTTCAAATTTATACTGATTTTTTGATCACTCGGTATTATGAAATTGTAATTAGACTCTTAGCTGTGTCGAGCTGGAACGCCCCATCAGCCGCACGCGACAGTTCCTTAAGATAACTCGCACTTCCGCATAAGACAAGCAATTGGCTTGATGTTCAAATCAGATAAATCATGACTTCTAAATATTGTAATTTCTCCTAAACTAATGATCGGACTTCAATGGGTGAAACGCGATTGTTGTAGTATCTTTGAGATCTGCAATACTAACAGCAGAAATTACTATAGTTCCATTTGAAAAAAAACGTATTTGATATCAATAGCTAGGTAATAAATATTGCTTCGACAACAAACAATTCGCCATTTTACAATTCGTCTGGGTGAAAGCAGAATTACGATATCTTACACGGTTTCGGAAATATTTAAGGTGAACTACTTAGTTAAATCACCCTTTGTACATGGTGAGTCATTAACTATTGCCACCAAGAATAGCTCCGAAAGTATGATACGAGCTGAAACGTTTGTGGGACAAAAGTTGCGTGGGACAACGGGGTCATAATATAACGTAGGTTTTTGTTGCTAGATGGGGTCGCTTCAGAAATATGAAGGTAAACGTTGTTTTTATAAATGGGATGCTATAGTTTGGTACTTATTTTCTGATAGCTGCTATCGAGACGAATCCAATGAAATGCAACAGTAAGGTCTTTGAAGATTAACGAGGGTCAAAAGGGTGGCATGAACGTCCGTTTACACAAGATGTTCGAAGTGATGACCATTGGTATTAATGCTGCGCTGCAATCTTCTTATCATGGATAGAGTGGTATTCCATATCACTTCGGCAATTGCAGGCATTGCCAAGGCAATTAGAATGAACTTGTAACCCTCCACAATGGCGCCAGAGATCTGTCTTGCCAAATGCTTGTAACACTCTGGCGCAACAGAACGGGTGGGCGGCTTTACAATGCTTATAGCTGCAACCTTTTTGACCTTCAAAGATTTTTCTGTTGAAAGGTGATGGAAATTAGTGATCTTTTATTTCTATTGTTTTTATTAATTTATTTTGTTGTAAGGTGGGGGACTTTGTGACCGTTGATTGGAATAAACTCTTTCAAGTTCTGAAGCAAGCAGGAGTAAAATATAGGGAGTGTAAGGTTATTTACAACTTGTACAGAAACCAGACAGCGGTTGTCAGAGTTGAAGGGCATGAAAGGGATGCAGAGGTTGGGAAGGGAGTAAGACAGGGTTGTAGCCTTTATCCAATGTTATTCAATTTGTACATTGAGCAAGCTATAAAGGAAAGCAAGGAGAAATTTGGAGAAGGAATTAAAATTCAGAGTGAAGAATTAAAAACATTGCGTTTTGCCGACGACATAGTAATTCTGTCAGAGACAGCAAAGGACCTGGAAGAGCAGTTGAACGGAATGGACAGTGTGCTGAAAGGTGCATATAAGATGAAGATTAACAAGAGCAAAACTAGAGTAATGGAGTGCAGTCTAAGACAATCAGACGATACTGAAGGAATTGGATTACGTAACGAAACAATAAAGGAAGTAGATGAGTTTTGTTACTTGGGCAGTAAAATAAAAAAAATGATGGTTGCAGTACAGAGGATTAAAATGCAGAACGGCAATGGGTAGAAAAGCATTCTTGAAAAAGAGAAATTTGTTAGCATCGAATATTGATTTAAGGCTAAGGAAGTCATTTCAGAAGGCATTTGTCTGGTCGATAAACAGTGCGGACAGGAAGAGGATAAAGGCTTATGAAATGTGGTGCTTCAGAAGAATGCTGAAGATTAGGTGGGTGGATCGAGTAACTAATGAGGAGATACTGAACAGAATTGGGGAGAAAAGAAATTTTTGGCATACCTTGACTAAAAGAAGGGATCGATTGGTAGGACACATTCTTAGACATCGGGGAATCGTAAATTTAGCATTGGAGGGAAGTGTGTGGGGTAAAAATCGCAGAGGGAGACCAAGAGATGGATACAGTAAGCAGATTCAAACAGATGTAGGTTGCCGTTCTTATGCGGAGTTGAAGAGGCTTGCTCAGGATAGGGTATTGTGGAGAGCTGCGTCAAACCAGTCTCCGGACTGAAGACGGCAACACAACTGTTCAACTGTTTGTTAAGCTTATGGGACTTAACTACGGGGTCATCAGTCCCTAAACGTACAAACTACTTATGAACTAGCTAATCCTAAGGATGGCATAAATATCCATGCCCGAGGGGGGATTCGAACCCCCGACCGTAGTGGCCGTGCGGACCGTGACTGGAGAGCCTCAGTCCCCTCGGCCACCGCGGCCGGCAAGGCAACACAACACACATTTCTCGTATTTCATTTATTTATTGGTTCATTTAGCGCATATGTGATAGCTGTCTGGGCAGTAGAAAGTTTTAGCCAGGGGGCGTTAGGCCAGAGCAAGAGGGTTCTCAAGCGAGGGCAGTGTGGAATGCTGGCCGTTTTCGGGAGAAAACTTTCTCAGAGGGCCGTAGCACTGCGTCCGCTAGGCACCCTGGGTGAGGGATCGTAGAAAAATTGTCATGCTGGACAGTCAGGGGGAGGAGAAAGCGCAGTTGTGCACTCTTTCGGGTACCTGCACATTTTGATCGGAGGAGTTCGGAGAACACATCGGCAGGAGGTCACAGCCGGCCACGGGGGGACGGGGGTCGACAGTCTGGCGTTGGTGGGAGACAATTGCCGCGAGCCGTCAGCATCAGTTGATGTGTCGGCCATGATGACAACGTCTTAAGGGGAGACGGAAGGAACTGGGCTCAAAAAATCGATTTTTAGATTTTAGCGTATTTGAAATGTCTGGTATTTCCTGCATGAAACAGTATATAATATATATCCGACAATTTTTTCGTGAGTTATGATTTTTTTCTGACGCCCCGTGCAATCTGGCCACGCCTTCCGTTTTGCGCCATGAGGAGAAAATACACACAGCATTCTTTTACTCCTTGTATTATTATTTCATGCTTCTATTGTTTTTATCGCTTCAATGTTTCCTACCCTGTATCTACTATCGATACTTTTTGTTCCGATCGTGTTTGTTATTGTTTTCGAACGTTACCAAAAACTGTATTTGTTCAGGTCACATACCTCAAATTTGGTTGTTTATGATGCTATTTTATGCTTCAATGATGGTGTAACTAGAAAATTGGATGTCTTGGAATTATTGGGCATAGAATCTAGTAGAATTACTGCAAAATCCTTGGTGCAAGTAGATGAAGAAAGAATCAGCATAGCCATTATTGCTAATTTAAATGCACAAAAGAAGCTAGACAGAAAAGAAGAGGGATCAAGAGCAGAAAAGAAGATCAGTATGATTCAGATGATGCTCAATATGGTGCACGAAAATATTAGTGGTAAGTAATTCTCATCAATAAAATGTTTGTATAGCTTATGGGACTTAACTACGGGGTCATCAGTCCCTAAACTTACAAACTACTTATCAACTAGCTTATCCTAAGGACGGCACAAATATGCATGCCCGAGGGGGGATTCGAACCCCCGACCGTAGTGGCCATGCAGACTGTGACTGAAGCGCCTCAGTCCCCTCGGTCACCGCTGCCGGCATTTTCATCAATAACTGTACTAGAATTGCAATATTACACTTTAAATTGATTTTTCTCAAAACTACATTTTTTTACTTTCAGTTACCATTATTTGATAAACTAATGTGTTTAGAAAGATGAAAGTTGGTCTTTTTGTACTGAAGATGGTAATAACTCATTACAAGTAAATTGAGAATCACAAAACAATCATCAACTGTTTTATAATAATTAATGTACTAAAAAAGTTAAATTTTACTGGTGAAAGAATAAAAAAAATTTCTTCAAAACCATTGGAGTTATTATCTTCATTTTACTTGTAAATCAAAACATACATGTTATATACATGCAGTAAAAATTTCGTTGTTTTATCACTTATAGTTCCTTTGAAAAATAAAGGGTAAAATAGCATTGGCAGAATAGGGATAAAATTGCCTTCCATATCCCCTTAATAGTAGGGCTGCTTTAGCGAGTTCGTTTTAGAGATCGCAGGGCGTCTAGAACAACGGGGTTTCGGCACAAAGGCGAGTAACATTTAAACGTTTTCGTGTTTTGAGGCCAGCACAGGGCGATGTTCCGCAAATTCTGTGGGGTTCAGTCACCCTAGCGACGGTAAGGCCGTGGGAAATTTTGTCGTGGGGATGAAGCAGAAGGTGGCGTCTGTTGAACGCTCTGCGATTGCCCAGCGGATATTAGAACGACAGCTATGTCTATTAATCTTAGGTGATCGTCCGTTCATTGGGCAGCCCATTAAAGGCACATTGGAGTTAAATGTAGAGGGGGCGTGGCCGCGAGAAGCGGCCTGGAGCAGAAAGGTTTCTATGGAGAAGCGACCCCACGTAACAACAAAAAACGAACGTCATATTCTGGCCCCCGTTGTCCCACGCAACTTTTGTTCCACAAACTTTTCAGCTGCTATCATACTTTCGGAGTTATTCTTGGTGGCAATAGTTAGTGACTCACACTGTATATAAAATTCTGACCGAATGGCATGTAATAGTAGTATATAAAAACGTAAAGCAGTCAACAATCCGAAGATTCGTTTTAACACCACAATGCTTTATTAGGCATGGTACTGTTTGGAGGTGGTATGCCGTTGCCTTCCTCCGACCTTCGAACTGACTTCCCAGCCAGTTATAGGGGGACTTTCAGATTAACGTGGGTTCCGAATCACGGTGCTACCCGGTATTTTTCACATGAGCAATATTGCCAGAGATGAGAGAAATGGAAAATGACAGATAAAAATCCTAGGAATTCGCGGGGATCGAACCCACGAGCTTCCTATTCATAGTCTGGCACTCTTCCACTGTGCAACAGAGGCGCACAATAGTAGTATAAAAACTGGAATATGATATTAAATAAGACATTTAAAGTTCATCTCGCCACCTACAGTTGCTTCCACTGTAATTAATGTTACATAATTTATTTTCAAACAGTGAACACCATCATTGTATACAGATCTGAATGTATAAGCACCTGATGATGGGCAAAAGCCCGAAATCGGTCGTTTTATAAATGTGTGTTGTTGTGGTCTTCAGTCTGCAGACTGGTTTGATGGAACTCTCCACGCTACCATGTCTTGCACAAGCCTCTTAATCTGAGAATACGAACGGCAACCTACATTCTTATGATTCTGCTTACTGTATTCGTCCCTCTTTCTCCCTTTACGATAAGTAGACGATTCCTTGATGTCACAGAATGTGTCTCACCTACCTATCTCTTCTCTTAGTCAGGATAAGGCAGAAACTTCTTTTCTCCCCAATTCTGTTGAGCACCTCCTCATTAGTTACGTGATCTACCCATATAATCTTCATCATTCACCTGTACCACCACATTTCAAAAGCTTCTATCATCTTTTTGTCTGAACTCCTTATCATCCACGTTTCACTACATACAATGCTACACTCAAATGATTTCAAAAAGGAATCCTAACATTTAAACAACAAATTTTGCTTCTTCAGAAACGCTATTCCTCCCAGAGCCATTCTGCATTTTATATCTTTTTCGGACATCAGAAGTTGTCTTGTTACCTAAATAACAAAACGAATCTACTACTTTTCTACCTCATTAGCTAATCTAATTTCTTCAACATTCCCTGATTTTCTGAGATTACATTCCATCACCCTCGTTTTACTCTTGTTAATGTTCATTTTATATCTTCCTTTCAAGACAATTTCCTTTCCATTTAAATGCTCTTCCAGGTCCTATGCCATCAGCAAACCACAAGGTTTTTATTCTCCTCCCTGGACGTTAATTCCCTCTCCAAATTTCTCCTTGCCTTGCTTCACAGGTTGCTCAATGTACAGATTGAACAAAACTGGGGAAAGGCTACAACGTTGTCTTACTCCCCCACTGCGATCCGTTCATTCCTTTCGATTCTAATAACTAAAAAAAATGTTCAAATGTTTGTAAAGCTTATGGGACTTAACTATAGGGTCATCAGTCCCTAAACTTACAAACTACTTATGAACTACTTACGAACTAGGACGGCACAAATATCCATGCCCGAGGGGGTATTCGAACCCCTGACCGTATTGGCTGTGCAGACCGTGACTGAAGCGCCTGTCTTCTCAGCCACCGCGGCTGGCTCTAATAACTGTTGTCTGGTTTTTGTACAAGTTGTTGTACATATCTCTTCGCTCCTTGTATTTAACCCCTGATATCTTCAGAATTTGAACGAGTCTATTTCAGTCAATATTGCCAAAAGCTTGCTTCAGATCCGCAAATGCTAAAATCGTAGGTTTCCCTTTCCTTAACCTAGCTTCTAAGATAAGTCGGAATGTGAGAATTGCCTATAAACAATCTTCAATTGTGACTGGTAGAAGTTTTTAATCTCAACCCTTTATTAGTAATCCTTCTATAGTCCGTTCACCGAGAGCTGGGACGAAACGTAAACAGTGTCACGTGAGCGACTACGCTCGTTTACAGTGTAAGCTTTCGGTGTTCACGTGATACGAAGGGGTGTACAAAATCCTTGGCGCACGCTTTGCAGCTGGTGGCGTCGGCTGGCTGCCTAGCTGACGTCATAGCGGACCCTGAGAAACCTGGGCAGCAATGTAACGAAATAAAGCACGATATGGAAGATTCAAAGCCAGTTACAGTAATATTAAAAGTACGATGAAACTCAGTTCATTATGTCAAAACAGATTTGTTTTCGTTCAGGTTGCTAAGAAAATGCTCCATTGATAAACAATTTTTAATAACATTACCAGTAATAATAATGGTAGAGGACTGCAAAACAAAGTCCATTCTGTCACATTTGAACTGTTTTCATTGAGGTTTATACCAAACCGCTTCTCTCTCTCTCTCTCTCTCTCTCTCTCCTCTACAATTTCCACACTTGACTTTCAACTAAAAATACGACACAGAAGACGGACTTGATCCAAACTTCTGCAGTCACTGTTTTTACTGCTTCTTCTTGCAGTTCTTTAACTTCCGGCATTTTGTATGTTTTGTCTTTCGCTGCAACATAGCCTTTGATTCTGGCCCACACTTACTCGATGGCGTTTAATTCACAGCGGTAAGGAGGAATTCTAAGAGCCGGCCGCGGTGGCCGAGGAGACTGAGGCGCTCCCGTCACGGTCTGCACGGCCACAACGATCGGGGGTTCGAATCCCCCCTCGGGCATGGATATTTGTGCCGTCCTAGTTCGTAAGTAGTTCATAAGTAGTTTGTAAGTTTAGGGACTGATGACCCCGTAGTTAAGTCCCATAGACTATACAAACATTTTTTTTTTTAATTCTAAGAACAGTTTTCCCTGCATTCTTCGCCATTTCATCTATCGCGTATTCGTTGTGCGCTGTTCTATGATTTTGAAATATATCTAAACAACATGCCATCTTCAAAATCGAGGTTCTTTTTTTAGATTTTAGCCACTCTGATATTTCGTGCTTATTGGAATTCGCACTGGGAACTTTTTCTTTTCTACGATAATGATACGGCAGTTTATCAACAACAATAACTGCAAGCCGAGGAAGAACACCTTGAAACCACTTCTCGTTGGTTCTACTAGTCTTTCAAGCATCATTAAAGATGAACGTAAGAGATGCTGAAATCGCCGCTGTGTAACGCGCACTAACGAGCTCACACCTGCAATGGAGACGGCCACGCTGACTGCGCGCCCCTGCCTTGTACACCCCTCGACGGCAGCGCTGTGGTCACGCGCCTTGCCGTGTTTACAGTACTATACGTCTCTCGTTTCGGCGAATGAATTTATTAACCTTGGAATGGAGTGTAGATGGAGAGGCGTAACACAACGTACGCTTTATGCCTGGGACGCGGTGGTCGTCACCAGTGGCGGCTGGTGGGCTGTTTATTAGGAGGGGCGGCATGCCTCTTCAATTGTACACGACATTTTGTCCCTTCAGAACATTTCTTGAACGGGGAGAATATAGCATTAATTTTATTAGCTAGTTACGTAATTTAACCCTTCATCTAACACCACTTTTTCCTCCTATACCAAAATACGAACAAATTTACGCACAAATATGTCGATTTTAATATTTTCTGCAGGCAATGAAAACGTTGTAACTCCATTATATTAGATTTCACAAGAGACCCAAAACTGTACCTTAAACTGATATAAAGTAAGAAGTAAATTCGTTGTGTGTGTAACTATATAAGTAAGTGTTCAGAGAACACAAATGCTTCGTCAGCGACAAACATATGTTACTGGAGTTAGAAGACAGTCACCAACAAATGTAGTAATACCATTGGTATGCTTATGTATTGGTGTGTTTACATAAAGCAGGATTAAATTTCCTAGTGAAACTACTTTTGCTTTTGCACGCATTTTGTGTCTGTACAATGTTCAAATCAGGTCTCGGTGGTCCTAATCTTTTTAATTCCAACTTTCCTTCAAAAGTCAATATTTCACTACCAAATGTTAAAATGTAGTTAACGCTATTTATATTATTCATTCTAAATAGGGAACTAGAAAAACAGGCCGGCCACGGTGGCCGAGGGGACTGAGGCGCTCCAGTCACGGCCTGCACGGCCACTACGGTCGGGGGTTCGAATCCCCCCTCGGGCACGGATATTTGTGCCGTCCTTTAGTATTAGCTAGTTCATAAGTACAGTAGAACCTCTCAAACTCGATTCCCGAAAACTCGACATTCCGTAAAACTCGATAGGGCTGGTGAATTAATAAATTTTTTTTTACACTGCCCATAACATAAAGCCTTTCATCAGTACATAGGCCGCCCGAGAGCGCTAGAGACTCAGACTAGGTTACTAGGTTTTCCAAGGTCGTTCAACTCACCCTTTACCTGCCCAGCTGGGGCGGGCTATTGTTTGCACACGTTCAGGAATTTCTGTGGCCACTTTCCTTATCGTGAGGCCGTGCGTTGATTCCCGGGCAGATCATAAACTACCCTCAGTACATTGTCGTCACTGGGCGTTCAGTTTAGTGTTTGTTGAGACACAGTTGTGGCCAGTTGCTTTTGTTCGAGAGTGATTGCCAATTATTTAAACGAGTTTTGTGCTGGAATATCAATCACAGGGTTTTTCAAACGACTTCAGTAAGTTTTATTTTACACTTTTCTTCTAGTGTTCAGAAAACTTCCCATAACTAACTGTGATAGACTTTTTATAAGCAGCATAAACCACTTCAGTAATAAATGTAATGAACACTGTATTTTCAGATTCTGCTAGGTCTTTTGTCTCAAAATTATTTTTGATTATAAGTTATAAATGTTGATGCAAATATATAATTGTATATAATAAATCAATAAATGTACAATTTTAATACTCTAAATAAGCGTTTTTATTCAACTCCTAGTTATTTTTATTTAAGTTCCCTAAAACTTGACAACCTCAAAACTCGACAACCGTTAAGTCCACATTGTGTCGAGTTTGAGAGGTTCTACTGTAGTTTGTAAGTTTAGGGACTGATGACCCCGCAATTAAGTCCCATACAAACATTTAATTTTTTTTTTTTTTTTTTTTTTTTTAGTAAAACAGGCAACAACACGCACCTTCACAACAGCGATACCTGTGGTGTCGCGCAAGTCCAAAGTGCGCGCCACGTACTTTCGCCGCGCGCCGCCATGCACGCACGGCGCGGCGTTCTTACGACGACAGCCACGAGCGCCCTCTGCTACAACTCCGCTCGTGGCCACCACTGAACATCGTTCACTTGGGACTGAGATAGCAACCAGTTAGGACCTTCGTAATCAGATAGGCACCAGTGAAGACTTGGCTATCAGTTAGGCACTAGGCAGGACTCTAGCTCAACTATGTATCAATATTCTGCAGTACTATGAAAAAGTTAAGTATTGTATAAATTCTGTGCAATATATATCTCGTTCTAATTTACTCTAGTGTTTCTAGTTTCTGGCTGCTCCTCTCCGTACCTGCACCAGCGTGCTATCTTTATTCCTGTGTCGTTCTCATTCAAAAATGTTCAAATGTTTGTTAAGCTTATGGGACTTAACTACGGGGTCATCAGTCCCTAAACTTACAAACTACTTATGAACTACTTACGAACTAGGACGGCACAAATATCCATGCCCTAGGGGGGATTCGAACCCCCGACCGTAGTGGCCGTGCTGACCGTGACTGGAGCGCCTCAGTCACCTCGGCCACCGCGGCCGGCTGTCGTTCTCATTCCACTCGGCCACCGACACCTACGACGGAAACGAAACACAAAAGCGGCGACGAGGCAGGGACACAAAAATACCAGTATCACATGCAGGGCACCTGTTAGAAACTGGCTGACCGGTGTCGGTGCGCCTTTGTATATTTCGCGCCCTTGGCGCGGACGCCGTCCTAAGCGGCCCGGTTCAGCACACTACCCCCCCCAACCCCCAGTACCCCCACTCTCTCCAGCTCCCGTTTCCAGCCTTTACACGGCGCGGACGGATAACGTAGAGTCCGACAGTCAGTCCATTCCGAAAACATTCGGTGAGCCTGGCTGGCAGACCACCTAGACTAAAAACATTGGTCACACGGGCTGCTGCTACACGAAAATTATTCAAGTATATTTGTGATCAACGATTGGTACGTATTCCGTGTTGGATACTTTTGGGAGGGCGCCGCCCGAGAGTCCTCAAGGAGTAGCTGCCACTGGTCGTCACTGGAGGTTAACTGCAATTGCTGCCCTCGCAGGTGTCACGGAGAAGTCCAGCTGCGAAGTAAGGAAGCCGCTCGGGTGGACAAAACGTCGCAAGACGGACGGCGGGCCGTTAGTCATGCTCTGCTGTTAGCCGTAAACGGTCTGCTGCGGCCACGAGTGCCGTTTTAGCTCGCAACTCGTTTTCAAAGCCGACAGCTGTCTACCGGCACAGACGCCTCTTTGTCGGCGGTGTTTGTTCACCGGGAACCTTGGAACGCCATCACTAGCCGTGACTCGGATCTGTCATGACAGAGTTAACACTGCTTTTACCAAGTTTACAGTAAACATATACACCGCTCGAGGACGAGTTCTGAGAAGACCGTTCATCCATCTCAGAATAGTTCGATTGGTGTGAATCATCTTTGATTCTCTTCCTTCACGATCGGCGAAAACAATTCAACGCCGGCCGCGGTGGCCGAGGGGACTGAGGCGCGTCAGTCACGGTCTGCACGGCCACTACGCTCGGGGGTTCGAATCCCCCCTCGGGCATGGATATTTGTGCCGTCCTAGTTCGTAAGTAGTTCATAAGTAGTTTGTAAGTTTAGGAACTGATGACCCCGTAGTTAAGTCCCATAAGCTTAACAAACATTTGAACATTTCGGGGCTTAGAATCCCCCCTCGGGCATGGAAATTTGTGCCGTCCTTAGTGTTAGCTAGTTCATAAATAGTTTGTAAGTTTAGGGACTGATGACCCCGTAGTTAAGTCCCATAAGCTATACAAACATTTGAACATTTTGAAAACAATTCAACATTCTTAGTAAAGATTTAAAGAATTAAACCCGTTAGCTACCAGTGAGCATTGAGTTACATCAATGGGGAAAGTTACGAATATCTGCCGGATCTGGATTCGAACCCGGGTCTCCTGCTTACCAGGCAGTTGCATTGTCCATTACCCCATCTGGACACAGCGGACACTACATCTGCATGGATTAACCTGGAAGGCCTCGCGTCAGACCCAAATGTTTAACTTATCCAGACACTAATCACATAGTGCCATTGACCGTTATACTCTTTACTCGCGGCATCTCGGCGATTCACGTAAATGTTCGGGTATCGAGTCCATCGGCACTGATGGGATCATTTGATAACATGTGCGGTATTTTCCCGGGCATGTCCGAAGGTGCACACCACAAACACTGGTTAAAACAATTAGGGGGTAGTTGAGATATCTTGGTTCTGAAATATTGACATCGGCAGAATGAACTAAAACGATTCGACGTCTTCCTGCTGGTTCTACGGCGTGGAGATGACAACATAACGGCAGCCGAGATAGTGGTAACAACAGACATTTCCTTTAGAGGTGGTTGGTGTTGACTTATGTTTAATCTACCAAACGAATTAAGCAAGTAGTTGAGTTCAGATAAAGTATTGAGCACGTAGTGCAATGCAACAACGTGAGTTACCCGAAGTTATGGCATGGGGAGCCATAGGAAGTTGTTTTTTATTTTCATCATAGGGAGCGATCTTATTATATTAATATAAAGGGACATTCCAAGATCGCAATTTTTATCTTTTATTTATTTAGGCTCTACCGAGCGAGGTGGCGCAGTGGTAACACACTGGACTCGCATTCGGGAGGATGGTGGTTTAAATCCACCTCCGGCCATCCAGATTTAGGTTTTCCGTGATTTCCCTAAATCACTTCAGGCAAATGCCGGGATGGTTCCTTTCAAAGTGCACTGCCGATTTCCTTCCCCATCTTTACCTAAAAGCTCCGTCTCTAATGACCAAGCTGTCGACGGGACGTTAAACCCTAAGCTTCCTTCCTTTCTTTCTATTTATTTAGGCTAATTATGTAGACCTTGAGCCACCCATGTTACTGTGTACATAGTCGCACTAATGATCAAGTACCTTAAATGAAGTTGTGGTTGTTCTTTTACAATAATGAATTTTTATTAATAGTTTTAACTTCTTACTAATTATAAATTACATAATAGATAAAATGAAAATTTTGTAAAATTAGACTTGTAAGTTGATTATCACAAATCGATAGATATCAATAGAAACAAGTTCACTTACAGTAGCACACTCTAGCAGCATTCATAGAAACCTCTGTCGTATTTGTGGCGCCGCTATCAGTTTTATGTAGGTTGTCCACCATACATGTGCACTATGGTGCTTCTTATTTTATGTATAATTTACTGTTTTATTTTTGACCAGCTATCCATTTTATATATGACTGTCCATCAGCACAAGATTTTATATCTGTCAATCAGCACACCTTCCAAATTTTATGTGGAGCGTTTTTGTAATCAGTTTAATGCCAATTATAGGAGGTATGTAACCGATTTTTTTTATTTAGAAATTTTGAGATTACTTTTTATTTGTTTTATATAGTACAAAACTTGTATTTAAACTGTTATTATTGCATGTAACCAGACTTTTGTACATGTTCTCAAAGACCAAAAGATGACAACATTCATTGCTGTAACTGGTCGTCTTAAATAAATGTAAGATAAAAATAGCGATCTTGGCATTTCCTTTATGCTAGCCATAGAAAGGTTGTAATCGGGACAGACGAAGAGAGAGGTGGCTGCAAATATTGGAGTGTCCCAGAATGTAATTTTCCAGGCCCTGGACGCGATTTTACACAACAAGAACCGTTTAAAGAATTAATATAATTATTCACTTTTGTCTTTATTCTCTAATCATACGAGTATTCTGACACTAGAAAGTTTTATCAGTTGCTAGGACGTTGTTGATTTGTTATTTACAGTTCCCTAGCAACACCAACTGTCATAAGCTAACCGTGTAAATTCTCTATACTTCATCCGAAATGTCCCGCACCACAACATAAATTAAAATTTGTAGAAGTAATTCCTTTAAATAGTTCATCAAAAATAAATAAATCATGTTCTTGTACGAGCAGGGCAAGGAAATCAGTCTGTGGCCGTTACTAAAATTTCAGGAAAATCAAACACAGTCGCTTCTGTTTGCTGTCGTTAACTAGTACTGAAAATATTAACATTCCACAGCCTTCTAAACACTGTTGTTCCACATTCTCATTCGACACTCATTTAATGTCACATTCGAAGCTAATGAGTAGTGATTCAATCAGAATTAAATTGTTCTGAAATAAGTCGAGATTCTTCAGAAGAATCAAATTTCTCTTGCTATAAAATATTCTTGATCATAAATAAATCTTCATGCATGCAAGCTATCTTTCAACATTAACAAATATTTATTCTTCTTCATGTTAATACACCGTCAGTTTAGCAAGAAACGTGAACATGGACAACTAGCTTGGACTGAATCTCAAGCAACTAACTATAATCTAATATTCTTTTCTTTTCTTCTTTGAAACAACTGAAGCGCGGCAATAAAGTAGGCGCAGCAGCATTCGTAGCCCCGTAGTTGTCGGTTAAATTTTAATAGTGGTCGTCTGCTGTAATGTTGGCTGCGGCGGCGACCACGCTGCCCTTGTTGATTGCGGCGCCTAGATCGTACATGAAACATACAGAAACAAAACATTTTAAGAATCATATTATAAAAAATAACAATATTTACATAAACATCAAATATGTATGCGTTCTAAATAAAAGGTTCGTTTCCTTTCATTTTTTTATTTATAACTTCAAAACAGGGCTGACATTGGAAAATGTAGTACGACTATCTTGACCCACTACATCGTCCACGGTTACCATCAGACATGAGACTGAATGCAACTCAGCTGCAATGTATCCTCCAGGCAGCAAAGGGAATGTGGCCACTACGCACGAAGGCCTGTGGTGTGTGTCCCATTAAAACCACGACACCAGTCAGCCCAAAGAAACTGCGCGATGGAACATTAGGAGACGTAACGAATGACACCGGATTCTGTTCACAGATGAGTCAAGATCTTGTGTTCAGCTGGACGTTGTTCCCTCATCTGGAGAGAACGTGGAACTCGGAACACTCCTCCTTATGTGCAGGAAACAACAACATATCATGATGGTGGGCGAATGGTGTGGGCAGGAGTCAGTATTGGCGGAGGTATGATTGTCTGTGACGTTCAGAATAGCGCTTTGACTGCTCATAGGTGTGGACAACAAGCCTGAGGCTGAGGGAATTGAACGAACAGAGTTGCCAGCTTGTTCACCGGACTTAAACCCGATTGAGCATGTCTGGGATGCACTTGGTAGACGCATTGCAGCCAGACCAACATCTCCCACAACGGTTGCAGAGCTGTCCCTCAAGAGCTGATTCACGATCTCATGCTGTCGATGCGACGCAGGTGTGCAACTGTACTGACCGTCCGAGATGATCACAAACAATATTAGAAGGTAACGAGAATGACTTTCACTATTACGGTAGACCCATGATGCCTCGCTCGGTAGTAAATGCCATGTAAACGTCAAGTAAAGTGAGACAGAAAAATTTCGAACTGTCGTTGCTGTGCTCCTCAGTCCGGTGACTGGTTTGATATAGCTCTCCTTTTACTCAAGGTATGACAGAAATTCCTTCTCCCCCCCCCCCCCCCCAATTCTTCAGGATTCTTCTTCAGCCTCTACCTCTTCCTGTCCGCAATATTTATCGTCCAAGTTTCACTCCCGTACAAAGCTACAATTCACATAAATGCCTTCAGAATGGTCTTCCTCACACTTAAATTAATATTCGAGGTTATAAATTTCTTTTTTTAAAAAACGCTTTTCTACCTATTTCCATTCTGCATTTTATATCCTCTGTACTGCAACCATCATACGCTATTTTACTGCCCAAGTAACAAAACTCATCTACCTCCTTTATTGTTTCTTTACCTAATCTAATATCTTCAGCATCGTCTGATTTCCTTAGACTGCACTCCATTACTCTTGTTTTGCTCTTGTTAATCTTCATCTTATACGGACCTTTCAACACACTGTTCATTCCTTTCAACTGCTCCTCCAGGTTCTTTGCTGTCTCTGACAGAATTACAATGTCATCGGCAAAACGCAATGTTTTTATTTCTTACCCTGAACTTTAACCCCTTCTCCAAATTACTCCTTGCTTTCCTTTATAGCTTGCTCAATGTACAAATTGAGCGACATTGGAGAAAGGCTACAACCCTGTCTTACTCCCTTCCCAACGTCTGCAACGCTTTTATGTCCTTCAACTGTAATAAATGATATCTGGTTTTTGTACAAGTTGTAAATAACCTTCCGTTACCTATATTTTACTCCTGCTGTTTTCAAGATCTGAAAGAGTGTATTCCAATAAACATTGTCAACAGCTTTCTCCAATTCTACAAAAGCTGGAAATATGGTTTCTACCAGTTTTTCCATTCTTCTGTAAATAATTCATGTTAAAATTTTGCAACCGTGACTTATTGAACTGATGGTTCTGTAATTTTCACTCCTGCCTGTGCCTGCATTCTTTGGAATGGGGATTATTACGTTTTTCTGAAAGTCTGAGGGCATTTCCCCTGTCTGATACAACTTACGCACCAGGTGAAATAGTTTTGTCATGGCTGGTTCTCCCAGAGACTTCAGTAGCTCTGAGGGAATATCATCTACTCCAGGGGCCTTGTTTCGACTTAGGTCTCTCAGTTCTCTGTCAAATTCATCTCACAGTATAGTATCTCCTATTTCATCTTCATCTACTTCCTATTCCCTTCCTACAATATTGTCATTTACTTTGTAGAGCCCCTCTGTATACTCTTTCCACCTTTCAGCTTTCCCTTCTTTGCTGAGAACTGGTTTTCCGAATTCTTTATATTAATATAGTTGCTTTTCTTTGCTCCAGATGTCTCTTTCATTTTCCTGTAGGCGGTATCTATTTTTCCCCTGTTTATACATTCTTCTATAAACTTCCACTTGCCTTCTAGTCACTTATGCTTAGCTATTTTGAACTTCTGTCAATCTCATTTTTAGTTGTCTGTATTCCATTTTGCCTATTTCATTTACTGCGTTTTTATATTTTCTCCTCTCGCCAATTAAATTTAGTATTTCCTGCGATATCCAAGGATTTTTGTAGGTATTGCATTTCTAGGTATTTTCTACTCTGCTGTCTTCACTATTTCATCTCTCAATGTTATCCATTCCTCATCTACTGTTTTATTTCCCCCTGTTTCTGTTAATTGTTGCTTTAACCTTCCTCTGTAATTCTCAAGAACTTCAGGTTCCTTCAATTTATCCAAGTCCCAGCTCCTTACTTTCCTACCTTTTTGCAGTTTTTTCGGCTTCAGCGTATAGTTCATGACCGATAAGATATGTCAGAGTCTATATCTGCCCCTGGGTATGTGTTACGGTTCAAAACGTGGTTCCGAAATCTCTGTGTTATCATTATAAAATCTATCTGGTACCTTCCGGTGTCTCCTGGTCTTTTACATGTACACCACCTTCTTTCATAATTCTTAAGCCAGGTATTTGTTATGATTAAATTATGTTCCGTGCAAAATTCTGCCAGGCGGCATCCTCTTTCATTTCTTTTGTTCAATCCATAGTCACCTAGTACTTTTCCTTCCCTTCCGTTTCTTACTATCGAATTTCAGTCTCACGTTTTCCTCTCCCTTAACTGTCTGAATAATTTCCGTTACTACCTCATACCATCACACAAAAATTACAATTGTAACCAATATCTGAATAAAATCCTCTGTGTTTATTGTGTATGATATCTCACCTGATCCTCTAATTGTTTTGAGCAGTGTATATACCTATTAAATATTAAAAAATCGATGCAATAAATTGTTCTACCACATACGTCAATAAGTGTCACGTGCATATCAGTTGGAACTGATGTGTAGACAAGCAAAAGTGGTTGTTGAATTAAGAAGAGTGGAATTGTAGCTATTCATACCAAGTGTATCTTCTTTGATGTAGATTTTAAATTGGTGTAACGAATTTATTACAACTTATCATTATTATTATGTTTTCTGTCGAAGCGTAATTCTTTGTAGAGACATAAGTATTTTGTGGAAGAAGGCAGAGCCAAGGCCGTTCGCCGTCGGGGATTCGAGTCCCCCCCTCCCCCCCTAGCTTAAGTAATTTGTAAGCTCGGGACTAATAACCAAGCAGTTAAGTTTCATAGATTTATAAACATTTGAACATTTTTTTAAAAATTTTAATTTTTTTTTAAATTTTTTAAAATAAGGTATGAAAAGAGAGTAACAGTTTTGAAGGAAGAAAACGCTCAAATGTTGTGTTAAAAAGTAATGTTTGCAATAATCACTGTCTACACGAATAATAGTAGAAGAGGCATAAACAAGACTGCGACACTGTTGGTGAAGTGGAAAACACATTGAAAGCTGATTCCACTAAGGTAATGTGCAAACTTGATTTCGCCAGGGAGAAGTAAGGTAAAGCTGAAATACAAATAAAAAGAGAAAAAAGAGACCCAAAAATAGGCAAAATTTGCCGAGTGCAGACAGAGACCTACATCAAAATGTTCAACTGTTTGCAAATCTTATGGGACTTAACTACGGGGTCATCAGTCCCTAAACTTACAAACTACTTATGAACTACCTAACACTAAGGACGGCACAAATATCCATGCCCGAGGAGACCTACATCGAATACCGACAAAACCTCATCCTACAAGACGGAAAAAACAGCAATGGGATGTAAAGAAGAGACATTAATATCTTAAGTAAACTATATACCAACTTCAAAAACACATAATAGGCACGAAGAATTAAAACCGTTTCTAAACTATATACACATAACAAAATGTACAAACCTGTGTATCTACATTTGCGGAGCCACGCAATATGTATTATAAATAAAACGCGAAACGCGTCTGATTTTTAAATAATTGTCCTAATTACAGTCAGCATAAGACCGGACCTACTATAATTAATTTTTACAGCTGTTGCGGAAGATGGGCACACAAACAAACATATTATATGTAATTATTTATCTTAAAGTAAGAAATAATACAGATTACGTCAGAGAAACATTTGTGTGCCTCATTCACTGTAAATGATTTTGAGCATCATATTATCGTGAGTCAAATGTTACTCTAATCACGTTTATTTAATATTTTTAGACAGATCATTTCACAAATATTTAACCGACTTTTTTCAGTTTTTTTACGTTCTCCATTATTATTTAGAAAATTAGAATATATTGTAGGATAAGGTGGTAGAAATTCGATATAGGTACAATTCCGATCAAAATAAGTTTTTGCGCCATTTCTGTTGGTAACACTTGCCTTTGTGTGATGTTGTAGTGTAACAGGTTTCTGCAGATCCTCTTGTTTTTTTCCAAGAATACACCAGTATATACTACGGAGATATAAATGTTTTCCTGTGTAAGTGAAGCTACTTAGTGTAACGCGCTCTTATAAATTTTCTAGCTGATAGTCACTGGATTCGCTGCCAAAAATGCCATGTTTGGTACGACGAAGTATGCGTTGGTGCCCGACGGAAAAGTGTTTTATTATGTGGAAGATGTCAGTGATCACAATTCTATCTAGTGCGGTACATTTTTGATCGATTTTTCTCAATTCCGTAACATTTTTTTGTCTGTGTTTATACCAACATTTGTAATTCAAATTGAAAGGTTTGTAAATCTATCGGACCAAACTGCGTGGTCATCAGTCCGTAGCTTACAAACTACTTAAACCTATGTAAACTAACCTAAGGACAACAGACACACCCATGCCCCAGAGAGGACTCGAACCTCCACGGCGAGCAACCGCGCGCTCCGCAGCGAGCAGTTGTAATTGTCTACTATTTGTGTTACTTATTCATTAAACCTCCAAGAACAAGTGCCGCAGCTAAAATTGTTTCTTTTCTTAATATATTTCCAGTTACAATAACATTTGTCCGAAATGATCGCAATTGTACCATTTTACCCTATTTAATAAGCAATCGATTGTCTCTTTGTATTAAGAGTATGTAGATGAAGTGAAAGATGAAACTATTCTAGCTAAGATGTAATTATATATTTATATATTATTTTTACAACTTTAAAGAAATAATTTAATAGTTTCTATACTAATGAGTCATTTAATTCGTCTCGAAGAGTAGAAAATATTTGGAAAATATTTGGAAAATATTTGTTTTCCTCAGATCAATTTGTTTCTTACATCCTAATTACTTCCATGAAATGAACTCTTTCTTTACAAAACTGGACCATACGCCGATCAGATACTCTATTTGTCCATTTCTCACACTTAATTTGGCTATGAAAAATTAGACGTTTGATCGGTGATGTGACTTGAATGAAGTACGTGTAGACTTCTTGATTGTCTCTGTAGTCAATCCAGTAGCGTCGTTGCTGTTCATGTTATTCGGCCGGCTTGTAAATCTTTAAACCTCGACTACTCGGAAACGCTGCCTACCGAGACACTGTGCCGGGCTGCCTCACCTCCACTTATACCTTCACCCCGTGGCCGTTTAGAAGTGTGAGCAGGCCTGCGGCTGTGGAGTGGCCGAGCGTTCGCCTGGTCAGAGGGCTGAACGCTCTCTGTAATAAAAAATCTGAGCCAAGAGCATATCGAACAACAACGAACAAACACGATCAGCGATCGCAAGGAACAAACTACCAAAAAAAAAAAAAAAAAAAAAAAAAAAAAAAAAAAAAAAAAAAAAAAAAAAACTGCTCCCGTTGGAGGTTCGAATCCTCCCCCCGGAACAGGTGTATTTGTTGTCCTTAGCATAATAAGTTAGTTTAAGAAGTTTGTAAGCTTAAGGACTGATGACCAGAGTAGTTTCTATTTATCGTGTCAGAAGCACAAAGATCAAAATACGCTGACAGTATTTATAATACAGAATGCAAAATACAGAATACATAAACAATGACGAGAGGAAAGATTGTCAAAATATAAGTAAAATACACAAAAATATAAAATCGGCAAAGGGAAAAGCATTGTTCCGTCATTTCACGTCATTTCATATAGTGACAGACCAGAAACTGGCTACGTAGAGTGCATTAGCTGTCGACCTCGTCAAGACTCTCGTGGTGCATGTAGCTGGAGATGCAGTAGGTGGTTATTACGCTGCACAGAACCACGCGCACAGAGAACTGAATCCACGAGGAGGCCCCACTTCTGTGGGTTGGTTTTGCATCTCGTGGTACCAGAGCGTAGTCTGTTGAGAGCCTTCCATATTCTCCAATTCTCTGAATGGTGTGGAGGGAAGCTCTTCCATCGGCATCATCCACTCCTCCAAAAAGTGACATTTTTCCCGCCACTTTGAAATCCTGGCTTGCTCTGGTGTACCTACACTACTGGCCATTAAAATTACTACACCCAGAAGAAATGCAGATGATAAACGGGTATTCATTGGACAAATATTTTATACTGTAACTGACATGTGATTACATTTTGACGCAATTTGGGTGCATAGATTCTGAGAAATCAGTACCCAGAACAACACACCTCTTGGCCGTAATAACGGCCTACATACGCCTGGGCATTGAGTCAAACAGAAATTGGGTGGCGTGCACAGGTACAAATGCCCATGCAGCTTCAACACGATACCACAGTTCATCAAGAGTAGCGACTGGCGTATTGTGACGGGCCAGTTGCTCGGCTACCATTGACCAGACGTTTTCAATTGGTGAGAGATCTGGAGAATGTGCTGGCCAGGGCAGCAGTCGAACATTTGCCGTATCCAGAAAGGCCCATGCAGGACCTGCAACATGCGGTCGTGCATTATCGTGCTGAAATGTAGGGTTTTGCATGAATCGAATGAAGGGTAAAGTCACGCGTCATAACACATCTGAAATGAAACGGCCACTGTTCAAAGTGCCGTTGAAGCGAACAAGAGGTGTTTGAGAGCTGTAACTAATGGCACCTCATACCATCACGCCGGGTGACTCGCCAAACATGGATGCGACCCTCACGATGCTGTAAACAGAAAAAAATGTTTTGCCATTCGTGCACCCAGGTTCGTCGTTTGTACACTATCGCAGCCGCTCCTTTCTGTGACGCAGCGTCAAGGGTAACCGCAGCCATTGTAGCCGGTGTGATAATCCATGCTTCTGCAAACTTCGTGGAACTGTTCATACAGATGGTTGTTGTCTTGCAAACGTCCCCATATGTTGACTCATGGATCGAGACGTGGCTGCACGATCCGTTACAGCCATGCAGATAAGATGCCTGTCATCTGAACTGCTAGTGATACGAGGCCGTTGGGATGCAGCACGGCGTTCCGTGTTGCCCTCCTTAACCCACCGATTCCATATTCTGCTAATAGTCATTGGATCACGACCAACGCGATCAGCAATGTCGCGATACGATAAACCGCAATCGTGATAGTCTACAATCTGACATTTATCAAAGTCGGAAACGTAATGGTACGCATTACTCCTCCATATACAAAGGATTACAACAACGTTTTTCCAGGCAACGCCGGTCAACTGCTGTTTGTGTATGAGAAATCGGTTGGAAATTTTCCTCATGTCAGCACGTTGTATGTGTCGCCACCGGTGCTAAACGTGTGTGAATAATCTGAAAAGCTAATCATTTGCATATACAGCATCTTCTTCCTGTCGGTTATATTTCGCGTCTGTAGCAAGTCATCTTCGTGGTGTAGCAATTTTAATGTCCAGGAGTGTATACGTGCGTCTTTAGTTGCCAGTTTCTTGATTGCAGCCGAGGTTTATTAGTCAAATGTGCTGACCCTTATACCATCCAGCCACATAGGGTTCACCCCCTCCCCCCCCCCCCCCTCTCTGCACAGACTACTCAAGCATGTCCCTCACCCGACACAAACTCTCGTACGCCCTTCTTGTTTAGCTCAATTTACTTAAGGATTTGCCTTGACGTTTTAATACTTTTTTACTATTAACTGCATTCGCAACATGCTTTGAAGTAGTACCTATGTACGTATATCACTATACGATGAAAAGGTACATAGTTCAGAAGGTATGACGTGATAGACGGTTACACACTCCGAAACATGTCTTCTGCCTTCTCTTTCGCGACGTTTTAAATTTTTACTTCTTTACTACTAGCGCTAAAGGCAACACTTTCCATGTATTCACTTGTAAAATGATGTTGATGTAAATACTTCAGAAGATGTTATAAGTAATGATGTTTGTCCAAGTTGTACTTTTGCTCAAAATTGCCCATTTTTCCTCGCCCCGACCAGGGTTTTATACTGGTAGATATATATTTTGCAGTGCATGCTTCCAGATACATACCAGAAAGTCCTTTTGAAGTAGGTCTTCGATCGCAGCGCACTAAAGAGACTGCTTACACTTACACTTGTGCGTCCTATTTTGGAGTACTGCTGCGCATTGTGGGATTCCTACCACGCGGGACTGACGGAGGACATAGAAAAAATTAAGGGAGGGCAGCTTGTTTTGTATCATCGCAATACAGGGGAGAGAGTGTCACTGAAATGATGCACGAGGTAGGGTGAACCACTCAAAATGAGAAAATTCCAAAATTTTACTTTTATGTAAATTCTGAAAATATGAACGTTTATGCTTAAATTTGGTGTTGGTTTTATTGAAATATTCCATTATTTACTATTTTAAATGGATATTTGAAAAAAATCGTGCACTGATAATTCTGAGATTTTTGTTTTCCATCATTTCACATATTAGCATTTTTCTCTGGAACTATGTAATCTAGAAGGCTGTGGTTTCTTTTGCTTTGTAGAGAACCGTCCGTTTCGTAAGTTGCCTACATTAGCGGTACTTCGCAGAGAACTCTTTGAATTGTACATTTGTTTGTGTTTGACAACAACAGTTATCTACTAGCCGTGTTTTACTTGTGTGTTTCGTGTGATAGTTTTCATCACGATTAAACAAAAAGGACTGTTCAAAAATAGAAAGCAAGGAAAACAGATTATTATTCTGGAAGACTACAGGTTTTGGAATATCTTGGAATTCATAAAGGTTACAAGGCCACTAAAAATGTGATGGACTGCGAATCATGAAGGCACAGAATGTAACAAACAATATGTCAAAAGAAGCCAGATCCAATAGAAGGAGGGCTGCACTGGATGAGGAAGGAGGATATGAGCACCACCATCCATATTTTTTATGTATCAGTTGGCTGTATATAAATTTTTTTAATGAAATTTCCTCTAAATGACTTTTTCAGTTAAAATGCCCCTTCTTCTCAGAAATGTCTAAATTTACGTCAATGAATTATTTTCCACATATCATAGATATGTTGTTTCGAATGTTTGTTAAGCTTAAGGGACTTAACTGCTGGGTCATCAGTCCCTAAACTTACAAACTACTTATGAACTACCTTATACTAAATACAGCAAAAACATTCGTGTCCGAGGGGGGATTCGACCCCCCGACGGGGAACGGCCTCGCGCATAGTAGTATAGTATCTCAATGCACTCGGCCGCTCCGCCGCGGCATATCATAGATAGTACAATGATGTTGTAGCTCTACTTTAGTAGTATTTACTGTAATAATTAAAATTCAAGAAATTAAAATTGTGAAAATTTACACCAAGAAATTACATGTTTAGGGGGAAAAATCATAATTTTTTTCCAGTTTTATATTAAAGTGATTGTAGAGCAAAACAGTCACAAAACATGCGAGAACATGTGATAAAAACACCATACTCAGTAGTTCCTGAGAAAACGGGGCATTTATATAGCCAATTTAACATTGTCGAGATAGGGCGGTAGGAGTAACCCCCCCCCCCCTCCAAAAAAAAGGCCTTATTTGTTAGGACGAGATCTATTTACGAAATTTCTTTCACTGTCTTTCTCCTAGGAATGTCACCATATGTTTGAGCATCCACCTTCATAGGGAGACATGATCATCAGAATAAAATAAGAGAAATCAGATCGAAAATGGAAAGATTTAGATATGCCTTTTACCCTCGCGCTTTTAAAGAATGGAACGGTAAAGAAATATCGAAACAGTGGTTCGATGGAACCCTCTGCTAGGCATTTAAAAGTGAAATGTAGCTACAGCTACGAAGATTCAGATGTATTCATGCGATCATCGTGTCTTCTGTCGTGCCTAAGTGTCCCTTCTAACAGGAAATGAACTCCGAAATATTACTGTGCCAGAGAAATAAAAGCACATGTCTTCATTTGTAACACCTCATTTTGTGATGCCACTAGAGCCAAAGGTCTTTGGTCGTCAGCTATGTCAAAGACACTCGGCGAAAACTTGCACAAGAGCCGCATGAATCATACATGAACTACGAAACGCAGCCGTTGTGGAGGCCACGTATTTGCGCGGTCCCCAGGTAGCTGTGCTAATCAGGCAGTTGGCGAGTGAGTCAGAGTGTGTCTTCAACCTGATCTAGTTTTACGCTGGTGCTGCGGAAACGAACGGGAGGTTGGTGCGTCTTATCGCGCCACCCAGCAAAGCCAGGTTACTTCCTTTCTTTACGCGGCCGGGTGATACCAGTTAATGGCTTTCTGTATTATGTAGCGTCGAAACGGTGGCAAGTTAACGACCAGTAATTATTTTTCATTACCTCGTAATCTCTCTAGCTACAACTGGAATCAGTGGTTACTGAAGCACTACAGTTTTAGAGAGCTGTGAAAGTTGGAGATTTTGTCCACTATAACTGTCTGCGAACAGTGGCGTAGCTATCACAGGGCTAGGCGGGGCAGTGCCCCGGAGCCCCCGAGCTCAAGGGGCCCCTTGGCCTACGTGAGCGACGTTCACAAAAAGTTAAGTAGATCCTTGAACACTTTCATGTCCCCCAATTACTTCGGATAATCGAAGTTCTACTTATATAATAATTTAGTTCAATGAAGGTTTTCCGACTTTGAACTTTTTGAACCCTGACCAACAAACCTCAAACGCACAAAGTGAAATCCAAAAATTATTCGCACCTCAGAATATAAACATAACAAGGTCTCTTTCTTGTCCGCTAAGACGTGGACCCAGCCACTGTAAGCGTGTTGTCGGTTGAAGTCGGAGTTGCCATCTTTGCCAATCTTTGCGAAATAACAGTGAATGGTGCTGAATTACTAGCACAGTGTTTGACAGTAGACAGTGTGACCACATTTGAATACAGAACGGTATTATTATGGTAAGTCAACTGTTTGTGTAGTGAATTCCCCAAGTGTGTGCTCCATAATCATAGATCCCAATGAAGTGCTGTAACCAATTGTACTCTGAAATTCGTGCAAGAAGAAGAGAAAATATGGTTACTTTGGCACAATAGTAAATTGTGCATTCAAGACACTACCTTGTACCCCACTGTCACTATAATAAGCGAATATGTCAACTTAGTTATTTTACTTATTACTTTTTCCTGGCCAGATATTAATATATACTTCATGAAGCCTGGTAGGGGCACGGCTCAAACCAAACTATTCCATCAAACAAAATCCGGCAACTTTCTTTTCTGAAACCATCCTACACGAATATTTCCCCTATTTTCCTTCTTTGATTGGGTTATCAACGAAATTAGGCTGATCGGTACGGAGCAGTTACCTAACAGCGAGGAGTTTACCGACAGTAAGATGTCGGCACTGACAACAGTCCGCCTGCTGTCACCGCGGATTTGACTGTTTTCGGTTTGCTTCGCGGCAGGGGGCCATGTTTTCATGGTTAAGTAATACTTCTTCACTGTTTATTTTTTACTAGATTATGCCTGCGACTTCATTCGCCTAGTATGGAGCAACTTCGGAAACTATCCCAAGAGGTCGTTTATCTTTATGTCCTACCCAGGTCCAACTCTATCCCTCTGCAAAATTTCATTCAAATCCGCCCAGTAACTTTTGCGTGAAAGCATAACAAACAATCCAACTTTCATAGTTATAATTATATTTGAGAGTACAATTAAATATTATCTGCTGCGTGACACATAATAATTTACTTAATAGTATTTAGGTTTGCCTTATTATGTCTTCCAGTAAGCGGTAAGGAACTGATGATGAAGTAGTTTTGTATCTGTATAGTTTTAGTTTAAAGAGGGCCCCAATGTCATATTTGCTCCGGGGCCCTTGGTGACACAGCTACGCCACTGTCTGCGAATATCAAAACATAATTTCTTTATCCTTTGTCTTTCTCTTCTCCTCTCCTTTCACGCCACAACTTGACATCATCATTGCCAACAATTACGCCAACGATTTCTCCTAGCAATTCGTGTCATTTGCAAAGGTCTTGCGATTGCAAGGAAACTAAACCTTTTATCCATAACAGTATTAACTCATCGTAATTTATCTTGATCACACCTGTAATTTCTCTTGTGTATGGATGGATATTTATCCACGAGCGTTTGTCTATTAAATAGATAATAATAAAATAAAATAAAAGTGGAGATATATCCTATACGAATGTATTTTATTTAGCAATCGCCGATTTTATAGCGAATAGATTATTCCTCTCTATGACTCTTATCATTAACGAGAATACGAGGTGCTTTGGTTGTCAGGAGTGGAATGTCTTTCGTGTACATCATTATATTATAGAAAATCGGAATGCATTCCACAACTGCTAGTCGAAGGTGAGTCAAATACGAGTAACAAGATAGTTCGGTAATTTACTAGGAACTGTGCACTTCGAAGTAACGGCAGTGCGATGAATATACAGGGTGTTACAAAAAGGTATGGCCAAACTTTCAGGAAACATTCCTCACACACAAAGAAAGAAAATATGTTATGTGGACATGTGTCCGGAAACGCTTAATTTCCATGTTAGAGCTCATTTTCTATTTACGGATAAGGCTTCAATCCAACGTGATCAAATTGTAAATTTTCACGATCAACATGTGTGGGCTGACGAGAATCCGCACGAAATTGTGCAATCACGTTATCAACACAGATTTTCTGTGAACGTTTGGGCAGGAATTGTTGCTGATGTCTTGATTGGGCCTCGTGTTCTTCCACCTACGCTCACTGGAGCACGTCATCATGATTTCATACGGGATACTCTACCTGTGCCGCTAGAACATGTGCCTTTACAAGTACAACGTGTGGTTCATGCAGGATGGAGCTCCTGCACATTTCAGTCGACGTGTTCGTACGCTTCTCAGCAACAGATTCGGTGACCGATGGATTGGTAGAGGCGGACCAATTCCATGGCCTCCACACTCTCCTGACCTCAACCCTCTTGACTTTCATTTATGGGGGCATTCGAAAGCTCTTGTCTACGCAACGCCGGTACCAAATGTAGAAACGCTTCGTGCTCGTATTGTGGACGGCTGTGATACAATACGCCATTCTCCAGGGCTGCATCAGCGCATCAGGGATTCCATGCGACGGAGGATGGATGCAAGTATCCTCGCTAACGGAGGACATTTTGAACATTTCCTGTAACAAAGTGTTTGAAGTCACGCTGGTACGTTCTGTTGCTGTGTGTTTCCATTCTATGATTAATGTGATTTGAAGAGAAGTAATAAAATGAGCTCTAACATGGAAATTAAGCGTTTCCGGACACATGTCCAAGTAACATATTTTCTTTCCTTGTGTGTGAGGAATGTTTACTGAAAGTTTGGCCGTTCCTTTTTGTAACACCCTATATAGCGCACGTTCGACTCTTGCTCTGCAATCAATATACTCGATATTCTATAAAATTTCTTGGCCAGTACAAACTGTAGACCAGATCGTGAATCGAAAAAGTAGACCGAGAACCAGTCACTACATGTGTGCAACAGATTGTTTTAATTACATAGCTTTGGCTGGAAAGACTGCTTGATTGACGACGAGTAGAAGTTGTTTACTGAGTAAATGTGTTCAATTTACATTACGCAAAAGAAACTGTTACAACCCTGTAGTGACTGATTCTCGATATGCTTTTCCGATTGACGATCTTGTTGTAATTTGTATTGATCAAGAAATTTTTTAGAATTATCATGTAAAGAATGAACATCGGTAATAGCTTATAACACGTGCGACCGTATCGTTCGCAAGCGAACAGCCACAATACGAATATTATAACTACTCAGCTGAACGAACAACTCATTCACAGAGTTACCCTCTGGGAGGATTTTTGAAAGTGTGACCGTGTGTGGATACTAGCAGACAAGGAATCGTTAGTTAACTTCGTCACCTCAGATTTAGTTACGAGGCAGAGTAGAACAGCAGTCAAGCAGAGCTGGATTACCCGTTTGTGTTTGGGAAACCTGTAAGTAATCAGTAAAGAAAATCACAAGATCGACAGCCTACTAAGGCAAAATAGCACCCCTACAAATAGTGAAATTTTAATCTACTGTCTGCATCTGTGGATGTAGAGTGAAAGTAAATGTCACTAATTGCAATAAAAGAAGATCACGAACACACAAGAAATGCAGTGGGTACTGTGGTAGTATTTTAAACTAACACACTGTAAATATTGGGGAGATATTAATGGAACAAACACACTTACACTAAAGTGCACGCTGCTGATACTCAACTGAGGAAGTATTTGCATTGTCACAGGTGATCAACTATAAAATGCCTATGAAGGGATGTAAATAAAGAATGTGGCACAAAACTATTTTAACATCAAGTAATATTTTGAAATAATGTTCAGCAATATAGGTCTTTATAAATTTACCTTTATAATACAAGAGCTACATGATATGATCTGATTATTCAAACACGGTAGAGTCAAAACCAGAACAAGAATCTTTATTTTTCCTGTATATATTCACAGGCTCATTATCAAAGTAACAGTCAGTGCTGGGAATTTTCATGGATTTGGTAATTTGTCTTTTAATTATTGTACTATTTAGC
Source organism: Locusta migratoria (assembly GCA_026315105.1). Classification (NCBI taxonomy): domain Eukaryota; kingdom Metazoa; phylum Arthropoda; class Insecta; order Orthoptera; family Acrididae; genus Locusta; species Locusta migratoria. Next base: position 314,420,858 of record CM048745.1, read on the forward strand.
ATTAAAAAAATTCTTCCTGATATGATAATAAAGGCCTAAATGTTTACTTTTCTTTTGCAATAACATGTGATTTGTAGATTACTTTTACACAAGACAATATACTGTAGCCCCTGAACCTGAACCTGACTATAAATTGGCCTACTCACTACTGAGAGCAATTAAGCTAAAGATCACAAAACTTGGATTTGTGATTGTCACTGTTAACAGAAATAAAGATAATTTTAAGCAAGGAAAAAAAAAAAAAAAAAAAAAAAAAAGAAAAGAAAACAGCAATAACTGTTGTTATACTGATCTTAATAGTCTTTACGCTTTACGGACTAAATATTGGCTTTAGAACTATCTGTGCAACAACTTTATAATAAGTAATTGACAAATTTCTGTGCATTTTTATAGTAATAGTTTTATATAACTTAGTTAAGACATACTTGGAGTTTATGAACTACTATGCATTGACACATGTACAACAATTGTTAACTAATTAACGCTCTACCGAAATAAGTAATAATTATGCACAGTTTTTAGGCACTTTAAACAATCAATTGTCAAGGATATTCGGACTTTTTTAAACAATAGGTCAAGGAACCTACTTCGAAAAAGGCACAGGATAAAACAATAGGATAAAAGTTCCTGTAGTAAAAAACAGGTGATTATTGCATAAAATGAAATAATCTGGTTCATGCTATTATACAGAACTAATAAAATATTAATTGAGCGTCCCTTTCGGTGGTAGCAAAGCGAATTAGTGGTTAACGTTTTGGCGCCAGCTACTAGTACCGGGCGTGGTTACACCAGAGCTAACAAATTCCTCTCCTTCGCGAAGAATATTCACATTTATACATTTCCGAGCACAGAACCAACTGTAGGTCATGGCAATTGCATCCAAACCAAAATCCGAGGCACTTTTCCGCATAAACCAGATAAAGTTCTAGTGCGTCTGTCAGACAACTTGCCGTGAGATGTGTCTGCTTCCATGTCTGGCGCTCGACTACCACTACACCAGGGGTTCCCGAACTTTTTTTTATCTCGTAGACCCCTTACCAACTTTTTCTGCCCTTTGTAGACCCACTGCCTTTTATGTACTTAATTTTTTACGAATTCCTAACTTCAAATGTGATTTCGCACCTGATTGGCGCTACTAACTTTGATAACTTTAACTGTAAAAGGGTGGAGTCAAAAACAAGAAAAAGGAAAAGAAAGATGTTAAGTATGATTCATTTATTGATTTAAATGACACAAATGTATATTTAACAAAACTGATAAATATAGGATTATAATGGGAGGGATGTATTTGATGCTTTTTTTTATTAAATTATCAGTATTTGGTTTCAGTTTTGTTAGGTTTAACCTTAAATCTCCTCTTTCAATGATTTCCAGCCTGTTTCTTCTTTTCGTAAAAAGATTGACAACAGTTTCTGTCGACTCCGCACATCGTTGAGGGGTGAAGGCTGGGTTAAAACGCAGACTGAAAAATTGCGTGATCCGACCGGCTTTCGAATTCGCCAACCTATGTTTCTTTCACCGCTCTATCAAATGCAATGCAGTAGCAACTGCTACACAAAATACAGAAAAACTGAAAAAGCCCAAATTCACCCAGTCCATAATCTAATAATAAATCTGTAAATGTAGGCCTGTCGCTGTTCCCTTCAATCTTCAAAACTACTGGACGAATCTTCACACGGTTTTCACAGGAAACCTGAGAAAACTGTGGGTCAACATATAGGCATAATTTTATCAAAATCGGATCACGAAAAAAAACGAAAAAAAAAGATATCGTAATTTTAAGTGTTTTCAGTAACCGTTGTGTCTGTTTTTTCAACTATTGAAAACCTCTTACCTCCAAAACTACTTTACGAATATTCATGGGGTTTTCATGGGTAACTTGAACGTAACAGGACAGTATATAGACTTCGTTTCATAAAAGTCGGATCACGGAAAAAAAGAATATCGTAATTTTAATTTTTTTTATCTACGACCGTTATGTCTGTCTGTCTCTTTGAACAAGTATATCTCCAAAACTACTTGACGAATTTTCATGGGTTTTTCACACGTAACTTTAGAACATCGTGCGGTTGCATAAAGGCTTCAATAATTAAAATCGAGTCACAGAAAATAAAGATATCATAATTTAATCATTTGCTTAAAAGCCATCGTATATGTCTATTTGTTGAGGGTAATCTCCAAAAGTACTATACGAACTTTCATGGGTTTCCACAGGTAAACTGAGAATAGTTTGGAGAGTAACATAGCCTTAGTTTCATCAAAATCGGATCAGAGTAAGGAAAGATATCGTAATTTGACGTTTTTGTGTATACTATGCTTATAAGTATGGTGTAGTAGAGCAGATCTCCAAGAATACTACACGAACATTCATGCGGTTTCATAGGTCAACTGGCAGTACCTTGATGCACCAAATAAGCTTCATTTAATCAAAATCGGATCAGGGGAAGAAAAAATATCGTAAGTGTAGTTTTTGGTGTATGCTACGCTTGAATTTCAGCGTAGTATAGCAAAGATCCCATAGAGGCGCTGTTACTGACATAATATTAAATCCCTGTATAGAGAGCCAGGGCTTTACATAGTATACGAAATAACTAATAGATGGCGATGCTGAGTTTTCTATTCACATAACTAGGGCTACGATTTTCCTTACGGCAGAGGTGTGGTGTATTGATGTTGGCAACGGCTGTTGAATCCTTTTTGAAAAAATCAGTCACGTACAATGAGGAGAATAGTTCTTAATGTTGATAATGAAATAAATAATTAATGTTGTTCCGCTCAGTAAATTAATGATCCCCTTAAAGCGAATATTTCGTTGCCAACGTTAACATACTGAACCGCTGCCACTCCAAGTAAAATTTAACCCTGGTACGGCACAAAAAATCGAAGCTGTATCCCGCAGGCCTTGCAATGCCATGGAAAGAAAAAAAGTGCTTTTTTCCGCGGGAATCATTTGAATTTAGAACATAATGACATTTCTTCGCGTTTTTCGCTGCTCTAATTTACATAAGAATTGTTTGCAAGGAAAATGGAATTTATGTAGTTCCCTTTCTGATAACGGTGTATCCTCATTACATTTTGAGTACGTTCTGTTTAGAAATTCCACGAAAACGCCACAGTACAGGAAAGGAAAAAGCGAGGCGACGTTAGTTACACAGTACACCAAATAACTAATTAGACGTTGCTGCGTTTTTGTCATTTTCATGACTATGGTGTAATACAGTACAAGAAGGGGTACAATTTTACTTAAGGCAGCGGCGTTTTGCGCTGATGTTGGCAACGGCCGTTGAATGCTTTTTCAATAATCAGTCATGTAAAATAAGGGGAATAATTCTTTATGTTCAAGATTAAATAAATGATTTATGCTGTTCTGGTCACTAAATTAATCATCCTTCTAAAGCGAATAGTTCGTTGCCAACGATAGCAAACTAAACTGATGCCACTGCAACTAAAGTTTAGCCCAGGTAGGACACAGAAAAAAAATTTTCTTCCTAGCTTTGCAATATCATGGAAAGAAAAGAAGTGCATCTTTCGACGGGTATAACCAGTCAATTATACGTAGAGTAGAAATATCTATGGAGTGAGCATCGTCTTCTTTGCATCTTCTCAACATTAAGCTGGAATTACCTAGCGATACTGAGAGAAATCCACTCATTCCACTCATTTATGTGCTGTTAGGATTGGTTTGTACCGCACTGGCTGCAAAGGAGCCCCACCTCCTTTTCGCAGAGCAATGACGTAACATGAAATAATATGGAAATAAATGTGTCACAGAAGCAACAAGAAAGTTTAAGCGTTGTTAAAAGGGCAATTTACAGATAATCATCCGTCTTAACCGAACAAAAAAGGACCAAGATGAAGTCATCGATTAGTAGATTTTTTCCAATATCAGGTGATATTTCCACCTTAATGTTGAGGCCAGAAAATCTGTTGTGCGCATCTGAATGCTCACTCCAGAGATATTTCTGCTCTGTGTTTGCCACTAGAGATAAGTGACTAACGCATCAGAAACCTCCCGGCTTTCATAATTATTCGGTACAATTACTTTTGGTGCGGACTGCATTAAGATAGAGAAAGACGTCTTCTTTTGCAGAGACGTGCTTAGAGTTATAATCTTACTTCTGAGTATATAGTTCTATTAACAAGATCGATTTCAACTTCGTGCTTTACGAAGTAATCACTGCAGGACGTGAAGACATGTATTAGATGAAAGAGTGACCGATACTGCTAACGTAAGACAATTCACTGGAAATACTACTATATTTAATGGAAAGTTCTATACAGACGATGAGCTGACGCCATTCCTTCAACGATTACCCAGATTTACTTTAACGCACATTGACACCACCATGACGTCTTATTTAAACAGACATGAACTGCTCTGTTGATTGAATTACCAGACTGCCAGTATTCTTCGACTTTTCGATGAGATGGAGCACTGCATACAGAATAACTACATTGTCCACAGTGCAACATTTTAATACTTCAGCATACACTTACTGTGAGACATGAACACATTAGTACTGCGCCATAGAACTAATACATGGCGTTGTTATTATTATTACTATTTCTCATCTCAACGATAGAAGTGTTTTCAGAAGTTTATGCCAGACAGATAATTACACAGCTCAGTCTTAACTTTATGAACACAAAATATCAATGAATTTACATCGTTCCAGAATTCGGACATAAATTAATTCACTTTTTGTATGAAAAACTTTATGAACATTCATCGTTTTCGACAATGACTTCTACTTAAATTTGATATCTTGGATAGGAGAACTGAGTTTATTGTCAGAGCGATCCAACAAGGATTCTGATTTTGCTGACGTGGGTCCGGAACCGAAAAAAAAACAAGATATACACAGATCCCTCTTTAACAACCGTTGCGAAGCACGGTCATATAAGCTGGTATGTTAATATATCCCTTGCTGAATGACGAAACCTTTGCTGGCCCTTCATGGGCAGCGTCCGATACTTCTCTCACTCCTAGGAGAAGGCAAAGGATAGTAGTTTACGTAGTGGAGCTTTGAAAATAATAAGAAAAGTATGCTCAATTTCCTCTTTGTAGATTTGCATTTAATAAAATATTATCTCTATTGAAGAACATGTGTACCTGTAGATTTACTTATGTTGTAATGCTTTACAAGTTAGAATACATACGTCATAATTAATCTCACCCCCACCTAAAAAGAAATTTAAAAAAAATAAAAAAAAAATTAAAAAAAAAATGTCTCAGTATATGCCTGCAGCAGGAGACCGAAATACTGAATTCCTCCTATCTCTCGCTTAGCCAATGAAGCGACATACAAAGGATCAAGCTTCAGCAATGTGGGAATAATTCTGAATTTTTGTTATGACCTTTCTAGATGTGAACCACTATCGTGGACTCCCATTTACAACAAATAGAGCCTCAAATCATTTTCCGCTGACGTGGAAAACTTGCTGGTTGGAATAGACCCCTGGTGGTCTATATAGATCACTTTGGGAATCACTGTACTACACAGTGCAGCCACTTCTAGAACGCTCTCTGCTCCACATTATCCCCTCTTTCCAGCTACCTTCCGTTACACAGTACAACAATCAGCCTCTTAAATGTGAATACATTTCGCGAGGCATGAACCAGTGAATTTAGATCATATTTAACAACATATGCAACTCAAAACACAGAAAAAAATTTGCTTCCAGTTACAAAACAATTCATACGTAATTAATATATAGGGAAATTGTACAAATGCATAGATATACAGACACTGTCCACAATATCAAACATCCTAAATCCCTTTCTATACGAGACGTGCAGCACGCACAAGGAAGTCGTTGTCAGCTGCAGCAACCCTTATGATAGACCTTTGAACTACAAAGAAGCGTTCAAACGGTACGCAATTGTTGAGTCCTGTGCTTCACGCGTCTGCTTTGTTTGTTGTCAACATCAAATGAACCGTCGCGTTAACATCACTTTTCGAAACTGTATGATATGTTGTGATGATTAAAACATTTATTTGTGTTTTAGACTGCCACTGTGAAACTATTTAATTGTTTTCGTGTATTTCATGCGTATTTGCGTCGCGCACATTTGATAACGTCCTCATTATAAAATGCGATTACATACTTCCAGCCCCTGCGGTTTGAGGCGCCTATGTGTATGATGAACAAGCTCAGGTGTAGACCTTTCACTTTGATAAAGCTTCATATAATACTCGCCAAAAACAAATATTCCATCTGTTAACTACAGAATGTTTCAGGAAAAATATTTTAGAAGATGGTAATAAAGACGATTTGCAGTTAATATTTCATATAACGTGTCGAATTTTTATTGGGTACAGAGATACAGCTCTTGGTATGTACAACAAAATGATTTGGATATTTTTACTGATTCTTTCGTCGGTTCTTGGTAGGTCACCATATTGATTTTTATTTAAATAACCGGTTTTCGACGTAGTTTAAAGTCTAAATATGTCCTAGTAAGCCAAAAACCGGGTAACTACGTGGAAATGAACGTGTAGAACATACACAAAATACTACTTTTAAGTAAGTGTGATGTTGTACTACCAAGAACCGACGGATAAATAAGTGAAATTTCTTGATTTACATTTGTTCTACGTTTGTTTGGATTTCATATTAACAGCTATATCTCTGTATTCAATAAAAATGGTACATAGGTTAAATTAAATTTTTAATTCTGTTCCTCTATACTATCACCTAAAATACGACTGAGTCGAAAAACTACTTTCCTCTGAGCAGGAGACGAGTACATTGTCAAACACATTCCGCCACTTGGCTTCTTTTGTCAGCTGAGTTCCCCATTCGGTCGTCTGCGCATGCGCGAAGCACTTCCATACGCGTGAGAATAGAATCCATCCTATTCCGTCTACTAGCGATCGTATGCGTGCATCTTCTGCAAGTGGACGCATCTACACTGTACACGGACGGCGCGACCGGTGCATTATGGGTAATCTCGTAAGCTCTCACTACCCATATAGAAAGGGCTTAAGCCCAAATACATAACACCTCATTCTACCTATGACACAAGCATAATCATCTATACATTGATAATGAATAATAAATTATAAAAATGTGATTATATGGTTACAAGCTAAACAAATCAGCTGTTCCGCTATCTTACTGTCCTGTCACACCGAGAGTCGAACATTCGGTATATGTCGATCGCACTGCCGGTACTTCGATCTAGGAAGTGCGTTTTTTAAGTTCCGTTTGAACAGAAGTACACAATGAAAGGTTATTTCAAAAAAGTAAATTTATCTTCAGAAAGTACATACTTCACTCTATTTTTCGACATAGTTTTGAAGTTTGTTCAACCAATTTTAAAATACCCTCTTCATTCAATCTTGCGGCCTGTTCTGGTAACCAAGAGTTCACTGCCATTTTGTAAAGCACTGATCTTGATACGTCAGGAAATTCATTTGAGAGACCTGTTATTGTGAAGCTACTGTTCTGACGAATCCTCGCTTCAACTGAAACCTCTCCAAATCGTCTGTAAGCGGTCCTCATCATGGACGCTGTCACAATCATCTTCGACTTCTCGTACCCACTTACGCAGTTTGCCTTTACTCATAACAGTATCACTTCGCAAATCTGTCTATGAATTTCTGCAGCAGGCAGGTTCCTTGGTGACAAGAACCATATCACTGAGCGACCCTCACACGCGCCGGTCAAGTTGATTTTGAAAGCACAGAACGGAACCGTACAGGTTAGCTACGGAGCTAAAACTGAGCACAGTTGTTCTGGAGGCATGCCGGTACACGACGCACACGCTCGTTGTGGTATGTGTCTACTAGTGTCTACAACAAAACGGAACTTACTTAATAAAAATAATTTGTACACAAATTATGAAGGAAGTTTATTTATACAAACAATCTTTTTAAAAATGTCTTTTGTAAAAAATATTTAGTTTACATTCATGAACTCTTTCAACAGATAGCCTGGAATCGTAGAAAGCATACCGTATCATTTCATAAAAATTGGGCTCTGACAATTGATTCATTACTGATTATATTTTTATAGAGCATTTATTTCTCGGTATTTACAGTTATAAAAGTGCAGTATGTTTACGCTTACTTAGATTGTTTTATATGTCCATAAAATAATGTTCAAAACAAAAATATAATAAAACTACCAGAAAGTGAGGTTTAACCTGGGTAGGCCTCGTGGTAAACGAATCCACTGCAGGTGAGGCCATTTCTCTGTGCTCACAAACTGAACAGTATGTGCGCTTCGTGTAAAATTCTAGAGCTATTTTTTCTCGAAATCTGATGTCTAGTGTGCATTGCAAAGTTTATGGGTGTGAACGTCTGAGGTATACCACTAACCTGCGAAGTCTCAGACCGAACCTAATTTACGAGACCATGAGGTTCCCTTTTAAAAACTGTTTTGATGAACTGATTCACTTCATTATGTATTTCAGTAAAGGTGTTTTTATGTTATACATGTGATATTGATCTATATGTGCGATTTTTAGCAAATATTAGTTGTTTGTCTGACCTCAGAGTGAAAATTACACGTGATTTTCTCCAGATTTATCGGATAACCGTTTGTGAAGGGACGCTAATGTTCACATTCAAATGGTTGTAAATCTAAGGAATTAACTGCTGCGGTTATCAGTCCCTAGGCTTACAAACTACTCAAACTAACTTATGCTAAGGATAAAACACACACACACACACACACACACACACACACACACACACGCCCGAAGGTAAACTAAAACCTCCAACGGTGAACAACCGCGTGCTCCGTAGCAAGGCGCCTTGGAGCGTCCGCCACTCCACAGCGGCAATGGTCTCTCAAAGAGGGTAGAATGCAGGGACACGCCCTTATGCTGAAAAAGTGAAGCCTGCCTCCGTCATATTGCTAAGTTATGGAGAAGTGTTCCTATTGTAGAGCTAATATTTTATGTCACTTAAAACAGGAATAAAACGTCCGACTGTTTTGCCATGATGTACAACGCGTAAAAAGAGTGCAAGTTAACCGTTAAAAATCAAGTTTTCAAATATATTATTATGAGTATTTATTACTATTTATTCAAGAATGTATATTGTTTGAAAGTACATACTTTGCAGTGACTATCGGTTCAATGATTAACAGTAGGAGGGACGACTTAACGCATAGTTTTAACGGACAAGTAGCATTCCAAAACTGACAAAGATGGCGGACAGGCTTCAACTGACGTAAGTCCTCGGCTCAGATAATGCCATCTCCCTTTATTCTAACCTCCTTGTGGTCACTACTGTTCGTGTGCAATACGGCAAGCCTTTGTTGTTAGGCAACTCGCCCACCACTGCTGCATTGATGTAGCAAGCTCAGCAGGCGCCACTGCACCAAGCGAGTCGGCACTCGGTAGTAGTTGAAAGAGGTAGCAAGAGGAAGATGTCGATACGATGTACTTCAATAGTTACACCGAATGCTCAGCTTCAAACTGAGAAATCAATCGCTGCTAACGAGGGACCGTTTGAAAGTTGTCAATGTTCATATGCACACAGGCAGTAGTAAGGGCATGGGAGAGGGAATCACATAAGGTCGCAGCGGAATAGCCGTACGCGCTAAGGCGAATTGCTGCAGTTAGGTTTCATAATTGTACAAATATTGGAACATATGAATCCATTATTATTCTTCGAAAGTCTCCTACACCGTTCATGTATGGACAAAGTTGTAAAAACTTTAAATATATCTCCATATGGGCCATTTTAGCTAGTCTTGTAAAACTTTCTCTACGTTGTTTAAGAGAGAGGGAGGTATTCCACAGTACGCCTACGTTTGTGATGCATCAAGTTTAATTCCATGTTGAATCAACGTATTCTTCGATTGTTATAATTTGTGGGGGAAGAACACCAAACAGTCGCAAATATTTCTTTATCACCACAAATCTAGGTCTTGGTGGACAGTTATTATTGGTTAAAACGTAGTTTAAAACATACAAAATTTTTCAGTCCTTATGTTTTACGAACTTCATACGTCGACATTGAATAAAATTGAACGTTTTAAACTACTTTTTAAGCTTTGATAAGGGTCATGCAGTGACCGAAATCTAGATTTCAGACAATAAATAAATATTTATATTGCTGATCATCATCCGCGTGAGTCATGTTTCATTATTAAGAAAATGTATTTTCATTCACTGTTCGTGTTGACTGCTTTACGCAAGTATCATTTTCCCAGGTTAGAGGTAAAAGTTGTCGAGACAAGTTACAGGAAATACGAGAGAATTCTTAGTTTTATTCGCTTACGTACCTTTTCTAAATATATCTGCGAGGAGACTGTATCCACCTAAGCGAAAGAATAATTATTGCTTTTTTTTGACATTAGTGAAAGTATATTCCTCTATAACTGCATATTTTCCCTACAGGAGTGACAGTTTTGCTCATTAATTTTTAAAAAGGCTCGCTGTATTTTGTATTAATTTTCAATTATTTTTGAGAACATTCGACATTATTCGAGATCATTCCAAAACATAGTAAAAATAAAACTTCAAAAATACTTTTACATACCCTCAAAATTCAGCAATACTATCATTCACTTATTCACTATTTTATACAAAACCGAGAACATCTGAAAATAGTCGAGAGCACTCGAACATAAATATTTAAGAACATAAAGGGAGCTCTTCAACTTTTTAGAACATTGTAAAACATTCTACAACAATTGAAAACTTTAAGGAACACTATGGGATAAATTAGAACACACTGTACTGTTCTAGTACACTCGAGAATATCTACAATATTCGAAAACATTCAAAAATATTCGTACATTTCGAATCTTCTTTTTAAAAAAACACTGGACAAAACCAACCAGTTCCTAACAAATGTGGATTAAATACAACTGTACTGTTTCTTAAATAGCTACAGTGCCCGGGAAGTTTAATGCCAGCCACACAAAGTGATTGGCCTGGGTATGTGTTTATTCTAGTGTTCCATTCGCTAACTGCTGATTCCCCTCTGACCAACTAATCCTCACGCCACTCTCCCCTCTCCCTATCCATCTGACCATTCCCTCCTTCTCTTTCTGTCTGCTCCTCTATTACCTGCCCGCCCTTTTCTGAACATCTCCTATAAGATAATCTTCTCATCTCCTCTGACATTTTTTCCTTCTCATGCTTTCTCTCTCTGTCTTACCCATACAATATTTCTTTCAGATAGTGAGATATATGGTTTCAATCGATCCACAACATTTGTATACATACGCTACTGGCCATTAAAATTGCTACACCAAGAACAAATACAGATGATAAACGGGTATTCATTGGACAAATATATTATACTAGAACCGACATTTTCACCCATTTGGGTGCATAGATCTTTACAGATCAGTACCCAAATAACCACCTCTGGCCGTAATAACTGCCTTGATATGCCTTGGCATTGAGCCAAACAGGGCTTGGACAGGTACAGATGCCCATGCAGCTTCAACACGATACCACATTTCATCCAGAGTAGTGACTGGCGTATTGTGACGAGCCAGTTGCTCGGCCACCATTGACCAGACGTTTTCAGTTGGTGATATATCTGGAGAATGTGCTACCTAGGGCAGCAGTCGGACATTTTCCGTATCCAGAAAGGCCCGTGCAGGACAAGCAACATGCGGTCGTGCATTATCCTGCTGGAATGTGGGGTTTCGCAGGGATCGAATGAAGGGTAGAGTCACGGGTCGTAACATATCTGAAATGTAACGGCCACTGCTCAAAGTGCCGTCGATGTGAATGAGAGTTGACCGGGACGTGTAACCGATGGCACCCCATACCATCACGCCGGGTGATACGCCGGTATGGCGATGACGAATACACGCGTCCAATGTGGGTTCACCGCGTTGTCGCCAAACACGGATGGGACCATCATGATGGTGTAAACAGAACTAGATTTATCCGAAAACATGGCGTTTTGCCATTCGTGCACCCAGGTTCGTCGTTGCGTATACCATCACAGACGCTCCTGTCTATGATGTAGCGTCAAGGGTAACCGCAGCCATGGTCTCCGAGCTGATAGTCCATGCTGCTGCAAACGTCGTCGGACTGTTCGTGCAGTTGGTTGTTGTCTTGCAAGCGTCCCCATCTGTTGACACAGGGATCGAGATGTGGCTGCACGATCCGTCACAGACATGCAGATAAGATGCCTGTCATCTCGACTGTTAGTGAGGCCGTTGGAATCCAGCGTGGCGTTCCGTACTGCCCTCCTGAATCCAGCGATTCCGTATTTTGCTAACATCATTGGATCGCGAGCAGCAATGTCGCGATACGATAAACCGCATTCGCAATAGGTTCCAATCCGACCTTTATCAAAGTCGGAAACGTGATGGTACGCATTTCTTACAGGAGGCACCACATCAATGTTTCACCAGGCAACGCCGGTCAACTGCTGTTTGTGTATGAGAAATAGGTTGGAAACTTTCCTCATGTCAGCACGTTGTAGGTGTCGCCACCGGCGCCAACCTTGTGTGAATGCTCTGAAAAGCTAATCATTTGCATATCACAGCATCTTCTTCCTGTCGGTTAAATTTCGCGTCTGTAGCACGTCATCTTCGTGGTGTAGCAATTTTAATGGCCTGAAGTGTATTTCGCTTGTATCTGTATGTAATTTTGTTCTATACTGTAGTTTCGTTTTCATGTACCTTTTGACGTCACATCATAATATTACAGTTTATTTTTTTCAGTGGTGTTTTTGGATTTTGTGTGCTATGAACAGAGTTATTAGTAAAGACAAAATAAAATGTCAAATGTGAGGCAGTAGTTATTTACGAATCTCAGATTTATGACGTAATACCTCCCGAATTATTCGTGGATGCTGCCTGCCCTCTCCCAATGTGTCTTCCTTTTCTTCTGATGACCAGATTGTTCACTTATCTCACCTCCCATCAGCTTAAATCCGATTGCTCCACTATCTTCGTCTTCCACGATATTGAGGAAGCCTATGAGCACGTATGGCACCAGAGTCTCCAAACCTACAATCTTTCTATCCCGTCTTGTCACCTCCCTGCTATCCACCTCCCCTCCTATGACACTATTTACAACTCCTACACCTACTATCTTTCTGATGGGATACTACAGGACTCCATTCTATCACCCCTCCTCTATCTCCCTGCCCCAGTTCAACTTCTCCAATATGCTGATAACACCACTTTCCTTGCTCTCAGCTCCATCCTTCAATGATCTCAATACTCCTTCAGATTCACCTCTCCTGCTTCTCTCCATGGTGTACCCGGTGGCTTCTCTCCGTAAATCCTGACACATCACAGGCAATCATCATAGTTCGTGCCACTCCATCCTTCCAGCTCCATGAATTCCATCTGCTCTATCCACTACACCTCCACCCTCAAACAATTCAGCTTCATATGCGATTGTTTCCTTAACTGGACCCCTCTCAAAGCCATAAAACAGAAAGCCCACAACCTTCTTCCTGGCCAGACATGAGGCCTCCACCCTTCACCATCGTGTCAGCCTACTGATTCCTGTTGTAACACATCCTCTGGTGTTTAATGTCGTCTGGATCTCTCCTCCCCTTTTTCTTTTACAAATCCCTCCAGATCTTCGAGCACCATGCACTCTGCCTCACCTACATCTCACAGCATATAGTGACTGCTGTGGAGCGCAGAAAACGGACAAGAACATAGCGAAATTTTGGGTGTATGTTGTTAAGGGAGGATTTCTGATACGACTGATTAAATTTTTTTTTGGACAAGCAATACTTATATATAATGTGGCAGGGACTTCGAGGTAACTGAGAAATGCAAACAGAAAACTGAATATATTTTTGTGCCTATGAATGGATAGACGTAATTTCTAATGCTTCAAAAATTTCATCGTGGTCAAAATGCAACAGATTTTATTTCTGCTGATGCAATGAATGTCATTGTTGACATCAAGCCACCTGCAGGCAAAGATACATCAAGACTCAAATGGTAATCCATTCGCTGGATGCACTTCGAGAAATGGAGACCATTTGTTATGTTAGGGTAGCCAACATTCAATCACGATTATGAATTTCTTGAGACAGCCTTTTGGAAATTCTAAAAGTAAGGACATCTATCATCAAAATAGATAGACTTTATCAGTAACCCCTTAAAATAAAGGAAGCAAAGTGGAAAAATCTTCAGAAAATGTCACCTCTCATTCCTCCCACAAACCACAAATCTTGTACATCCCTTACACATGAGTGAACATCAGAAAAAGGTACTGCAGCTGGCAGAGGTAAAGGTAGAAGGCATGGAAGTGGATCTACGCTGGGGAAGGAATGGCCACTGATGTAATCTATGACTCCTGCAGTAGTATGCTTGAAATGGACAATGAGTAGTGTCTAGCGTAAACAGTATAAACAAGTTCATCCCTTGGCATAAGAGGTTAAAGTACAGCATTGAAAAATGAACAAAATACTACTTACTTTCTTTTAGTGCATTTGTAACATTATTATTCCCAGTAACTACAATTCATGTGCACTTGTGAGGTGTTTTGTGTAATCTGTATTTGTGTTACAAACAAATATAAGCAGAGATATTAATTTTCATAGTTTTGAGATATTTTAATCTCATGGTAAACGTGATGTGCATTTTCCCAGCCGGCCACGGTGGCCAAGAGGACTGAGGCGCTCCAGTCACGGTCTGAACGGCCACTACGGTCGGGGGTTCGAATCCCCCTTCGGGCATGGATATTTGTGCCATCCTTAGGATAAGCTAGTTGATAAATAGCTTGTAAGTTTAGGGACTGATGACCCCGTAGTTAAGTCCCATAAGCTTTACAAACATTTGAACATTTTCCCAGTAAATACATAAATATGACTTGTACCATTTTTTCTGGGTGCTTCATTCTAGATGTCAGTTGTCCTTAAGTGTGAGTAGGACGAGTTAAGTACAATTTCATTTTCTATGTCAATCATCCATGGCGGTATCTTTTGTTAAGGGAAGAGCGCCGCCGGCCGCGGTGGCCGAGGGGACTGAGGCGCTCCAGTCACGGTCTGCACAGCCACTGCGGTCGGGGGTTCGAATCCCCCCTCGGGCATGGATATTTGTGCCGTCCTTAGTCTTAGCTAGTTCATAAGTAGTTTGTAAGCTTAGGGACTGATGACCACGTAGTTAAGTCCCATAAGTTCTACAAACATTTGAACATTTGAAGAGCGCCATTGTCCGGGGTCGAAGGTGTGGAGGTGGATTTTCCCTAGGTGGGCATCTTAGGGAGGGAGGGAGGGGGTGGTGGGGTGAATGATGTGGTACGGTTTGTTCCCGTACCCGCATCACTTTACTACTCCCTTGTTATTAGGCACATCTCGCCCATGTAGTACACTTCGATAGGAAGACCATTGTTTGATTTCCCATCAACTACGTTGTTCTTAGAGAGAGAGCACAAGCTCGGCCTTTTTTTTTTTTTTTTTTTTTTTTTTTTTTTGTTTTTTTGTTGTTAATGAATGGGGAAAAATTGGAAATATCTAATCATCCGCCCAGAGTGATTTTGGAAAATCACACCACAGTTAGAGATTGTCGTACATACATCATGGGATGACGACACATTTTGCTACTGGCGTACGACGAAGTCCAACGATAACTGATCAAAATGGGCCAAGATGCACAGGGTGAGTAGTGCCTGTACTTTTTCTGGGGTCGTCTCAGAAGTGATGTTTACACTAGAGTCACTGGTATGCAGCAGCATCAATGAATTGTACAGTGGTGTCAAGATTTATTGAATGATCGAGCAATATCCGAAGGAATTCTTAATTCTGAGACGAGGCCGGTGTATGATGGAATTCGTAACCAGTTGATGAGACCAACATTGCATGCAAATGCCAGGCCGATACAAGAAACATCCAAAGTTATGAGTGTGTAGTAAACTGTAAAACGTAGACTATGGATCATAATTGAGTACAGTAGGATGAATATTTAATCGAACAGTTTTCATTCCTAATATACAGTGACGTGACATAAAACAAGGTGTAACCTCTTACCTCTGGGTATAACTACTAATCACTCCAAACACGATAAACCCGCGTCTAAAGAGAATGTAAGGGCACAACCGATGGGATGTTTTTATTTGATCGTGTGTATACCTAAGAATAAGACACTCTTGATTTGTATCGGACTTTGGACAGACTATTTGCTAAACGGGGACAAAATGCTGTGCACAAGAATGAATTAGTTTACTGGATGATATTTATACTGTCGCCAGCCTGATTAGGCAATGAAATGTTCAAACTATTATTCATATCCTGATTCATATCTGTTGTAAATATTAGTTTAAAACAACTAGGTACAAACAAGTATAAAGTGTTAAGTTTATGGTCAAATAAAAAACACTGAGATCTCTGTGGGAAGCTACATTTAGGACAAGGTAAACCAGATCACTTATTTACTACTTAAATGTGGCACTGAATATAAAAGAAATATTTGCACCTGATCAAACAATGAAGGATTTTTTGACATAGGTGCCCCTAGTTCAGCCACTTCTGGATTGCACACATAAATTACACAAAAGTACGAACCAGAAACCCATATTTAACTACCTGTTGATTATGCATTATATCGATAATTTTATGGGATTTTTACTGATAGATTTTCTTATAGTGTAGTCCTGAAACTGGTATTGTACATTTTTCTACGGTTTTCATTGAGCCACATTAACTACTTTTGTAGTTACTTTAAGCTATGCTTATCATTTTTAATAAATACTATTGATACTTCTCTTGCTTTTATAAAATCGGTGAGAAAAAATATATTTTATTACTGATTTGAAGCAATCAATCATATTTTACGATTACCAACTGATCCATTATTTCTGGTTTTTCAATTATTTTGCTTTAATTGTTTATTATCAGATTAAATTTGAAATATAAAGTGCAATCTTTGACTAGTAAGGAAACAAAACTGCAATAGTCTCTCACTACTTTTCAATCATCTACTACAAAAATGGTACTAAGCACTTCAAATTATTAATTAGCTGATACGAAAATTATTTAATTTTTCATCTGTTCTCATCTAGGACACTCGAACATTTACTCACTAGGATAATACCCTGACAAGGTACGTGATAGAGGTAAACAAAGGTTTATCATACATTTTTAGTTCAATTCACTATTCATCGGAGCAAGTCACTACTTTTTGTCTGAACCATTCCCACCATAATTCTAAAAGAACATAACCTTGTCAAATATCCCGTACTGCGGACACGCAGTAGCGTTATTGCACAAATAGAGGCACTGTACTCTCTTCTTGGCGATGAATAAATTTACATTGTGATCATTATTGAATGCCACGATGGAACAGACGTTCTACCAGCATCCGAGGCCAAGTTTTTGGTAAGTCTAGAAACAATTCCAGGCCTCAACTTTGCTGCCTAGCTTACGCCTCACCACGTACGTGATTACTCCCTGGTTGTCTGCACTCGACTCTCTCGTTATACCACACTGTACATATTCCTGCCTCTTTCGTTACGCGCCAAAACTTGGAGCCTTCCACGTCAGCAGTGGGGAAGTTCCAATGGTTTTACATTACACATATCTTATTACATGCCCTGTGTTTGGATTAAATTACAATATTTTTACATTTAAAACAATCGAGATACACACAAATGAGTTTTTACTCAATAAATACTCCAAATAAGTTACAAGTCAACATACACATCACACTTCACGAGAAATACCTAAAATTTTATGTAATAATTACAGCAAAAAACCATTTGGTATTAAATAGTTCGAAAAAAGGGGTATATATATATATATATATATATATATATATATATATATGCGTCTGTTCCGAAAGCCGAAAGAACAGACGCCACTTCTGATCCTACAGTTGTTATTATTTATTTAATATTCATAGAATATATGACATCAACTGCGATTGGGCAAAGCTGAATATGTGCACCCAGCTGGGATTCGAACCCGGGTCTCCTGCTTTCTAGGCAGTTGCGCTGACCCCTACACCACTGGGGACACAGTGATCACCGCACCTGCAAGGACTACCTAGGCATGCCTCCCGTCAGAAACAAATTCCCAGCTTCGCCCTGCCCACAGTACTCAAACTCGTAGTTATGAAACTAATTCCCGTAAGAGTAATTACGGGAATTAGTTTCATAACTACGAGTTTGAGTACTGTGGGCAGGGCGAAGCTGGGAATTTGTATCTGACAGGAGGCGTGCGTAGGTAGTCCTTGCAGGTGCGGTGATCACTGTGTCCCCAGTGGTGTAGGGGTCAGCGCAACTGCCTAGAAAGCAGGAGCCCCGGGTTCGAATCCTGGTTGGGTGCACATTTTCAGCTTTGCCCAATCGCAGTTGATGTCATATATTCTATGAATATTAAATATATACATTTATGTTATAATGGGACAAAGATTTGCAAAGATAGGGATAGCGGTTTTATGATCAACACAAGGTATAAATGGGCGATCCGTTGTTAGAGCTCCGGTGAGTGATGTGAAAAGGTTTCCGGCATGATTAGAGCTCACGAAGGGGTTTAACGTCTATATCTACATATTTACTCTATACTAATAGGACAGTTTACAACTCACCGAAAAGACGTGACGATGAGCAGCGACAGGCACATAAAAAAGGCAGACACATGTAACACTTTCAGCTATCGGCAATGGCCTTCTTCAGAAATAGGAAACACTCACGCAATCACACAGTCATACAATACAGTCACACAACGGTTACCTCCAGCTGCCGCACTTAGAATCACGCTCTGCAGTGTGCTAAGAGGGGTGGGGAGGGGAGGGGTGGGGAAGGGAGGGGGGAAAGGAAGGTTGCGTCACGGTGGTGGGGATGGATACAGCACATCCTACCGCAGTATGTACGTATCAGATGGGAGGAACGAGATGCAGCTTAGGGATGGAGTGGGGAGGCGGGTGAGTGGAGGAAAATAAAATAAGATAAAACAAAATGAATGCACGTGCGCGCCCCACGCACACACACACACACACACACACACACAGCGCTCAAAATAGGAGAGGTTTAGGATAGAGAAGTGGGAAGTTATCGTAGGTTGAGGCCTGGATAATTTCTGGATTGGAGAATGTACTGTAGGGTAACTCCTATCTGTGTAGTTCAGAAGAGAAGCTGGTGGTGGGTGGGAGGATCCAGATGCCCTGGGTTGTGAAGCAGCCATTGAAATGAAGCAAGTGCTCCGCTGCATGTTGTGCCACAGGGTGGTCCGTCTTGTTTTTGGCCACACTTTGGCGGTGGACATTCATTCTAATGGACAGCTTGTTTGTCGTCGTGCCAAAATACGAGGTACGTTCAGAAAGTAAGTTCCGATTGGTTATATAAAACAAACGTGTACAGATACAGAAAAAATATTTATTGTACAAAAATCTACAACTGTTAAACTACTTTTCGACATAGCTGCCGAAATTTTGTAGGCACTTGTCATGGCGTGGCACAAGTTTCTGTATGCCTTCTTCATAGAAGGTTGCCGCCTGTGTATTCAGCCATGTGGTAGCATGTTCTTTCAACTTGTCATCGTTGAAGTGTTGACAGGACAAATTCTAGGTGTAAGAAGAGGATTTCCATTAAAAGGTGGTGTTCGTTTCCACGATAGTGCCCGACCTCATGTGGCGAATGTGACCAAACAACTCTTACGGGAATTTCACTGGGACGTGTTGGATCATCATCCGTACAGCCCGGGCCTCGCTCCTAGCCTCTTACACCTATTCTTACACCTACAAATCTGTCCTTGGTGGTCAACATTTCAACGATGATGAAGAGCTGAAAGAACATGCTACCACATGGCTGAATACACAGGCGGCAACCTTCTATGAAGAAGGCATATGCCACGCTACGACAAGTGCCTACAAAATTTCGGCATCTATGTAGAAAAGTAGTTTAACAGTTGTAGATTTTTGTACAATAAATATTTTTTCTGTATCTGTACACGTTTGTTTTATATAAACAAACGGAACTTACTTTCTGGACGTACCTCGTAGAAAGCTGCGCAGTGATTAGAACACGGCTGGTAAATTACATGGCTGCTCTCAGAGGTGGCCCAGACTCCGATAGGGTCGGAAATGCCTGTGACCTGACTTTCCAAAGAACTCAAACCTTTCAAGAGAAGAAACGAGAGCTACCCACAACCTCAAAACAAATCCCAACATAAACGTCGATCCCGGAGATCAAGGTTCCACCACTGTAGTTATGGTTCATAGTTTCGCGGATTCCATTACTAAGGTGCTTAAACGAAGCATTGCAGTTGTAATTGTAGACACCCGATGCTTCGACCGAGCGAGCGGAAGCTTGGTGCAATCGTGTGTACAAACACAGACAGACTAGGACCGGTCGCTACACCAAGTTAAGCATACAATGTGTGGGGACTCTGGTCGGCTAGTACGTGGCCAAGACCCACGCAGCACCGCGTGACGGTGACGTCACGAGTGTCTGGGACGAGGGTAAGGTACACCCGCTATCAGGGGATGCACGCCAGAGAGAAGCTTCTGGACACTAAGTGAGCGCTATAAAGAGGACACGATCCTAGACATCGGGAGTGGACAGCCGGTAGTCCTCTGGGATGCTACCCCTGTGCTGGTCGTCTCCAGGCTGAGTACTTAGAATTGTTATGGCGCCAGTTCACACTGGAAGTTAATCCATCGATAGTAAGTCCGTGTAAACTGACAGTTGTAGATTCTAACAGTTGAAAGTTACATGCCTATCAGGAGTGCCAACAGTGAACTATTATTTCAACCATACTGGAACTGTCTAATTTCACCCAGAGTAAAACACCGAGTTCCGTGTCCTTGCACACCCATTTTAGCTAGTAGCACTATTTCAGGGTGGAGTTCTGCTAGCTGCCCACGCGAAAGTCGTCCACCGATTCCAGTAATCGAGGTAAGCCCTTGTTACTATAACGCGGGTCTTCTGCTCCCTCTCCGGGAGACGACAATAGTGACAACCTGGCACAAGGGTTCCGCAGACTCTCTGACTTCCACCTACATGTTGTGCCGGAATGATCCCATCCCCAATCCCAGTTAAAATCCTACAGCCCCTCCCAGAAGCTCTGCCCTGAATCCATCTCCCTCCTCACCCCAACAGCATCCTACACACCCATCTTCTACAAACTCCCCAAAATAGACAAACCAAACAATCCTTGACACCCAATTGTGGCGGGTTACTGTGCTCCTACAGAAAGAATTCCAACCCTCGTTAACCAACACCTTCATCTAATCATCCAAAATCTCTCCTCCCATATTAAGGATACCAACTATTTCCTTCACTGACTCCACATTCCACAGCCTGATACCTCATTCCTCATTACCCTCACCAACTTCATCCTAACTAACAACTACTTTTCCTTTGAGGGGAAAGTTTACCATCAAATCCGTGGCACAGCCATGGGCACCCACATGGCACCCTCCTACTCCAACCTGTTTATGGGCCATCTGGAGAAATCCTTCCTAGCATACCAAAACGCCAAAACTCTGGCCTGGTTCAGGTTTATTGATGATATTTTGAAGATCTGGACTCAGGGCCAGGACAGCCTATTCTCCTTCCTTCAAAACCTCAACTCCTCTTTCATCCACTTCACCTGGTCTTCCTCAATCCACCATGCCACTTTCCTGGATGTCAACCTCCATCTCTCTGATGGCTCCATCCACACTTCCATATCAAAAAATCCCTCTCCTACAGCCAGGCCACCCGTACCCAGCGCATCTGACAAGAACTACATTTCTCAATATGCTGAGAGTCTCACAAAGGTCTTCACAGACAGAAACTAACCAACAGACCTAGTCCACTAACAGATTTCCTGTGTAATAGCCCCACACATCCGAAATACTTCGTCTACCACCAGGAGCCATCTACAAAAGACCGCTCCCCTTGTTACCAAGTACTACTCTGGACTCGAACAACTAAATTCCATCCTTCTACAAGGTTCTGATTTTCTTTCCTCAAACCCAGAAATGACAGACATCCTGCCCCACACCTCCTAAAGTGGTGTTTCGTCGACCTCCCAACCTCCATAACATCCTAGTCCATCCCTGTGCCACCCTGTAACCCAGCCCACTGCATCGGGGATCATATCCCTGTGTAAGACCCCGTTGTAATACCTTTCCAATCCATCCACGTAACACTTGCTATTCTAGTCCTGTCACAGGAATATCCCACCCTGTCAGAGGCTGGGCCACCTGTGAGAGCAGCCATGAAATTTACCACCTGTGTTGTAATCCCTGCGCAGATTACTATATTGACATGACGAATAACCAGCTGTCCATGAGGACGAATGGCAACCGCCAAAATGTGACGAAAAACAAGGTGGACAATCCTGTGGCACAGCATGCAGTGGAGCACATGATTGTTTTCAATGGCTGCTTCACAACCCGGGCCGTCTGGATCCTCCCACCCACCACCAGCTTCTCTTCTGAACTACACAGAAAATTCTACAATCCCGAAATTATCCAGGCCTCAACTTACGATTTCCTTTTTTTCTGCGCCCTACAGTTCCCATCTCTCTATCCTAAACCTCTCCTATTTGAGTGCTGTGTATGTGTGTGCGTGTGTGTGTGCGCGCGGAGCGCGCGTGCATTCATTTTATTTAATCTTATTTTCTTCCACTCACCCGCCTCCCCCTCCATTCCTAAGCTGCATCTCGTTCCTTCCATCTAATACGTACAAAATCTGGAAGGCTGTTCTGTATCCATCCCCACCATCGTGACGCAACCTTCCTATCCACCCCTCCCATCCTGACTTTACTAACGGATAAAGGGCAGCATTATTTGCAAACAGCCCCTTAAATCGTTGATAATGTCTAGGAACAATAGCGACCGACATCACGTCCTTGGGGAACGCCAGTCCAACCTTTTTTGGAGTATTGCTGTCCAGTGTGGTATCCTTATCAAGTGAGTTTGAAGGAGGATATCGAAAGAGTCCAAAGAAGGGCAGCTCCTTTTTGTACTGTCACGATACAGGGATGACAACGTCACGGAAATGATACAGGATCTGGGATGGGAACCATTAAAACAATGGCGTTTATCGCTGCGGTGTGGGCTAGCTATGAAATTCCAATCACCAACGTTCTCCTCCGAATGCGAAAATATATTGCTGACATCCACTTACATAGGTAGAAATGATCATCATAATAAAATACGAGAAATCAGAGTTCGAACAGAGAATCAGGAGTTCTTTCTTCCCGCGCGCTGTTCGAGAATTGAGTGGGAGATAAATAGTATAAAGGTAGTTCTATGAACCTTCTGCCAGGCACTTAAATGTGATTTGCAGAGTATCCCATGTAGGTATAGATGTCACGTCTGTTTTACTCGATGACTTTCCGTCAATTATTACATTTTAGGTTGTTTCTGACAGAAAATCACAAATCCAGTCACACAACTGAGACTATATTCTATAAGCACGCAATTTAATTAGAAGCCGCTTATGATGAACAGTATCCTAAGCCTTCCGGAAATCTAAAAATATGGAATCGATTTGATGTTCCTCGTCGATAGTACTCATCACTTCCTATGAGTAAGTAGCTAACTGTATTTCAAAAGAGAGCTGCTCAGATTTTGAACACAAAATGGTAGTTTGGGGCTAGACACATGAGACATTCAATTTCGGAAAACATAGAGGAATGCAATGTTCCGAGATCCACATTGTGCCGCAAATTCGAAATTTAAGGCATTATCTCTCACCACGGACAAGGCAGTGGCTGGCAGGTAGGATATGGCATTTGTAAGCTGCCGCAGCAGCCGACAGAGTCGAATGCCTTTAGTAACAGCACGAAACTGTCTTCAGCGCCACTCCTGAGCTCCTGACCCCATCAGTTGGGTCTTAGAGACTGGAAAGCTATGAATGAGTCAGATGAACCGAAATTTAAGTTGGTGAGAGCGTTGGCGGTGGCAGTGGCCCCCCAAGTGAAACCCATGGACCGATGTTGTCAACAGAGGAGCTGTTCAAACTGGTGAGGGCTGTTGTCACATGAAATGGACTAGGTCCTCCGATCGTTGACTGTAATGGTTATGTTCGGTTACTTGGAGGGCACTTGCACCCACTCTTAGACTTGATGTTTAGCAAACAACGCTGGATTTTTTTTTTTTTTTTTTTTTTTTTTTTTTTTTTTTTTTTTTTTTTTTTTTTTTTTTTTTTGGAATGCAATGCACCATATCATCGGGCCATAACCGTTTCGACTGATTCAAATAACGTTCTGGAAGATTCCAGCCAATGATCTGGCCACCCAGATTGCCCCCACATGAATCTCATAGACCATGTATTGCACACAACTGAGAGGTTCATTTGTGATACTCTTGAACGGTGTGTGTTTTAGCTTACACAACCACCTCTGTAACTAGTGCTTCTCATCAGAAAAATAGTTAATGAAGTTAAGTTTGACTGATTCTCGATTTTTTCAGATACACTCCTGGCAATTAAAATTGCTACACCACGAAGATGACGTGCTACAGACGCAAAATTTAACCGACAGGAAGAAGATGCTGTGATATGCAAATGAGAGCTTTTCAGAGCATTCGCACAACTTTGGCGTTGGTGTTGAGGAAAGTTTCCAACAGATTTCTCATACACAAAC
The DNA here is from genome assembly GCA_026315105.1 of Locusta migratoria. Taxonomy (NCBI): domain Eukaryota; kingdom Metazoa; phylum Arthropoda; class Insecta; order Orthoptera; family Acrididae; genus Locusta; species Locusta migratoria. Next base: position 314,445,340 of record CM048745.1, read on the forward strand.
AGCAGTTACCCGGCGTTGCCTGGTGAAATGTTGTAGTGGTGCCTCGTGTAAGGAGGAGAAATGCGTACCATCACGTTTTCGACTTTGATAAAGGTCGGATTGAAGCCTATCGTGATTGCGGCTTATCGTATAGCGACATTGCTGCTCGCGTTGGTCGCGATCCAATGACTGTAAGCAAACTATGGAATCGGTGGGTTCAGGAGGGCAACACGGAACACCGTGTTGGATCCCAACAGCCTTGTATCACTAACAGTCAAGATGAAAGGCATCTTATATGCATGGCTGTAATGGATCGTGCAGCCACGTGTCGATCCCTGAGTCAACAGATGGGGACGTTTGCAAGACAACAACCATCTACACGAACAGCTCGTCGACGTTTGCAGCAGCATGGACTATCACCTCAGAGACCCTTGACGCTGCATCACAGACACGGGCGCCTGCAATGGTGTACGCAACAACGAACCTGGGTGCACGTATGACAAAACGTCATTTTTTTCGGATGAATCCAGGTTCTATTTACAGCATCATGATGGTCGCATCCGTGTTTGGCGACATCGCGGTGAACGCACATTGGAAGCGTGTATTCGTCATCGCCATACTGGCGTATCACCCGACGTGATAGTATGGGGTGCCATTGGTTACACATCTCGGTCACTTCTTGTTGGCATCGAAGGCACTGAACAGTGGCCGTTACATTTCTGATATGTTACGACCCTTGGCTCTACCCTTCATTAGATCCCTGTGAATGCCTACATTTCAGCAGGACAATGCACGACCGTATGTTTCAGGTCCTGTTCGGGCCTTTCTGGATATGGAAAATTTTCGACTGTTGCCCTGGCCAGCACATTCTCCAAAACTCTCACCAATTGGAAACGCCTGGTCAATGGTGGCCGAGCAACTGGCTCGTCACAATACGCCTGTCATTACTCATGATGAACTGTGGTATCGTGTTAAAGCTGCATAGGCATCGGTACCTGTACACGCCATTCAAGCTCTGTTTGACTCAATGCCAAGGCGTATCAAGGTCGTTATTATAGCCAGAGATAGTTCTTCTGGGTACTGATTTCTCAGGATCTATGCACCCAAATTGCATGAAAATGTAATCATTTGTCAGTTCTAGTATGATATATCTGTCCAATGAATACCCATTTATCATCTGCATTTCTTCTTGGTGTAGCAATTTTAATGGATAGTAGTGGAATAAGTTAAAGTACTGAATTAAAATTTGAGTCAAGGCTTCGATTCGTACTCGGGTCTCCAACTTATTAAGCTAACCCTTCCAACACCTACAGAGTTTGCTGGTACATCCACATGGAATAGCTAACAACGTCTTCCTACTCAACAGAAATTCGTCTTTGATGTAATTCGTATGTGTTGTTGAGACTTTCCAGTGTCGAAAAGCCACCTAAGCATTCAACATAATGGGACAATCCAGCCACCACTGTAGGCATAGATGATGAGTTATAATAAATTTTAATTCAGTGCATCCAACTGTAATCGCTATATTTAAAAGGAAGTGTGCCGATTGACTGACTGACTGACTCATCATCGCCCAGCCCAAACCACTGAAGATAGAAACTTGTTTGAGATAAAATAGAGGCTAGACTTACCCCAGATAGATCTTAATATCACATTCGCCTGAAGTGCAGGTGGGATTGTCCACATTACGTTCAATTTTGTATTTCTATTATATATTGTTTATATTCGGCCATAGTGATACTAATGACAGAGAGTGGCAGCTGTCTGTGTTAGCCCTGTCTGGTATGCCATTTATCAGGGTGTTTCTCTCTGGCCAGAAACATTGTTTTGGTGGAACCAGACTCTCTCCCGGTCAAACACGTGTGCACTGCAGGGGTTTGGTTGTCTGCAGGGGTCCACGGTATATCTGCAATTCCGTCGCTGTTTTAGAAACCTTTCCGAACTGCAGATAAGGGCTTTCTCTGCACATACATTGTTCTGTCCATTTCATTGTATGCGCCTCTCTTCCTTGCGTCCACTGTCGCCATTTACCTGCACGCTCCTCAAAGTCAGGCAGGTTTCGCCGTGTCACAAAGTAACATATACAGAGGAGCAGCCCCCCCCCCCTAAACCACTGTCCCACACTCCCCTTGTAGTTCCATAAGATGCTAGCAGGTGTCAGGTGGATTGCTGGCTTAGTGTCAGAGGGTAGCATGGAGGGGAGGCTGAGGGGAGAGCTCGTGCCGCCTGCCACAAGGCCACGGCTGTGTCCTGCTTGCTGGCGTTTGAGGGGAGGTGGTGGTGGGGACAGCCGCTACCTGCCGCCTGCTCTGGCCAGTTTAAAGGCTGCTTCTGACCGCAGCGCCATAATGGGACATCTTACGGAACTGCTGGAAACCCTCCCTCCCCGCACCCCTGAGCATAGGACCGGGCCCTTATGGAGATTTCCCGTCTGTATATATTAGTCTGTGGCCGTGTACATCCTTACGACAAAGCCAGGCTGCCCCCTGGAGCGACAGAATGAGGCGTGGCGACTGGTGGCGAAGGTGAAGGTTGGGGTGCTCCCTACTGGCTCCCTCTCCTCACCCCAGGCCGGTGGGACGTTGGGGCGGCGCGCGCAAACGTTTCCACCGGCAGTCACTGAACAAAAGCGTCCTTGGCCGAAATATTACAATACTTACAAGGAAAGTACTTCGGCTCGAACAAACACATATACACCAAAATCATACGAAAGATAATGTAAAGATCCCTTATTGCTCTAGTAATACTCCCGCATCTGCAAAACTCTGCATTTGTCCGTTAGAGGCCTCTGCGTGTGCCATGCCGCATTGCACATTGACCTGCCGGTTCGCCAGTAGGGACGGTGCAGTGTGCCTCCGAAGTTGCGTTTTGTGACGTTATTTGTGTGGTGAAGTGTCAGATGAGGTGGCGATTGGTAATCAATCCTGCTAATGCATTGCGATGGGTTGACATGAAGTTACGAAGAACTCTTCTTCGTGAAGATGGTATTAGTGCAGAACATGAATCATTTGCATGCTTTCTCGTATCTGTTATGGCACAGAAATATGACCAAAAGTTAGATACTGTTGTAACACTAACACATAATGATGATAATAGAGATGATAATGACGAACAACTCATTGCAAGCGGTAGTGCTACGGTAAGTGCGGGAAGAGGCGATGGAAGCAGTGACAGTGAATACCAAAAGTCTTCCGAGAAGGAGGTTAAAGTTGCAACTGTCACCACGGCTATTGATGACAATACGCTAGAGAACATGTACGATGATTCTTGCATACGTTATAGTTAAGATATCTGCATTATGAATGGCGTCTTCAATTACAACTGCAGTGCTATCTAGAGCATCATTGCAGAGTTTTGCAGAAAAACGACACCCACCAGCACATTGAGGTGTACGTAGAGATCCTGTAAGCAAACGTTCATACAGATATGTTTGCTTGAGTCCATGTACTTTCCTTGTTAGTCAAGATCGCAAATTTATTTTAGTTAACAAGTACGTCTGTGTGGGTGTCTTGAGCAGTAACCGCCAAAATAATCGTTTTTGTAAATTAAAACCCAATTTATTTATTTATTTTATGCAGACACATTTTTTTAAATTGCAAGGCGTCATCGGTGGGTTCTATAAATTACATTTTTTTACATGCAGTATTCATAGGTTGTAAACAATCACAAACCGATTATAACCAATAAATGCTACATCTAAAAACAAAAATGTAATTTCTAGCCGCGGTGGAGTAGCCGAGCGGTCTAAAGCACCTCCCTGCAGAGCGCGCGGTTGCTCGCCAAGGAGGTTGGAGTCCTCCCTGGGGCATGGGTGTATCTTTGTCCGTAGGTTAGTTTACCTAGGTTTAAGTAGTTTGATGACCACGCAGTTTGGCCCGATACATTTACAGACATTTGAACTTTTTTTTTTTTTTTTTTTTTTTTTTTTTTTTTTTTTTTTTTTTTTTTGTTATTTCTATAATACACTAGAGGGAAAAAAGGCGAAACGCGACTGTTTGAATTAATAAACTGTAGCAGGAAACAACGGTGTTTTTATTCCCAAAAGGGAAATTGTTTTATTTTGATAACAGGATTCGACTTTTTTAGGAGTGATCTTCAGATAATAAAATTCAAAAAAACAACCACATTTGTTATCCTACTAAAAACCCACTTGAAACTTCTTGTCTGATATTCCGTGGTCCATGCATAAAACGTTCCCCTGACGTTTCGCCTTCGACATCTACATCTACCTACATACTCCGCAATTCACCGTAAGGTGCGTGGCGGAGGGTACACTGTACCACATTTCCTTTCCTATTCCACTCCCAAATAGAACTAGGAAAAAAAGAATGCCTCTATGCCTCCATACGAGCCTTAATTTCTCTTGTCTTTGTGATCTTTACGCGAAATGTAAGTAGGCGGCAGCAAGATCGTACTACACTCAGCTTCAAATTCCGGCCCTCTAAATTTACTCAACAGAAGTTCACGAAAAGAACGTCGTCTTTCCTCCAGCGATCCCCAATTGAGTTGCCGGAGCATTTCAGTGACACTCGCGCATTGGTCGAACCTACCAGTAACAAATCTAGCTGCTCGCCTCTGAACTGCCTCTATGTCTTCCTTTAAACTGATCTGCTGCGGGTTCCAAATACTTGAGCAATACTCAAGACGTGGTCGTACAAGCGTTTTATACGCGGTCTCCTTTACAGGTGAAGTACATCTTCCCAAAATTCTCCCAATAAACCGAAGTCGGCTGTCCGCTTTACTCACAACTGTCCTTACATGTTCGTTCCATTTCATATCGCTCTGTAATGTTACGCCTAGATATTTGAACGACGCAACAGCATCAAGAAGCTCACTACCAGTGCTGTATTCGAACATTATAGGATTGTTTTTCCTACTCATGCGCATCACCTTTCATTTTTCTGCATTGAGAGCTAGCTGTCATTCTTCGCACCAACTAGAAATTTTGTCGAAGTCATCCTGTATGCTATTTCAGTCAGTTAAAGGCGAAACCCTCCCATACACCACAGCATAATCAGCAAATAGCCGGAAATTACAACTTACTCTGTCCATCAGATCATGTATATAGATAGAAAATAATAGCGGTCCTATCACACTCCCCTGGAGCACGCCTGACGATACACTCGTCTCTGATGAGCAGTCGCCGTCGAGAACAACGTACTGCGTTCTATTACTTAGGAAGTCTTCCAGCCAGTCACAAATCTGTGAACACCCAATGATTAACTTTACTTCTTTTAGACCTATTATACGTGCCCAGATAACTTCACAGATACTTTCAACCTCGATCTCAGTAGAAACAATGTCTTTGTCTACAGCGATGAACAGTCCTCCTCCAGTTGTATCTGATCTATCTTTCCGATATACATTCCACGGTTCACTAAATATTTCTGAACTTGCCACATCATGATTTAGCCAGCTTTCGGTGCCTAAAATTATCCGAGCGCAATAACTTCCATGCAGTGCGGCAAATTCAGGAACTTTGTTTCTAATACTCTGTAAGTTCACAGCTAATATTTTTATGTTCTAATTTTTGTTCCGAACATTTCCTGAATTCGCTGTTTGAATGCTGACAGGCGAGTGCTCATCAGAGTTAGCGCCTAGCCTTAAAAAAAAACCCATGTGCACTCCACTCTTCTACCCGAGTAGCCACTTCCTTAGTGTAGTGCACCCCTGATCTATCTAGGGGCACCCTACAATTCCCCACCCGATAACGCAGATCCAGAAGTCTGTAGCCATGACCGACACAGAGTCGGCGAAGCCTCTGGTTCAGACCCTCCACTCAGCTCGAAACCAAAGGACCCCGATCAACTCTGGGAACAACGCTACAAATCGACAACTCTGCTTGCACCCCACGTGCGAGGGCAGCAGCCTTCACCAATTCCGCCGGCTGCTCGTAGGACCTGAGGATGTCCTCAGAACCCAAGCGACAAGCGTCATTGGTGCCGACGTGAGCTACGACTTGCAGTCGACTGCACCCCGCACCCTCGATAGCCGCCGGCAAGGCCGCCTCCACATCTCGGATGAGGCCCCCCGGCAAACACACCGAGTGTACGTTGGAATTCCTTCTGGATCTCGACCCTATTTGCCTAAGGGGCTTCATCACGCGCCTAACATTGGAGCTCCCAATAACTAATAATCCCCTCTCCCCGTGCACCTGCTCGGACTCTGCTGAAGGAGTGGCCACACGTCCACTCACAGGACGAACGGGCGTGGACGGACGTCCAGCCTCCACATTGGCCTTCCGCCTCGAGCGACGCGAACGCCGTACAACCCGCCACTCTTCTTGCGGAGCAGGTGGCTCTACGACGTCCGGTACACCTGAAGGTGCCTCGGTAGCAGGGACAGAGAGCGAAGCGTGAGACACCTGAGGTGTCCCACTCGACGCACCAGACTCCCCACAATCGCTGCACCCCGAGACAGCAGCCTGAAGACGGCTGACCGTAGACAACAGCACGCTCAGCTGTTCGCGAACCGCGGCCAACTCCTCCTGCGTCCGCACACAGCAGGCACACATCCTATCCATCCTACCGATACAACGAAACTCCGGCAGTTTTCAAAATAAACAAGAATATCTGTGGAATACACCGTTATCAAACGCGCGGGAATATAAGCTTTCTCAAAGCAGAATACGAAATAAGGAAGTGACAATATGACATGTAGCTTGCAGCAGACTATAACTATACACACGGTATTTATCAAAATACGCGAGAATAAACTCTTAAAGCAGTAGCACAAATGAAATGTTTCAAGTAGGTGAGAAGAAACCTCTTAAAAGAGAAACACTAACGAAAATTAAGAAATTAACTGGCAGCGAAATTTCACTCAATTAAATTATGATACTTAGCGCTCTGGGTGATGGGGCAACAACAACAGCTGGCACTGAAATGACTGCTGACTGAATGCTAATCTGCCAAGTACGCAGGAATAAACCTCTTAAAACAGAAGTACTAACGAAAATGAAGAACTAGACTGGCAAATTAAATTTGATAAGAGTTAAATTAAGATACTTAGCGTTGTTTACGATGTGGCACTGGTGGCAGCTGGCACTGGACAGGCAGGTGAAGCAGCAAGCTACAAGAAGAGCTCGAGTGAACGCCGTATATATAGACCATTAAGAAGGCGTAATTGCGTCACGTGACGTCGCCTGCTCTATGGTCTCTGATATTGCCAGTATTCTCGATTGCAAATAATCGATTGTCATTTTTGTCACTGCATTGTTGACATCCAAATTTTATGCACTTTAACATCTACCTATTTCCTGTTAAAATTATTTCGGTGTTTGAAAATCTCTATGGCTTCTTTTATCTTATGTGATGTGTTTGCTACGATGCTTGACTCGTTAAACTTTATTTTATGGTCATCTTGTCGATAAACATGTTCCGCTAATACTATGTCGTAGGCGGCAGTTCCGTTTATGTTCGTTCAGACCGGTTTTAACAGTTCTTTTTCTTGTACAGATGTAAAACTATCCACAACTGCAAGGAATGTTATAAACACGTGGTGTAGCCAGAAGATGTCATATATCTACTGCCGATCTTACACGTTATTTTTTTTCTGCTGATGGGTCTACAAACAGTTTGCACCTCATATTTTCTTAACACTTTCCCAGTGCGACCTGTGATCTTACTAATAACAAAACTTTCCCCTTGGGCTGATGACGTTCATTGTTGATCCTGGTTCACTCTCTAGGGCAAAGTGCTCGATCTAACTCCTTGTCAGAATAGTCAATCTTCTTGAACGTCAATCGCGGGTGTTTAATCTTCCTAGTAAATTTGGCTCCTATATTTTGTATGCTCTTTCTACTAATGTTTCTTATCACACATCTTTTTTTGTCTTGAATGGTTAGAATTTTTATGCAGTTAACGGTCTTTACGTTTGTCTTTTCTAGGCACCCTATGGCCGAATGTACCGCACTGTCGTTTGACAGAAACTTATAAAATGTTCATGTTACCCTCTGTCTCCGTCGTAAATGGACGTTATATATGTCTCAGAAAGATGTATTTATTAAATCTCGGTTTTAGTTTAGTTTATTTTATCTTTGATGTTTTCCAGACACAACTAAACTACAAAAAAATCTTTGAATCATGACTGCTATACTGTTAAATTAATAAATCTTCACTTTTTACAGTAATATATACAAAATGAACTGAAAAACTGGGTTTAATCGGGTTGTTCATTAGTTGAAAGAATAATTGAAATAATAAATTGTCACTTACGAAAAAATTTTTAAAGGCAGATGTACTTGAGTCATTATTGCTTAGGATGTATGCCCGACAATATTAATATTACTTATCTTTAGTAATTTAGACGTTCGTGGATCCGTAGTTATTTACCGGCCAGTCATTGTACACTGAATCTAAATGAACTTCGAACAGTAGTCAACATTTTTATATATGACGTATTTCACAAAGTTAAAGCAAAACAAACAATGCGTCTGTTTTAACTCACAAACAGTAGCAGACTGTAACTGGTTAGGTGATAGTTTTGTAATGCAACTGGTGAGGTCTATTATAGATACCCATTAATTTACAAGTCCCTCATAGTTCAATGTTGAAGGAAAAATGAAAAGTCTCTACTTGCATTTCAAAAGTAACTTTTATTGACATCACTAAACAACTTTTGGCAGCAGAAAATTATTTACAGTTAACAGAAAACACAAATTTTCAAACATATATAAGTCCATATAATGATTTGCAACGTGTTACATAATCCATATATCTGCAAATTTCTTATAAACAAATAAACACAATGTTAGTATTACAGTATAAAAATCAATAAACTTTCATAAAAACACATTATTCTTTGACATATTTTTACACTTATGAGAATTTGCAAGCCATTACGCTACTGATGTGTAGCTGGAACTCCTAGGGCAAACGGTTGTTTTGAACTCTATGATTGAGATGAGCCTCTGTAAGTTCTTTGACGATATCTTTTACGTATTCCAATCATGTTGGTTCTGGATTACCTGGGAATCCACGGTAGATAACATAGGCATTCACTAAGCTAATGTTCATGAGAATGAAGTATATGGTTAGGTAACTGACGTGGTATTCAATAAGCAGAGTTTCCAGTAAAAATGAATGAAATAAACTCACTGCTTGGATGAGAGCTGTACCAATGATTATTAGTTATCAAAGGAAACCTACCATATGACACACCTATAAAATAGAATACGAGAATGTTTCAAAAAAGTTCCGGAACTGGCGAGTGGGGTTGGGTTAAAGATACCCAGTATTTAAAAAAATCGCAAAGAAAACCAAGCTACTTACCTCTCTGTTAAATACCGCGCTAATGACCGACTCGCAATGAACTCACTTGAAATTATAGAAACCGACAATGATGTACTTACAACAATTTGGTAACAATGAGGTTTCAAAGATTTAGCTGGGTATCTGACACCCAACATGACCAGTTAACGGTTAAAACATTTGAGAGTCAAAATATTCTCTTTTGTTCAGTCAGAGTTATTTAATACTGGCTATGTAATTAATCTATAATCAATATTTTCCTTACCATGTGCTGGGTCGCATATAATACATCGCATTTTCTGAGTAAAATAAAGAAATATTTCGTCTTCAAAATTGAGAGAGAGAGAGAGAGAGAGAGAGAGAGAGAGAGAGAGAAATAATTTCCCTACTCTCCGGCCTATTCCTTGTCTCCTACCATATGTATCGTCACACTGCGAAGCTTAGTTTGCCTGATCGATATTTCTGTACAGAGTGTTGTTACATCCTCATCTCTTACTACAGTAAAGTCCCGAAAACTCAATCTGAAGTGGACCGAAGGTTGGCCGAGTTTGTGAAAATGCCGGGTTATCGGGAACGGTGTTAATACAGAAAAGGTAAAATTTTTGTTAATAAAATACCTTTTACTGTTACTTTAGAATACAACACAAATGAAGGAATACAGCAACACAAAATAAATTTAAGAAAATATCTAAGGAATGATATTCGTAACTTACGAGTATGTACTTTAATTTCCATTTAGAAAACTACTTTAAAAAGGCATACAGCCTTTAACAATGAAAAGTATGGACAATAGTGATTTACCTCATAAAACATAGCCGGCCGCGGTGGCCGCGGGGACTGAGGCGCTTCAGTCACAGTCTGCACGGCCACTACGGTCGGGGGTTCGAATCCCCCCTCGGGCATGGATATTTGTGCCGTCCTTAGGATAAGCTAGTTGATAAGTAGTTTGTAAGTTTAGGGACTGATAACCCCGTAGTTAAGTCCCATAAGCTTAACAAACATTTGAACATTTTTGAACATAAAATATATTCCACTAAAATTCCCATCACGCCTAAGCTGATTTTAAAAGGCACTGTGAAAAAAATGCTCTCCCATAACATTGATGACGACTGTTTTTTTAATATGATGCTGCATCTACATACTGCATTAATGGAGCTCAAAGGATTTTCAAAGAGAGTGTAAGTGGCATAAGAAAATCTAGGCCCATTTATAGCATTGTAACTGCTACACGCTACGATTTCAATTCTGTCTTGCATTCTCAGAGTATGGAATAATTCCAGAGGGTGTGCAGGGGGGGGGGGGTGCCGGGTTTTCGGGACTCTACTGTAGCAAAGTCTTGTGGCGCAGGTAATTTCCGAGTGTTTACCTCAAACTGTATTTGATATTTTGTGTGAGGTGTTACGTGACCTGCGACTCACTTGTTGACAGGCCGTTCGATGGACGGCCACACCTCGTGGTTAGCGTCCCGTTAACATTACGCATTATGTAGTATGGCGAAATCAAGACTATTGCTGCCTGAGCCGCGTGTTTACATCGGTGTGGCGCGGTGGGTGACGTCAGTAGTGACCTCGCTCGCTATTGGTCCGACGCGGACACACCTCCCTCACACCTCTGCGCCACGGCCACAACACACACACATCAGCTCTCAGTCACGTTCTCCACCGACAACGTGAGACGATCCACACAGCACGGCGTCCAGTTCCGCCTTCTGGCCTTCCTACGCCGTTATCGCTTTGAAGATAAACATTCTCACTTTATGAGAGTGAGCCCGCAGACGTTGCGATCGTGTTATCACTCCTAACTGGCTCTCGCTGTCTCTTACACAAGAAATGATATCACTTGACTCGGCTGATTGGTGTTCCTGGATACTGAGGTAGTATCGAAACGGAGTGTTCGGTAAACAGTAGCGCGGAAAGAGGCGAACAAAAGAGAGCAAAAGATGTAGCTTCTGACATGTTGGATACTTTAAGGGCTTATGGGATTATTCATTAGTACACAACATTAAAGAAAATATTACCATATGGAAAAATGTTCCTATCACAGCACAACAAAATTGAATATGTCCTGGTCAAAGAGGTAAACGAGGAGATGTTGAAATGTTTGTATAGATTATGGGACTTAACTACGGGGTCGTCAGTCCCTAAACTTACAAACTACTTCAGAACTAGCTAACACTAAGGACGGCACAAATATCCATGCCTGAGGGGGGATTCGAACCCCCGATCGTAGTGGCCGGGCAGACCGTGACTGGCGCGCCGCAGTCCCCTCGGCCACCGCGGCCGGCTAAACGAGGAGAATAAGCATCTTGACTTAACACGGCAGCTTCAGAAACATTTGAATCGGTAAATCTTGACATACATGCGCGTATGGAAAGTAACAATATACGAGGGGGAGTTGGAAAATACGTTTCCCCTGATGACTGTGATCAGAGTGGAAAAAAAATGAATGAGACATTAAAGGTAAGACATATCTTTATTATTCTACATAATTTCGAAGTACAATGAGACATTTGTCATACTGCTTTATAAGCTTCAAAAACCCTTCCAAGAAAAAATCAGGGCGTTGCATAGGGAAGAAGCAGCCTTGTTTGACGTCAACATTGCTTCCAAAGCGCCTTCCGCCAAGAGTCCTTTTCAAAGCTGCAACAAGATAAAAGTCACTTGGTGCGAGATCAGGACTATAGGGCGGATGGTGTAGGCGCTCCCAACCAAGGCCAGGCCGCTTTTCCCGAATCACCGATTTCAGTTTCGACAGAGTGGCACAGTACCCCGCAGCATTGATGATTGCACTCTCCAAAAAGTCCAGCAACAAAACTCCTCGGGCGTCCCAGAAAACTGTGAGTAGCACTTTACCTGCAGACGGAGTGCTTTTGAAATTCTTTCGGACGGGTGATGACGGATGTTTCCACTCTATGGGTGTGGCCTTCGATTCGAGCGTGTAACGGTGGACACACATGTCACCCTCCGTCACAGTCCGAAACAGAAAATCATCTGCTTAATCGCGGTCGACCTCTACCCAATGGTGTATCGGTGTCCTACACTGCGAGTTCACCTGTTGGGTCGTCTTTCGTCCATAGCCGTTCAACGCTTATTCCGTATGCAACGCCCTGGTTTTATCCTTTTTGAAGCTTATAAAGCAGTTTGACAAATGTCTCAATGTACTTGGAAATTATGTAGAAAAATAAAGATATGCCTTATCTTTTTGAGCTGGTGACGTTCATCGTTGCCAGTGGTTCCCAAATAGTAGATCACGACCCACTAATCTGTCCCATCACCTCTTACAGGGGATCATCGGAAGACTTTACTTTGTTAGACTTAAAACACCTTACAGAAAAATTTATCAAAGTGTGCCTATTTTCACGATACTTCTTTTCGCCGCGCTGGAATGGCCGTGCGCTCAAAGGCGATTTGCTGCAAAGTGCGCGGCCGTTACCCTTCGGAGTTTCGAATCCTCCCTCGAGTATGGGTAAGTGTGTGCGTGTGTTGTTCTTAGCGTAAGTTAGTTCGAGTAGTTTGTTAAGTTTAGGGAACGATGACCACTGCAATTAGGTTCCATAGCCTTACAAACATATGAACATTTGATACTTCTTTTCGCCCCGTAAAAGAAAATAATTAAGTCATACCACATAATGAAAAATGATAACAGTTAAAGATTAATATTTTAAGTCGAAAGCTTTTACGAACTGATCGCAGGCCCAGTGAAATTCGTTTGTTTCTTCTACTTTGGTTACCAACCCGTAGGTTGGTTTGCAGCATTTCTCCATACTGTCCTGTTGCCTGCCTTTTGTTTAATGTCCCTGTAGCTATTACAGTTCATATCGACTATGACTTGTCTCATTTACTCCAGCCTGGGTCTTCCTCTACAGTTCAATCCCTCCAACAATCCCTCCAAGATGATTTTTATCAATCCTTCACGCCTCAAGACACGAGCACTCCAGATATTGCCGCTTTTTCACAGATTTCTTCTCAGAGACAACCCCTCACCATTCTTTGTAAAACCTGTTCGTTACTTTATTACCCCAGCTTATCATTCTACGGTAACACCACATTTTTCGAACGTGTCTATCTTTCGATGTTCCGGTTTTCCATGGTCTAACAATAGAATCCATACAAAAGTCTTCAACAACTTCTTCCTCAAAAGGTTGATCATGTTGTAGGATGTGAGAAGTTTACGTTTCTGATTGAAGGCAATTTTTGCTTGACATATTTTACTTCGAATGTCTCGTTTAGACTTAGCATCTGAAGTGATCTTGCTACCCAGGTATATGGATTCATTGACACTCGAAAGGGGTGCACCATCGAACATAGACTTGCTTGGGTTCCGTACTTGTTTACAGTTAAAATTTTAGTTTTGCTTCTGTTGATCTTCTTTCTATACTTCCTACGCGTTGATTTCATTTTACTTAGCATAGACGTTAATTCATCGTCATTGTTTATCCAAGAGTATTGATGAAGGTTGGTTCTCGTTTTATGTAGTAATTACATTAAAATAATTCCTTTAAATTCCTGAAAGAATGCCATTAAAAGAATTAGAAGAAAAGAACTGTTGCGGATAAGAAATACGTTTCTAGAGGATAATCTTAAAACAGCATATGAAAGTCTCCGATGGAACTATCTTGTTATTCTTTTTTGACTGTTTCAGATAAGGAAGATTTCGAGTACTTGAAAATATACCTTTGAATTAATGCAATTCCCAACCACTAACTTTATGTCGATATACAAAGAAACTTTGCTAGGAAAATGATTTCGCCGGAAATCAACAAGCTTCAATATGGAAAGTATCAATAGCTCCAAGGCTAAACAAATTCAAAATTTCACTTATATTGCGCAAATTATTTGACCAGTATTGTTCCTTTTCTTTAATAATGTTTTCCTTCACGGTTTTCAAAATTCTGACTCGAAAGTATTTTCACATATATTATTTTTGGTTTCATATTACATTCCATTGAATATTAATATTAATTGATGTGTAGCCGTTGTATATATATTCTGGATCGCAAAATTTTGCCAGAAAGATTGTGAGTCCCATTACAAAAAAGATTGGGAACCACTGCTCTATGTCACAGAAGTTAAGGGTCATCGCATCCGCATTCAGGGATACTTGCTATTGCATATGGCCCCCTCCTGGCCCTCTCGAGAGATCACCGCACTGGGCAGTTATTAGGAAATGAAGGAAACTTGGGTTTTAACGTTCCGTCGACAGCGTGGTCATTAGATTTTTGGGGAAGGAAATCGGCCGTGCCCTTTGAAATGAACCATCCTGGCATTTGCCTGGAGTGATTTAGGGAAATCACGGAAAACCTAAATCTGGATGCCCGGAGGTGGATTTGAACAACCGTCCTTCCGAATGTGAGTCCAATGTGTTACCACTGCGATAGACATATTTAATTCTTAAGAAACGCCGAAGATTTTAATGTTGCTGAAACCTTCAGATACGTCTTTTACAGTCTTGGACAGGACATGTTGGCCCTCTGTTATGCTATATGTATTTTTCATTCTGTTTTCCAGCTTTTATTCTACAACAATCGATTAGCTGTCATAGTCGATACCGAGCGAGGTGGCGCAGTGGTAACACACTGGACTCGCATTCTGGTGGATAGTGGTTCAAACTCTCTTCCGTTTATCCAGATTTATGTTATCCGTGTTTCAGGGTTTCAGGTTAGTAACCTCTTTGGTACGTTTTGGTCGAACGATAGTTATCGTTGGTGTGCAGCGAGAGCTGCTGGCAACAATGCTTAGGTTGGAATGTTCTTTGTTTGTAGGCCGGGGTGCGGCAGTCTCCCGCCGACCGCAGAGTGAGGCGGTAGCATGTTGGCAGTGAGTACGTAACCTGCGTTTAGTGGTGGCTAAAGTTTTTGCCATTCCGTCGTATCGCATACGGGTTGCAGTTGCATATTGAAATGTTTCAGTGTGGACTTGTAGACATTCATTGTAGTGGCACGCAGTTATTAAATCAGTGTATTTAAAGGAAAGAGTTTTTAACATATGTCGTTCCTTAATAAAGGAAGTTAACAAAGTTTACCGTTATGGATCCCATACCGGCAAATCATTGGAACAATTATTAAATGATTAAGCATAAAATAGAATGTAACGGCAACTTCGCCCATCGAGGATTAGGTGGACGCAGCGGTGACGTTACACGTGATTGCCCTAAACCACTCGAGCCAAATGCCGGAATGATTCGTTTCAGAGGTCGCGGCTGATTTCCTTGCCAATCCTTACCCAAACAATCCGTGAGTGACCTCCCATGAACTCGGCGTCGACAGGACCTCGGACACTCATCCTCCTTCCTTCTCTGTAGGCTGAGAATTAAAAATTCCCTCTTTAACATTATTTTACTGCACTTTAAAGCTTACTGCAATTAAAGTTTAAACAAAGAAATAATAACTGATAAAATACTGTCAACTTTTAAGAGCGCTATTGTCTGAACGTCCAACGAGTCTCAACACATTCTAAATTTAGGGTTATTCAAAAAGAACAATTTTCAAACATTTATTTCTTCCAAACTACAAAAGATAGATACATGATTCCAACGTTAATGAATTAAGAAAAGAATACAATTTAAACAGCCCGGGTAGAAGTTCCAGTCACGACCGCATTAGTGCTGTTGTTTGTTGTTGGTTGTAAGGTCTATATAGAGGTCTGGTCACAATGCCGTGATCCTTTGCGATGGCGGCCGTTTTGGTTCTAAAACGCGGCTGCAGCAGACTGTATTCGGATAATGTTTGTCACTACATAGTGTTTTGCATAAAGCAGTGAATGTGAAATTGCGACAGAGTATGCAGGTTACGGAGAATTTTGCTACTATATCCGGTTTCATTACAATGTATATGTGATATGACTAAAGATAGAACCACCATTGTGAGGAAAAAGGTGGCTTTTCATTAATAAAATTCTGCTTTCTCCCAATGCTTTCTGTGTAACATAATTTTGTACGTGGTTTCTCCTGTTGTTTTATTTTTTTTCTTGTCAAGTTTGTATTCGGTATTGTGAGATTACCGTCCAATAGAAATATTGGTAATTAATAGCATTTGATAATTAAACAGTATGAAGTTCACTGCAAACATTGACCATGCCAATGCACTAAATGTTACACAATTTTAATCTTATTAATTATGGTAGCAATGTATGTAAGCAGTTGGGTGACAACATTTATAGTTAGGCCAAAGGTAGAAATTCTCTCACGTAACAAACCGTGAAACGTAGATATGCAATGTTGAATGTCTTCAACTCATATCTTTGGCTCCGCGAGGACAATCTTTGGTGTGCGCTGCCCCGTGTTTGAGCTAAGAGTGTGGTTGCCGGCCACTGACGAGTGAGCAGGAGTGGTGTTCTGCAAGCAGTCATGGAATGAAGTCGCAAATTGCAGTATGAGCTTGGTTCATTTGAGTCTATGTTTGATAATGTTAAGAAATACTTAAATATGAAAATGTTCTGAGATTATGAAGAATAAAGGTAAGGTGAGAAATCTTTTCATTACTAGGCGCTTTGCGTAATTGTAGTCCATTTCTAACAGACATTCAACATGAAGGGACTAATTTTCATCTTCTATGTTCATTCTTTAAATAATTAAAAAGTATGGTGCAGGAATTTAGTATGTTTATAGTGTACAAAAATCGAAGGAAGTGTGATGTGGACAATTTCGTTTATTTTTTATTTACATTGTATAATGTACTAGTTGTTTTTTCTTTTGTTGGTAGTAAAGAGAGCTTGATCTTTATCGGAAAAGGACAATAGAAGTAAAGACTTTCTGGAAAGATTTTTGTAAGGCATCCCCAAACTGTAATCATGATTTTTTGTACAATATTGTTTAAGTTCTTGGTCTCTTTTATGAAGAAAATGTAAAGTGCTTCAGTTTAAATTCAATACTAAGGTCTGTTTCGTGCTAGTCATTCATCCCGAACCCCAATTAATTACTTTTTAAATACTACAGAGAAGGAGAAAATAAGTATTTGTATAGTTAGTGGATTCGCACTGCACACCTGCGAATTTTATGTATAAGGAGTTTTTGTCAATCAGACCAGATGATGACGAAATGTCGAAAATACAGTTAAATACAGAATAAATACAGTTAAAAATTTTCCGATCTTGGCGTCTGTCCTCCATGTATAAAATACGGTCGCTCCCTAAGATGAGTAAATTATGCCCTTTGTCTGTGCTGTGCTCCTCTTCTTGTCTACACTAGATATATTTTTGTGTTACATATTTGGTTATACAATCGAAAAGAACAGCTGACGTATTTAGAACGCTGTGACGAAGATTATATCAGACTGAAGAAAGAAATGAAGGGCAAAGAATTAGACGATGGAAAGCCACTGGGAGGTGTTAACAGATTGACGGGCAAATTCACACACTACAAATATATTATGAGAAAGCCATCAGGAATGATGCAGAGGAAAGGGTTGTTACCTTGGGACATTTTTTACATTTTAATTTTTTCATACTATAATTTTTTAAAAGAAATTTGAAAATTTACCCCATCACAGGCATCAATTTTAGGTAATGTTGAACGAACAGCAGTTTACGCTAACTCCAATAGTTACACAATTACTCACCAATAAATTCTTTTGTGACACTTGTCCCAAGGTACAACCTATGGTTTCACCTTGGGACAGTGGTGGTTTTACCTTGGGACACGGTTTTATGAATGAAAAAATCGTATTGGAATTAGGTAGTAAAAGTTTGTTAGTCCAAATACAAAAGTTATTTTACCTTAAAACAAGAGATGGTGGGAATAAAATATTAAATGGATGAAACCCACGACACACCACTGGAGCTGGTATTTCTTTAACTATATTACTGCGATTAACAATGATGATGTTCTCAACATTAGGAAATACAAAATGGTCCTTTGCTTCCTTAAGAATTTCACAGTTACATATTCTTCTGTGCTTTCTAAAACTACCCCTGCATAGTAAACACGAGATCTGCGAATGATGTCAAATTTTATCAAGACCTAACTACCTTGAGAACAAGAAAGTGTTACTTTTCTAGATGGAAAGAAGGATGAGAAATCCTCTTTTTCAGATGACAAATCAAATATGCTACCTCCAGAGCTACTGCCAAGCTCGGGAATTTCTTCATCTGTAAGGTAACCCATAAGGTAAGCCTTACATTATAACGAGGAATGAGCTCCATTTTGAAACATATTATTCGTTTGAACCTGTTTATAGTGAATATGTAGTAATTAACTTCTTATGTGACTTAATTAATTATCGTGATGCACAATGTATGTAGGTAACTTAACTGTGAACTTTTTCTGTCATTTATTTATTATCTGTATTGTAATTGTTTATGTATATATTATTTTATTTGTACTTTGTATGTTTTCTATATGACTGTGATTACTTGTTATGTTTAACTTGTCAATGTAAAATATTTCTCTGTGAACAGTTATCGATATAGCTTCTCAGGTCAGAGTCAGGTCAGAGACTTTATCGTATAGCAGCGCTCGCCTGTGGGAGAGCAGGCAAGCAGCAGTATCTGCCGCCTCGTGACGTAGATCAGACGTTTGTACGCGGTCTGCGTAGTGCTCAAACAATATAAGTAATAAAGTTAAACAAAGTGAAAGTTATAATTTGTTATAAGTGCAAGATATGAAAGTTTATGTGATACCCGTGAACATAGGTGAAGTAAGAATTGATCTTAATGAAACATTTATTCGTTCATTCTGCTGAGGCAGAAATTCGTTACGTATTCGGTAACCGTCCCAGACGTCAGAAACGCGGTAGCGTCATCGCTAACGCTAACGGTCGTGATTAATTACGCGATTCGCAAAGCATCACGGCGAACTGCTAGCGAGCTGCCAAAGGAGGAGCCACCATCAAAATGATTTCTGTATGAATTTACGTACCATTTATATGACTGCAGAGTACCACGTCGCTGGACTGATAAATAAGATAAGTTAAATGCTATTGGTTATAATTCACTGTGAATGCATGTTTAAGTTTTGTTAAAATACAAGAACATCAGACAGTACTTTTGCTATCTTATCTGAACAACTAATTAACCACTCATGATTAGTATGACAAACCTTAATAATGCATGAATAATATTTCTACACATTTTTACAATCAAGTGAGTGTCATTAATTGTTAGAGACTGTGATAATCATTCAGTTAAGACAATTTTGCTAAAATTGATGGTAGAAGATAACAGGCAATTGAATCAATGAATAATTTTTCTGTTTCGTTTTGCACTGAGTTCAACAATAATAGCCACTGCCACATCTATCCAATAAAGAACCAAACTCGTACTAATATCGTATGCATAGCATTAATTAAGACTGATTTACTTAAATTTCCTATTTGCTTGAGTGAATTAATTTTATCAGATACTGACTTTAGTGGTTGGACTGCATCCACTTGCCAATCACCTGATGTTAAAAAAACCTACTATTAATAATTTTCTAAATAATCATTACCATTAGCTTACTAATTGAGTCGTACGCATTGCACAGACGGAGTAAGTTAATTTCTGCAATCTGTGTGTGCACACTCTCTGTAGGAGATTTTGTAAGGAAAGGAAAGGTGAGCGATCTTTTGAAAAGTTTGTCTGATAGGGTCATAGTATTCGTTATTTACACTAATTGTCTTGCTTAATATTTTCAAAATTTAACTACACCACTTGCATTAATCACGAGTTTAACGTAACCAACCACGAAATTAAGGTCAGGTTTGTTATGTCGCTCAAACATTGCAACAACAGTCACTACAGTTAATAACACGTAAATCAAAATTTATATATTTTTTACTTCCACTCACACTTTTCTTTAATAAAATAAACACCTTTCTCTTATTCTATAATAATAAAAAATTTTCTTTCCTTACACCTCAAAAGAAGTGGAAGATGAAAAGTTCTTTGTCCGTTTAGTGGCTTCTTTCTCTGGGAAAGACTTCTTTTTCTTGTTTTCTTTTTATTTTTCCTCTTCAATTCTTTGTTTTTCTGGTGTATCAGTGACAATCATACACCTGCCAGGTGTCTCGAGGTGCAACCAGAGAAGTGTCCCAAGGTAAAACCAAATAAACAATAGCAGAAACCAGTATCCTAACCTATGTATACATTTCTATCTTTTTAACTTATGGTATCAATAGCTTACTTAAATAATGCCCTACAACACTGTATTTAAGAAACATCAATAATGATGCTTAGCTTTAGTTTATATCTTGTAAGGGTATGGGTAAACTTTACTTTCAAACACGAAAACTTGTAAAACTCATCCTCAGATCTCAAACATCATCCAAATACAACGTGGCCTCCTATTCTCTCTGAAAATAAGCCTGACAACTTTACTTCATAGTTAAAGTTTCCACTAGAGTGTCCTGCCTTAATTAAAAAGTGTGCCAAGGTAAAACCGTCCCAAGGTACAACCCTTTCCCCTACACAGTCTGAAAGCAATGCAGCAAGCAGTGTGGGCAACATTCTTCCACAAACTTTCTACAGATGAGACTCTTCAACAGCCATGGTTCCAATATCTTCACGCAAAACCCATAAGCATGGTTTGCCACTTGCTGTTTTAAACGTTATAAAGCCAACTTTCTGATATCCAGCCAACTCTGAACTTGTGCAAAAATATGGATGCAAAAATATGGATGCGTTGTCCCAAAACAGCGTTTGTGTCCTCAAATGTTGTGAAGATAGCTGCATGTGATGCCTGTCTAGTGTTTAAGAGTGGAAATGTAGGTAGGAGTAAGTGCTTGCAGAGATTATGCTTCCATCCAGGTGCATTCACACTGAAGATACTCCGAAGTGTCGATGAAGCGCGGCTTGGCAGAGCACAGGCAGCAGAGGAGGGAAAATGTCCAAAAGATGGCTAGACAAAAAAAAAAAAAAAAAAAAAAAAAAAAAAAAAAAAAAAAAAAAATCAGCCAAAGTTAACAAGAAACTGAAAAAATTAATTTGAAAGTAACCATGACCTTAAACAAAAATATATTGCACGCGTTTTAATTGCCTTTAATGCATAAATATACTGTAGAGTTTCAGCTTTGATGCTTGAACAGTTTATGAGGAAAGGTACATTACATGTACACCAGTAATTAAAAATTCAAATCCTTATAAAATGAAATTCCACGAACATGATCAATCAAAAATTGCACAGAATATTGTGCATTATGTACTCCAAAATAGTGCCAAGTTTTAAAATTGACAGAGCAAGGTGGCGCAGTGATTTGCATTCGGAAGGATGGTGGTTCAAATCCACCTCAGGCCATCCAGATTTACGTTTTCTGTCAATTCCCTAAATCACTTCAGGCAAATGCAGGGATCGTTTCTCTAAAAGGGCACGGCCGATTTCCTTCCACATCCTTACCCAAAAACCTCCGAGAGTAAGCTCCGTCTCGAATGACCATGCTGTCGGCGGGATGTTAAACTTCAGGCTCCCTTTCTCCTTCCTTTTAAATTTGTAACTGTAACATTATAGGATATATCATATTTTAAATGACAGTGTGCAATGGCAACGTGGTGCAGGAATACCCCGGTCTGCAATGTGCCGGAACCAAGAAGAGGCCCGCGTAAGCAAGCCGATGTTGTTGTCCTGTGTACTTACCTCCAGCTCGCCGGGCGCGTAGGCTGCCCGGAACTGTTCTGTGTACGTTGGGCTGTCGGCCTTTCAGGGGCTTTGGAAGGCCGACAGAACAAACGGCACTTGACTGGTATCTGCTGCTACCAAAGATTCACGAAGGATGACAAAAGAGGGCTCGTAGAGGTTTGTAGCGTCTTTCCAACTCGCTCCGTTTTCGAGTGTAATAGGAGGGAAAACACAGTCTACCGACTACAATGGCCTATATTGTGACTCGTGTAGTATTTTCGTAGGAGCTTATGTCAATTTCAGCATCCATTTGAGAGCACCGATCGTTTGATTTCAACGATTAGTACTAACATTAACAGGGTGTATACGTCTGTAATCAACACTCGCTTTTGTGTTATGATTAATCTCCAAAGCTGTCACGTTCTGAGAACGTAGTGGTAGCTAAGGATCCCGTTTATCTTTTTTTTAATTTTTTTAAAGTAATGTTTTTCTTAAAAGCTGTCAGATTCCAACTGATAAGGTGGATGCAAAGCAACGTTTTCTGCACCTCATTTATCTTTGAAGCCATTATTTTCTCCAGAGCTGTCAGATTCTGACAAAGTATGTGGTAGCAATTCTCCGGGTATTTTTTAAAAAATATTTTTATTTATTGATATTTTGATGTGGGTTCTGTTTATTCTCGAAAGCCATCCGATTCTGACTTAAAGCAAGTGGTTGAAAATGCTTATTTTTTTTTTAATTCTTATTTATTTAAGTATTTTTTCGATGTTTATCGAAACCGTCTGATTCTGACTTAGGGCTTCCGTGAGTAAAGGATTTTTTTTTCTTATTCCATTTGTGCGGTACTCGACATGAGATATACAATAGTTCACAGGCCGTGGTACTTTATATTGAAACAGAGAATCATAAAACCACACTATATGAGTTTAAAAAGAATGTTAAGAATTTCCAAATTACAAGTTTTTTATTTATCAAATGATAACGAGTACAGAATATCAGCAGAAGCCTTTACAAGCTTCCCTCTTTCTTATTGCTGGTCAATAGTCCCGTATGTTATGCCTTTACAAGCTTCCCTCTTTCTTGTTGCTAATCAACAGCTCCATAGGTTATGCACGCGGTGGCCTCGACGACGTCTGCGGTATTTAAAAGTCGTGAAGCGGAACGACAGTACCGTTTCACAGTGGTGTACGGTTGCCTCACTTAACTCCAGCCCAAAATATCAGGCAACCGCCACTTTACTGCTCTCCCTGGACGGTGTGACTAAGACGTTCAGGCTGATCAGGTAGCCTGCGAAGGCGTCTCCGACGATTGTCTGGTTGAAGGCAGAATCGAGTCTCATTTGCGAATATTACTGGATACCATTTCTGATCAATCCATTGAGCATGTCGTTGGGTCCATCTCTATCGCGCTACACGTCGTTGGACATCGCGTGGACGTCGGGAGTGAAGTAGCGTGTTATGCAGCCCGTTACAAACAGTTTGAATCGATACACGATGTCCTGTTGCTGCATGAAAATATTATTCCGCGCAGCGGCGTTTTTGTCAGGGTTCCTCCGAGCTGAAATCCGGTCGACAGCTGCTGTGGTAGCCTTTTGGTTGGCCAGATTGGGGCAGTCTTCGACAGTTCCTGCATCTCTGTACCTCCTCCACGTCCGAGCAACATCACTTCGGTTCTCTCCGAGACGTCTGGAAACTTCCCGTGATGAGGGTACTTCCTCACACATTACAGCAATCAATACAACTTCGGATTAGACCTTGTAGGTACGGCAGAACTACAGTCAACACAGGGAATTATGACTGGAAAAGACCGCCCGTCTTACCCACTCGCCGCGGCGGAGAGGCCGAGCGCATTGAGGCGCTATGTTAGGATGCACGAGGCCGTTCCCTGTCGGGGGTTCGAATCCCTCCTCGAGAATTGATGTTTGTGCCGTGTTTAGTATAAGCTAGTTCATAAGTAGTTTGCGTGCCGGCCGCGGTGGCCGAGGGGACTGCGCCGCGCCAGTCACGGTCTGCACGGCCACTACGGTCGGGCATGGATATTTGTGCCGTTCTTAGTGTTAGTTAGTTCATAAGTAGTTTGTAAGTTTAGGTACTGCTGACCCCGCAGTTAAGTCCCTTAAGTTTTACAAACATTTGAACATTTGATCTTAACCACTCCGTCGCTTTGGCACTGCAAATGCATCGTAATAGCGAATTTTTCTTAGCGTCACTGTGTAAGGTATGGATGTTATACCAAATGGTGACATGAAAATTTGTATCATTTGGTATAACATCCATACCTTATACAGTGACGCTAAGAAAAACTCGCTATTGCGAAATAATATTGATAAAAATATCAACACTGTGGATGCGTCGTAGTTCACATATATGGACATCTATGTACTCACTAAGAAATTGTGTTCTTGATGCAATACATCCAACGTCAGTGTTCATGGCACCTTGGAATCAAGTTGATGCAACACCATTTTTTGGCGTGCGTAATATGTAAATGTATTTTTGCCAAGAACAAAGAAAATTCTTTTTGTTTTTAGTATCCAAACATGGATACAAATAATTTGTATGTTAGATCCTAATGTGTGAGGAGGTCTTACGTAGGCAAGGACGATCACATCCAGCCCTCAAAAGTTCTTTAGAAAACTTGGCATATGCTGATGGCATTAATATTGTAATGTGATGGATACGTCTTTTACAATTTGACACATGCTCTCGGCAGTAACTTTTAATTTGGGGGAAATTTTTACTTCTGATGAAGCCTTTGGGGGCGAACCGCGTAAATAATAAAATATCATTTGCAAATGTACAACTGCTCTACCTTGAAATTAGAAATAATATATCGGTTCTAAACCACATAAAAAGTGGAAATTTTTAATGCTTTCATCTTATTGGAACTTTCAGATTTTTGTGTATGTTCCGTTCTACCAAGCAATGACGTATGAATAATGAAAACTTGTTTGAGGAGAGAGAACACTGAAGAACATTCCTTTGATAAGTAGCACATTTTAGTGAATTATCCTTCTTCCTTATCAAACAATAAATTATTTAATCAGATAGTCACCAAATTTGCGATAGTAATTTTATCTTTTACTTAAGAATGTGAAACACATATTAGAAGAACATTAAAAGGAAACACTAAATTACGGGATAAGCAATTCAAATAACGAATTTGTTAATTTGCTGAGAAATATATATGCGAAGACCACTTATCAGTATGTTATCTCAGATTACCGCTTTTAACAAACTTAGTTGTTGTCTTCAGGTCTGCAACTCTCCATTTGTGAATCCCGACAATGTACAAAGCAGATCAATAAATCAGTGTTTTAGCCTTTCTTTTTATTTTTTATACAAAGATATGAGCAGCAATATGACTTGTTTTAAATGGCACCCAGTATTTTTTTATTCAGTAATTCATTTCCTCTCCTAAAGACCTATTCAAAAATGTTTCATGCTGTACCATTCACAAAAACAGAACTGTATTGATTACGTAACACAACATTGACTTTGAGCCCGGGATCACAAATTTGTCCACTTGCTGGAGTTGTCAGAAAACAAATGATAACCAAGTAAAAACATAACACAAAATTGACTTTGACTCTCCTGTACCATTGCCCAGGAGTAGAACATTCAATGGTGCTGACCCTGGACACCGATACACTGGTG
Organism: Locusta migratoria; assembly: GCA_026315105.1. Classification (NCBI taxonomy): domain Eukaryota; kingdom Metazoa; phylum Arthropoda; class Insecta; order Orthoptera; family Acrididae; genus Locusta; species Locusta migratoria. The sequence goes on from CM048745.1 coordinate 314,470,751, forward strand.
CACTAGTTGAATGAAAACATTATTTACTGCTTACAGTGTTCCTGCTGAAGAGAATTACAAGCAAGCACGATACGTTCCTGCATGTCCTCTGGAGTTGTTGGAATATCGCGATAGACAACGTCTTTAGTGCATCCCCAAAGAAAAAAGTCCAGAGGTTTTAAGTCAGGAGACCTAGCAGGCCAAGTAACTGTTCCTCCTCGACCAATCCATCTGTCGGGATATCTTCGGTTTAGAAAACGACGTGCACGCAAGGCATTATGAGCTAGGCATCAATCTTGTTGATACCACATAAGGATTCTGGTTCTTAGCGGCTCTTAATCCAGAAGAGGAGGAAGGATTAGTTTCAGGAAGTTGGGATATATTATGCCGTTTGGACTACCATTGATGAAATAATGGCAAATAATTGTAGTACCAAAAATCCCACAACAGACGTTAACTCTCCTTTGACGCTGATGTTCCGCCAACCTAAGCCATAGTGCGTTGTCGCTGGACCAATAATGCATGTTCCTCGTATTTACCTGTCCTTTGAGAAGTAACATTCATCGGTAAACAGAACATTGGAGAAGAAATTCGGGTTGCTGTGCCCACTGACAGAACTGTAAACGATTCTGGAAATCATTTCCATGCAATTCTTGATGTAGGTGTACATGTAAGGATGGAACCGGTGACGCGTAAGAATACGATGTACACTGGTTTTAGGTAGGCCAATCTCGTGTTCAAGCTGCCGTGTGCTCACATGTGAATTCACAGCAACGGAAGCGAGAACAGTAACTTCGGCATCTTCGCCTGTGCGAGTGCTACGACGAATCCGTTGTAGTGGGTTCAAACTTACCGTTACCTGAAGTGTCGCAACAAAACGAGAAGGTGGGTTCTTGTCAGGATATCGTTTTCCGTACAGTTCCTCTGCCTACATAGCATTTCGCCTACCTGGCAAAATCTTTCTTCCAATATATTAAAAAATGATCCTTAATGAACTTTCCTAAATTCCAAATATTTTTTGTAACCGAGTGACAGTGCAATGAGTAATTGATAGCGGTAGTTCATAGCAATGACTCAGAAAAGAACACAATTGAAAAGCATAACTACTTATTTAAAACTAACCAAAATCATTTACGTGAATGATTATTACGATAAATTCCTTCACGGTTTGTAGAATTTGTCAGTGCCGTTTGTTGTTTATTTACAATTAGTCTATTACAGAGGTAACTCTGAAACCAGTAAACGATCAACGACATATTTATTTTAAATACTTCAAAGTTCTGCATGACAAGTATTAAGGTGAGACATGCATCTTCATTGTATACTGTAACTGCTTTGGCGTTATTTACATGTTGTGTTTTCAGCTGCTGTGTTAATTTATTTGTATGAGCAAAGTGCAGTGCGTCTTTTGAACCTTGGTTTGTCCCGAATACTACAAATTCCGTGTCCTCCCTTTTACGTAAGGTTCAGATCACATATTAACTTTGTTGTCATTAACTTTTCACTTTGCTCTTACATCGAGTTGGCAACTGTAAGATCATTTGTTTTTCAAAATTATTTATCACAAACCATTTATTAAATATAAACCATTTTGTAACAAATTTTTCCCTGTCAGCAATCGATCGGTGTTGAGAAGTATAAAGGTGCATAAATGTTCAGGTTATTAACACTACATCATAGGCTTATTTTACGGCAGCCTTTCCATCTAATTAAATACATTAGGCACACGGATCGGTATTTTAATTGCGTTTACATTAGCGTTGTTGTAGGGGTTGGGCGTTATAGGCGGAAGTGAAAGCAATGACTTCGATCTGACAAAACTGCTACCAACTGATACGTGAAAAAGAGCTTTGCATTATTCTACAGAGTAACAAATCAATATTTACTTATTTGTTTATTTAGCCTGACCAGATGAGGGCCATCAGGCCCTGTCTTACATCAGACCAGGGTTTCACACATACTGTGACGTACCCTCTTATCTTAATTCTTTCGTTCTTGTTTGTACTTTACAGTTTAACTTTTTTTTTTCTCTCACCACTGGGTGGGCCTACCCAAGCGCTGTTCAACTGACAGCAACGGTATGAAATGTGCTTGGTCATTTCGCGTAGGCTTTATCCTGAGCATGGATCTATACTGGTTCACACTTAATTCGGTCTATGTTCACATGAACATACCGGCTTGATTAAACTTGACAAAGGAAAATGGCGCGCAACGGATAACGCATTTTTTTGTTTAGAATTAACGGAACCAGTACACATCCACCTCAAGAAAGGATACGTCTAGTTTTAAACCCGCAGGGTAAGTTCGAACAAATACCAATTTCAATTCTCATAATGACTGTGAGAGCCCTTTGTTTCCTGTTCAAAATGGGGAGCATTGAAGGAGAAGCTGAGGGGTAAATCAGTTATTCTAACGCAGAATTTAATCATAAAGGGTTTATTTTGTTTTTAGACAATTTGCTATAAATATTGCTCAACTGGCCTCCTACTGCTTGTAACTACTCTGTCTGTACACTATTCAATGTCACACATGGTGGGTGAGGAGGGGGGTAGGAAATCTGCACACAAACGGACATAAAACATGCAAATCACTCACTGCATGATTAGCGCAAAGCTCTCTACATTTACTGCTCAAACTAATCCTGCTGGTCGAACAGCAAGTGGGCTTGTGGACGCAATATACAGAACAAAATTTACGATTTCTTTAAATTTACCTAAAGACATTTTATTAAATCAAATTCCACTTCCCCACTTATGACTTTAATTATCTCTTGTGCCACGTTTCTTACCACGTTCTGGAGAATTTTGCGCAGTAAGCAGCACCAGCGTCGGTACATCTCCATGGTCTCCTTCCAACTCCTAAAGATGGCTCCCCTCTACCTCAACCGTCCGCCAATTCGAACCACGCCAAGAAGACGCGCCCTGATTGGCGGAGGCAGGTGCAGCCGACTGGGCACCTTCCTTTTACTCGTTCGCGAATCCACCTCCTACCATCGACCAGCAGCAAAGCTTGCTAACCTCTTTGCACCACTAGCTGCCTACAGAAGAAGCGAAAAACTCACAAACTACCGCCACCATCATGCTAAAGTACCCCTACTGGTTCATCTATGCTCAACCACTCCTTCGCCCATGCTGTGATGGGAAACATGGGAGTGTGACATGAATAAAAGAAAAGGGAATTAAATATTAAAAAAACACAAAACTCGCCATCTCTGCTTCTACTTCTTTGCCCTCGCGAGTCGGCCATGAAACCACATGATAAAGCTCAAGTTAAATCAATTTATATTGAAAATAGCAAACATTACTAATATAAGTGAGAAAAACATGAGCAAGGTAGGAGAAATTGGCAAAATCGATTAGGTGAAGCAATGAGGCGGTATGACAGTAACGTCTCAATACAATACTTTTAGATCTGAGTTACCTTTAAAATAAGGATGATTTTGATAGATGAACGATCGATAAGATATTAATAACATAATTTACACAGATTGAATACTTGAAAAAGGATGTAAATAAATAGTATTGAGTTAACTCTAATAAGATTAATATTATCACTACTACTGAGAAAGCTTCTGGTAGAAAGAAGTTAGGGAAGCTGGCGACAGCAATGGCAGTCGGAGATTGTAATAGGAAGCTTAGAGGGATAGAGAATGGCATAATTATTGTTTCAGTATATTATCCATTAACTGTTGTTTGAAGCTGGCAGTGTTATTCAGTTCTCGATATAGTGAGGGAGATTGTTCCTGCTATTGAAAAGGACTTGAGAAAGGGGCTGAGTGATGGATAGGGACAGAAAGGCTTTTGCTCTGATTGGAACGTGTATTTCTGTTATAGTGTTCAGACAAGAGTGTTAAGGTCTAGGAAAGATATGAGGGACAGTGAACATTGATAAGAGAGTAGAGGAAAAAAGAGTGTATGAAAATCTCTGCACTGAACCAGGATAGCTGCGTATAAGGTGGTGAAATATGATCGATGATATGGATGTTACATATTTAGCACCAAAAACTAACGTGCATCTTACACCTTAATCTATATCTATAAATTGAATGTCTGTTCGGTGTACGGTTATCACGTCTGAAACACAAGACGCAGAGACTTAAATATTTGTACAGTTACTAATTTATACCTGATGAAGGTTTTAAGAACGGTTTTATAGGGATCTGATAGGTATTTAGTAATTTGAAGAATATAACGCAAAATGCGAAACAATAATTACTGATTGAAAATTATATTTACTCTTTGAAAAAGGTTTTACTGGTTGCATTGTTGCTTGAGGGTTGATAATGATAAAAGGGTGGACTATATTGGGATGGAAAGTTATCGGTGTATATAAAATTCTACGTGTGTGTGTGTGTGTGTCTGTGTTAATATTTCGCTCTGCAGCGAAAACTACAGAACGCAAAGGAATGGTATGTGTGTAATTGTTGTCCGAAGTCTCCTGTTGTACACCATAGCAGTTCCATGCCGATAGGTATACAGGGGTGGAAGATATGGTGGTTGAGTCGTTAAATTATAAAAAAATTCGGACTGAAGGCCAGCGATGACGTATGTGAGCCTATAGCAAGGAGGTTACATACAGCGAATCGTGATGCCATAGACCATATCTTTGGGCTATGCGTGCTACAATGTCTTCAGCTCTTTCTCTGTAAATGTTTGTTTCTCAGGAAGGTATTGGATTTCATTTCATCCTTCAAAACCAGTCTCATAGCACACTACTGAAAGATAGCAAAGATAGCTTATCTATTATAATCAACTAACACGCGAGCGGAGCCGCGGTTTTAAGCTAGTGTATAAATAAAAAGGTAAGCTGATTAAGCTAATGGGTTCATAATCTATTTATGGAGGTAATAACCCTTCTCTTTAATATCGAACGCAGGCGTTCATGACTAGATCCAGTCGTTCTGTGCTTTCCCAAGAAAGACTTTGCAAGATAACCTCAATGTAATGAATAACTGGGATTACTAGTGTTTTACAAGTTTCTTTTTAAGGTCGAGAGAAAAGAACTTCTTATATTTTTGTAGGGCATGTTGATGCCTTCTTACATACTGCTCAGCCCAATATAGTTTGTCATCTATTATCACTCCCAGACATTTCGCCGAGGGCGAAAAATAAATATTTATGTCATTTAATATTAATGATGATAGAGATTCGCGATATTTCTGACTAATAAGCCTAGAATGACCTGCCAGAATCGCTATTGTTTAGGACTTATCTTAAGTTCGGTAATTGTACCCTCGACTGCGTAGGTCGCCGTTATGTGAATAACAGTTTGTGAAATCCTACATGCACTGACGCATTCGGCTGGCAGCGAACTCGAAAAACAACAAAGAGGGATGGGGCTCGTTTCTCGGAACGACTTAAGAGTAGACGGCGTGCTCTGTAAACAAGACGCCTGCGAAGCGAAAGGTGCTCGAGTGCGCGGGAACGTAAACACCTCCAAGGATATCCGCTGGTCGCCGCCACCAACCAAAACAATATCGCAGTTACGCAACCCGCGAAACGCTGCCGGAGAACGCGAATCGCATTAGCGGTTTTCGAGAGTGCCAGTCGTTGTCTACTACCAAGGCTGGCGAAGCGCAAAACACTCTGATAATTGGCAGCTGTTTGTCATACTGACATAGGGACCTTAACGGTCTCGCAAAATCGGTTCGTGATGAAACTGCGCAGGTTAAAAGCATATTTGTATCCACACACACACACACACACACACACACAAACAAACACGCACGCACACACACACACACACACCCACACACATATTGTAAGGCGCACCTCCCACAAAAAGTTGTAAGCGCAGCTCATTACTAGTCAGATTGTACGTTATGAAAAAAGAATGGAAATCACGGTTTAACGGCCAGTCGACATAGGGCCGTATGAATAAAACGAAGTATCTACTTTACATTCTGAATTTCAGAGAGCATACTCAGGTTCGCATTAATAAAGCGAGACGGGGAATATATTTCAATCGACTATGTTCTCAGCGTGAGTAAAAGGGTGGGGGAAGTTGCTCACAACAGAGAACATTCTCCGCTTTCGTATGAATAAAACTAGAAAAGTTTTCACGACCGGAGAACATTCTCCGTTTTTTGAAGTGAGTTCTCTAGCATACTTCGTGCTGAGTAACTTCTATTAAGGTTTCGTTCTAATGTGGTTTATAATAAAAACTAGCATAAACCTGCGGCTCCGCTCGCGTGTTGGTTGATTATGATAGATAAGCTATCTTTCAGTAGTGTGCTATGCGATCAAATCACACGTAAAAATGCACTCTTTTCGAAGAATCCAATCACGAAATTCAACAATAATGATATCACAGAGAGATCACTTGATGTAATGCGCGAAACGTGAAATCGATTTTTTTAAAGAGATGTATTAAAAGAACTTTCTTTTTTACTGCTCTTTTTATTTATTCTTGTATTTCCTTATTCGCATGCTTACCCTGACAGAGAAAGAGCTGAAGACATTGTAGCACGCATAGACCAAAGATATGGTCTGCGGCATCACGTTTGGCTGTATGTAACCTCCTTGCTATAGAGTCGCAAACGTCATCGCCGGTCTTCAGTCCTAATTTTTTTTTTAATTTGACGACTTTCAACCACCATATCTTCCACCCTTTCATAGCTATAGGCATGCAAATGCTATGGAGTACAACGGGAGACTTCGGACAATTACACACATACCATTCGTTTGCGTTCTGTAGTTTTCGTTGCAGAGCGAAATATTAACACACACACACACACACACACACACACACACACACACGTAGATTTTTATATACACCGATAACTTTCTATCCCAATATACTCCACCTTTTTATCATTATCAACTCTCAAGCAACAATGCTACCAATAAAACCATTTTCAAAGAGTAAATATAAATTTCAAAGAATAATAATTATTGTTCCGCATTTCGCGTTATATTCTTCAAATTACTAAATATTTATCAGATCGCTATAAAACCGTGCCTAAAACCTTCCTCAGGTATAAATTAGTAACGGTATAAATATTTAAGTCTCTGCGTCTTGTCGTTCGGACGTGATAAGCGTACACCGAACATACATTCACGTTAATATATATAGATAAATAGCTATCCGATAGCCATAAAACCGTGCCTAAAGCCTTCCCCGGGTAGACATTAGTAACTGTACAAATTTTTAGCTCTTTATGTCTTGTGGTTCAGACGTGATAAACGTACACCGAACAGACATTCACATTTATAGATATAGAAGAAGAAGACAAAATTTGTGTGATTTAGAAGGCGTATTCTTAGGAAATAAGAGTGGAACTAAAACGTTAATACAAATAAAAATATTTTGTTGACGAACAGCTTCCTTCAGAAAAATCGTGAGTGTGACACTTCAAGCATATTTTATAGTGACGAGAGTGGTTCCAGAGGAATGTTTTCCTTACCGACACAGAAATAAAACACAAGTCCTTTACTCATTTGTTTGGGGTGTATATTTACAGTTGTAATCAGCTACATAGAAAAATAATATTGTTTTTAAGTAGGTTCTATTAATAAGGCTTTATGATATTAGTTATAAATAAAGTACATATTAGGACTTCACAGTTTGTATCACAAAATAAATATTGCTGCAGTACCAGGTAGACCCCCTCAGGGGCTCAGCATTAATTTGCTGAGTACTGACTTGGCGATACCGAGGTCCCGAGCTGTGAACTTTCTCGCGCCAACAGTCCGTCTCACCATAAGCTCTGTGCATGCTTCAACGACCATCGTTCGACGCTACAGTGAAACGTTGTAAGTTGCAGAGCTCGGGGACCTTGGCTTAATCGCCCGGTTCGCAAGGATGGTACAAACATCTATATATATAAAAAAAAAAAACCCTCAATCTCAAGGTGTGCTACGTGCGAGGAGATGCGTGGCTGCTGAGGTCGAACAGTCGCTAGCTCTGAGGAACCTGCCACACCTCAGTTGTATAAGGTTACCCAGGCAAGCGGGGTTCTGCCTGGGCGGACGTGAAATTCCCTAGCTGCTCGTGGGACGAGAATGAAACGAGCCAATAACAGCGTTGACAGACGTACAACTGGTGTCTCTAAGTGTGTGAAACTTGATTTTAATGCTACGTTATCTTCATTGGCAATGCCATGAAATGAACGTAGGCCGAGAAATCGAGTAAGGTGTATGCTCCTCGATACCTGGTATATACCCGGACAGACGGTAAATCATTGACCACCACAAAACCCTTGCTTTTTGTTGAGACCATTGAGGATAAATTTGGTGAGGTGGAGGGCAAGTCAAAGATGTGGTCTGGTTCTGTTCTCATTACGAGGTCATCCCCAGCACAGTCACGAGCATTGCTTGCCTGTGACAAGCTGGGTGACGTTCCCATAACGATCACTCCCCACAAGAGCCTCAACATGGTACAGGGTATTATATTCCATAAAGACCTTTTGTTGCAGACTGATGATGAGCTTCACAAGAACTTGGAGCGGCGAGGAGTCCACTTTATTCGGCGTATTTATAGGAGTCCGAAGGACAATAGAGTCGCTACCGGTGCATTCATCTTGGCCTTCGAGGACGATTCATTGCATGAGAAGGTCAAGTTGATGATTTACCTTTGCGATGTCAAGCCCCACGTTCCTCCCCCTATGTGATGTTTGAAATGCTGGAGGTTTGGGCACAGGTCCTCCAGGTGTACTGCCAACTACACCTGTCTAGAGCGTGGACGTGCATCACACCCCGACGTCCCTTGTGCATCTCCTCCATACTGTGTCAACTGTGGACAGCACCTCTCCCCTTGCTCGCCCACCTGTTCCGTTCTGCATAAAGAAAGAAAGATTATGGAATCTAAAACCCTTGATCGACTGTCTTACTCGGAGGCTAAGAGGAAATATGAAAAACTGCATCCAGTCAGCATGAAGACATCCTTTGCTGCAGCTGCACCACCTGTCCAGTCGGTCTTAGTGGACTCCCAGCCCCCCCCCCCCCTATCCACTTGGACGGTGGGGGCACCACCAAGCAGCAGTGAACGTTTTAACTTACATTTGCAGATCTCAACTGCCAGAGATCTTGCTTATTTTAATAACAGGTTACTTTCACTGGTATTGGGGGGATCCATGATCTCTGGCCGTGGCAGGGTTGTCGAGGACTTACTAGCTCAAATCGACCTCTGGCTAGTTCGTAAGTAGTTCATAAGTAGTTTGTAAGTTTAGGGACTGATGACCCTGTAGTTGAGTCCCATGGACTATACAAACATTTGAACATCTTAAACACTGGTGCTCCCACACATTTCGGTGTAGATCTGTCGATCTGAACCCGCAGCCTTTCCACATCTGTCCATTGGAGTGTTCACTATATCTTATGTAGCAGTGATCATTTTGCGATATTTTTGACACTCCCACAACGTCAATCCCCAACACGTTCGCCTAGGTGGGTTCTACACAGGGCTAACTGGGAAGGCTACACCTCGCCTACTCGATAACATCGATGCGGTGGTCGAGAGTGCCACTCGCTCCATAGTTTCTGCTGCAGAAGCTACCATTCCGCGTTCATCAAGGTGCCCACGGCGTAAGACAGTGCCGTGGTAGTAGCTGAGACCATTAAAGATCGTAGGCGGGTTTTTCAGCGGTACAAGCGTCACCCCTCTCAGGAGCAACACTTTTAAACGGCGTCGCGCTGATGTTCGCCAGCTAATCAGAAGACGGAAACAGTAATGCTGGAAGAAGTACGTTCCATTATTTGGACATGTACCTCAGCCTCACAGTTCTGGTGTAAAATCAGGCGGCTAAAGGGATTCCAGACACTAGGAGGTATTCCTGAAATCTGCACGACCGGTGTTCTCTGTACGGACCTGGCCACATTTGCAGAGATGTTTGTCGAGAATTATGCTCGTGCCTTTGCCTCTGCAAATTACCCACCGGCCTTCCGTACATTGAACGAGGGGTAGATCGCCAACCCCTCTCCTTTACCACGCGCTGCACTGAATCCTATAACTTTTCACTGAGTGGGAGCTTGTCAGTGCTCTGTCCTGGCACGGCGCCTGGGCCTGATAGCTCCCATACTCAAATGCTGAAACACTTCTCAGCAGACACTCGGCTTAATCTTCTTGCGGTCTATAACCGCATTTGGTGTGATGGTGTTTTCGTGTCACAATGGCGAGTGAGTATCATCATCCTGGTGCTTAAACCCCGCAAACATTAACCTGACTAACGATCCATGCAAACTGTTGGAGCACATGGGAATTCGGCGGTTGTGTTGGATTCTTGAGAATCGGGCCTTACTGACTCCATACCAGGGTGGTTTCCGCCAGTTTCGCTCTACCATCGACAATCTGGTGTACCTCGAGTCTGCAATTCGCACAGCCTTTTCCAGCCACCACCACCTTGTTGCCACCACCACCTTTGATATGCACAAAGCGTATGACACAACCTGGCGATGACACATCCCTTACTTGACTGGAGCCTCCGAGGTTCCCTACCGATTTTTATCCAGAATTTTTAGCTGTCTGTACCTTTATTGTTCAAATTGGTGCCCGAAACACCTCTCATATCCAGGAAAATGGGGGTTCCTCAGGGCTCTTTTTTAAGCATTCATTTATTTTAGTGGATATCAACGGTTTAACGACAAGCAGCTGGATCGTCTGTATCCCATTCTCTGTACGCCGATGACTTTTGTATTTCTTTTAGTTCCTGCAGCACCCAAGCTGCCGAAAGTAGGTTGCAGGGCGCTATTCAGAAGGCGCAGCCCTGGGAGCTAACACATGGCTTTCAGTTTTCTGCCACCAAGACCAGAGTGATGCACTTTTGTCGGTGTCGGACTGTCACATACACTCTGAACTTTATCTCGAAGGCGAACTACTTAAGGTAGTAGAAACTCATCGGTTTTTAGGGCTGGTTTTCGACACCCGGTTGACGTAGTTCCCCCACATTCGTCAGCTGAAACAAGAGTGCTGGTGCCATCTCAACATTCACCACCACCTGGGTCATACAGCCTAGGGTGCTGACCGCTCCATACTGTTGCGGCTATACACAGCACTGGTGCAGTTCCGTCTCGATATTGGGTGCATTTTGGGTCTGCGTCGCCTTGGGCACTGCGCCCATAACTGTGGGGTTAGAATCTCTACAGGTGCCTTCAAAACCAGCCCCGTGAATAGCTTACTAGTGGAGGCCAGATTCCCACCTTTGGGAGTCCACCGCCAACACCTGCTCGCGGCTTTTGCAGCCAATTTACATCTCTCCCCAGGCCACCCGAAGCGTCATCTCCTCTTTTCTGATGTGGCCGTCTACCCCCACCAACGACGATCCCGTTCAGTTTATATGATCGCCTTTAGAGTTCGGTCCCTCCTGTCGGAGCTTGAGTCTTTTCTTTCATCTCCATTTCGGGTCCATGCACGTGTGGTGCTTGCCAAGGCCGTCTACTCGCTGGAATTGGCCCACAGGCCCAAAGACTCAGTTCTCCCGGGGGCTCTCTGCTGTCAGTTCTCGGCTGTCGTTGTGGAGTTCCCTAGTTATGACCTGATATACACGAATGGTTCTCTGGTTGATGCCCACATGGGATTTGCTTATGTTCATGGTGACCGTGTGGTACAGCACTCTCTGCTGGATGGCTGCAGTGTTTACACTGCAGAGCTGGTGGCTATTTACCGAGCTCTCGAGCAATCTGGTCCTGCTCAGGTGAGTCTTTTCTTATTTGCAGCGACTCCCTGAGCAGCCTTAGAGCTCTGCACCAATGTTACTCACAGTCTGCCCTGGTGTTGGCGATACAGGAGACACTTTGTGTCCTTGAGCTGTCCGGTGATCAGTGGTGTGCATCTGGTCTGTGGGTCATATGAGTATCCCAGGCAATGAATGTGTCGACAGGCTTGCCAAGCAGGCTGTTGGTGCGTCCATTCTGGAGATAGGCATCCCGGCTTCTGATCTCTGTTCATTGTTGCGCCATTGGGTACTTCGGCTTTGGGATACTGAGTGGCATAGCCTGACCACACCCAACAAACTCCGGGTTGTCAAGGAGACCACGGCAGTGCGGCGTTCATCCATATGGGCCTCTCGCTGGGTCAGCTGTGTCAGCTCCAGATTGGCCATACATGGCTCACTCATGGACATCTCATTCGTGGTGAGGACCCGCCCCAGTGCCAGTGTGGCTCCCGTTTGACAATAGCCCACAGCTTGATGGACTGACCAGTTTTAGCCGCCTTGCGGCGGAGTTTTAGCCTCCCTGATGTTTTAACAGATGTTTTACATGACGATGCTACAGCAGCAGATTCAGTTTTAAGTTTTATTCGAGCAGGTATTTTTTATTATTCTCTGTAATTGGAGGGTTCCTTGTGCTGCCATGTGCTAGATTTTTCCTTTTTTTACGCTCAAGGTCAGCCAATCACAGACATTGGCTTCTGGGTTTTATTTCCTTTTGCTGTTAGGTGTCTTCGTATGATAGTCTCTTTTCGTTTTGTTTTTTGTCGACTTTGTTGATATTTTGTGGACTCCGTGGGATTATCACCCCACTTTGCAATTTTACACTCTGGTCGCTTTTCGTTCACGTCTACGGTTTTAGTTGTTACGCTTAGTGACGGAATGGGGGACTGATGACCATTGCAGTTTTGTCCCCATTAAACATCCAAACAACAGCAACCAGGTAGGCCTACTGAAGTATTGTTTCTATCCAGACCGGCTGGCCTATTTAAGATGCGTTTTCTGACTTCGTAATCGTAACTTCTGTTATGTTAGAAGTAAGTAGACATGACAGAAAAATTAATAACTGATTAATTACATACCTAGCAGCCTGATTCTTGTAGCAAAATCGCATGGCCTAACGCTTATGAGCACACCATTGGGTGTCATATTTGACAACAAGTATCTGGTGTTAGAAATCTCTGACACCATTCCAAATGTTCAAAAATGTTCTAATGTTCGTTAAGCTTAAGGGACTTAACTGCGGGGTTATCAGTCCCTAAACTTACAAACTACTTATGAACTATCTTATACTAAAGACGACACAAACATCCATGCCCGAGGGGGGTTCGAACTCCCGACCGTAGCGGCCGTTCATACTGTGACTGGCGCGCCGCATACCGCATGGCCACTGCGGCCGGCTCAGCATTCCACGTTGAAAGAATATGTAGTGCATTATTCAAATTGTGTTAACCCAACTTCAATAACAAAAACGTTTCTCGCGTGACGAAAATTTTGTAACATCGTCACCAGAATACATTTTCATAAAAAGAGCATATTTAGAGTTAGTAATATTTTGCTTCACAACAAACTAATATGTAAACATAGTATAGTTCTTCCGGAAACATAGATGCCTACTCCATATTAGTTCACTGAATAATGTGCCTGATTAGGCTAGTTTAAGGAAATACGCATTTGAGCAGCTATTCTGTGCCGGACATGATACATGGAGAAACTACTCAAGAAGGAGGGGAGGTAGCGTGAATGGACTTCCTCCTCAGAGCATATGCTTTGAAGTTTTTATTCATACGAAATTGAGAACTTACTCTTTTGCTCTGAGAATCTTCTCTGGACCATGTGCTCATTTTTATTCATACGGCCCTTATTGGTCATTACAGACGCATCACACCTTTGTATTATTTTCGTCAGGGATAGGGAAGCAAATAGACCGCGCTCTTTGAAAAGAACCATCTCGATATTTGCCCGGAGAGATTTAGGGTAGACCTAAAGCAGGCTGGGATTGAACCACCGCACTCCTGACTGCGAATCCAGCATGTTATCAGAGCGGCACGTCAGTCGCTTTGGAAGCACAGCGAAATGACCGCGGTCTCCTGCCACCTCGCTCGCCATGTGGGCGATCCAGGTTCGGTTCTACCATCGGGTAGTTCTTTTCTGGATTTAAAAATATTTTACAGACAGGCAAAAATCTAATGAATCGGATACAACATTGCACCTATGAGTAAATTTCTGTGATAACTGCATACAAACTCAATCAATATGACACCATCAACTGTCATTAGAAATTCTATGAAATGATCCGTTAGGCTATCAGACGAAAGGGTGGTTTTCATTAATGTAATGGAAGTGTGTTTTCAACAGATTTTCGTACAGTCAATCATGCTTTTTCCACAATTTTAATAGTGATAAAGCTTTAATTTGCCACCATTAAAAATGAATTTGAAATCATACGAATTTTCAAAAATAAGATATTAATTGTAATTTACAGTTCGCTACAGCCGTCGCCATTTCGCTGTGCTGGAGCGTACAAATTCGCCATTACATCAGCTGCACGTGGTTAGTTGGCTTAAGTATTTTTATGGGTAGACACATTTGACTTTTATTACCAACAATGGTACCTTCTGGTTGCGGAAATTCAGTTTGGTATGAGAATGTATCTCATAAGTGTCCACTCATATGTTTTAAAGAGCACTATCCACAAAATTTCGGTAAAAAGGATTCAAAAGTTTAAGCGCAACTAATATACAGCTTATATACTACTCACTGATTCCTTTACAGTAGTTTGACGAAATTGCTCAAAAAGTAGAGTATTAGATTTGTATATGTATCATCAGGGTTCGATTATAACTTTTTTTATTTTTGTTATTTGTTTTAAAAATGATAATTTTTGAATGAAGTTAATGATATAAAATATTGTTAATTATATAATATATTTATGAAATCACGGTTGAAGGAAATTAAAATTTTAATTACAAACATTTCTTTTTAGAAAGTCGAATAATTCCAAATCCATTTAACAATTAATGTACGTGGATTGAAGCGTGAAATGCTATTGTCAATACAATTTTATTACAAAACTATCTTAATTCCCGCTGCTTCGCAGGGGTAAACTGGATGGTCTGCATAGGTACTTCAAAATATAAATTTTCATTGATTTAGCTTTAAAAATACTTTCCTAATAAAGTATTTTGATACAACTTTCCACATCCTATAGCACCATTGATGGCAGAATTAAAAAAACACCCCGAAAAACTTTAAAAAAATCCTAACCATGGTTTCAAATTTTCACATTTATAGCATCAGAATAGTCTTAGTAACACCATTAAAAGAGTTTTCCTTATTTCACCCGCTTAATGGTTGAATTTTGAAAAATATCGAAACAAGTGTTTCTAAAAAAAATCTAAATCCGACGTTTTGTATTTCTTGCTTCACAATTGCCTTAATAGCAACACATTTTCAAAAAAATCTTCATCCTGTATTTCACTTCGTTAGGAATGGAAATATCGAAAAATCGCTGATGCCTACAGTGTAAGATAAACAAGTCTATAAATTAAAGTTTCTATCGTCTGTAGATTTACTTTTCAACGCCGTTTTCTATCTTTTAGAAATGGATCGAGAATGCGAAATTTCTTTCATACTCTTTGGCATCTTTCTTGGTAGTTTTACTTTTCAAACTGCAATATGCACTTATTTTTCTTTATATTCCTACGCTTGTTGCACAAAAACAACTGAAGAATGTGCATCAGATTTCGCTTTGTATAACGTCTTTGTTATTATAGTGTCAAAAGTCATTACTGGTCTTCACTGCTTATTATATATTAGCTGACGACTTTCAACCCATATCTTTCACCCTCTTATAGCTATTGACACGAAACTGCTGTGGTGTACAACTGGAGACTTTGTACTACAACAACACAGAGAGATCGTTCGTCTCCATTGTGTAGTTTTTGCTGAAGAGCAAAATTTTGACATCCACACTTTTATATAAGCCGGTAACTTTCAACTCCCATATGTTCCACCACCTTATCGTTATTAACGCTCTACTACCATCGTGCACAATGGGAGACTGATACCTGCTACCACATACAAACACTATTCGTTTGGGAAGTGTAGTTTTAACTGCAGAGTGAAATAGAGGCACAAACACCTCAATTTCTATATCTATTAAGATTAGGCGATATTGTAAGTTGTGGCAAGATTGTAAATATTCCTTCTAATTTCGAGGAACCGGTTTCTTTATGGAAAAGCAGAGTATAGCTGTTGCCAGCTCGTTGCTGTTACCTGTTGTATCGATAGAAACCAAGGAGATGCTCTTAACGCTACAGAAGTGAAACCGTTGTCGCTATACTGCGGAGCCAATAATTTTGTGTTAATAAATCATAGTTCACCTATCTGGAAGGTCTGTATTTGTTCACAGTGTACTATATAAAACATCTGCCAGAAAAGAATATATGAAAATTGTTAGGGCAAGAACCACATGGTGCTTAAATCTGAATCATACTTCGTTGACTCTGCAAGATGGTGGACTGTCTTCAATCGGCATATAAGCTTTTCATAGTAGCACCGTCTCCCCTTATTTTAACCTCCTTGATACAAACAAGCAGAGGATCAGGAAGAATCAAATAATAATAAAAGCAAAAGATTCGTACCGCGACCGTCCATATGACTGGCGAACACTACCACCAGAGCTATTCGACCGTGCTCTAGCTGCCTTCATTGACAATTTATCAGTTATATGTGCTGCGCTCGAAAATTTAGAGCCTCTTTTCTTGGAATTTTCTGGATAGTGTGCCTTGGGATTTCTATTAGTGAGCACCCTGCTAAGTCTCATCAAGAACTGAATTTCCGAATCAAAATCATGGCACGGGTTACGTGCACTTCGCCCACTTCTCCGCCTACTCTGACTAACGTGCAGAAATACGCCATATGGTGTATGGAACATCACTGGAGACAGTAATGGCATCACATTAGGGTTTTGGGATGAATCCAGGTTCTGATTGCTTGAAAGTGATCGCCGTCGTTTTGGTTCGCCGCAGACAGGACGAGGGACATCACAGGGACTGCATTCACAGAGGACATACAGGGGCAACTCAGGCCCTTAGGGTCTGGGGTATTAATGACTAGAATAACGAATCACCGTTTCTGCATGACAACCCAGGCGCCATTTTTCAGCACGAGCACGTGCGCCCTCGTTGTCAGATCACCAGACTTGTCGACAGTCGAAATGTGTGCGATGTGGTGAAATGAGGGATACAGCACTATGACCCTCGCAGATGAACTTTGGAAAGACGTAAATATAGCCTAGATGGCTGTACCATAGAATGCTATTCGTACAGTATACGCGTTGAAGCTATCACGCATGGAATAATTTGTCAGGGCCCATGGCAGATCCTGTGCCTGCTCGGAAAAGGACACACACTGACCGAGCTGACTGAAATTATAAGCATTTTTCAGTACATACTAATGGACATTTCATAGAGCTATGATCACTTTGCGGTTCAAGCTCCTCTTTCCTGTGTTTGCTTCCTGATTGCTTCTGCCTTGAGCAAACACAAATTTTCTTATTCACTCAAACATGTTTCGAAGAGGTTTCTCCATCATCAGTGGGATTTTTATTACTACATCTTAAAACCGCCTTTCGCGTTCCTTGTGGCTGCCTGATATTTGCAGTTCCTCTAAAAAATTAATTCAGTATGTCATTTTTTTGTGGATTTCTTAAATTCGTACTTCAGGTAGTAGCAATGTGTTTATTGATCAACAATGTGGTTTTAAGATTCACTAATAAAAGAAAATCCCACTAGTGATGGAGAAACTTCTCCAAAACATGTTTGGGTAAATAAAACACAAAAATTGAGTTTTCTCAAGGCAGAAACGATCATCCTTTCCAATCTCTAGTCTTTCAAGGTGTTCCATTTCTTTCTGGAGTGTGTTGTACTTTTCATGAATCAAAGTTTCATACAGAATATATTACTAGCTACCAATAAGAGTGTACAGTCTCGAAACGAAAATTTAAAAAATCGTTATAAGGCTAAAACGTGTTAATAAGTGTAGCAAGCTACTAAGAAGATAACAAGATGTATCGGGTTATATACTGATCATGAATTAGTTAATGAACCTATCACACAACTGAAAAAAGCATGAAAATACAGGCTGGCCAACATTAAAACTTCTAAATATGATAAGTAGCCAGTACATGGGCGCGTCGTCTATGTTGTCACATACGTTAGTAGAGCCCAGAAGAGCCTGCTGTTGCGAGTGTCGGGATCTCGAGGAACAACAGTGGAAGCTCTTCGTGTGATGCTCGGAATATACCGCCTCACGTCACCATCCGACATAGGGTTGCAACATACTGGCTGAAGATGGGTAAACATGACAAGGTGGCCGAAATCACGGAGGAGAATATCCAAAGGCTGTAACAAAATCTTGGAAAATAGATTCTTGTTGGAGGGCTTGGGATACCAACAAAGCACGCTGAGAATGCATTTCTTTCTGAACATCGGGAGGAGCTGGGTATGAAACGACTTAATCGGCGAATGGTCTTTTTCTCCAATGGTCATGGCTTTTGTACAGGTCATCTCTACATCAGGAAGTCCTGTCACGAACCCGCATGCACATATGCGAAAATATGGGTGTACAGGCCTACAGAACGTTCAGTTCACAAACATCACATCCTGTACCTCGTAAGAAAACTACCTTTGAAGAAGAGCTGGTTTAATTACTACGAGACACTATGATACTGACGGAACTAAATGCTGTTGCGGATTACATACACGTATACAGAACACTAAAAGTATGAATACCGATAGTAGAGAAAAAGTACAGTTTTTGCGTAAAATGATCAACAAAACAAATGTGACAATATTAACAATAAAAGTAATGATATAATGAAACTTTCAGTCTGCAGCGGAGTGTGCGGTGATATGAGACTTACTGGCGGATTAAAATCGTGTGCCGGAACCGGGATTCGAACCTGGGACTTTTGTGGGCAAGCGCTCTACCTCAAGAGCTATCCCAGAGCATCTGTCCTCATAACTTTACATCTTCCAGTACCTCGCCTCCTTGCTGCAGAGAGTGTTTCATTCTGGAAACATCCCTTAGGCTGTGGATAAGCCATGTCTCCACCATATCCTTTCTTCCAGGAATGCTAGTCTTTCAAGGTTCGCAGGAGAACTTCTGTGAAGTTTCTAAAGTAGGTGGCGAGGTACGAATTGAAGTTTGCCGGGAAATTTCAGACGTTAGAGCGCTTGCCCGCGAAAGCAAAAATAGCAGATTCGAATCCTGGTTCCGGCGCACACTTTAATCTGCCAGGACGTTTCAAATACATTTAGAATAGACATACAACCAAATTCAGAATATTTCCACAGAATCCCTTGACGCAGACAACTTTACAGTTAGAAAAAACACAAAATAAAGTTGAAAGTAAATCGCATTCCCAAAACAGCTCATAGAATTGTATCTGTATATGCTACATATAACAATTCCTTGTCACGATGTATGTCTGCTATGAACTTCGAAAATTAATGAAATTTTACATAATGTGTGTGATTTGCAAAAGATGAGACAGTTTTTATCTCTATTAATAATCAAAATTATTTTTTGTTGCAAATTAAATATCACATCTAGGTTGGGCGCTGTTTGAGCTGTGTGAGCTAGTAGCAAAGCTGTCTAAATTACGTGACCAAAAGTTCACGAGTTCGAAACTCGCTGGGATCAGAGATTTCTTCACTTTGAGTTTTAAGGTAGCTCTTCTTTATATTTCAAACAGAGGCGAATGGTGACATGTCAGTTGCCAACAACTTAAATTAATGTTGAAATGGGATAATCCATTTCCTTATTATCCAGTATATGCTCGTCAATATATGTGTGGTCATGCGCTTATGATGTTATTGTTTTGTACCATAACACCCACTGAAAAATAAATGTAGGGAATTTATGCTTCCCGATCTCTAGTCCTTTGTTTTCTCTTGCAAAAGCCTCTTCAAAGAACTGGGAATATTAACTACTGCCTCTCAGTATATATATTCCTTAATGAAATTTGTCATAAATAATATATTCCTTTTCCCAACAAACAGCTGAGTTCATACCTACAATACTAGAAACAAAACTGACTTACACAAGGACGTATAAGCACTTACTTTAGCTCAAAAAGGGGTCCACTATTCAGGAACACACATTTTCAATAACCATAAAAAATTTAGCAACAAATCAGTTAAAGAGGAGCCTAAAAGACTTTCTAGTGGCCAACTCCTACTCCACTGAAGAATTCTTAAATGTAGCCAAATGATGCATTTATCTGTATTCGTACTATTAGTATTATTATATTATCTGCTTGTAAAAATGTGCCTGTATTAGTTTTATTATATTATCAACTTGCAAAAAAATCCTAATCTAATCCATTGTAATCTTCTTCTGGAATTAATATGTCTTATTACAGTACATACCTACCAATCAGTCTTCAACGTATGTACTAATTTTGTATTTCTCTTGTTTATAACTAACAGCACTGCTTCCATTGCTACAACTACTAAGAGGTAAGAAATGTGAAATTTCAAATGTTATTAAACCTAATGGACCAAACTGCTATGGTCATCAGTTTTTAGAAGTACAAACAACCACTTAAACTAACTTAGACTAAGGAGAATACACACACACACACACACACACACACACACACACACACACACACACACATGCTCGAGAGAGTACTCGAACCTCCCGTGGCTCTACCCTCCATTTGATCCCTGCAAAACCCTACATTTCAGAAGGATAATGCACGACCGCATGTTGCAGGTCCTGTTCAGGCCTTTCTGGATACGAAAAATGTTCGACTGCTGCCCTGGCCAGCACATTCTCCAGATCTCTCACCAACTGAAAACATCCGGTCAATGGTGGCCGAGCAACCGCCTGGTCACAATACGCCAGTCACTACTCTTGAAGAACTGTGGTATCGTGTCGAAGCTGCATGGGCCTCTGTACCTGTACACGCCAACCAAGCTCTGTTTGACTGAATGCCCAGGCGTATCAAGGCCGTTATTACGGCCAGAGGTAGTTGATCTGGGTACTGATTTCTCAGAATCTATGCCCCCAAATTGGTGAAAATGTAATCACATGTCAATTTTAGTATAATATATTTGTCCAATGAATACCCGTTTATCATCTGCATTTCTTCTTGGTGTAACAATTTGAATGGCCAGTAGTGTAATTTATATACCATCAGGAATTATTGTATGAAATTTTTGAATGTCATTCAGTGTATGCATCACTTCTGATGTATATCAATACTCTATATGTCTGCACTTCAGTGTCCATCACGTACAACATATGTGTTCAAACTTTTAGGTCCAGACCGCGCCTCTTGACTATGTTTAAGCACATCTTTGAGCCTGTCTCATCATACTTGATTCTCATTGGTCCATTTCAACAGGCAATGCAATTTCATCTTAAATTATTTAATTGCTGTGTTGATTCAGACTTTCCCGAAGGATTTCTTCCAAATATGGTTCTCGGGCGGGACGTCGGATATTATTGTCAAAACTGCACAATATTTCGTCAGCACACCTTGCTGACATCTTCAGGTGGGATGGACACACCGCTGGGCCGTGACCGTCGAATTCATATTTAGAGCATTCAAAGAAGGGAATGCGCATGCGTGAAAGCTCCAAAAACGGTGGCCAATAACGCACATGGAATGATTTAAGGAAGTTTCGTTTACGATGAACAGTTGCGATATTTCTTTATTTATGTTTATTTTTTATTAGCAGGTTTAAAAGCTTCTTATTTTTTTCCATTTAATTGATTTCTCAGGATCTATGCACCCAAATTGCGTGGAAGTGTAATCACATGACAGTTCTTGTATATTTGTCCAATGAATACCCGTTTATCATCTGCATTTCTTCTTGGTGTAGCAATTTTAATGGCCAGTCGTGTAGTTTAGGTACTGATGACCACGCAGTTAAGTCCCATAAGCTTAACAAACATTTGTAGCATATTTTTCTAACAGAGACGCTGTGTCGGCCACAGCAGCAGAGCGGTGAGTCCACCAGACCGGGCGGTCTCTGCCGTCCCAGCCTCGATCGAGCACAGCCGCGCTCCCAGCATCCAGACTCGAACCAGCCAAGACCGAGCATGGCGCACTCGACTGAGTACGAGCGATCATCGTCACCACCCTGCAGACCTCTACCTTTACATCCATACTCTGCAACCCAGTCGGGGGATGTTGCTGGCCTCATCATGCTGTGGCAGTCGTAGTCACACGTGCTTTGTGGGCGTGCTTTATCTTGTTGGATCACTGACCCCGAGTGCTGCGTCATCGGGGGTGGGAGTGTGTGCACACAGCGCTGCGCTATCAGTGTCTGTCGAGCTCGACTGGAGATTGAAATCTGTTAATCATAAAAATAATGTAATGCTTGTTATTGATCAAAATAAATATATAATGATTGGTGTTGTATTTGAAATAGTACTGTTTCCTATTGTATTCGCAGGTTGCCAAAAAAATTGCTTGACAGTACTTTAATGACGTCTCAAAAAATTGTGTCGTGTGTAGTTGTGTGTGTATGGGTAGCTGGAAACAATGAATCTGCAATATAACTCAAACTTGCTTATCTGAGTGAACAATTGAACAAAAACCAAGTATGTAATAAAAACTAAATCTGACCCTGTAACTTTATTCACAGACTGGGCAATTTGACCTCCGGAAGAAAATCTGTTTGATTAAAGATTTCCATTGTTTGGACAAGAGGAAACCAGCTTGCTGCAGAACTGCCTGATTGCCAATCCTGAACTATCTCACTCAATGGTTTACACTGATTTTATGGCCTACCTGTGCGCAAGGAAACATGTGCAAGTATCCTCAGATTTACTGCAAAAATGCTGCTGCTGCAAGGTCATAAAACTAACTACAGAATTCGCAGGAGTGCAATGCGAATCCACTAACTACACAAATACTAATTTTGTCCATCTCTGTAGTATTTAAAACAAATAATGAATTTGGTTTCGGGATGAATGACTAACACGAAACAAACCTGAGGTTGAAAGTGAAACTATACTCTATATAAATATTTTTTTTTCATAAAAGGAGTACAAGAACTTAAACAATATTGCACAAAAATGGTGATTACAACTTGGCAATATCTTAATATCCTCCATAAATCATTCCAGAAAATCCTTTCCTTCTATTGTCTTTTTCAACAAAAGAAAAACCGGCTAGTACTTTATACAATGTAAATTAAAAAATCGAAATTTTCTACATCACACTTCCTCCGTATTTTTGTACAATAAAAACATACTATATTCCTGTACTATAGTTTTAATTATTTTAAAAAATGGACATAAAAGACGAAAATTAAAAACTTCATGTTGAATGTCTGTTAGAGATGGACTGCAATTACGCGAAGCGCCTAATAATGAAAAGATGACTCTCCTTCCCTTTATTCTTCATGATCTCAAAACATTTTCAAATTCAAATATTTCACAACATTATCACACATAAAAAAGATCCAAATGATTCAAGCTCACGCTGCAATTTACGACTACATTCCAAGGCTGCTTGAACAACAATACTCCTACTCACCTGTCGGAGGCCGGCAACCAAATCAGTAAGCTCAGCCGCAGTGGAGTAGCTGAGCGGTCTAAAGCGTCTCGCTGCGGAGCGCGCGGTTGCTCGCCGTGGAGGTTCGAGTCCTCCCTGGGGCATGGGTGTATGTGTTGTCCTTAGGTTAGTTTACCTAGGTTTAAGTAGTTTGTAAGCTACGGACTGATGACCACGCAGTTTGGTCCGATAGATTTACAAACATTACTGTGTGGGAACTCACATTTCATAATGTCTCCAGCAGTGACTAAATTAAGGGTGTGGGGGGCTTCCGGGCTTAATCCCCCCACCCCCTCCGATATGTGAAATTATGGAAATGTCTTTCTTACACTCCTCCACACAATATCGTAATACTAAGATATAACAACACCTCGACTTCATAAGTTGGTTCTATGCTACTACAATATGCCAACGACAGACTGTTCCCGAACGAATATCACCACAAAAGAGACTCGCCGATAACTGGCGTGGTTGTAAGTTGTGATTGGCGAAGAGATTTTATTACATGTGTTCTCTCTTTGTGCTCGTTGTATTTCACTGTATCCCTGGATTAGTGAAGATCGTTCCATTGTTTGATGTGACCGTAAAAGGATTAGCTGGATCTATAACTGAGAACACGGTAAAATTTAATGTGTCATTTTTAAGAGGCCAGGGCTATGACGGTGCTGCACTCATGTCGGGAAATGCGCGAGGGGTTCATGCATTCATGCAAAAGGACTACTCTTTAGCTGTATTTTCTCATTGTGTAACTCATAATTTCAATTTTGGAGTCACCGATACATGCAACACACCACTTACCAGGAATACACTCGGAACACTGGAAATGGTACGTAATTTCTTTGGGCCACCAAAGCGTACGCAAATATTAAATCATACCCCTGAATAATCAAGACTTCAAGGACATGTATGGTTGTGTTGTTTCGACTCTGAGGGAAAATGCAAATATTTGACAACAAGACCACTATGCCATGATTGTGTTAGCAGCCATCACTAATGGAGATTTTGTCGTCTGTTAGGTTATACTCTCTGAACTATTTGCTCTGCTGGGTATTTGCTCTGTTGTAAACTTCAGCACTCAGATATGGTTTTTGCAGACGAATGATGAACATTAGATGGGTAGATCACGTGACTAATGAGGAGGTGCTTCACCGAATTGGTGAGAAAAGGATTTTCTGGCATATCCTAATAGAAGGGATAGATTGGTAGGACACATTCCGAGACGTCAAGGAATTGACAACTTAGCATTAGAAGGAAGGGTGTGGGGTAAAAATCGTAGAGGGAGACCGAGGGAGGAATACAGTAAGCAGATGTAGGTTGCCGAACGTATTCTCAGATGAAGAGACTTGCACAGGACAGGGTAGTGTGGAAAGCTGCATCAAACCAGTCTGCGGACTGAAGACCTCAACAACAACAATAAAGATTGCCAGATATCTCAAGAGGAAACTCCTGACAATGAGAGAAAATTTTGATGGTACTTTCAACCGGCTTTTCTTAGAAGCCAAGAAATTAGCTTCGTCCAATGG
Source organism: Locusta migratoria (assembly GCA_026315105.1). Lineage (NCBI taxonomy): Eukaryota > Metazoa > Arthropoda > Insecta > Orthoptera > Acrididae > Locusta > Locusta migratoria. The sequence goes on from CM048745.1 coordinate 314,495,481, forward strand.
CGTTGAAATCAAGCAACCAGGCATTTCTACGAAGCTAGCATATCGTGCACATAAGGATACTGGTGATGTTGAAAGTCTACAAAGTGTCTGTGTTCACAACCTTTCTGGATTCCTTCATCAATTCACTGCAGGATCAGTTCTTAACACATTGTGCACTTTTTAACAGCTTTTTCTTCTACCACGAAAAAACTGAAGACTTAGGTAATGTTGATGGAATTACGAAACTCCATTAGTTTCCCATTAGTCGCAGATTTAACGACGACGGCTGAGTTGAGACTTTCATCAACGTCTGAGCCGAATGGAGCAGTTGCCTCAAAACTCAATGGAAGCTTTGTTTGTCTGCGACCGTCAGATCTACCCTAATGTGTTTCGCTTTTACAGCTCTTGGCAACTCCATAAGTGAGAACGGCCACAAATGAGCGCAGTTTCTCCATCCTAAAGGTAATCAGGACTTACCTAAGGAATGCATCTAACGAGGCACTTCTGTCTGGACTCGCCATGATGACAATTCATCGAGAAGAAGACATTGTTACCTTATATAATGTTCTAATGAAACAAATGTACGCCAATGACACACTTTATAACTTTGGCCATTAAATTAGTATGGAACAATAACAATAATTTACAATTTGAGCTATTGTAAAAAGAAAGGCATAGCCCCTCCCACAACAAAATTGTAAATACGCCACTGATCTCCAGTATATGTTTGCGACTGGCTGGTGCTGAGGCCACGGATCCCGCACTGCTTCGAGCATCATACCATGGTCTTTACTGGGGCGGGACGGGGTGTTTCCTCCTACCCATTGTATCTAACATTGTGAATGGCACTCGTGCTTGGGATTTGCTCTATACGACGACACCACTTCATTTTTTTTTTCTTTTTTTGGTACAGTACGTAAACGTCTTTTTAACGTCTGGATATTTATCGGACCAAACTGCGTGGTCATCAGTCCGTAGCTTACAAACTACTTAAACTAAACTAAACTAAGGACAACACACACACACACACACACACACACACACACACACACACTCCCATGCCCCAGGGAGGACTCGAACCTCCACGGCGAGCAACCGCGCGCTACGCAGCGAAGTGCTTTAGACCGCTCGGCTACTCCACCGCGGCTAAACGTCTTTCTTCACTGTCTGACTTACGGCAGCTGACTGGTAGCATTCTGCAACAGAAGGGTTATGTCATTACGTCTGCACTCTGGTGGGCGTTCTAACATTACACAGCTGACATCTTCGTTTCAGTATTGAAAACGGTATCCATGTCTCATCCACTGATATATTCGATGCAGAGAAAGTCCCAATCACGTGTCAAAATTGGCTGGCAACATGCCAACCACACAACCTTCTGATCAACTATCAGCACCCACCTGGAGGACACTTTTTCCAATTCCAGTTCCTCATCAAGGATAGTATGCAATTATCCCACGAAAATGTCAACTCTGAAAGAGGTGTTCCATAGTCCTGTGATCATCCAAAAGAATTTTATTCATTCAAAATCAAATATTTATAAATTTAAGGTACTGCTGCGGTTATTAGTCCCTAGGCTTACAAACAACGTAAACTCAAACCAACGTATGCTAAGGGCAACACACATACACCCATGCCTCAGTGAGGACTCGAAACCTTCGTCGGCAAGGAACCGCGCGTTCTGCAGCAAGACGCCTTAGAGCTCTCGCTCACTCCGCCGCGGCCTTTCTTCATTCGCTCGATTGTCTGGCTTGTACGACACCGAGATTGTCTTGTCACATAATGTTCTACCTTCTCCGAAATATCACACCCACGAACGCACATTGGACGCGTCCATGACACCATCACCACAGTCTCACTCAACGCAATCGGTGGCGCAACCTGAGAAAACGAATGATTACTCGCTGTTTATGTACCGAGAAGGTCGCCAGTTTGTGTCAAAAACAGTTCTAATTCTTCCCGCTGCCGTTAGATTTCTATGTGCTGCACAGTGATACCATGTGTATTACGCAGTTAAAATGAGTGCTCATGAACTTCAAAATATACCACTCATATTTCTATTAGTAGCAGACCTGAAAAAAGTCGGTGTTAAAACTTGAGTGCACTTAGTAGTTGAATACACATAATAGATACTATTTACATCATCATGATCATCATCAGAGACTGATTATGCCTTTCAGCGTACATTCTAGAGCATAGTTCCCCTAATAAAATTCCTCCATGATCCCCTATTCAATGCTGACATTGGAGCCTCGTCTGATGTTACTCCTTTTACTTCAAAATCAATCTTCACCGGATCTAAGTACTTTCTCCTTGGTCTACCTCTACTCCTCTTACCATCCGCTGCCGCGCCCACGAGTTTCTTAGGTAAGCTGGCTTCTCCCATGCGTGTAACATCACCCCACCATCTCAGTCTGTTCGCTCTAACTGCTTCATCTATGGTGTTCATTTCCAGTTTTTCTTTGATTTCCTCATTATCGACATCCTCCTTCTATTGTCCGCTCTAACTGCTTCATCTATGATGTTCATTTCCAGTTTTTCTTTGATTTCCTCATTACCGACATCCTCCTTCTATTGTTCCCATCTGTTAGTACCTGCAGTCATTCTTGCTACTTTCATACCTGAAACGTCAGCCTTATGAATAAGGTAAGCTGTAACCACCCAGCTTTCACTTCTTTATAACAAAGTTGGTCGATAGATACAGCGGTGCACAGCTAACTTGGTACTGACGTTCTTCTTGCAGAAGAGAGTAGATCTTAGCTGAACACTGACTGCATTAGCTTTGCTACACCTTGATTAAAGTTCTTTGACTACATTGCCATCCTGTGAGAAAATACATACTAGATACTTGAAACTGTCCGAGTGTTCTAACTTTGTTCCTCCTATTTGGCTCTTAGTATGTTTAATCTATTTCCCACATACAATGCTTTCGTTTTGGACATGTTGATCTTCATGTCATATCCCTTACACCTCTGATCGAGCTCTGAAATGTTAGATAGTAACCTTTCAATCGAAACTGCCATCACAACTAAGTCATCTGCATATGCAAGACTGCTTATTTTGTTTTCACCTATTTTAATCCCACCCTGCCAGTCTACTGTTTTCAAAATATGATTAATGAATAGTATGAACAACATTGGTGACAGGTTACAGCCTTGTTTTACCTCTGAAACTACCCTGAAACATGAATTCAATTTACTGTCTACACTAACTGCTGCCTGACAGTGTACGTAAAGACCTTTTAATTGCCTGCAGAAGTTTGCCTCTTATTCCATAATCTTGTAGGTCAACAGCTTCCTCGTAGGAAGCCTTTTCTACGTCTATAAATACAGGTACAGATGTTTCATTTGGAAGTAAGATAAAAGTTAGTACTTTAGGAAAAAAAATAATAAAAAAATAATAATATATATATATATATATATATATATATATATATATATATATATATATATATAAAATAAAATATTCAAAAATTGAGTGTCATATAATATTGTGTATTGACACATTTCATTTAACTGACACGTTCCACATCATTACGAAGTGTCGTATTCATGATCTATGGAACAAGTATTAATCTAATCTAATTCAGTGATAGATACTTGTGCAAGGAATTAAGAATTTCTTTAAAAGATAAAAGAGGGTAATAAGATTCCAGAATTTCCACTGAAGGTTTAAGAATTATTGAAAATGTGAGTACAAGGAGTACAGTTATAAAGCATCAATCAGTGTCGGAGATTAAGACACAAAGAAAGGAATATCAGGTATACCTAATGATTGTTCGTGCAATATGCATTGCAATGGTATCGGTGGTAAGGAGAAAACTATACTGTGCTAGATGTCGCAAAAGGTGTTACAAATAAAGAAATGGGAAAGTGGAATGATATTTGAGGAATGTTAAAATATTGAAAGATAAAATCAGTGACTTCTATGAGTACGTTAATGATAAAATAATGAAAGACGTTGATGGCGTAAGTATAACTGGAGAGTATGAGATGGCTTGTATTATCTATGTTAAAGAAGACATGTTGGAAAATACTGGGCATGGAATTTAGAAAATATATGTTGGAAACTATTGGAAGCACAAGACATCATTGATGAGATATCTAATTAAGAACAAGGTAGACCAAAGTGAGAGTACTGGATATGATGAGACGCACTTGAAGGTTCCAAGTTTCCTGGCAACTCCACAACATCAATGGAGCTATATTTCCTGAAGATGGTCTAAGAGAAGACCGAGACTGGTCGGAAAAAAATTTTTTTTTGCACACTAGACTTCTTTATAATATATAAAAATATTTTGGTGTTTAATGCACCGTATTAATACTGAAAATACTAAAAATTAATGTTTCCAAAGCTGATTTCATTATGTGGGACTGGAAGGGTTAAAAGTCGGCCGGTACCTCCCGCTTCCAGCATTAGGTATTCCCTAATGGCATCATATACTCGACATTAACGCTGACTGGTCCTTAACTTTGAGCTCTAGATCGGATTGCACTGATACATTTTTCTCTACCTTCGCTAAAAGTGTGCTACATGGTCCTGGGATCAACCTGTACATAGGAAACAAGTATGTGTAACACACTACGCGCTTCTTTTTTAGTTAAAGAAGAAAAACTACCCCTGCAGAAGTTGTTTTTTCCTGCTGTTACTAAGACAAGGGCTTGTCAACAAAATTCCGATGGCACCTTTTTGTTCTGTTTCTTTCGCCGACAGCTATCGGTGCATCGCGCGGAACTCGGCTGAGAGCTGCTGGAGCCGTGATGTGGGCGACCTTGGATTTGTTTGCGACGTCTAATGCTCCCCCGCCTCGCCTTTTATGGCTGGCAGTTAGCGGCGCCTAGCGCTGTGCAGAAAATGGCAACAGTAGCGGCTTTCAACCTTTCAGTTCTCCTTGACCGCGAGCTGCCTATAAGCATCGTAACCGACTCGTGACCGGTGCTGAACGTGCGTGCAGCCGTCACTTCGCCAGAGAAAGCTCTTTCATCGATCTCTTTGAAACAACGAGCTCTGCACTAGATTGATGGAGGACAGAGATGCTCGAACACGGAAGTTGCGCTACCTACTGATTCCACAGGTCTGAAACGCACATCATTTGTGGAGTGGTTAGAGAACAACTTCAGCGAGGTCCTTTGAGGATTTCTTTCTTATCTCTGCTGTATCAGTGACAGTGAATCAGCAAACTATCACCATGAGATTACAGTTAACGACCTGAACGGAAAAACAACCCAAGTCCGGTAAACAAAAAATTTCAGGAGAGTCAAAAAAAAAAAAAAAAAAAAAAAAAAAAAAAAAAAAAAAAAAGGTTATAACTGGAGATGTTTTTTGCTGTATGGACGTAATATTTAGTCATCGTGTATAACTTGCTAACGTTTATATTCCCTGCAAGTTTCAGACACTTGGAAGCAATACCTTAAGAGAAAATGGTTAATATACAGTCATGAGTATAAGGATAATGCATAGTATAAGAACAAACATTCGTAAAAGAAAAAAAGAAAAAAAGAAAGAAAAAAAAAAAGATGTATTTCTTCTCCCCCCCCCCCCCCCAACAAGATTCACGCCATGAAACATCACAACCTTGGGAATGGGAAATGAAATAAAAAGAACATATTTTTCGTTCACAATGTTGCTTCTTCCTCTTCTGATTCCATCGCTGTTACTTCCGTTGCACCATCTGGTAATAGATCTTTTACCAGACGTTTCAGAATTGCAGATTTTATGATTTTATGGACAGTGTATTGTTGTACAATGGCAGAAAGCTAAAAGTGACCTGCTGGGAAGGATCTATCACCAAGGGATATATTATGAAGTCTGTTTCTCCCATTCTTTCCGTAACTCCAACATTTCTCCGATGTTTATGTATGTGTATTTAAATACTTTATACTTCGAAACAAGATATTACTGACCTCTGCTTCTTACTGGCATCGCCGTGGAGGTTCGAGTCCTCCCTGGGGCATGGGTGTGTGTGTGTGTTTGTCCTTAGGTTGGTTTACCTAGGTTTAAGTAGTTTGTAAGCTACGGACTGATGACCACGCAGTTTGGTCCGATACATTTACAAACATTTGAACATTTTTTTGAACCTGTCATTCCGTACCACGGTGAAATTTGCCTCATGCTTGACAATATCTTCCCAGTCTCTAGGAGTTTCTGCGTATTTTTTTCTTTTTTTACAAAGTTGACGTCTGGAAACTAATGATTAATATGCTTGAATATCCCTAAAGTTGTTAGATAATGAACCATTCCATATTTTTTTTCTGGCCAATGCTGCCATCAGAAAACAAGTAAAGTTTATCAACTTGGGGCGATAATGTACTTATAATGTAGCAATATAATGTGAGCAATATAAATCGCAATTTTCCGTTTTACATGTCAGATTGTAGTTTTCGAAGCATAACAGATCGCTGTTGTTATTGTGGTCATCAGTCCGGAGACATGTTTGATTCATCTCTCGAACTTACTCTATCCTGTGCAAGCCTCTTCATCTGTGAATAAGAACGACAACCCACATCCATTTGAATCTGCTTACTGTATCCGTCTTTCGGCCACCCTCTGCGATTTTTACTCCATACACTTCCCTCCAATTCTAAACTGATGATTGCATGATGTTTCAAAATGTATCCCACCAATCGATTCATTTCTAGTCAAGATGCCAGAATCTTCTTTTCTCCCCAATCCGTTCAGCACCTTCTCATTAATTATGCGAGCTGCCCATCTAATCTTCAGCAATCGTCTGTAGCACCACATTTCAAAAGTTTCTATCTTCTTTTTGTCTGAACTCCTTATAGTCCACGTTTCACTCCACTTCAATGCTACACTCCAAACAAATGCCTTCCAAAAGGACTTCCTAACTTTTAAATTAATTTGTCAAAAGTTTCGCTTCTTCAGAAACGCTTTTATTCCCATAGCCATTTTGCATTGTATATCTTCTTTACTTCTACAATCAGAAATTATTTTGCTGTACAAATAACAAACCTCAACCACTATTTTTATTGTCTTGTTACCTAATCTCTTCAACATCGACTGATTTTCTTACACTACATTCCATAACCCTTGGTTTGCTTTCGTTAATCTTCATCTAATAACCTTCTTTCAGGACCTGTCCCTTCCTTTCAATAGCTATTCCATGTCCTTTGCTTAGGAAAACCGGATCGTTTTTACTTCTTCTCCATAAACTTGAATTTCTTCTCCAAATTTTCCCTTGTATTCTTTCAGAACTTGCTCTATGTAAAGTTTGAATAACAAAACAACCCTGTCTTACTCCCTTCGCCACCACTGCGTCCCTTTCAAGCCCTTCGACTGTAATAACTACTATCTGGTTTTTGTGCAAGTCCTGTAAATTTTCGTTCCCTTATTTTACCCCTGCTACCTTCAGAATTTGAAAGAGTGTATTCCAGTCAACAAAGACTTTCTCTACAAAAGCTAAAAATATAGGTTTACCTTTTCTTAACCTTTCTTCAAGAATGTCAAAATGTAGGTATTGCCTCGCGTGTTTCTACATTTCTCCTCAATCCAAACTGATCTCTCCAGATGTATTCTATCAGATTTTCCTTTCGTCAATAAATAATTCGAGTTAGTATTTTAAAACTGTCTTATTAAACAAATAGTTCTGTAACTTTAATATTTGTCTGCACTTGCTTTGTTTGGAATTGGAGTTGTTATATTTTTCTTGAAAGATCCCATAACTGCTCTCGCTTTTAGATAGTGACAATGCCCGCATAATACAGGGGACGGAAAACTGGTTTAAACCAGATGTTAATAGTAATGAAATCCTAAACTCAGACTGGAACATACAGGGTGTTTCACTAAGTGTGTTTGCCTCTGTAACTTATAAAATAATAGGTGACGGGAAATTTTAATGCGGTAGGTCAACACAAGAAATGTTACACTTTCTGCGGAGCTATGAACATAGTTTATTGTATCATTTTCCAAAGAGTTACAGCACAAATGTATAATTTTTTAAATGGAACAATAGTTTTTTTCTACCGTGCATTGGATTCGTTGAAACCATCTGCGTCCAAATCAATTTAAACTACATTCCTATCACTGTTAGTTTGGGAGCTACAACCCTTCAAAGTTTAGGGGGTGGAGGCTACGACAGCGTATCTGACTGGCTGGTGGTCATGAGACAGTGGGCCATGCCTCAGGGGATAGGCACTCGGCCAGTCAGATACGCTATCGCAGCGTCCGCCCCCGGAACTTTGAAGGGTTGTAGCTCCCAAACTAACAGAGATAGGAATGTAGTTTAAATTGATTTGGACGCAGCTGGTTTAAACGAATCCAATATACGATAGAAAAAACTATTGTTCCATTTAAAAAATTATATCTTTGTGGTGTAACTCTTTGGAAAATGATACAATAATCTATGTTCATAGCTTCTCAGAAAGTGTAACATTTCTTGTGTTGACCTACCGCATTAAAATTTCCCGTCACCTATTATTTTATAAGTTACAGAGGCAAACACACTTATTGAAACACCCTGTATACCACAACGATAGGCAGAGCACTGAAGGGAGAGGCGTGTTTATAGCGATAAAAATACAATTGTATCGAGTGAAATTAGTACTCATTTGGAAGTTTTTATAGACCACCTGGCTCAGCAGCAGTAGTAGATCATCCGAGGGGCAGCTTAGAAAATATTTCCCATAGATTTCCTAATCATGTTATAGTTTTAGGTGGAGATATTAACTTACCGGATATAGACGGCGAGTCAAACATGTTCAAGACAGGTGGCAGGGACAGAGAATCGAGTAACATTGTTCTAAGTGCTGTTGTCGATCAGTTAAATAGAGAGCCAACTCGTGGAGAGAATGTATTACTCTTTCTGATGAGTAATAGTCCCGAACTTTTCGATTACGTTAGCGTATATCAGGGAATCAGCGACCATAAGGCCATTACAGCCTCAATGAATAATACTTTAAATAGAAATATCAGGAAAGATGTAAGATTGGGGCTAGTTAGACTACTTTATTCTGAATATTGTGTACTCTACCTTTCTCTATGGGCTAATTCTTAGTTTATTTACTATTCTTCTCTTAATTTTGTGAGTTTAATCAGATTTCTGTGCATTTGGGAACATATCAGGGGAGATCCAATCCAAAGAAAGCAGGCGCAGACAGGTACGAAAACTACAGAACTGTTTAATAAGTCATGGTTGCAAAATATTAACACGAATTATTCATAGAAGGATGGAAAAGCTAGTAGAAGCCGACCTCGGGAAAGATTAGTTTGAACATTAGTAGGAACACGGGAGGCAATACTCACTTTACGGCTTATCCTAGAAGAAAGATTAAGAAAGGGCAAACCTAAATACCTATCTTTTGTAGATTTGGAGAAGGCTTTTGACAATGTTGATTAGAATAAACTATTTCAAGTTCTGAAGCAAACGAAGCGTAAGGTTATTTACAACTTGTACAAAAACCAGACAGCGGTTGTCAGAGTTTAAGGGCATGAGAGGGATGCTGTGGTTGGGAAGGGAGTAAGACAGGGTTGTAGCCTTTCTCCAATGTTATTCATTGTGTACATTGAGCAGGCTATAAAGGAAAGCAAGGAGAAATTTGGAGAAGGAATTAAGGTTCAGGGTGAAGAATTAAAAAACATTGCATTTTGCCGAAGACATAATAATTCTATCAGAGACAGCAAAGGATCTGGAAGAACAGTTGAACGGAATGGACAATTTGCTGAAAGGTGCATATAAGTTGAACATTAAAAAGAGCAAAACTAGGGTAAAGGAGTGCAGTCTAAGAAAATCAGGTGATGCTGAAGGAATTAGATTGGGTAACGAAGCAATAAAGGAGGTAGATGAGTTTTGTTACTTGGGCAGTAAAATAACAAATGATGGTCGCAGTACAGAGGATATAAAATGCAGAATGGCAATGGGTAGAAAAGTGTTCTTGAAAAATAGAAATTTGTTAACATCTAATATTGATTTAAGTCTAAGGAAGTTCTTTCTGAAGGCATTTGTGTGGAGTGTTGCTTTGAATGGGAGTGAAACATGGACGATAAACAGTGCGCACAGGAAGAGGATGTAGGCTTTTGAAATGTGGTGCTACAGAAGAATGCTGAAGATTAGGTGGGTGGATTGCGTAACTAATGATGATGTACTGAACAGAATTGGGGAGAAAAGGAATTTCGCCGGCCGCGGTGGCCGAGGGGACTGAGGCGTTTCAGTCACGGTCTGCACGGCCACTACGGTCGAGGGTTCGAATCCCCCCTCGGGCATGGATATTTGTGCCGTCTTTAGTATAAGGTAGTTTATAAGTAGTTTGTAAGTTTAGGGAATGATGACCCCGTAGTTCAGTCCCTTAAGCTTAACAAACATTTGAACATTTTGAAAGGAATTTCTGGCATACCTTGACTAAAAGAAGGGATCGATTGGTAGGACACATTCTTAGACATAAAGGAATTGTGAATTTAGCGTTGGAGGGAAGTATGTGGGGTAAAATCCGCAGAGGAAGACCAAGAGAGGGATACAGTAAGCAGATTCAGACAGATGTAGCTTGCCATTCTTATGTGGAGATGAAGAGGCTTTCTCAGGATAGGGTACTGTGGAGAGCTGCATGAAACCAGTCTCCGGATTGAAGACCACAACAACAGGTTCATGGAATTATTTTTCTGGATATGTTAACTGTTTTGCTGGTACGGGCTGTGCTTTGCTGGAATCGCTGAGTCCTGTGAAGTTAGCACCCCTTTTTTGGAAAATGTAAATTTTTTCAGAGTTCTAGGCAGATATGCAATAGTTCTGGAGTTCTCTGTACAAAATTTAAATAGTTCTGCAAAATTTCGCCGATAAAATACAAAATATTACCACAAAATTTGGTTTTTTCAAAATAATTTTTTGTCTATTAGTACAAACATAGTTCTGATCACAGTTCTAAATAGTTCTCAAAGAGTTCTACAGGAAATCCGAATGACATTTTTCTGTGCAGATTATACTTCATGAGATAATTGCAATAATGAGGACACCATTTACACGCTACTGTGAAGTTGGCACCCCTTTTCTCAAAAATGTGCGTTTTTTTCAGAGTTCTAGGCAGATATGCAATAGTTCCGGAGTTCTCTGTACAAAATTTAAATAGTTCTACACAAATTCACGAAAAAATTACAAAATTATAACAAATTATAGTTTTTTCCAAATAATTATTTGCCTACAAGCGTAAACATAGTTCTGATTACAACTCTAAATAGCTCTCAAAGAGTTCTGCAGAAAATCCTAATGATATTTTTTTGCCCAGATAATAGTTCATGAGCTAATTGCGTAAATAGGGAGAAAAACTACACAAAATTGCGCCAGAGTCGTGTGAAGTTGGCACCACTTTTTTCAAAAATTTAAATTTTTTTCAGAGTTCTAGACAGATATGCAATAGTTCTAGAGTTCTCTGTACAAAATTTAAATAGTTCTGCAGAATTTCGTGAAATGTCGCAATTCTGAATAGTGGGAAAGCTGTGAAGTTAGCACCCCTTTTTTCAAAAATGTAATTTTTTTCAGAGTTCTAGGCAGATATGCAATAGTTCTGGAGTTCTCTGTACAAAATTTAAATAGTTCTGTAGAATTTCGCCGAAAAATAGTAAAAATTACCACAAACTTGGTTTTCTTTTTAGTTTTTTAAAAATAATTATTTGCCTATTAGCGCAAACATAGTTCTGATCACAGTTCTAAATAGCTGTCAAAGAGTTCTACAGGAAATTCTAATAACATTTTTCTGTGCAGTTAATACTTTATCAGATAAATGCAGTAATGTGGAATTCATTTTCACGTTACTGTAAATTGGCACCATTTTTTCGAGAAATACACATTGTTTTTTGGGGTTCTGTGTACATATACTAAAGTTGTAGAGTTCATGTGAATATATCTATGTAATTGCACAAAAAAAATTCACTATTTTGAATATCTGATAAGCTGTCTTATTTGTGCCCCTTATTCGAGAAATATACGTTTTTCTTAGGCCTTGACAGATATTCTATCCGCCGCACATTCAATTTGTTGTTTTTACGTCTGAGTGATTACTGCTTATCGTAAACAAGAACTATTGCACATGTCCCTAGAACTCTGGAAAAAGTTTAATAAAAAAAAAAAACGGGTACAAATTCCACAGTTGCATGTAAATGGATACTCCATTATTGTAATTATCTCATAAAGTATAATCTGCACAGAAAAATGCTATTGGGATTTCCTGTAGAACTCTTTGACAGCTATTTAGTACTGTGATCAGAACTATGTTTGCGCTAATAGGCAAATAACTATTTTTAAAAAACTAAAAAGAAAACCAAGTTTGTGGTAATTTTTACTATTTTTCGGCGAAATTCTACAGAACTATTTAAATTTTGTACAGAGAACTCCAGAACTATTGCATATCTGCCTAGAACTCTGAAAAAAATTTACATTTTTGAAAAAAGGGGTGCTAACTTCACATGACTCTGGCGCAATTTTGTGTAGTTTTTCTCCCTATTTACGCAATTAGCTCATGAACTATTATCTGGGCAAAAAAATATCATTAGGATTTTCTGCAGAACTCTTTGAGAGCTATTTAGAGTTGTGAACTATGTTTACGCTTGTAGGCAAATAATTATTTGGAAAAAACTATGATTTGTTATAGTTTTTTGTAATTTTTTCGCTAATTTGTGCAGAACTATTTAAATTTTGTACAGAGAACTCCAGAACTATTGCATATCTGCCTAGAACTCTGAAAAAATACACATTTTTGAGAAAAGGGGTGCCAACTTCACAGTGGCGTGTAAATGGATTCCCCATTATTGCAATTATCTCATGAAGTATAATCTGCACAGAAAAATGTCATTAGGATTTCCTGTAGAACTCTTTGAGAACTATTTAGAACTGTGATCAGAACTATGTTTGTACTAGTAGGCAAAAAATTATTTTGAAAAAACCAAATTTTGTGGTAATGTTTTCTATTTTATCGGCGAAATTTTGCAGAACTATTTAAATTTTGTACAGAGAACTCCAGAACTATTGCATATCTGTCTAGAATTCTGAAAAAAATTACATTTTCCAAAAAAGGGGTGCCAACTTCACAGGACTGAATCGCTGCAGAGCGAAACACAGCAGAGGACACACAAGGCAGGGGAAAGCTTTGCTAGCGGTCACTCACACTCTCGCCCGCAGTACTCAGAAGGCAGCATGCCAAAAGCAGGAGGGGAGCCCGGCCAGTGTCCCGTTGGGTGGCGGCTGGCAGCCTCTGGCCACAGAGTAACGTTTTGGTCGGGGGACAAGGAGTGGGAGCGCCCTAAAAATTTTAAGGGCAATCACCTTGGCGACGGTAAATCCTGTGGGAACTTGCTGCCGTGGGCGGAGCCTCTTGGCGGCCGCGGAAAACGCGTTCTGATTCACCCGAATTTTGTAGGGTGACAGCTAGTAAATTTGTCAAAAGTGCTGCGCCATCCCATTGGGTAAGCAATTAGCCGTTCTTGCATATTGGTGAGCCTTATGTGCGAAGGCACGGCCACTGGAGCACTGGGGTGGGCAAATTCAAATGGATGTAGGTTGCCCTTCTTATGATGAGATGAAGAGGCTTGCTCAGGATAAATTAGGTTGGAGAGCTGCATCAAACCAGTCTCCGGACTGAAGACCACAACAACAACATCGACATTATTCCGTGATTTATTAAGTTTTCAAATTTACACTGACTTTTCGATGACCCCGTATTCAGAAATGTACCTCGTCAGTCGTTTGGAGCGCTGAAGTAGTGGCGTATAACTAAATCAGTGGAGGTGTCGTGACTGTAATGTTAGGCTGTGGTGTAACGCACCTCCCTCTCAAGAATTTTTTTCCGCGTGCCGGATTGAAGACATTGGCGCGTCATATCCGGGCGCCGGCTGCCTACGCCGTAGTACAGCAGCAGCGCAGCCACTTTAACGGCCAGTGCGTCGTTGTCCGCGAGTTGGCACGAGATACGAGTCGCCGTGTTGTTGTTATTGCCGCGCGGAGGCGTGGGGAGGCGTAGCGGAGGCGCGACGGGCCTCCTCCAATGGCACGCGAGGCCGCCGTGGCGCCACAGGGCAGCGCGGCTCGCTCTGTTTACCTGCCAGGGGAACTTCTGATCGCTCGGGGCATCGCCGCAAAATACCTTGGCGCTGCGGAAGATTCTGGAAATCGTTGTCACAAAACTCAAACATGTTTAGCGTGTCTATTGTACAGCTTTCAATAACAATGGAATCATCCGAACGAAAGCGATTAGAGGACACGGCACAATTCCATTTCGTCGAGGAGTAAATTAATATGCTTCGTAGGTCGTTAACAGTGGAGGTTTATAGCATTCGTACAGGCGACTTCACAATTCTTGCAACAGGCTCCCAAGATCTGTAGAGGGGACTTTGTAATGAAGGCGATAGTCACTTAAAAACTTTTAAAGGAAATGTCCGCAAGGAAGGAACTGCCCCGCGGTGTGATGAGCCGTGTCACGGATTGCGCGGCCGCTCCCGTCGGAGGTTCAAGTCATCCCTTCGATAGAGCTGTCTACATCTACATGGGATACTCTGCAAATCACATTTAAGTGCCTGGAAGATAGCTCATCGAACCACCGTTATACTATTTTATCTCCCATTCCATTCTCGAATAGCGAGCGGGAAGAATGATCAGCCGGGCGTGGTGGCCGAGGGGACTGATGCGCTCCAGTCACGGTCTGCACGGCCACTACGGTCGGGGGCTCGAATCCCCCCTCTGGCATGGATATTTGTGCCGTCTTTAGTATAAGGTAGCTTATAAGTAGTTTGTAAGTTTAGGGACTGATGACCCCGTAGTTAAGTCCCATAAGCCATACAAACATTTGAACATTTGATTTGAAGAATGAACACCTGAATCTCTCCGTTCAGTCTCTGATTTTATTCTGATGATCATTTCTACCCATGTAAGTGGGAGTCAACAATATATTTTCGCTTTCGGAGGAGAATGTTGGCGACTGTAGTTTCGTAATTAGCCCACGCCGCAGCGATAAGCGCCGTTGTTGTAATGATTCCCATCCCAGATCCTGTATCATTTCCTTAACGCTGTCTCTCCTGTATCGTGACAATACGAAACGAGCTGCTCTTCTCTGGACTCCTTCGATTTCCTCCGTCAAACCGACCTGAAAAGGATCCCACACTGGGCAGCAATACTCCTAAAAAAGACGGAAAGCGTAGTGTATGCAACCTCTTTAGTAGTTCTGTTGCATCTTTTTAAGAGTTCTGCCAATAAAACGCAATCTTTGGTTCGCCTTTCCCACGACATTATTACGTGTTCTTTCCAGTTTAAGTCTGAAGTAATATTAATTCCTAGGTATTTTGTGGAGTTTACGGCTTTCACTTTTGATTGATTTATCTCGTAAACAAAGTTTAATGAATTTCTGTTCGTACTATGACATGACAGTGCCCCCAGGCTGATGCCGCGCATTTCTATTTTATAGAGCCACACACATCGGCATATTTAAATCGCGCGCGCGAACGCGCGCGGGAAATACGAGCTTCGGGAAGTTTGTGACGTAGGGGTTTTTCCGCGGGGCTGGAAAACGGAAGCCGAGTCGCGTGGAGGAGGGCAGAGTCGCGTGGACTGCCGAGGGCGGCGGAGCGTGGTTTGCTCGTCGCGGCATTTTTCTGTAAAAACGTGGGATAGCTTTTCGCGGCTGAAGTACCTTTTTTTTCGTATGCCTTTTGAGTTAAATGATTCCGGTGTGTGGGCTAAAGTGCGAAGTTGCGTGGGGGCTCGAGTCACAAAAACATTTTTATAACTTTAAACACGTGCAGTGTCATAGAAAAATTAAACTTATTTAAAACAACATCTGTGTGGTGAACATTATTTTTTCGCAACTCGCCTTGTACGCCCATAAATGTGTATAATTGGTATGTACTTGTGTTTATGTATTAAGGCGCACGTGGACGGAACAGCACCAAAGCGGGAATCATTTATTGTCATCCCCTAAACGACCACAAAACGTTTTTCCACTAGAAAGAGGGAAAAGCATGTTCCGCCCCGTCGCATATGGGGGCTCGTCCATTTCGCGAAACAGTGTGTAGTGTATACTGAGACACGTTCCGACTCGTCCATTTCGTGAAATAGTGTGTTCCGGTTTCGCCCATTTGAAGCGAGAAGTACGTCGCGGCTCGTTCATTTCGAGTGCGAAGTACATTCCGACTCGCGTGTTGAAGACAATTTTAGCGGCCCACGGCAGCGAGTGTGCGGCAGGCAGCAACAGCGTAACCGGGAGACGCGGCGGCAACAGCCGGTATATTCCAGACCATCACCGTGCGGCGGCAGGACGCGGCAGATACGGCGCACAACAGCGGCGATTTCGGCATCGGCAGCTCAGCACGGAAACACGACGCAGTTACGCAGTGGACATGCAGCACAGACAAAGAGATAAGTGTCGCAGCAGGCTTTTATTTTGTTGATTTCAGTTCTCTTGTCCCCAGCCATGAGTACCGAAACTGATAGGGTTTTAAGTGATAGTGAATCCTTAGAAAGTGGTAGTGGGTCTGAGGCCCCAACACAATCTAAGGCAGATGAAATGAAAGCACTGATGGGTTGGATGATAACTGAATTTAAAGATACTTTAGGGGGCCTGGAAACAAAAATGGGGAATTCAATTGCTGAAATGGGAAACTCAATTATAAGTATAAAATCTGAAATGAGGAATTCAATTGCTGAAATGGGAAACTCAATTATAAGTATAAAATCTGAAATGGGGAATTCAATTGCTGAAATGGGAAACTCAATAAAAAATTCAATGGGTGTTTTAAAAAATGAAATAATCTCGGACTTTGACAAAAGATTAGAAGATTTGACCTTAAAATTTGAAGTTAGAGAAAAGGATCTGAATGCCAGAATTGGTGCTGTTGAGACTAAGTTGAATGACAGGATAGAATCAGGAAAACAGATTTGTGAAATCAGGAATGAGGACACTAGGCAGGCTTTAATTGAAATAAACAAAAGGATTGTGGCTTGTGTTGATGAAACAAGTTTGGAAAATACAAAAAGTGTTTTAAGAAAGGAAATAGAACAGGTAGTAGCTGTAAATAAATGTAGTATAGAAAAGGTGAATAGTAGGATGGCTGACTTAGAATTGTGCTCTGCATCTGCAAATACTGGTTGGTTTGGGATGCAGATACCAAGTTGTAAAACTTTTTCAGGGGAAAGTAACTACCATGTAGTAGATTTTATTGCAGCATGCAAAGATCAATTCCTGCCTGGAACGACTGATAATTGCAAAATAAAATACATCAAAAGAATGTTAGAAGGTCCTGCACAGACGTGGGCTAACCAATGTGCTGAGAAATTCATTTCCTTTGAAGTTTTCGAAAAGCTAATTTTAGATAAGTACTGGAGCCAGGCTAAACAAGTCAGGTTACAAAATGAATTCTTAAATGGAGTTGCGTACAAGGGGGATAAACAGACTATGAAAGAATTCTGTCAGGAAGAGTTAAGGAAATTGGTGCACTTAGATAGACCATTAGGAGCTCTTACTGAAATATACACTCTTTGCCGGAGGTTGCCACAGAATTTAAATTTGCAACTTATACACTGCCCTACTGACTCTACTGAAAAATTTCTAGATTTTATAGAAAAACTAGATCATGCAATGGCATATGAACCTAGACATGGGGAGCCTCAACATATAGCTAACCAAAGGGAACATAATAGGAATACCAAAAAATTGGGGAAATAAGCAGCATGACCACCACCAAGAAAGGAACGTGAATGAAAATTGGAGAAATAATGGGGGTAGATGGAATGGTGATGATAGGAATCTGAGAGATTCATGGGGAAGAACTAACAGGGATGATCGAAGGTTAACACAGGAAAATGGAGAAAGAAGAAGGGAACAAAATAGAAACGAACAACACAGACAACGTTCGGAAAACTAGAATTTGTTCCAAATGGGGTCTGATTTGGGACGGGATACAAGGTACGAAATAGGACCGAGAGAAGGATAAATAATTACAAGCCAGATAGCAGGGGATCAGATAGGAATAACTATGACCAGAATAGAGAAAAAAGGGAAGAAATATGTAATATGGATGCAATATTGGGCAATGAAGAAATGGTTGGGGGATGGTTTACACAGCATGATAAAAGAAATGCAAATAAGAGAAGAACTCATAAAAATCCAAGTGAAGATTGTAATGTGGGAGATTTGTTTAGTGAAAGAGTAAGTAGTGGGAGAGATGTTGAAGAAAACAGCATTGGTTTGGCTTCTGTATTAGATAAATCAGGTTTGCATATGGAGCATAAGTGTGTGATTGAATGTAAGAGTATGCCAAGTGGATGTGTGAATGGTAGCAATGTTGATGATGTGTGGTTTGATGATGTAAATGTAAATAAGAAT
Organism: Locusta migratoria; assembly: GCA_026315105.1. Lineage (NCBI taxonomy): Eukaryota > Metazoa > Arthropoda > Insecta > Orthoptera > Acrididae > Locusta > Locusta migratoria. The sequence goes on from CM048745.1 coordinate 314,513,768, forward strand.
GTACAAGCAGCTATAATTAATGAAAATTGGGAACAGGGTGAGAAGAGTAAATTTAAAGGCTGGGTGAAGAAGGTCAATTGGATTAGGAAATGGGCACCAGATGATTGGGCAATTCATAAATATGACTATATAAAAAGATTAGGAGAGCAATGTGGGAAAAATGAGACATATTACAATGTTCTTAAAGAAATATTAGGAGGGGATCCAGAATTTGATGAATTGAGGGTACAAAGCATATTCTCATTGGAAACTAATAAAATGAATGATGAACATGACTCTGTAAATGATGGATCTAGTGATGAACAAGAAATAGGGGATGATATACAAACTTTTGTCATATATAATAGTAAACTGTATGACGGTATGAAAGAGGTGTTTGAAAAAGTATTTGCAGGTGATAACATAGAACCATATAGCCCTAGTAGTGAGGATCAGGTATGCAACATGGTAAAGTACTGCATACATGAAATAGAAGACGACCCGTTAGCAGAGACTGAATTAGAGACAAATGTGAATGAATATGTGCAGCCAATCATAAATGTCACTGTTGGAGGGGTATGTGAAAATGCACTGATTGATACTGGGAGCTCTATTAGTGGCATTGCAGAAGACTTTTACAATCAGATTAGGACCACAGGAACAGTTGAATTTCCAGTCACAGGGGTGAGAATAAAAAATGCAACTGGAACTTACAGCAAGCCAGTGAGTAAGGAGGTTGCATTAGATGTAAATATAGGAGGGAAAACGTTTAGTCATGTTTTTCTGGTAATAAGAAATCTCTGTCTAAATCTTGTGCTAGGCAATGATTTTCTGAGTAAAAATGGGGCTTGCATTGATTGTAAGGATCAGGTGCTCGAACTACATTCTGGAGGATGCATGAAAAGGGTTAAATTTAGAAGTGCAAGTAATGATAAGGATTTAGTGGCATGTCTGCACATAGCCAAATGTACAATGGATGAGGCGGAGGTTGAGGAAGAGATACGTAGGAAGGTAAACAACACTAAGGGAATTTATGATCATGCAAAGGGGGAGCCGTATTATTTACTGACAGACAATAAGTATGTATTTTCCGAAAAGCCAGGTAAAGTACCAAAATTTAAATATTCAGTAAGGGTAAAACAACATGAGCCTAGTATTGTGAGGAAAGGTATGGGGTAAAACAGTCTCAGAGAATGATCAGTGTATATAGTAGGGTAAGAATTTGTGTAAATTTTATTATTGTAACTTTATTATATATCTGTGATTAATTTATGTGAAGCAGTAAGGACAGGGTTTAAAATTCAGATGTGGTGAAAATGTGTACATAAAGGAGTACGTTATGTTATAAAGTACAGATGTGAACTGAAGATTTTGAGTTTTACATGTTGACACTAGACCTGTGGATGTCGTTTTTCTAATTAGTCCCAGATTAGGATTAGGCAGTGCAATTAGTTTTAAATATGGTAGTTTGGAACAGGTGATAATAATGTGGAAATGCACAAAGTTAAAAATATATATATTTATATTTTTTTTTTTTTTTTTTTTTTTTGGTGCATTGGGGGTAGAGAAATATTTGTATAGGGATATTGTGTATCCAAAGGATCATGTTATGTGTAAGTAGGAAATTCTGTGTGTATCATGTCAGAGTCTCGAAATTTGCAGAAGGGATGTAAGATTATAAAAACAAAATAAAATCTATATTTTCTGATATGAAAGATAATTAAATGAATTGAATAGTTTGTCAGAAGTACAAAAAGTTTTCTTAAGAGTTCATTTTGTGAGATGGGAATTTGGCTACAGTATTAGATTACAATCTCTAAATCCACATACAAATGACAATAACCATGCCACATCTTGAGTTTATTTTCATTGGAGCCGCCTGAGGGATATAAAATAAAAGAACAATGACTTCGACTTTTCTGTGTAACTATATGAAGTTCTGTTTTGATTGTGCTAAATCTGGATAGCAGAGAGGTGGGGTGTGAATCTGATGGATCCCTGGTATAATATATATATATTTGCCAAAAGAAAAATCATTTGTATTCTTTTTTGTTTTCTCTCTCTCTCCCTTTCATTGCTTTCATGCCAGCTGAGAGGACAAGAGAGCTAAAATCATTGCCAGTAGCCTGAACTGCACCGGCTTACAAACTGAAAAAGACGGAAGTGTAAGGACCAGTGCCCATATACTGAAGTGCAACACAAGGGATGTTGGAAGTGAAACTTTTCAGTGCAACGGGAAGTGTATATTAAAAATTATGGTATTCATTCCATAATGAGACAATGACATGGGGTATACCCATCCACATTAGTGATTTTATTGTATGTTCTTGTTGATATGTGTCACATATACAAACTTTAAATATGTACAATTTTACAAAATTTAATTTTTGTCTCTAGTTGTAAGATTTTTTTGTATTGTATTTTCTTATTTTTGTTTGAGGGGTATATTTGTGTTATGTTTTGGTGCTACTTGCGACATCCTACACTGTGTTTGGAAGTCGCAAGTGGGGGTATTATGACATGACAGTGCCCCCAGGCTGATGCCGCGCACTTCTATTTTATAGAGCCACACACATCGGCATATTTAAATCGCGCGCGCGAACGCGCGCGGGGAAATACGAGCTTCGGGAAGTTTGTGACGTAGGGGTTTTTCCGCGGGGCTGGAAAACGGAAGCCGAGTCGCGTGGAGGAGGGCAGAGTCGCCCTTATTTAAAACAACATCTGTGTGGTGAACATTATTTTTTCGCAACTCGCCTTGTACGCCCATAAATGTGTATAATTGGTATGTACTTGTGTTTATGTATTAAGGCGCACGTGGACGGAACAGCACCAAAGCGGGAATCATTTATTGTCATCCCCTAAACGACCACAAAACGTTTTTTCCACTAGAAAGAGGGAAAAGCATGTTCCGCCCCGTCGCAGTACACATGTGGGCGACTTCACACATCTCATTATTTAGACTCAATTGACAATTTTTACACCATAGTGATATCTTATTCAGATCGTTCTGCGGTTGGTTTCGATCTTCAAATCATTCTATCAGACGGTAAATGACGGCGTCATCTGCAAACAACCTAAGAGAGCTACTTAGATTTTCCCCCAAATCGTTTATGTAAATAAGGAACAGCAGAGGACCAATAATACTACCCTGTGTAACGCCCGATATCACCTCTGTTTTAGTCGATACCTTAATAGCGATTACTACAAACTGTGTCCTCTCTCAGAGGAAATCCCTTATCCAGTCGCAAATTTGGGCCGATATACCGTAACCATGCACTTTGATTAAAAGCCGTTTGTGAGGTACGATGTCAAAAGCCTTCTGGAAATCAAGGAATACTGAATCAATTTGCGAATCCTTGTCGATACGACACATCACTTCGTGTCAGTAAAGAGCTAGTTGTGTTTTGCATGAACGATATTTTCTAAATCCATGTTTACCTTTGGCCAATAGATCATTTTCTTTGAGATAATTCATAATATTTGAATACAGGATATGTTCCAAAACCCTTCTGCAAATTCACGTCAATGAAATAGGCCTGTAGTTTAATGAATTACTCCTACTGCGTTTCTTGAATATAGGTGTAACCTGTGGAACTTCGCAATATTTTGGTACAGATCCTTCTTTGAGAGCGGTTGTATATGGCTGTTAAGTAAGGAGCTATCGCTTCAGCATAATCAGATAGAAATCTAATGGGTTTACCGTCCGGACCAGAAGACTTTTTCTTTTTAAGTATGTATATGTTGTTCTTAGCCTAAGTTACTTTAAGTAATTTATTATGGAAAACGGCCAATGTCGCTTATAGTCTTTTTAATGTTCCGATGATGGCAATTTAACCAGTTATCTGAATAAAGATTATAAGCGATATTGGCTGTTTTACGTATTAAATTACTGGAACTAGCTTAGCTGTTATCTCTACACTTATAAGACGCATTTGTTGTCTGTCTGTCCTCTTATAACTCAAGATCCAAACAAGCAAATAACGTGAAATTTGGTACACGTATCACAAAATTACATGGGGAAGGTTCTTAAACAGGTTTCGTTCCATTTTTTGGAAAACCAACAGTAAAAACTGAGAAAAAGTGAAAGTGCGATTTCAGTGTGTCCGTGTATATCTATATCTTCGTACTGATCTTGATTAAAATTTTGCACAGTTGACCTTCAAAACAAGAGGAAGGGCACTGTCTACATAAAATTTCGTTCAGTGCATGGTAGAGGGTACTTATGGATTTCGCCAAAATCCACAGTTTTGCTCCGATCTTGATGAAATTTTGTACACTTGACCTTGAAAACAAGATGAAGGTTACTGTCTATATAAAATTTCGTTCTGCGCATGGGGGAGAGTACTTTGCTTACAGACTTCGATTCTTTTTGTACATACTCCAAATGGAACTGCCAAAAATGTTGTTTAACGCATTGCTTTAACATAAATGTAACCTTTCATTACATGTAAATAAACGGTTTTGTGCGCTTCTACAGAAAACCTTATTTTAAACCCGGGCAAAGCCGGGTACTTGCAGCTAGTCCATAATACATTAATTGAATAGAAGCGCCCCTCCCCCTCAAAAAACAACAAACCTCCAGTTTAAATAGACTTGTAAATTGACAGACCGATGACACCAGCAGTTTGGTCCCTTAGGTTTACAAACATTTGAACATTGTTGTAGAAATGTCCTTCATTTGAATCTCACACCCAAATCTTGACATGCCAGTCATCAGATCGGTACCGAACTTTGTGTATCAATTGAATACCAACCAAAACTTCGATATAATTCGTGGTGTGTGCCACCGTCTAGGAGAACGTGCTTAAACGTGAAGTAATTAGTGACACCTGGCCTATCGACTACAGGAATAGCATATCTGTGAAGGTGCATCCGTGGGCAGATCGGTACAGTGTGCGTTTGTCTTTTCAAGGCTCCTGGGTTCAAGCCGTGGCGATGCAAACTTTTTATCTGTATTATGTTGTAAATTGTTCATCTACATACACCGAGTGTTAGAGAACAAGTTACTGACATGTAAAAGTGCTGCTAATCTAGCAGTAATTTATTATTGTTACATTATTATTATTACTCCCGCACTTGTGGTGGAAATGCTTTCTTATTGTTGCGTTCCAATTGCTTCCATTTATTCTATGAAGCTACGAATATACCCTACAGCAACGGTCAGCAGCTGGCGAACCGCGGTCCACGTCCGGACCGCGGAAGGCCAAAAACTGGACCGCCTAAAGTATTTTGAACGTGTAAGTTACGCACTCCATTTTTTTGTAGATAAAGAAACGGGAAATAAATTTGTAATTTGTTACAGAATTTATCATAATTCCGTCGCAAGCTGCATTTTTTAAAAAGACATTTTAAGTCAAGAATTTCTTAATTTTGCAACAATTTTTGAATATAAAAATCCTGAAATAGACATTTCCATATTATCAAATTTCTTGGCAGATATTAAGAAGAAATTTGCAGTAAGATTCAAAAAAATATACGAGTCGATTCTTAAAATCACCTTTTGAAGTTTCTCTTGTAGTAGAATGGACGGATGTGACTGCGGAGTTGTTCCACATTTCAGCGCCTTTACTCGAAGTGGCAATAACAGTCGTGCAGGAAGACATTTCCTTGCAAACGTATAAAACTGTATCCACTGAAGAATGTAGGAGTCAACATGTCCCGGTAAAATACGATCCAACTGGCTGCTATATTTGGCTCCACATATATTTCTGAAATTTATCATTTTCAAAAATGAATTTCTTGGACAATAATTATCGCTCAAGACTAACGGCCGCGCACTTTGGAGACACTATTCGTATAAGCTGCTCCGCACGTGAACCTAACTTTAAGTATCAGCTCAAGACCGCAAATGTAATTTTTCCCACAGATTTTTTAACAGATATACGCGCATTTCTTTGTATTTCATACTTTTTAGTGAAAATAAAAATAAATAAATAGCAAAAAGTTTTCCTGTTTTTTTTTATTTTTATTTTATTTTTTTATACATTATTATTTTACATTTGTTGCATTTCATATTACTTTGAGAGTGAAAATTAAAATTGTAAATAGAATTACTTTTTCTGGATTTTTGAATACATAAATGCCTGTCAGTTGTGTTTCATGAGTCAGTTGTGTTTTCTGAGTGAAAATTAAAAAAAAATTAATAAGAAACATGAGTTTTTATATCTGGACCTGGATAAAAATTTTCTAAGGAACCCGGACCCCATCGAAGATTACTTGCCGATCTCTGCCCTGCAGGTTTGCTACTTTCAAATAAACGAAGCAAAAGCAAATTGCCAATAACACACAGCTATAAAATCCGAACAGTCATTTTACATGCTAGAAACTCGCTGCTTCGTATAACAATTGCCAACGTCCTGTAGTCAAAAAAGTGCTATAAGCGGGGCTTGAACCCAGGACTCTCTATATAACGCTCTGCCAACATTTACTTTATATATATTCTTGGGTTTGATCGGTTCTTTGCAGAAATTCGCTCGTTCTGTTCTACGTTGTGCGTGCCGTTGTTAGGTTTTTGTTACAGAGGTCCCACATGAACATGATATGAAATGCTCTCACAGTTATACTTTTTCTCCGTTCCGTAAGTCATGAGTTACTTATTATTGTAGTTTACGCGCATTCTCCTGGACGACAGCACATAGTACGAATTATATCGGTGTTTTGGTTGATAAACTATCTATATGCAACGTTTGATACCGATCTGACTGACATCTGGAGGTTTGGGTATTAGCAATCTGTTGTGTTGTGGTCTTCAGTGGTTTTCTGCAGCTCTCCACCCTACTCCATCCTGATTAAGCCTCTTCATCTCCTCATAAAAACGGCAACCCACATCCATTTGAATCTGCTTACTGTATTCGTCTCTTGGTCTCCTTCTGCGATTTTTACCCCACACACTTCCCTCCAGTGCCGCATTTACGATTCCTCGATGTCTAAGAAAGTGTCCTACCAATCGATCCCTTTTTTTAGTAAAAAATTCCTTTTCTCAAAAATTATGTTCAGTACCTCCTCATTAATTATCCAAAGTACCCACCTAATCGTCAGCATTCTTCTGTTGCACCATACTTCAAACGCCTCTATACTCTTCCTGTCTGAACTGTTTATCGTCCATGTTTCACTCCAGTACAAGGCACAAATTTACAATTTGTCACAATTCGAGAAAGCTTTGTATACAGTGTACTTCTTGCCCCTGTAAGTCTGTGATTCTACTGCGAACTTTATGTAATACTTGTATGTGAATATTATTCTTGTTTCCTGTACAGATACCTGAAGAAGAATTTCTCGAAAGCGGTTGTGAATAATTCTGCAACCTTGCAACCTCGTAACTGGTGGCTGTTTTCTTTTCCAGCGTATAAAACACAGTTGCTACAATGGATAAACAATTAATATTTTGTTAGTAATCGCTTACATAAAAAACTGAGATCAGATCGAAAACGGAAAGATTTAAGTGTTCATTTTTCCTGTGCGCTGTTAGAGAACGGAGTTACAGAGAAACATAATAAAAGCAGTTGATGAACCCTCTGCCATGCACTTCAGTGTTATTTTTTTGGTTCCTGTGTTGCATAACGTTAGCTACTTAAATCGAAATGTTGAGAGTTTGCCCAATAAATTGTAATGCTATTCCAGCGTGTGTGTAAATCTTGTACTAGATATTTTGTGGGGCTCGTTAGGATGTTTAAACAGACTGCAGCGTTGAAGTCTATTTGATTGAAATAGGCTAATGATTTCTGTACTTGGGGTTTTAGTTTCCAGCTTGCTTGCTTATAAAAAGATGGTTTTTGACGAATATTTGGAAATTTCAAAGTGTAAGGAGTTTTAGTTCGAATAGTACAGTGTAATGTCTTTCCTAGGTGTGCCCCATTGGCAACTGTGTGATTGATATGACAAGTAATTTCCTTGCCGGCCGCGGCGGCCGAGGGGACTGCGGCGCTTCAGTCACGGTCTGCACGGCCACTACGGTCGGGGGTTCGAATCCCCCCCTCTGGCATGGATATTTGTGCCGTCCTTAGTTGTAGCTAGTTCATAAGTAGTTTATAAATTTAGGGACTGATGACCCCGTAGTTAAGTCCCATAAGCTCTACAAACATTTGAACATTTTGAGTAATTTTCTGACGTATTTGAACTTTCATGTTAGCTGTCAATCATCGATGGTGGTTCTTACAAATGTGCTACTGTCCAAGGGAGGAAGAGTGGGGTTGGGTTTTCCATAGGTTATCATCTTTAGGACGGCTGGCTCCAATAACACTAACGTGGACGTTCGATTTGTTCTAGAACCCCGTTTACCATACTACTGACTTGTACAAGTCCGGCTGTAGCTCAAAACAGGATTCCTTTATTAGACAATTAGTTCTATAACGGAATAGAGTGCAAACCAAAGCTTAACACAAATGTAATACAGAGTATAGATGTGATCATGGATCGAATGACTAACAAATTTCAGTGACTGATATCAACAGAACAGCGTGTACAGATATAACACAAGGTGGAAACGATTAAGCTGACAAATCTGAAATTCGTTATTTATTTAAAGTAAAGACCAAGGATTAGATTACAAATGCAAAACGGACTGAGTATGGATTCTGTTGCGACCTCAACAATGACTGTTTTGTGTACTGAGACCACCTGAGAACAAGACTTAATTTCATTAACAAACAAATTATTATGTTGTCAGCAAATTGTATAATTAGTATTATTGTAAGAAGCACTTTTCACAATTGGTAAGAGACACTGGAAGCTACCTAACAAACTAGTTTATTGCGATTTTTGTAACGGAATGTAAGAGCATAACAAACCAGAATATTAAGTATGTGGAAAAAATTATCAACAGTCACACAAAAATTTACCTCCCTATTCGGACTGCCAATCATAAATTTAATTTCACTCACTTTTTCTGTTGACAGCAGCTACGCTTCATGTAGTGCATTAACAAAATGGGTATCGAATGTAGTCATGAATTATACTCAGTAAAGTCAAAACTTTTATCTACTCTGCCTTGACTGTTACAACGCACAATATGAGATAGCTCGCTGATAATGCTGGGAAGATCAACTATGCCGTTTATAATATCATAAAAGAATCTAGAGCCTATGAAAATGCTGAATATGTAAAAACATCCTTTAATGACACTATCCTCTAAGTGCAACAATTCTAAAAATTGAAGATATCGTATAAAATATTCACTAAAAAGAAATGATCTTAACTGATAGGAATAAAAAGACAGAAATTGCAAATTATTATTATTTTAACTGATTCAGTGACAGCCATCATTACAACGAAAAACAAAAGAATGAAGTTACCTTACGTATTAAAGATTCATTTTTCACTGTCGTTATCTAGAATAAGTACATTATACCAAAAAATTTCATTATCTCCACATCTTTCTTTGACAAACAACTGCTAACAGCCAACTGCTACAACAGCCAACTGCTACAACAGCCAACTGTAGCAACTGCAAAATTCCACAACTGTCAACCGCCGAAACTGCCAAAACTTGTATAACTTATACAGCTCGAGCGGCAACTTCTGCAATTTCTCTCACAAGTTCAGCAACTTCTGCCACATCTGCTATCGACGTGGCTTCGCAAATCGGTTCCGTATTTCTTGATTTCCAGAAGGCTTTTGACACCGTACCTCACAAACGGCTTTTAATCAAATTGCGTGGTTATGGTATATCGCCCCAAATTTGCGATTGGATAGGGGAGAGGACACAGTTCGTAGTAATCGATGGTAAGACATCGACTAAAACAGAGGTGATATTTGGCGTTCCACATGGTAGTGTTATTGGTCCTCTGCTGTTCCTTATTTACATAAACGATTTAGGGGAAAATCTAAAGAAAACCAAAGACTGCATTTTATTGGCAGAACCCTTAAAACATGCAACAGAACTTCAAAAGAAATTGCATACACTACGCTTGTCTGTCCATTTTTGGAGTATTGCAGCCCAGTGTAGGATCCTTATCAGGTGGGTTTGACGGAAGACATCGAAAGTCCAAAGAAAGGCAGCTCGTTTCGTATTGTCACGATACAGGGGAGACAGCGTTACGGAAATGAAACAAGATCTGGGATGGGAATCATTAAAACAACGGCGCTTATCACTGCGGCGTGGGCTACTTACGAAACTTCAATCGCCAACATTCTCCTCCGAATGCGAAAATATATTGTTGACTCCCACTTACATAGGTAGAAATGATCATCAGAATAAAATACGAAAATTCAGAGCTCGAACGGAGAGATGCAGGTGTTCTTTCTTCCCACGCGCTATTCGAGAATGGAATTTGAGATAAATAGTTCGATGAACCCTCTGCCAAGCACTTAAATGTGATTTGCAGAGTATCCCATGTAGATGTAGATGCCGCGACTTCAGCAACTTATGCCCAACTACAAACCTCTCCAACTGCACTAAAGACGCCAACCACTGCCGTCTCACAATCTGCGGCAACCAACATCTCTGAGCAGTCAACAATAACAACAAAATGTGGTGATGCCACCTTTCATTGTTATTAAACAATCATTTGTGCTGTTATTTAACTTTACTCGTTTGTAAATTGTCTAGGCATTTTTATACATTATGCTTCACATCAGATGATGGTAACTTTGCTTACCAAAATCAGCAAACCCAAATATATGACCAGTGTAGTGGTATTGGCTAAGAAGTGTTTTTTTTTTCTTCTACCCACATTTCAACATGAGGACATTATAAAACCATTCAAAATGAAAAACAAAGTCATACGAAACGTTATACTCTCATCATGGAACCAGACTAGTAAATTGATATGGACGCCAATAGAAATTATACCTTATTTTTTATTACATCACCAACTTCTAAATTTTATTAAACCATACAAAAATGTACTGGTTACATTCTGATCAAATGGGTCCCACCTATGAAACAGAGAAAATGGTCATACATGTATAGTTCAATTATCAGTATGATATGTGACTTACCTATTATTGTGGAATTTTTGTATCATGTTGGCTTAATTTTGTAACATGTCTTGGTTTTTTATTGTTAATATGTAGCTGCAGGCTATCTCGTTTGATATGCAAATTGTAACATAACAAAAAGGAAGACTAGTTACGATTTCTCTAATCTGACGATTTGGTACACAAAGCGATTTAATGTTTTATATGCAAATTTTCTGATTAATTGTTATTATAAATTGGGTCGCCACTATGTTTTCCTAAGGATGGAAAAGTTAATCTTGATCTGTCTGACCAGTGGCGTGCATCACACTAGGATTAAGAGTATTAGTTTAGTTTCCCTACTTCTATCACAGAAATTCGTTAACTCATAAGACTAAAGGACACTTTTAGTTTCAGAGATCATTCCTTATTTTATATTATCATCTAATTATCCTCTTTGATATCTTAGGCAAACATTTATATTCCCCTCCAAAATAGTGATGGGGCCGTTAAATGATGGTATTGAAAAACTGCAATAAATTCAGATTATTATTCAAAATTTGGAGGTATAACGTAACAATATTAGGTGACCAAGTGTCACAATACAATAACATGAAAATACGAAATGACGAGTCTTATAACTTTAGACAAATGAAAGACACAATATTACAGAATAGGTAAAGCAGACAACAATCCCAAGATTGGTTTGAACACCACAGTGCTTTACTAGGCATGGTCCTGTTTGGAGGTGGCATGCCGTTGCCTTCCTCCGACCTTAGAACTGACTTACCCAGCCAGTTATAGGGGGACCTATAGTTTAACATGGGTTCCGAACCACGGTGCTACTCGATATTTTTCACATGAGCAATACTGCCAGACCTAGGACCTGGCGGGGATCGAACCCGCGACCTTCGGATTCATAATCTGCCACTCTACCACTGTGCAACCGAGACGCACTCAATATTATACAGAATTATCCAAAATTATATTATACACGATTAATTAGTAGGTCCGTTTCTTTTCCTATTTATTTGATTGGTAGGTTCTCTGAAAATATAGCCAATAATTTATTTCATTTTGTACAATTCAGAGATTCTACCAATGAAATAAATAGAAAAAGAAACGGACCTACTAATAACTATTATTCTAAGCTGACAGGAGAAGATAGAAGGCTTGATCTCGCAGCGGCGGTGTCAATATGGGCAGACTGCAGCATGAGGCTGTGGATCCCATCTGCAAAATCAGTAACAATTCTTTGAATGTTTAGCAGCAGAAGAGGTGAACCAGCAACAAGTGAGGCGTTTCCTTCACACCTTCACGAAATCACAGAGTCCCCCAGCATAAAACAAAAATAATTAATATCGTCTGAGCCTGAACGAAGGCAGCACACTGCGACAGATGGTACTTAACGTATATACTGGAGACGGCGTAGCCACCAAGAACTAAGCCCGAATGTGGTTGCCACAAGCAAACCTACAGCTCAAAAGTCCGTGCGTTGCAGTGTCTGTTACAAGAGCTCCCGTACACTTCCCAGCGCTCGGCTACTCCCGCTCTGCATCTCAAAACAAATATTCCTTGTCTGATCTCTACAACAGGCGAAACCAGACTCTCCAACTTCCACCATACAACAACTAACCGCCGACTACCAAGTGTTTCCAGATTGAGTTTTCGAAATTTCCCCATAGTAGACAAAAACATGCCACAAAAATCACACTATTTTAACAACTTTTCCCGAAATAACTGTAACGTAACTATTTCTTCAAATTATTATTTATTATCAGTATTGGTAGCTTGAACAGATGGAATTATGGGTTCATGAAGCATAAGATTGCCACACACAGATCTATATAAACAAAAATGAATGTTTGTCTGTATGTCCTCCATGTGTTCATAAACCATTCATCCGATTGCAATGAAACTTTGGTGAACTGTCCAGCATACGCCCACGGAGGTTTCTGACCCAAAAATGAAGGAGCACACGACACATAGCTCAGTAGATATGACGTCATAAATAATGAGAGATCACCGCGTGAGATTTATGCGTCAATTATTGGAAAATGGGAGTAGTTAGGAACCTGCAACAAAGTTTGTATGTAATTTCGGACGTATATGAAGCGTTTTGTAACTGACCCTCCCCTCCCCCCCCCCCCACACACACAAAATAATGTTCCGCTGTAGATGCAGTAAAACTGTCGCATCAGACATGACATTGTATCCTTAATCTCTATCTATATAAAAGCGACTAAACACAAAATCTCGAAAACTATTTCGCCTATGAAGCTGAAATTTGGCAGGAATGTATTTTATAGGTAGAAAAAAATCAGCTAAGAAAGTATTATGTGATGGGTGCATGGCGGAGAATCTTCTACAGACTGACGAAATCTGCAGTTTCATTCCGATCTTCACGAAATTTAGCACGCTTGAGCTTCAAAACAAGAGGAAGGTCGCCGTCTTCATCAAGTTTCATACGGTGCATGGAGAAGGGTACTTTGCAACATAAAATGGATCCCAAAATACCTTGGTCGCGCCATAACTTGAGAAAGGCTCGACCGATTTCACAGATCCTTTTTTTTGTTGTTTCTTAGAACGAGGGTTATATGAAATAAAACTGGAATATTAGAGAACAAAAAAGTGCGTTTTTCAATGTGACCCTGCGTTTCTATTGCATAGATATCTATAGTTTTGTTCCGATATTGATGAAATTTTCCTCACTCTACCTTAAAACAAGAGGAATGTCACTGTCTGTATAAAATTTCGTTCGGTGCAAGGTGGAGGGTACTTGACTTACGAAATTTTACAAAATGCATAGTTTTGCTCCAATCTTTATGAATTTTTGCATACATAACCTTTAAACTAAGAGGAACTTCACTAGGTACATAAATGTTTATATGGTACGCGACAGAGTGTACCTTGCAGAAAACTTTGCCGAGAGAGGGAAAGGTAGAAACGAACAGAGAGATGGGAGAGAAAGAGTTGGATGCAGAGAGAGGAGTGAAGGGGATGTGGACTACGAGAGAGTAGGATAAATAAACACTCGGGCAACGCTGGGTTTACAGCTAGTATATGTATAAATAGTGCATAAGTAACATTTAATTTTGTAAATGAATCGGACCTGACTGGAAACATTAAAAAGAAGCGTGCTCTAGCGGCACACTTTTGCTTTCTTCGTGGTTTTTCCATTATTATATTCATTCACCAATACAGGCTACAGCAAATTAAGTAATAGATGAGAGAGCTAGGTGGCACTTGTACAATTACGGCGGCATAATGTAAATAGGTTTTCAGTGTCTTTATAGAAATATGAAACATAAATTTTCCCTAGATTATATTTGCTTGATGTATTACTGTAAACACATTTTGTTACAAAGTATAATAAAATTCAAAAAATGTTCAAATGTTTGTATAGCTTATGGAACTTAACTATGGGGTCATAAGTCCCTAAACTTACAAACTACTTATGAACTAGCTAACACTAATGACGGCACAAATATCCATTCCCGAGGGGGGATTCGAACCCCCGACCGTAGTAGCCGTGCAGACCGTGACTGGCGCGCCTCAGTCCCCTCGGCCACCGCGGCCAGTTATAATAAAATTATGTTACAGTACTGTAATCACAGTACTAATGACAGAACTGTTAAAAGTTAAAATTGAATTAAAATATCAATGAAATCGGTATAACCATACTTATAACTACAGAAGTGACATGAGCGCGAGACCACTGTGGTTACTATATAAATCCTCCGACTTAAATTTGGTAAGCAGCATTAGAAATGAAGACGACGAAACGAACTGTATATCGATTGATTAGAGAGAGAGATTAAGTAGAAATTATTTGAACTAAAGTATCAAATGGCATTAATAATAATCCTACGCAGGTGAAATTCTTCTCTGGTTTATCCAGTAGTGAAACCTTTTTCCCAAAAAATTTCCTCAAGGTTCCCCTTTCTTCAAAATTTCCCCAAAAAAATGTTTCCGCAAAATTGCGAAAAAATCCCCAATCTGGAATGTGACTACCACACAACTGACGGCGACCATGGCGACCGTTTCATGGACTGTACAGATAAATTACTCGGTCTTCGACCATAGATACACTCGGTAGGAACTAATAACGCTAACCAAAGTCAGCGACGATACGAAACTGTTGCCACCCTTCACACTGTTATGATATACAAGTGTAATATTCCAAAAATTGTGTTATTCTTGAGAGCTGCTTTCTTTATGTTGTATGAGATTTTGCTTTGTTTTTACGACTCCGTCACGATAAAAATATGTCGCGTTGATTTAGAGTTCAAGAAATTCTAGCGGAACTGGAATAGATGAAATGAATGAATTGGAAGTTAATGACTTAGAAGCAGTGGTCATTACTACCGCAGCAGGATGACGATAAAGTAACAGATGAAGACATTGACGAAAATGTCCTAACAATGGGAAGGTATGTAATTTCTGTTTTAATGAAGGCCTATAGGAATTTTTAAAAACAGCTTTTCTTTTAATTTGTCACCCAAGGTATAATATTACTGTAAAAAAAGGTTGCAAAAATATTTGTTTACGTTTTGAAAAATAATATGCTAATCAGAGGCTTCGTTTGTCTTCCTCTCTGTGTTGTTATCGTCTATTTTTCATGTCCCTGTGATGCTACGCTCCAGGCCGAATTTCAAAGAGTGGTCCAGTCAACATACACAAAAAATTTCTCTAAACGTTCAAATGCTGTGATGTAACTCTGCCTTTTGTTGACGGTGATAAATATAGATAACGCTGAGGCTACAATTACTCGGCTGACCTTGTTTTTTGTAATCCACCACATGTTTACTTCTACAGTTTACTGGCACCGCCGTTCGTTTCCCGAGGCAAACAACTCCGTTCAGTGGGGTCTGCGCCGTCGCCGTGGGCACAATTCCAGCAGTACTTCGCTAAATGAGGACGTGCCCCAGAAATGAGGCGTGGCAGAGCGCCGAGCAAGTTTCAGTGAATCGTAGAGGAGGCGTCAATTTGCATCTACATTAATCCAATATAACGAGATACTTGTTGAGAGTGAAACATCGCTCTTTCCAATCATTTTACTACGCAATTTCGAGGTAGCTATTTTTACGACTCTCCGAATTAAAGCGGTCATCAACCTGAAGCGCTTCTATATTTAATCGTCACTCCTTCCCGTCACGTAAATGTTGAAACGTGTTTTGATAGACGCCTCTGGTACAGGTACTTACCATTATTTAAGGTTTTCCTTCTTTCATCAGCATGTATAAATTCACTATCGCAGTATTTTTTTGCTTGAATTGTCACCAGCAGATACGTTAACAAGTGTTGACATTGTAACAATGTAGGCGTCGGCCTCACGCCAGTTCACTTTTTCCCCGATGTAATTTGTAAAATTTACAGAATAATATAACTGTAGGACAACGAAATTACGTTTATGAATTTCATAATTATGGATAACATTTAACAGTTTGGAAAACGACTGTATGCTTTAACTGATGATAGTCTGATAAAGCTGACCTTCCAAGCAAACAGAAATGACCAATAAATAAATAAATAAGTAAAAAATGTTCAGTCTCTGTTGCAATATTTTATTATTCAATAACCCGTTTCGCTCTGTTAGCGCATCGTCAGACTGGAAAAAGACAAATGTTTTGTTACAGTCCGTGTACCTGGCGGGCAGCGAATCTAATGTGGCTAAGGTGAGTAAATTTGAAAATTAAGACTTACTTGGGCGGAGATGGAGCCACAGAGCTATCTATAGCTGTGTAGGAGGAATCTTAACAATTGTTGTCATTGGGCGCCTGCAAAGAGTAAACGGACAAAGTACGTTAAGATTATTTGAACTAGAATGACTCGGCACTAAAGGGGTGTGGTATGGAAATTAATGGAACGCTTTTATATGATAAAACTCAGAGGAGTAGCTGTCGCGGCAGGTCCACGTATACAACTGGTAGTATTTTTAATAACTGCGGAACATATGCGACCGTTAAACAGAGCGGTATGGGCGGAGTTACGCCTGCGAGAATGAGCGGCTTGCCAAGCGGTAGCTTGGTATTATTAGAGATATTTGTGACATGGGGGAATGAATTTTGTGAAATGATACATGTTGGTATGAAACAATAATAAATGAATGAAAACGAAATTATTAGAGGCCTGAGGGTGGGGCGGAAGAAAGATGTTGTGAATTGTCAGAAGGGGGGTCATTTTGGAAAAAGATGGATAACATGATGTCGTAAAAAATTTGATTTTTTGTGATGAGTTGTTCGTTGAGACTGTGTTCTGTGGACCGTTTTACAAACTTAGTGATTTCTAACTCTTCAAGAAGTGAGAGTTTTTTTCCTTTGGGGGCGATGTGAAGAACTTGTAATTTGTCAAGGGGAGGCTGAATGTTTTTGCTTCTTTTGAGGTGCTCGGAAAAGGCCGAATTATTTTTGGCAGCGCCTTTCTTGGTTAAAAGATGTTCTTGGAACCTAGTTTTGAAGGCTCGTCCAGTTTGGCCAATGTATGATAAGGGGCACTGCAAACATTGTATTTTGTAGACGCCTGACTGGCTAAAAGTCACAAAAGTCACAAATATCTCTAATAATACCAAGCTATCGCTTGGCAAGCCGCTCATTCTCGCAGGCGTAACTCTGCCCATACCGCTTTGTTTAACGGTCGCATTTATGTTCCGCAGTTATTAATAATACTACCAGTTGTAAACGTGGACCTGCCGCGACAGCGACTCCTCTGCTGCTATGGTGAGTTTTATCATAATAAAGCGTTCCATTAATTTCCATACCACACCCCTTTAGTCCCTAGTCATTCTAGTTCAAATAACCCTTACGTACTTTGTACGTTTACCTCTTTTCAGGCGCAATGACAACAATTGTTAAGATTCCTCCTACACAGCTATAGATAGCTCTGTGGCTCCATCTCCGCCCAAGTAAGTCTGAATTTTCAAATTTACTCACCTTAACCACATTCGATTCGCTGCCCTCCAGGTACACGGACTGTAACAAAACATTTGTCTTTTTCCAGTCTGACGATGCGCTAACAGCCCGAAACGCGTTATTGGATAATAAAATATTGCAACAGACACTGAACATTTTTTTAATTATTCAACACTGTTGCTGCACCAGTCGCCACCACCACCACCATCATGGAATGGAATGAAATGTAAATAAATAAGTAAACAAAAAAAAAAAAATAATTTAAAAAAAGAAAAGCTCTCAGGAAAATAAAGTAAAACACTCTTCGTCCGCGCATCAAATCAACAAAGGTGAAATTAATCCCCAGAAAATAGAAATGGGCAGTCGACAATGTCAGGCATGTGTAACTTAGGTCGGTCCGAGGGGCATGCGCGGATATGATACGCGACCATTCGTGGAATGTGTGAAATCTTGATTCAAGTCCCGGTCCGGGACAAATTTTCACATGTTACCATCATATCGTACAGCCGATGCTGATTCATGTTCGCAACTGGGAATAAATTCCTTGTATTTAACTGGACATATGTATTCACCGTAGTGTCCGTTATCTCTGTTGTTGTTCTGGTCGTCAGTCCAGAGACTGGTGTGATGCAGCTCTCCACCCTAGTCTATCCTGAGCAAGCCTCTTCATCTCCTCATAAGACCTGCAACCTACATCCATTTGAATCTGCTTACGGAATTCATCTCTTGGTCTCCCTCTACGATTTTTACCCCACACACTTGCCTTCATTGCTAAATTTACGCTTCCTTGATGTCTCAGGATGTATCCTACCAATCGGTCCCTTCTTTTAGTCAAGTTACGCCAAAATTTCCTTTTCTCCCTAATTCTGTTCACTATCTCTTCATTACTTACGCGATCCACCCACTTAATCTTTAGAATTTTTCAGTAACACCACATTACAGAAGCCTTTATCATCTTCCTGTCCACACTGTTTATCGTCCATCTTTCTCTCCTAAACAAGGCAACACTCCACACAATTGCCTTCAGAAAGAACTCCCTTATACTTAAATTAATATTCAATGTTAATAAACGTCTCTTTACTAAAATGTTTTTCTTCCCATTGCCATTCTGTATTTTATATCGTCTATACTGCGACCATCGCATGTTATTTTACTGCCCAAGTAACAAAACTCATCTACCAGCTATATTGTTTCGTTAGCTAATTCCTTCAGCATCGCCCGATTTTCTTAGACTGCACTTCATTACCCTTTGATTTGCTCTTGATAATGTTCATCTTATACGCAACTTTCAGCACACTGTTCATTCCGTTCAACTGCTCTTCCAGGTCCTTTGCTGCCTCTGACAGCATTAAAATGTCATCGGCAAAACGCAATGTTTTTATTTCTTCACCCTTAACTTTAATTCCGTCTCCGAATTTCTCCTTGCGTTCCTTTATAGCTTGCTCAATGTACAAATTGAATAGCATTGGAGAAAGGCTACAACCCTGTCTAACTCCCTTCACAATTTCTGCATCTCTGTCAGCCATTCAACTCTGATAACCGCTGTCTGCTTTTTGTACAAGTTGTAAATAACCTTCCGTTTCCTATATTTTACTCCTGCTGATTTCAGAATTTGAAAGAGTGTATTCCAATCAACATTGTCCAAAGCTTTCTCCAAATTTACAAAAGCTAGAAATGTGGGTTTCCCGTTCATTAATCTATCTTTTAAGCTGAGGCGTAAAGTGATTATTGCCTCTTGTGTTCCTACATTTCTTCTGAATCCAAACTTATCTTCCCCAAGGTCAGCTTCTATCAGCTTTTCCATCCTTCTAAAAATAATTCGTGTTAAAATTTTGCATCTATGACTTATTAAACTGATGGTTCTGTAATTTTCAGATCTGTCTGTGCCTACTTTCTTTGGAATGGGATTTATTACATTTTTCTTAAAGTCTGAGGGTATGTCGCCTGTCTGTATCTATATAAAATCGAAAGGACATTCATTCACTCACTCACTCTGACTAAACACGAAATCTCGAATACTACTCCACCTCTGAAGCTGAAATTTGGTAAGAATGCAGTTTGTAAGTGGAAGACGTCATCTGAGAAACGATTTCGCGATAGGTCCGATAGTTCAGGAGATATGACGACATAAACACATGAAAACGTCCCCCTCTTGCGCCACATAATCGGTCCAGTATTTGAAAAGAAGAGCACTTTGTGACTTGCAGCAAACTTTAAATATAATTTTAAACCTTTAGAAGACTTTTTCTCGCTGACAACCATAGGAAAATGACGAAAGGAAAATAGTTTCTCGCTAATTACTTTTCCGATGTTCATGGACTAAAAACCACGGCATTAGGTATGACGTTACAATTTATAATTTCTACACTACAAATTGTAGCCGCAAGAAATTTTACAGACAGTATACACACATATAGTTGAATGTACCTTCTAAATTTTTATCACAGTACGACACGTAGTTCATGAGACATGAGTACATAAACAGTAACGTTACTGGAAAACCGTCCCATCACGCACCAAGTTTTAATCTATTACTACTTTATTACCAATTGTATTCGCAACATATTTTAGAGTCATACAGCGCTTATACAACTGAACAGATATTCAACAATTATACAATTGTATAACATGTAACTCAATAAATATGAGATAATATATACTGCGATGGGCAAAAACTTTTCACATCACGCATCACATTTTATCACATTTCTTATTTACTGTAAGACACTCCTTATTCCAGTGAGCTTAAGGAACGATGACAGTGCTGTTGGGAACTTTGAAGCAACTTTGAACTGTGAAGCGAATAGCATTGTAGGAAGAAGCAATAGACGTCTATAGTGTTACAAGGAAAGGAAGAGAATGTAACAGTGTACATCCGATGAATACGGATTATTTTCGACAGATCTACCTTTTAACTTCCAGAGACATCAGTTTGCAGTGAGACTTACATTTTCTATCATGATTAATACGTCACAGGGCAATCTGTCAATACTGTGGAGTGTATTTGAAATCTCCGTGGTTCTCAGACGAACAGTTTCTTGTCACTTGCGTTTTCAGCTAGCTTTAGATATGCCTGCTTGTCTGAAGTCAATTGTCATCGGTTGCATCAGTGAAAACAGACACTGTTCAAAAATGTGCAAATGTTTGTATAGTCTATGGGACTTAACTACGGGGTCATCACTCCCTAAACTTACAAACTACTTACGAACTAGGACGGCACAAATATCCATGCCCGAGGGGGTATTCGAACCCCCGACCGTAGTGGCCGTGCAGACCGTGACTGGAGCGCCTTAGTCCCCTCGGCCACCGCGGCCGGCACAGACACTGTCCATTGTATTTAAACGTATAGCACTTTGTCGTCCAAACAACCAAAGATAAACTTCATTTAAGTAGAAGCTTGGCTGTAGAGCTCAGACAGGTATTACTAGACTGGCAATGCCGCATACAGTATCACCAGTGTCCCTGAAGCCTCGCCCAGATAGTTCTATACTATTAATGTGTGAACAGTCGTGTGTGTAGCTACAGAAAACAATCGTAAAAATACAGGATGAACTGACATAACTACGGCGTCTTTAGTATTTTGACACAATTGTCAATTTATGGGTTGTATATGGCTGTAATTTTTCATACAGGAAACTGAAGATACATACAGTAATGAGTTGCATTGATTTACGTTTTGTTTTATGTTGCCAATTCTATTCAACTTCGGCTTTATTGTTTCGAGTGTTTTTAGGAAAACCACAGTCTGCTTTGACACATAAAATAACGAGTCGCATTATTTGCTGTTTTTATTAATCTATTACCAGTGCTGATCAACTTAGAAATTTAATTCAATAGCGTGGCCGTTATAATTGTGCTTTTTGTTGTAGATAAGCCGTATGTTTATCATTTTGAGTGTTTTGTCTAAAACTACAGTCAGCTTTAACGGTATATAACATGTCCTGATAACACGATTCTACGACGTACGTGTACGTTTCAGCTGCTACGGAAGTATAAAATCAAATGAAAAGCATGTTTAATACAACTAGTTAAGCTTACAATGTTATTTCGTGTCAGATGACCATAGTAATACCACACTGAAACATTTGACGTGAGGTAAGGCAAGATGGCGGTGTGAGGCTTCAGTCCAGAGGCAAGTTTCCAGTCTAGTACTGTATGTCTGTGATGCAGTGAACTCATTCCAGTGGACACTTTACAGAGATCTACGTTCCATTAAGACCAACCCTATAAGACATCTGGCAGAATAGTCAAGAAGCATGTTACCAAGGAGGTTAGAATCTCTGGAGATTCTGAGAAAGTGAGACACTGAGAAAGTGAAACTGGGCACTCCGGAATTTGTTCGTGCCCAAAAGATTTGTCGTAGTGTGTGTGTATACAGTAGTTCTAATCGTTGAAATGTACGTCATATGTAAGTAAATACTCCGATGTGACAGTCAATTTAGTGGCGTTACGTAAACAGGGCAATATTCACACAGGGCTTAAGTGAGAAATCTCTGACTGGGCACAAAAGCATGGCCCTTCTGGTTTCAACCAATCCAGTTCTCAGCATAGATAACGCCACCTCCCTTATTATAACCTCTTTGATATTATCATACAATATCACTTTCACTCTTATTTGACATAATATTTTCTCACAATTATCGAAAAAATATAAAAACGAATTATTGAAATAATAATCAAATTAAATAAATAAGAAACGCCGAATGGAAAATTATGTGTCCGATATTTGTAAGTATCATACACGACATAAAATAAATGACTACTAATTAATACGCCCAGTTACAAAATTAAATAATTAAAAGACATTGGAAGTAGCGTTTAAGGTTGTACTTGCATTATATCGCCGATAGGCAATTAATTCACTGCAGTCCCAAAAAAAGGAAAAGAAAAACTAACATTTTCTACTGCCTGCAATGTGGTAGGTATGCTTGACGAACTGATAAGAGTAACGAAATATTATTTACCGATGAATTAAATAATGCTGAAATCGGACAATATGACAAGAGTAAATACTGGTGGAATCTGAGGTAGTAAGAAATCACATTTTGGAGAAGGTGAAAGACATTTAAATACTCATTTGGTAGAGCGCTTGCCCGCGGAAGGCAAAGGTCCTAGGTTCAAGTCCCGGTTGCGGCACACAGTTTTAATCTGGCAGGAAATTTCATTTAGATACTTATCCGACCCCCTATAACATTATTCTCACAATGTTTGCTTTTTCAAAACCCGCGGCAGCTACAATAGGCCAACAAGGCTTTCATGTTCACCAACAGTAAAGTAAATGATTCTGGCTAAATGCTGCATTCAGTCGAAAATTCTAATTTCCCTGCCTAGTACAGTGTTGGTTAAATAACGAACTACGGTCGGGGGTTCGAATCCCCCCTCGGGCATGGATATTTGTGCCGTCCTTAGTTGTAAGTAGTTCATAAGTAGTTTGTAAGTTTAGGGACTGATGACCCCGTAGTTAAGTCCCATAGACTCTACAAACATTTGAACATTTTTTTGAAATAACGAATTAGATTCGGTTGCATGCTTTCTTTGGTCTTGCTCTTCTAAGCTATCGACATTCTTGTGTGTTTTGTATGAAGTATAAAAGTTAGCCGCGGCGGATTAGCCACCCGTACTGGAGCGCCTTGTTGTGGTGCTCGCAGCCGTCCGCCGTCGGGGGTTCGAATCCACCCTCGTGCATGGATGTTTGTGTCGTCTTTAGTGTAAGGTAGTTCATAAGTAGTTTGTAAGTTTAGGGACTGATGACCCCCGTAATTAAGTCCCTTAAGCTTAACAAACATTTGAACATATAAAAGTTAGGTTTCATTTCTTTTGATAATACTATTGTATGGGTCAATAAATGGACCTTGCCCATATCTCTCCTCTCTGTTCCTTGCGTCAGTATTTGTGTACGATAGTGTTTCTACCTTCTCCTCTGTCTTCTTCGTTCAAAAGAAGTGGCAGGAATATTACATAGCTCATAATTACCCATTAAGGGACTAATGTTTGACAAAAAGAACGTAGCAACTTCTCTCTCATGTATCAGACGCAATAGCATGTGCCGAAATTTTATGAATTAAAATGCAAGTCCACGTTAAGTGTACAGGATATCGTGATTGCAGACTGACGTCACCGTCGCATTAGGAATAGGCTTGAGGCAAGTTATTACTTTGATGGCTTCGTGGACTTCCCGTTACGTCAGCAGGCAGTTGATAATTTTTATGTCGTCGCAGAGTCGACTAAATGAGACTTTTAATTGTTCGCTGCTGCGTGACAAAGTTTGTTATTCGTATCAGAAACACAGATTCTACACCGAGCTATGAGGCTGTTTCTGATGCTGCCTGTGAGCTCCGTAGGTAGTGGATGTTAAACTGCTAGAAAATGATGCCATCTGAAATACCCTTAGAAGGAGTCTTTCTGTTAATTGCCATATTTTTAAGATTTAATAGTAATTTTGTGATTTCTACTTATTGTATGAAAATTAAAGAATCCTTTATAATGAAAATGTATTTCAACTCTGCAGTGGAGTGTGCATTGATTTGAAACTTTCTGGTACAAACTGTGTACTGACTGGGAATTGAACCTAAGAACGTGGCGTTTCTTCGACAACAGCTCTAGTAACTATCTTTAACATGTTTAAAAAATATGGTTAGCTGAGCATTATCAATATAATTAATTGTAGCCATGATGGCTAAACAAATATTCGTATTTCTGCTACTAGTAACTTTATTTGTTACTGTTTAATTTGACATAGCACAACGCGTTTCGAGCTTGTTTTGCTCTTCATCGGCGCTTTTTAAGCATACAGAAATGCGTACGTTAACTGTAATTTAGTTATCTAAAGTTCATTTGTTATTATTGGTGGTTGGGGATAGATTGAGATGGATGTGTGTCCCACACGTCAGTGTGTTTCAGAATTACATTACTACACCAACAATCTTCTAGGAGATGTGGGAGGCGTCTTGAGGAACAAAGTGAGAATGGAAACCCATGGCCGGAAACGCCATTCAACGACGCTACGAAGAGTCCAAGTTCAGGCACCACCTCCTGCCGCTAGACATCCCCTCCAGCAACTTCGACGCTCTGTAGCGTAATTAGATGGCGTTTCCGGGCATGGGTTTCCATTCTCACTTTGTTCCTCAAGACAGCTACCACATCCCCTAGAAGTTTGTTGGTGTAGTAGTGTAATTCTGAAACACACTGACGTATGGGACACACACCCATCTCAATCTTCGACGTCCATTTACGCAGGACGAAATTTTGTGACAGACACTTTTTTATTTCTAGCATGTGAGGAATCGCGCTACGAAGCCCGAGTGCGCGAATATATATTCACCGTGAAACGCTTTATTATAATTTTCTTAGTCAGCGGTTTTGACGTATGTTCAAATGTTTGTATAGCTAATGGGACTTAACTAGGCTGTCATCAGTCCCTAAACTTACAAACTACTTATGAACTCCAGAATGAAACTTTCACTCTGCAGCGGAGTGTGCGCTGATATGAAACTTCCTGGCAGATTAAAATTGTGTGCCGGAACCGGGACTCGAACCTGGGACCTTTGCCTTAAGCGGGCAAGCGCACTACCGACTGTGCTATCCCGACACGACTCACGATGCCGCCCCAACTTTACTTCCGTCAGTACCTCGCCTCCTACTTTCCAAACTTCACAGAAGCTCTCTTGCAAACACGCAAGACTAGCACTCCTGGAAGAAAGGATATGGTGGAGACATGGCTTAGCCACAGCCTAAGGGATGTTTCCAGAATGAAACTTTCACTCTGCAGCGGAGTGTGCGCTGATATGAAACTTCCTGGCAGATTAAAATTGTGTGCCGGAACCGGGACTCGAACCTGGGACCTTTGCCTTTCGCGGGCAAGCGCACTACCGACTGTGCTATCCCGACACGACTCACGATGCCGCCCCACAACTTTACTTCCGTCAGTACCTGGAACTTATGAACTACCTAATACTAAAGACGGCACAATTATCCATTCCCCACGGGGGATTTAAACTCCCGACCGTAGTGGCCATGCAGAATGTGACTGGCGCTCCGCCGACCGCTCGACTACCGCGGCCGGCGCAGTTGTACCCTAGAAGATTTTGTATTGCATAATAAGCTCGGTTAGCATTTTGCAGTCTCGCTTTTATTTCTCCCTAGCTCAGATTTCGTTCATCTGTCACTGATCCCAGAAATTTGAGCTGTTCAACACGCTCTAATTTGTGTCCACCAACTATTAGATGTGATTGGTTATCCTGTTCATCTTTGAATCCTTGAACTATCGTGATTTTGTCTTCTGATCATTTATTTTCAAACCAATAATTGATGCTTCAGCTGCCAGCTCCAAAAATAATTGCGTAATCTCTGTTTCCAATGAATACTATGTCATCTGCATACGCTAACACGTTAATTTTGTTTTCTTGGAGGATTCCAGCAGGTATTAATTTGAGCTTCCTCACAATTCTTTCCAAAGCTATATTGAAGAGAACGGGAGACAAAGCATCTTTTTGTCTTAACCCAGTTCTATTTTTAAAATGGTCAGACTTTAATCCATGTAATAATACTCTGCTTGTATTTTCATCCAAGCATACTTTGCAGAGATTTATCAATTTAATTGGGAATCCATATACAGTCATTACATTCCAAATCGATGAACAGGTCATGTATTTTTCTGTTTACATTCCCAAACTATTTCATTGCAAATATGTTGTCAGTAATAGATCTGTTTCTGCGGAAGTCATTTTGATAATCCCCAATCACATTTTCTGAATTTGGTTTTAAGCGGTTTAGCAATAAACAAGATAAAATATTATAACCTGTATTGACTAGTGATATTCCTCCTTTCGACATGCAAGGAATATTTTGACAACCTACTAAACTGTTCTGATCCAGAAGCACCAATTACTAGGTCCAGTAACAGTCACAATTGTGAGGAATTTCCAGAACCCTCATATGAAGAAGTGATGAAGTAAATCAAACGTTTAAAAAATGGAAACGCAACTGGCAGTGACACCATCACAGCTGAGGCACTGAAATGTGGAGGAAAACCACTGCACGGACGTTTATTTAATCTCTTATAGATAATCTGGAAAACAGAGATCATTCCAACAGAGTGGAGTGAATCAGTAATAGTCTCTATACATAAAAAAGGAGACAGGAAAGATCTCAGAAACTATGTGTGAAACTGCTTGAAACATTGCATTTTTTGTAGTCGATTTTTGTTCTGTTGACACATTCTACATCTACATCTACATCGATACTCTGCAAATCACATTTAAGTGCCTGGCAGAGGGTTCATTAACCACCTTCATAACTTTTCTCTACCGTTCCATTCTCTAATAGCGCGCGGGAAGAAAGAACACCTAAATCGTTCCGTTTTCGATCTGATTTCTCTTATTTTATTGGGATGGTCATGTCTCCCTAAGTAGGTGGGTGCTAGCAAAATATTTTCACATTCAGAACTAAAAGTCGGTGATTGAAACTTCGCAAACAGATCACGCCGCAATGAATAACGTCTTTCTTTTAATGTTTTCCACCCCAATTCGTGCAACATTTCCGTGACGCTTTCCCCCCCGTAACGTGATAAAACAAAACGAGCTGCCCTTCTCTGAACCTTCTCAATATCTTCCGTCAGTCCCACCTGGTGAGGGTCCCACAAGGGGCAACAGTACTCCAAGAGAGGACGCACAAGTGTGATGTAGGCAGTCTCTTTGGTGGAGCTGGTGCATCGTCTAAGCGTTCTGCCAATGAAACGTAACCTTTGGTTCGCCTTCCCCACAATATTTTCTGTGTGTTCTCTCCAGTCAAAGTTGTTCGTAATTGTAACTCCTAGGTATTTGGTAGAATTTACGACCTTAAGGTTTGACTGATTTATCGCGTAATTGAAGTTCAGCAGATTTCTTTTACTGGTCATGTGTATTACTTCACACTTTTCTTTATTTAGTGTCAATTGCCAATTTTCGCACCAAGTAGAAATTTTGTCTAAATCGCTTTGCAGTTGCTTTTGATCCTCTGTTGACTTCACTGACCGATAAACGACAGCATCATCCACGAACAGTCTAAGGGAGCTATTCAGATTATCTCCTAAATCGTTTATAAACACGAGGAAGAGTAGGGGACCAATAACGCTTCCCTGTGGAACGCCACATATCATTTCTGTTTTACTCGATGACTTACCGTCAATTACAACGAACTGTGTCCTTTCTGATAGGAAATCGTGAATCCAATCGCACAATTGGGGAGATATTCCATAAGCACGCAATTTCATTAGAAGCCGCTTGTGGGGTACAGTATCAAAAGCCTTCCGGAAATCCAGAAATATGGAATCGATTTGAGATCCCTTGTCGATGGCACTTAACACTTCATATGAATAAAGGGCAAGCTGTGTTTCGCAAGAGCGATACTTTCTGAATCCGTGCTATTGGTTAATAGGTCGTTCTCTTCGAGGTAGTACATAATATTCGAACAAAGTATATGTTCCAAAATCCTACTGCAAATCGACGTCAATGAGATAGGCCTGTAATTTTGGGGATCACTCCTATTGCCTTTCTTGAATATTGGAGTAATTTGGGCAACTTTCCAGTCTTTGGGTATGGATCTTTCGCTGAGTGATCGGTTGTAAATTATAGCTAAGTACGGAGCTATTTCATCAGCATACTCTGAGAGGAATCTAGTTGGTATACAATCTGGCCCGGAAGATTTATTTTTGTTTAGTGACTTAAGTTGTTTTACTACTCCAGGAACATCTACTTCTAAGTTTCGCATGCTGGCAGCTGTTCTTGGATTGAATACTGGAGTGTTCACTTCGTCTTCTTTGGTGAAAGAATTTCGGAAAGCTGTGTTTAGTAATTCTGCCTCAGCAGTACTGTCGTCGGTAGTATTACCATTGCTATCGCGTAGTGAAGGTATTGTTTGTGTTTTGCCGCTAGTGTACTTCACATATTACCAGAATTTCTTTGGATTTTCTGCAAGATTACGAGACAGGATTTCGTTGTGGAAACAACTATAAGATTCTCGCATTGAAGTCCGCGCTAGGTTGCGAGTTTCAGTAAAAGATTGCCAGTCTTGCGGATTCTGTGTGTTTTTAAATTTTGCATGCGTTTTTCTTTGTTTCTGCAACAGTGATCTGACCTGTTTTGTGTACCACGGGGGGTCAGGGAAAGTCGGATCATCGGTGACTGGGGAATGAACCAACTAATCTTTTATTGACTCAAAACAAAGGAGCGTGAGGGTTGTAATATTTGGATCTTTTACACGCTCCCCCACTCATTTTCATCCTCACGTTCGTCCACCAAAGGTCTTTTTTCGTGGAATTTTACTTATTTTTTGTGGCAATTGTGTACTTCATTCAGTTATTCAGTGTAGCTAAGTCAAGGAAGTTTATAATGACCTTCAAAGTTCACTTCCTTATCTGAAACCAAGTGCGATAATACTCCATTTGTTGATCACAGATATCCAATTATATATATTTGGGATCACCGTTCCACGTTGTGTTCTGGGTGAGTCCATCACAATCCGACTGTTAGCTTTCAATTGCACTAAAACTATCTTATGCTCACTTCGAACAATCTGTACTGATTTTCGTCATCTTTGTTTCGAAGTATCATGGAAATTGACTCTTTCTACCCTGCTGGTCATATTTGTTCCTGTTCCATGAGTTACCATCTCAAATAACTTCTCCGACAACAGAATTGTGGTGAAATACCTGTCAAAATACACGCAGCTTCCAGGCGGAATGGTTTGTAACATCCGAAGAACGACAGAATGACCAATATCCAACTCTGTTCCAATCAGATTTGTTGAAGTACCTTGGTACATTTCAAAGTCCGCTACTATACCTGACGTCGATGTAATCACAAATTTTTAAAACCTAAAGGCGTAGGCTTATTTTTGACAAATTGTTTTAAGTTCCACTTTCCTGAAAATGGAATCATCTGCTCATTGATATAATAGGATTTGCAATTTCTAAGAAGGTTTATACAAGCATTACTAACAGCATTGATAATTGGCTGAACTTAGCACTGTTGGAATCTACAAGGTAAAAATTATTTTTCAAGGGAAGAAATCTGTCACAATACTTAATGCTGGATAGTACAGGGAGATTAAATCCTTTCTGCCAGTATATTAAAATTCTTGGGTACCGTTTCACACCCATTATTAAATTTAATTCAAAGAATTGATTAAGCTCAACTGCATTCGTAAGTAATAATTTACCGCTTTTTGCTATTGAATACATATTTGTGAATTCTGCTACAAAAATCTTCAGGAAAATACTGAGACCAATACTGTAAAGGGTTTTTCTGTATCACTGTATGAAAAGAAAAAAAAGATATTACCATTAAGTGGTATAGACGACAATCATCATCATCATCATCATCATCATCATCATTAGATATTGATTATGCCTTTCAGTGTTCAGTCTGGAGCATAGTACCTATAATAAAATTCCTCCATCATCCCCTATTCAATGCTAACATTGATGCCTCGTCTGATGTTAGGCCTTCGAAATCATTCTGCACCGAATCTAAGTACTTTCTTCTTGGTCTACCTCGGCTCCTCTTAACCTCCGCTGCCGAGCTCATGAGTCTCTTAGGTAACCTTGCTTCTCCCATGCGTGTAACATGACCCCACAATTACAGTCTGTTCGCTCTAACTGCTTCATCTATGGTGTTCATTCCCAGTTTTTCTTTGATTTCCTCATTATGGACACCCTCCTGCCATTGTTCCCATCTATTAGTACCTGCAATCATTCTTGGTACTTTCATATCTGTAACCTCTACCTTATGAATAAGGTAACCTGTATCGACCCAAATTTCACTCCCAAACAACAAAGTTGGTCGAAAGATAGAGCGGTGCACTGTTAACTTAGTCTTGGTACTTACTTCCTTCTTGCAAAAGAGAGTAGATCTTAGCTGAGCACTCTCTGCATTAGCTTTGCTGCACCTCGATTCCAGTTCTTTTACTATGTTGCCATCCTGTGAGAAAATACATCCCAGGTACTTGAAACTATCTACTTGTTCTTTGTTCCTTCTATCTGGCACTCACGACAATGTATAAAAAAATACGTGAAATAAACTGACATGTACTTTACCTCTATTTTGGAAGCATTGGTAGAAAGAAAACTCTTCTTAACAAAGTCTTTCTTTCTCCACATGCACCTTCGCTGCGTCATGGTCTATTTAGAAGGTTATTGTGAACGGGCATCAGTACTTTCTTCGTCACTGCTTTCGTCTGTAGATGTTTCCTTTGTATCACTCACTCCTTCTTTCGACAGGATTTGTTTATATTTAATTTGTTGACTAGGAAAATCGAATTTTTTTTTGACTAAGTGTACTGTGTTACTAACAGTAGGCAAAGTTTAAATGCCGTTATTAAACAGGGGCGCTAGCTAGTATTGTAATAAATTTGTTGTTATAAGCATTAGGGACTTTCTTAGCTCTACTAAGGTGTGTCTTGAAGTGTGCTTTATTCTGCTATTACATGTGGAGATATTACTTGACAAAGCAATGTTCCTTTTCGGCCATACCATTGCTAATGACCAATTTGTAGACGGGGTGTTAAAACATAATCTTCCTTCTGATGGTTACCTTTTGTAACCATGTTCATAGTCCATTAAAAACTGTACTGTGCCGTATTGAAAAGTGATTAGATGACGTACAAGAAAGTTTTGTTATGTGGGCTGTATGAAACGCAGACGGAACGCTATTACAATCATACTTTTGAGGATAATAAATCAGTTCAACTACATCATTGCATGAATGTCTATCATGGTCTGTTAGAAATGTGGAAAATAAGATGAAAGTGTTTGAAATGTGTTGCTACAGAAGGATTCTGAAAATTAAATATAAAACTGGTACAAAAGTGAAAAAAGCAAATAAACACGTCTCTTACCATAATCGATTACAATTTTACACAAATCCCGCAGTCATGCTGAAAGTAGTTAGCTATAAGGACCAGCAAACATTTAGTAAGTAGCTCTTTCAGAAATGTTTTACAATATAGTATTCGATTATATCTAGATTCTCCAAATGAAAAATAATGCAGAATTTCAAATAATGCCGTTAGCCAGTTTTTACTTTTCTTTATAGAAGTGAATTGGCCACGTAGGATCATTTTACAATTTTATTTATTTATCCAGTCTCCAGTAATCCCGCACTTTTACTGGCCTGCTTCCTTTGAACTTTTGTCCCAGTTCGACTTATCTTTTTCCTAAATTCGTATTTTTTTCCAGAAGTAATCAAATATTTCTTTTTCAATTATTGATATGGTGTCTGTTCTTTTCGAATATGTAAATTTACGTTCCGGGTTGGAAAGAAGTCCAAGGACAAAGTTAAAAGTTTGTGCTGGACCGTGATTCGAACCAGGATTTTCCGCTTCGGGCCAGCGGTCGCCTTAACCAACTTGGCTATCCAGGCACCCTTCCCTCCCAACCCAAATTCTCAGCGTGTAGCCCCCTGCCCATTGATTCCTCTTGCTCGCAGCCTATACTGGATTCCCGCAAAGGACCGAGCGTTTGAATGAGTCCGAGTTGAAATTGTCATTGCCCGTTGTGAGCATATTTACAATTATTGATATGGTGTCTGTTCCTATCGGACATGTCCTGGAGACCCTGTTTCGAGACCGGGTCTCGTTGCTTCGTAGTTTCCATCCATCCTCCGTCTGTAATTCACCCTTGCTTTTTTTTAAAAATTCTTTTTTCCAGTTCATCGAGAGGCATTAACTAGCATAGAGAGGTCCTTTTCTGACGACGGTGCTGTAATGTCTGATTTTTGCACTATAGGATATACACTTATTGTTATGTCACACCTATTCTTAAATTTCTTAACCCTCTCATCCGTCTCATCTCTATTAATTCAGCCATCTTACTGCAAAACTATTCTCAACAAATCATAAGAACATTGGTACCTTATATTTTATATTTGGTGCGTGACCTGGAACAGTAGGAACATCAATAACAATAATTATTCGAGCAGAACTAGGTCAACCATGATCAAACTTATAATTATTAGAGCTCACGCATTCATTATAATTTTCTTTATAGTTGCACCAATTATAATTGGAAGATATGGAAATTGACTTTTTCGATTAATAATTGGAGCATCAGACATAGCTTTGCCATGAATAAATAACATAATATTCTAACTACTTCCACCTTCATTAACACTTCTTCTTCTATCTTCTATAGTGGATAACGGAGCCGGTACAGGATGAATAGTTTACCCCCACTAGCAAGAGTTACTACACACAGAGGAGCCTCTGAAGACTTAGCAATTATTTCACTACATTTAGCAGGTATTTCATCAATTTTAGGAGCTGTTCATTTTATTACAGCAATTAATATTCGATCAGATAACGTAACTACAGAACAAACACCATTATTTCAAAAAATGTTCAAATGTTTGTTAAGCTTATGGGACTTAACTACGGGGTCATCAGTCCCTAAACTTACAAACTACTTATGAACTACTTACGAACTAGGACGGCACAAATATCCCGAGGGGGGATTCGAACCCCCGACCGTAGTGGCCGTGCTGACCGTGACTGGAGCGCCTCAGTCACCTCGGCCACCGCGGCCGGCACACCATTATTTGTTTGATCTGTTGCAACAGCTTTATTATTATTATTATTATTATTATCACTACCAGTTCTAGGAGGGGCAATTACCATATTATTAACTGATCGAAACTTAAATACATCATTCTTTGATCCAGCAGGAGGAGGGGATCCCATTTTTTCAACACTTATTTTGATTCTTTGCAAATCCAGAAGTTTTTATTTTAATTTTACCAGGATTTGGTATTACTTCTCATATCGTTTGTCAAGAAAGTGGAAAAATTGAATCTTTTTGAACCATTGGTATAATTTACTCAATATTATCAATCTGACTAATAGGATTTATAGTATGAGCGCACCATACATTCAGAGTAGGAATGGTCGTTGACACACTAGCTTATTTTACATCAACAACAATAATTATTGCCGTAACAACAGGAATTAAAATATGTAGATAAATAGCAATCCTTTATGGAACAAAATTCAAATTTAATCCACCTTTATTATGAGCATTATCCACCTTTATTATGAGCCCTTATTTGTAATTGGTCATAGATTTGGTCTTTTCAACTGAGATCCTGAGTCTCGTCGTACTGCAATTGTGTTGACTGTTCTGCGCTCACAAAGCCTCTTACTGGCAACTGTGGTACCTGCCACTTCTGCCCTTACGTCAGTGCTGCGTGGACGTCCTGAACCACATTTGCAGGTGTTGCACAGTTGACGCAGCACGTCCAAATTGTTTGCCACTTCTCCGATAGGACCATCCAGCCACACTGAAGGTCATTTTTCACCTCTTTGAAACTACTCAGTTGGCTGTAGGAAGCACGTCTCCGTGACCTGCTACCTGTTTGCTTCGCACTTTGATACCAACTGAGCTGTAAAGATTCCCCATCTCCTTGCCCATTTCTCACATGGCATCTTGCGAGCCATGGATGAAGGGCAACTGGCAGATTGTGCTTTTCTCGATTTCAAAAAGGCATTTGACGCGGTGCCCCTCTGCAGACTGCTAACGAAGAAACGCGCTTATGGAATAGGTTCACAGATTTGTGACTGGCTGGAAGACTTCCTAAGTAACAGAACGCAGTACGTTGTTCTCAACTGCAAGTCTTCATCAGAGACGAGTGTATCGTCAGACGTGCTCTAAGGGAGTGTGATGGGACCGCTGTTATTTTCTATCCATATAAATGATCTGATGGACAGAGTAGTAATTTGCGGCTGTTTGCTGATGATGCTGTGGTGTATGGGAGGGTGTCGTCTTTAATTGACTGTAATAGCATACAGTATGACTTAGACAAAATTTCTAGTTGGTATTATGAATGGCAGCTAGCTGTAAATGTAGAAAAATGTAAGGTGATGCGCATGAGTAGGCAAAGAAATCCCATAATGTTCGAATAAAGCATTAGTAGTGAGCTTCTTGATGCAGTCGCGTCGTTCAGGTATTTAAGGTGTAACATTGCAAAGTGATATGAAATGGAACGAACATGTACGGACAGTCGTAAGGCGGACAGCCGACTTCGGTCTATTGGGAGAATTTAGGGAAGATGTACTTCATTTGCAACGGAGACGGCGTATAAAACGCTTGTACGACCACGTCTTGAATATTGCTCAAGCGTTTGGGACCCGCAGCAAATCAGTTTAAAGGAAGACATGGAAGCAGTTTAGAGGCGAGCAGCTAGGTTCTTCACTGGTAGGTTCGACCAATGCGACGGCGTTCATTTCGTGAATTTCTGTTGAGGGAAATTAGAGGGCCAGAATTGGAAACATACATTTCGGTTAAAGATAACAAAGACAAGATAAGAGAAATTAGGGCACGTACAGAAACAAGTAGACATTCTTTTTTTCCCTCGTTCTATTTGGAATTGTAATAGGCAAGAAAATGCCTAGTAGTGGCACAGTGTACTCTCCGCCACACAACTTACTGTGGATTGCGGAGTATGTATGTAAATGTAGATGTAAAGGATTCAAAAGATGGCTCTCTGGCAGGTATGTCCCTACAGTAGTTGATGGCGGGCTACGTTGAAACCAGTAAGAGTGTCTCTTTGTCCACATCGTGCCATTTGCCTTCTTTGGATCAAAATCGACGTCGAGTTTCTAATTTTTTCCCGGCAGTGTACATAAAATAACGGAGTGGTGTATTATTTATTCATAATGTAAGAGTATTACCAGCAGTGTAACGTGGCATATAGCGTGGCAGGGGTAGTCTAACCACCCTGTACGTACTAATACTGCTGCTCTGCTAGCTATTCAATGCTGGCTGTCGCCATTATATACTACATTTACTCGAAGTTAGTTGTATACAGCAATAAGTAAAGATGTTTCGCCGGTCTCTTTCCATAGATGCACTCCCCCCTGCAAGACCACATGCCTGCCCCTTAGGGAAGGTTTCTTGGGCCCTGTCTGAACTGGTTATGTCGACTCCCCTCTTACAAGGGAGCACCGCCGTTGTCGTTGATGAGCACAGCCGCAAGTGGACCATGGAAGCTTCTAAAACGATATTCATTCGTGTGACAAGGATAGTCCGCTACGTATTCAATAGATACTTTTGTGCCCTTCAGATCCTAAATAGAGATAGTCACTTTTATGAACCACAGAGAACTGCTGATGAAGCAAATCTATTCATAACTTATTTTAACATCATGAAGAGCCACAACATTATTTTCATCAATTTTTGTAGCGCTGTTGTTACAGTGGCATCAAGAATAACTATATCGGTATACTGCAAGATTTCCTTCACGGCATGGCATTTTAATTTTGCATGTTACAGTATAACGATTGTGATTGAGACGAGTACAAAATAAATAAATAAAATAAAAAATAAAAAATAGTGGTTCCTCATGATTTTAGTCTGATGAAGCAGATAGCGAATTATTTGTTTCAGCAAGAGATCTTGGTGGTTCTTAAATGTACATTCTTCAAGATATTCAAAGGGATTAACGTACAGCATACACTATACCCGTCACATTTTAGTTAATGTTAATACGGGAAGCATCTACCGTTAGCCATTATGACTGCTTTAAATCTTCTGTAAACACTTTCAATAAGATGCTTAGAGGACATTAGAGGGGTAGCAACACATACTAGCCTATACGTTTCAAAGTGGCGTACAACATTTTATAATTAATCGATAAAAGCTCTTATAGATATAGAATAGATTATTGAAGTAATATTACGTTGGACTAGATTGAAAAATGTAATGAAAAATAATTGAATCTCGTTGTAAATATTAATTGAAACCGAAGACTGCATATAAGATTGTCGAATTGTAGTAAAGAACAATAAATTTTAAGTCTCTCCTATTGTAGTAAAGAATAAAGTCTAAGTCTCTCGGATTGTAATAACGAACAATAAATTCGTAGAAGTACGTTTTTAATGGTAATATTGCTTTCCGAGTGTCTATACCCCACCTCCCGAAATAGACAAGCGCGACATATACACTGGTTAATAAAATTAGCGGATCAGTTGGGATATCTAGGTTCTGAAGTATTGTCATCGGCAGACTGAACTCAAATGTGGTAATAACAAATAGTAGCTGCAGAGGGTGTTGATGTTGACTTGTATTCACTCTACCAAATGAATTACTAATGCGGTTGGCTTGAGGTAGTGTAGTGAGCAGGTAGTGCAAAGCAACAACAACCTGACTTTCCCGAACTTATGGTGTGGAGAGCCGTAGGAATGTTGGAAGCGGGGCAGACACACAGAGGCAGGTGGCTGAAGCTATTGGAGTGTAATAAATTCCAGGACGTGGACAAGATTTCGGACATCAACCGTATAAAGAAGGCAAGGCCGAGGTCGGCCATGGGTAACATCAGTAAGAGATGACCGTTATCCCTAGTTAACAGCCCGGCGAAAGTGGAGGCAAAAGTAACTCAGCTGGAATTGTCTCCCTATGTAAGTGGGTACTAACAATATATGTTCGCATTCTGAAGAGAAAGTTGGTGAAATAAACTTCGCAAATAGATCTCGCGGCAACAAATAATACCTTTCTGTTAATGATTTCCACTCCAACTCGTGCATCATTTCCATGACACTCTCTCCCCTATATAACTATAACACGAAACGAGCTGTCCTTCTCTGAATTGTCTCTAATTGATCTGTCAGTCCCGTGTGGATCCCACAATGCGCAGTAATACTCCAAAATAGCACGCGCAGGTGCAGTGTAAGTAGTTTCTTCAGTACAACTGTTGCATCTTCTAAGTGTTCGTCAATGAAATGTAGTCTTTGGTTCGCCTTCCCTACCATATTTTCTATGTTCTTTCCAAATTAATTTGTTTGTAATTATTACTCCTAGGTATTCATTTGAATTGACTGCCTGTAGATTTGACTGATTTATCGTGTAACTGAAGTTTAACGGGTTTCTTTTAGTGGTCACACTTATCATTATTAAAAGTCGGTTCCCAATTTTTGCAAAATGCAGTCGAGATTTTGTGATCAGCCGGACAATAGTCATTCCCTGGTGTGGAAGAACGTGGAACTCGGAACAGTCCTGCTTCTGTGCAAGAAAAATCACCATATATGATTCTATTTTAGAAAATACTGATCGTTAATGAAACACTATTAAAGAAAAATAGTTAGCCCCGATCGCAAGAGATTTTCTAATTTTTATTTTTATTAGACAACCAATTTCAGTCTGCTTGTGAGACCATCTTCAGGCCAAAAGGCAGGTCTAGTACCGTTGGCCAGGGAAATGGAAGCAGACAGAAATCAGTTTCCTAATAAAGATAAAAATTACCTTGCGATCAAGACTGTGTTAAAAAAATCACCATATCACGGTGGTGTTGGGCTGGACTTAATATGTCGTTCAGAATGGTACTTTGACTGCTCAGAGGTGTAGTGACCAGATCCTTCGACCTTTTATTGTGCCCTACTCTGGTTCCGTAGGAGATGGGTTTTCTACGGTGGACCATAACGCTCGTCCCCGCAGAGCTGCACCGGTGGACAACAAGCTTGAAGCTGAAGAAACTGATCGAATGGAGCGACCAGTTTGTACATCGGTCTTAAACCCGACTGAGCGTGTCTAGAATACAGTCGCATTGCAAGTAGATCAGCGCTGGTGGAAGAATGGCCAAAGATCCCTCACGAGTTGTTTGATAACCTAATATTGTCCGTGCCACGCAGGTGTGCAGTTGTTCTGGCCGTCCGAGGTGATCACACACCAAACCAGAAGGCAACGAGAATGACTTCTTTACATTATGGTATCCCCACGGTGCCTCGCTCTAAGTAAATGCCACGTAAACCTCCAGCAAAGAAGGAGAGCACAAAATTTCTCACTGTATCACAATCTCAAATTACAACCAACATCTGAATAAACCTAACTGTTCTGAACAGTGTAGATACACATAGGGGAATCTTGAACAAATCAGAGGCTAAATCGTGAATGAATTTGGGTGCAATACTGCTACAAAGCGATATATAGATTCAAATGTTCAGATGTTTGTAATTCTACGGGACCAAATTACTTTGGTCACAAGTCCCTAGACTTACAAACTACCTCAACTAAGTTAAACTAACCTAAGAACAAAACACATATCCATGGCCGAGGGAGGATTCGAACCTCCGACGCGGGAGACCTCGCTGATATGCAGATGATGCCTTTTTGTTAATTTCCTTAATCGTGCTTCTTTGAAAAAGAATCGAGCTTTATAACGCATTGTATCATATTAATGCCTATGCCTCTGGCATAAACTCATAACGATTCAACTAAGATTACTATTTAATCGCCGGCCGCGGTGGCCGAGGTGACTGAGGCGCTCCAGTCACGGTCAGCACGGCCACTACGGTCGGGGGTTCGAATCCCCCCTCGGGCATGGATATTTGTGCCGTCCTAGTTCGTAAGTAGTTCATAAGTAGTTTGTAAGTTTAGGGACTGATGACCCCGTAGTTAAGTCCCATAAGCTTAACAAACATTTTTTTGAACTATTTAATCCAGTAGCACTAAAGAGCTCGCTCAGATGCCAGTCCAAAAGAGACGTCAAGAACATCAGATAAAATAAATAAGGAACGAAATTCCTGCACTGGTTACATACAAATTGTCAACTTCTTCTCTGGACGCAGAAAATAAGTTTATTTAATGCTGATATTATTGGATTCATAAAAGGTAATAATGTTAGAAAGTGTGGTCTGCAGCGAATTCCACGTTCCAGCTCTACGCAGAATTGTTCCATCCGGTTTAGATCGCAACTCCATGGAGATTAACTCATTTCGTAAATGTTATTACCCACTCACCACAGCATCACAGTTGCTCTTTTGCGGTAAGATGCATTGTCGTTCTGATACCGACAATCATCTGAATGCAGCACAGTGCTCTGAAATGTGTTTACAACTTTCTGCATTCAGTGTCTGCCTAATCACAATTAGGGGTCACACAATAACCACGAAAAACACCGTACCGTAATACTGCAGCTTACTGTTGCTGCTGTAACATTACTGTTGTGTTGCTGCCTGTACGCGTTAATGTTAAGCTCCGCGATTAAAAGATTAAGGATTTTTGTTAAAATTTCGGTCATAGAAAAATCGGATAAAAATGTGATTAAATACTGTAGACAAGGGTGGATTAAAATAATACACGAAATGATTGAATAGAATGAAATGGCCGAATACAGATTGGGGTTGAGGTAACATGCAAAAATAATGTTACAGTGAAAACTTAAGCAATGTACCCATTGTAGCTTCTTTCTGAAAATGTCGATCATAGCAGCTGAAACTGTTAAGCTGTTGAGTGGTTTAGATAAACTTTATGGTAGTTTCTGCAGTAAATTAATGTTCAGACTGTTCACCTTCCAAGTCATTGTTGACGGCCCGTGTGTTTAAGTTTGATAAGGCAAATAACAAACAGAAAAATCTATAGGACTTCACGAAACTGTTAATACGAATGCAGGTTCTAAAAGGAAAAAAGGTAATGATTTAAAGTAATTTATCAGGATTTAAACAAGGTAATAAACGAAGCGAAAGTGATCGCGTCTGAACATCAGGTTACGACGGAATATCTAGGAGCCGAAAGCCTCAAAGAAAATGAATAATTAAGAAAGAACGGAACATTATTAAAGGAAAACAGGGTGGATACATTGCTCTTAAAAATAGGGTATATTTTAAATTAAAATGTAACAGCACTCACACTTACATCCACACTTAATGCCGGCCGCGGTGGCCGAGGGGATTGAGGCGCTCCAGTCACGGTCTGCACGGCCACTACAGTCGGGGGTTCGAATCCCCCGTCGGGCATGGATATTTCTGCCGTCCTGAGTATTAGTTAGTTCATAAGTAGTTTGTAAGTTTAGGGACTGATGACCCCGTAGTTAAGTCCCATAAGCTATACAAACATACAAAACATCCACACTTAATAGCCTCAAACTAGAGAGTGTCTGATCGCGGTTCCATTCTCTCGACACGGCGTAAGAAACTAAAGACGAGAGTAAAAAACCTTTTCACAAGTAAAATATTACGAGAAGGAGGGAAACACGACGACAAGCTTCGCTGATCGATAAAAAAATATTAATTTAATTATGTATCGTTACACTACTATGCATGATGACGCATAGCGTTCTCAAGGCATTCAGGAAACGCAAACCTTCACGTCAAGCTTGCCTGAAGGTGTAACGTGATTCATCACTCTGAGTCACTTGTTTCCAGTCACCCAGCAAGGGCACGACCAATTTTCTTCCCGAGCTTGTGCCCTAATAATCACGCTGTCGACGGGACATTAAACACACATTAAACCCTTCCTTCTTTCCTTCCGTCCTTCCTGTCATCCACCAGCAAGTGCCGTCAATATTTGTAAAATATATGATGTGATATTCCATGCTATTACATTGTCGTCGGATGAATTTGTAATTGTTATTAAAAGCCAACCTTTCGTCCCCAGCTGCGAAGGACATTTTAAGGGGATAGTAGCTTATTGGGTTTTCTGCATCAGACATTGGCTCGCTGCTGACAGCAGCCACATTCCGTTTCCGCCCATTTCCACAGAGAAACGCTACTTCACATGTTTGGAATTCTCGGACGCGATTCGCCGATGTCTGTTTCCGTCGTGGAAGAAAGTGGTAAATCTCTTTTTCAGCACCGGAATCCAGATGTTCAGTTTCACGCTCTCCACCTTCCTATTGAAATTCTTGGGTTGATTAACGATTATTATGTCCTCTCTGTGCAGCCCTGCACGGTACCCGCTTGTGGCTGCCAGTACCTGAGTTTTAGCAAATTGAACGTGATGATCTCCTGGCTGGAAAGCATGTTCCGCATGGTTTGTCAATCTCTCAGCTTCTAACAAGTGCTCTTTTAATCGTTTTATAAGCGTTCTTTTTACGTTGCCCACGTACACAACTATACTGAATGCAGTAAATTCCAGCAGTTTGCGGGCATCCTTTGCCATCTTTAGGTGACCCTTTATCTTCCGCGTGAGTTGGCATATTAAGGCACTGCCTTTTCGTCAAAACGTTTCCGATGCGGTCGATAATGTCCTTAATGAAATGCAGGGAAACTTTCGATTTCACAGGAGATTGTAAATCCTTCTTAACGCTCACTTTATCCATTCTGGAGCAATGCAATAATGATGTGTTTTAATTCGTTAAGGAATTTCATTACGGAGGAATAGTATGTAAACCGATGTCTGGATTCAGGCGATGAAGATGATGTATACCATTCCTCAATTATGGGGCGATAGCAACAGTGGTCGACTAAATTTAAATGCATTGTTAATGAAGGGTTAGAGAAATATGTGCCAGTAAAGACGATTAAGGATGGAAAAGATCCACCGTGGTATAATAATAATGTTAGAAAGCTGCTGAGAAAGCAAAGGCTGTTGCACTCTCGATTCAAAAAAGAACACGCAAATGATGACAGGCAAAAGTTAGTAGAGATTCGTGCGTCTATAAAAAGATCGATGCGTGAAGCATACAATAATTATCACAGCCATACCTTAGCAAAAGATCTTTCCGAGAACCCGAAAAAATTCTGGTCCTACGTAAAATCGATAAGCGGGTCAAAGCCCACTGTCCAGTCACTAGTTGATCATTCCGGGGCAGTAATAGAAGAAAGCAAACGGAAAGCTGAAGTTCTAAATATAACCTTTAAGAAATCTTTCACGCAGGAGGACCGCACAAATATACCATCATTTGATCAACGTACTAATTCCGAAATGGGGGACATAGCAATAGGTATTTCCGGTGTAGAGAAGCAGCTGAGAGAGCTAAATACGAAAAAGTCTGCTGGTCCGGATGGAATACCAGTTCGGTTTTACAAAGACTATTCTGCGGTATTGGCCCCCTACTTAGCTTGCATTTACAGCGAATCTCTAATTCAGCGCAAAGTTCCTAGTGATTGGAAAAAAGCGCAGGTGACTCCCGTGTATAAGAAAGGAAAGAGAACTGACCCATACAATTACAGGCCAATATCGTTGACATCGGTTTCATGTAGAATTTTGGAGCATATTCTCAGTTCGAATATAGTAAATTTCCTTGAAACGGAAAAGCTTCTTTCCATGAATCAGCACGGGTTTAGGAAACATCGTTCATGTGAAACTCAGCTTGCCCTTTTCTCACATGACATCTTGCGAGCCATGGACGAAGGGCAACAGGCGGATTGTGTTTTTCTCGACTTCAAAAAGGCGTTCGACACGGTGCCACACTGCAGACTGCTAACGAAGATACGAGCTTATGGAATAGGTTCACAGATTTGTGACTGGCTGGAAGACTTCCTAAGTAATAGAACGCAGTACGTTGTTCTCGACGGCGAGTGTTCATCAGAGACGAGTGTATCGTCAGGCGTGCCCCAGGGGAGTGTGATAGGACCGCTATTATTTTCTATCTACATAAATGATCTGATGGACAGAGTAAGTTGTAATTTGGGGCTGTTTGCTGATGATGCTGTGGTGTATGGGAGGGTGTCGTCTGTAACTGACTGTAATAGCATACAGGTTGACTTAGACAAAATTTCTAGTTGGTGCGAAGAATGGCAGCTAGCTCTCAATGTAGAAAAATGTAAGGTGATGCGCATGAGTAGAAAAAACAATCCTATAATGTTCGAATACAGCATCAGTAGTGAGCTTCTTGATGCGGTCGCGTCGTTCAAATATCTAGGCGTAACATTGCAGAGCGATATGAAATGGAACGAGCATGTAAGGACAGTTGTGAGTAAGGCAGACAGCCGACTTCGGTTTATTGGGAGAATTTTGGGAAGATGTACTTCACCTGTAAAGGAGACCGCGTATAAAACGCTTGTACGACCACGTCTTGAGTATTGCTCAAGTATTTGGGACCCGCAGCAGATCGGTTTGAAGGAAGACATAGAGGCGGTTCAGAGGCGAGCAGCTAGATTTGTTACCGGTAGGTTCGACCAATGCGCGAGTGTCACGGAAATGCTCCGGCAACTCAATTGGGGATC
The DNA here is from genome assembly GCA_026315105.1 of Locusta migratoria. Classification (NCBI taxonomy): domain Eukaryota; kingdom Metazoa; phylum Arthropoda; class Insecta; order Orthoptera; family Acrididae; genus Locusta; species Locusta migratoria. Next base: position 314,557,459 of record CM048745.1, read on the forward strand.
GCTGGAAGAAAGACGACGTTCTTTTCGTGAATTTCTGTTAAGTAAATTTAGAGGGCCGGAATTTGAAGCTGAGTGTAGTACGATCTTGCTGCCGCCTACTTACATTTCGCGTAAAGATCACAAAGACAAGATAAGAGAAATTAGGGCTCGTACGGAGGCAAACAACAACGGCGAAATACGCCCGAATATTAAAAACATGTTACACCATGCCGCGACGTGGGAGTGCGCGGAAACGGAATTTGGCTGCAATCAGTAATGACCTTCAAACAAGCTAAGATCGTCCTCGAAAATGTCCTCAACGAAACGTTGCGTTTTAATAACAAATTTATCCGGCCACGGCATAATAGCCCGGGATTAGTAACTGCGGCATCGCTCTTCACGTTACATAGAGCGCTTCTAAGCATTGACTGTGGAGTTTAACTGTTGTCCAATATACACATTCACGACACTCCCACTGACTTTTGTTACAGACTGAACCAATAGCGCTTCATGCGGCCGAACAGCTACACTCCTGGCCATTGAAATTGCTACACCACGAAGATAACGTGCTACAGACGCGAAATTTAACCGACAGGAAGAAGGTGCTGTGATGTGCAAATGATTAGCTTTTCAGAGCAGTCACACAAGGTTGGCGCCGGTGGCGACACCTACAATGGGCTGACATGAGGAAAGTTTCCAACCGATTTCTCATACACAAACAGCAATTGGCCGACTTTGTCTGTTGAAATGTTGTTGTGATGCCTCGTGTAAGGAGGAGAAATGCATACCATCACGTTTACGACTTTGATAAAGGTTGGAATGTAGCCTATCGCGATTGCGGGTTATCGTGTCGCGACGATGCTGCTCGCGTTGGTCGCGATCCAATAACTGTCAGCAGAATATGGAATCGGTGGGTTCAGGAACGCCGTGATGGATCCCAACGGCCTCGTATCACTAGCAGTCGATATGACAGGGATCTTATACGCATGGCTGTAACGGATCGTGCAGCCACGTCTCGATCCCCGAGTCAACAGATAGGGACTTTGCTCTACAACAACCATCTACACGAACAGTTCGACGACGTTTGCAGCTGCATCACAGACAGGAGCGCCTGCGATGGTGTACGCAACGACGAACTTGGGTGCACGAATGGCAAAACGTCATATTTTTCGGGTGAATCGAGGTTCTGTTTACAGCATCATGATGGTCGCATCCGTGTTTGGCGATATCGAGGTGAACGCACATTGGAAGCGTGTATTCGTCATCGCCATACTGGCGTATCACCCGGCGTGATGGTATGGGGTGCCATTGGTTACACGTCTCGGTCACCTCTTTTTCGCATCGACGGCACTTTGAAAAGTGGCCGTTACATTCTAGACGTGTTTCGACCTGGGACTCTACCCTTAATTCGATCCCTGCTAAACCCTACAATTCAGCAGGATAATGCACGACCGCATGTCGGAGGTCCGGTACGGGTCTTTCTGGATACGGAAAATGTTTGACTGTTGCCCTGGCCAGCACATTCTCCAGATCTCTCACAATTGTCTGGTCAGTCACGGCCGAGCAACTGGTTCGTCACAATATGCCAGTCACTACTCTTGATAAACTGTGGTATCGTGTTGAAGCTGCATAGGCATCTGTACCTACACACGCGAACCAAGCTCTGTTTGAATCATTGCCCAGGCGTATCAAGGCCATGATTACGGCCAGAGGAGGTTGTTCCTGCGTACTGATTTCTCAGGATCTATGCATCCAAGTTGCATGAAAATGTTATCACTCGTCAGTTCTAGTATAATATATTTGTCCAATTAATACCCGTTTATAGTCTGAATGACTTGTTGGTGTAGCAATTTTAATGGCCAGTATTGTAGATTTCTGGATACGATCGGATGAATGTCATAAGTAGGTCTATTGTTTATATATTTGTAACATGGGTTTTACAATAGGGAACGTATGTAGTGCCATAAAAATCGGCAATTAATATAAAAAGTAACTCCACCTTTGCTTTCCTGACGTTTCCTAAAACACTGGAAGGTGTGAAACGGTATATGACAGTTTACTTACGATTCTCCTTTAGCCTTCAGGTATTTACTTATGAATTTCATTTTCTATTAAGAAAAAAATGGAAAGTAAACGCATAAAGAGTTGACCTTTTGCATAAAGACGTCGTTTTTATATTCAGGAATGTCAAATTTCATGCACTGCAATTCCAGAGACATAATTGAATGTGGAATCGAGCAAACGTGAGGTAATGCAATATCTACATTATTTACTATACCAAATCAGCCTCCACACTTATAGCTGAAGGAAAAACCTCGCAGACGTGGCAGCAAAGCGTCAAAAGCAATAAATTGTTTCCCAACATAGAAGAAACCAATTTTACAATATTGTCGCTATATCTGACCCTGAAACGGCAAGTAGTTTGAAGAAATTCGCTTTTTTAAGGAAAAGTAATTACTATCAAAAGTATATGCATGTACCGTATAAGAAAGACAAGTGAAGTGTAGAAGCGTGCAGATCATTAGACTCCATAACGAATTGTTAAGCCTCAAAGAAAATGCATAACATAGTTGAAACATATCATAACAGAAATTTATATTTCCCGTCGCATATGTTTATAACCTCTTACTTACAGCGCGGTGTAAGCTGCCAGAAAACACTTATTAGTATTTATTGATGAATAAGATTACGCATATCGCCGGCCGCGGTGGCCGAGGGGACTGAGGCGCTCCAGTCACGGTCTGCACGGCCACTACGGTCGGGGATTCGAATCCCCCCTCGGGCATGGGTATTTGTGCCGTACTTAGTCATAGGTAGTTCATAAGTGGTTTGTAAGCTTAGGGACTGATGACTCCGTAGTTAAGTTCTACAAACATTTGAACATTTTGAACATTACTCATATCAATGAATCAGTGAAATTCGGTCTTTTTTATATTTATTTCACGATTATTAATGTCTCGTCATATTTCGCTAATACTTGTAACCCAAACTTTATAGCAACGATTTCGTAATTACGTAGAAAAATAATTATACTCGAGTATGACTCTTACGGCGCCTTGCCCACCGCTAGAATAAGTGTTATTTCGACTGTCAGTTGGTTGTAACTTTCACGTCAGTGAGTATCGCGACTGTACATGTTGAGGTACGTTTACACTAGGATTTTTATCGGCACGTGTCCGCGCTATATGTTCGAGTATATGCAAGTTCGGGACATGTATCGCGACTTCTATCAGCTGACAAGTAGTGACCTCATACATGTATGATCGCGCGTTTACACCAGTTAATTTGTACCAGTTCACGATGGCTTCCCACGAAGATGCTGAAAGTTTTTCATTTCCATTTGCCGTTGCCCTTGCTCTTTTGGATGTTGAAAGGAAAGCAAGGCAAAGGAAGGATGGCAACGAGATGTCTTTTGCAAATGTGCCACTCACGGAAATCTCGCAATGCTCGTTCAAGAATAAACTCTAGAACTCGGCGCGTATCTAGAAAGATGTCTGTAGTTTGTTGTCTCTCGTGAAAGCTTTCGTGTCTACAACATTTCAGAAAGCAATAACAACTAAGGATCAGTTGTCAGTGGCACACAGATTTTTGGCCACTGAAAATTCCTTTTCCACGTTAATGTATTTGCACAGGCCGTCAAAAAGCTTAACGTGCAATATTATTCTTCGGATATGTGACGAAACTGTGCAAGTTTTATCCCAAGAAGTAAAGGTTATTAAATTTTTAATAATAATAAAATTCAAATGTTTGTTAAGCTTATGGGACTTAACTACTTATAAACTAACATTCATGCCCGAGGGAGGATTCGAACCCCCGACGAGGAACGGCCTCGCGCATCGGAGCATAGCGTCTCAATGCGCTCGGCCTCTCCGCCGCGGCTGTGATAATAACATATAATACTGTATTTAATGCATTATATTATTCTTATAAATTGTTAGGAAGCTGGCACATATACCCGGTATTATAAATTTCTGAAATGCTCTTAAAATAGGATACTTTTTAGTGCTTTGGAGCGATTGGTATGTTTCCGTAACTAATACAGCATTACAAAATGCGAGGCCACTTTCTGCACAAATAAGATATCCAACAATATTGCCTCGTTGAAATGGGAGCAGGCTTATACTCAAAGCACGTTTATTACGAACTCAACATACACACAGCACTGACTGCCTCTCAGGCACAGTGCTCTGCTATTTATACACAGACAGAATTTACCAGAAATTAGAAGAACAGCTATAATAAACAAGTAGAATTTACAAGTGAACATATGAAAGATGTAAAACCTTATGGAACTGATAATTACAAAGAAATAAATTTTTGCCGGTGGGCGGGATTGAACCGGCGACCTTCAACACCACAGACCGTGACGCTATCCCCTGCGCTATGCCGGCAGTCGGTGTTCGTGGTCTCTCGCGGCAATATTAAATGCAGGAATGAGTCTCTTTGTATTTCGTTTCGACCACGAACTCATTTTTATTTAATGAACAAAAAATCAGCTCTGACTACACCAAACAACACAGAACACCTTTCAACAAAGCAATGTTGTTGTTGTTGTTGTGGTCTTCAATCCGCAGACTAGTTTGATGCAGCTCTCCACGTTACCCTGTCCTGTGCAAGTCTCTTCATCTGAGAATACGTTCGGCAACCTACATCCTTATGATTCTGCTTACTATATTCGTCCCTCGGTCTCCCTCTACGATTTTTACCCCACACGCTTCCTTCTATTGCTAAGTTGACAATTCCTTGACGTCTCAGAATGTATTCAACCAATCTATCCCTTCTCTTAGTCAGGATATGCCAGATACTCCTTTTCTCCCTGATTTGGTTAAGCACCTCCTCATTAGTTACGTGATCTACCCATCTAATTTTCATCATTAGTCTGTAGCACCACATTTCAAAAGCCTCTATCATCTTTTTATCTGAATTCCTAATCGTCCACTTTTCACTCCCATACAATGCTACACTCCAGACAAATGCTTTCAGAAAGGTCTTCCTAACATTTAAATTAATACTGGATGTTAACAAGTTTCGCTACTTTAGAAACGCTTTTCTTCCCATAGCCATTCTGCATTTTATATCTTATTTATTTCGGCCATCAGAAGTTTACTTGCTACCCAAATAACAAAATTCGTCTACTACTTTTATTGTCTCATTACCTAATATAATTCCTTCAGCATCGTCTGATTTGCTGACATTGCATTCCATTACCTTCGTTTTACTCTTGTTAATGTTCATTTTATATCTTCCTTTCAAGACACTGTCCATCCCATTCAATTGCTCTTCCAGATCTTTTGTGGTCTCTGACAGAATTACTATATCATCGGCAAACCGCAATGTTTTTATTTCTTCTCCCTGCACTTTAATGCTCTCTCCAAATTTCTCCTTCCATTCCTTCACTGCCTGCTCAATGTACAGATTGAACGACATTGGGGAAAGGTTAAAACCCTGTCTTACTCCCTTCCCAACCTCTGCGTCCCTTTCTTGCCCTTCGACTCTAATAACCGCTGTCTGGTTTTTGTATAGGTTGAATATAACTCTTCGCTCCCTATATTTTACCCCTGATTCCTTCAGAATTTGGAAGAGTGTATTCCAGTCGACAAGCAAGAGCTTGTCAAAATGAACCGCAGACGACGAGAAATACTGGTACTGCGCATGCGCAGGTTGTGCGACATGTCGCGTACACGCCGAAAAAGCGATATATAAAAAAAATGTATGTGCGACATATATGCGCGGGAAGGTCCTCACGCAGGTTCGGTGAACTTTTGTATGAGGTGATGTATCGCGACGTGTCAAATTGATATGTCGCTCATACAAGTTGCGATATACAGGGTGTTTCACTAAGTGTGTTTGCCTCTGTAACTTATAAAATAATAGGTGCCGGGAAATTTTAATGCAGTAGGTCAACACAAGAAGTGTTACAGTTTCTATGAACATAGTTTATTGTATCATTTTCCAAAGAGTTACACCACAATGATATAATTTTTTAAATGGAACAATAGTTTTTTCTATTATGTATTGGATTCGTTTAAGCCAGCTGCATCGAAATCAATTTAAACTACATTCCTATCACTGTTAGTTTGGGAGCTACAACCCTTCAAAGTTCCGGGGGCGGAGGCTGCGATAGCGTAGCAACCTGGCCGAGTGGCTATCCCCTGGGGCACGGCCCACTGTCTCATGACCACCAGCCAGTCAGCTACGATGTCGTAGCCTCCGCCCCCTAAACTTTGAAGGGTTGTAGCTCCCAAACTAACAGTGATAGGAATGTAGTTTAAATTGATTTGGACGCAGCTGGTTTCAACGAATCCAATGCACGATAGAAGAATCTATTGTTCCACTTAAAAATTATTTCTTTGTGCTGTAACTCTTTGGAAAATGATACAATAAACTATGTTCATAGCTCCGCAGAAAGTGTAACATTTCTTGTGTTGACCTACCGCATTAAAATTTCTCGTCACCTATTATTTTATAAGTTACAGAGGTAAACACACTTAGTGAAACACCCTGTATGTATCCGTGTGTAAACGTACCTTTAGACTGTGGTTTAACCCAAGTCTTTGATAAGTACCTGAAACTAAAATTTACAAAATATCTTGTAGTAAATGTCGTTAATCCGAGTAAAATTTACATAGGAAAATATCTTCAATGACCACGATGTCGATATCGACGGGCCGGCCGCGGTGGCCGAGGGGACTAAGGCGTTCCAGTCAGGGTTGCACGGCCACTACGGTCGGGGGTTCGAATCCCACCTCGGCCATGGATATTTGTGCCGTCCTAGTTCGTAAGTAGTTCATAAGTAGTTTGTAAGTTTAGGTACTGATGACCCCGTAGTCAAGTTCCATAGACTATACAAACATTGGAACATTTTTTTATATCGACGGGATGGTAAACCTTTATCTTCCGATAGAAAATTTATACTCACCTCCTTCCAATACTGCGTATTGTCATCTATCGAGAAACAGTGACTCTCCGACTAAGTTATATATTATTGATACTCTGATGTTAACTGACAGAAATCTGGCAAAAATATTTTCTAGTGACATCACTGGATAATGGATAACCTAGGGAGCTCTGGAGCGCAGGTCGTAAGAGGCTACGTGACGGCCGGCGCATCGTCCGCTTGACCAGGGCAAACATGTTTGCAGGCGGCGCGCGCACGGAGTTGATAATTATGTCAAACGTGGGGCGCCGAGCGGACCTAACAGCTGTTCCTTATCGTCCGCTAGCAGCACACACAGCACTTTATCATAAAAATTCTGACGACGATACGCTCAGTTGGAAACATTCTCCAAGGTTGTTTCCAGAATGAAACTTTCACTCTGCAGCGGTGTGTACGCTGATATGAAACTTCTTGGCAGATTAAAATTGTGTGCCGGAACCGGCACTCGAACCTGGGACCTTTGCCTTTCGTGGGTAAGCGCTTTACCCACTGAGCTATCCCGACACGACTCACGATGCCGCCCTACAACTTTACTTCCGCCAGTACTTCGCCTCCTACTTTCCAAGCTTGACAGAAGCTCCTGCGAAACATGCAAGACTAGCACTCCTGGAAGAAAGAATATGGCGGACACATGGCTTCGCCTCAGCCTAAAGGATATTTCCAGAATGAAACTTTCACTCTGCAGCGCTTGCCCACGAAAGGCAAAGGTCCGAGTCCTGGTTGCAGCACACAATTTTAATCGGCCAGTAAGTTTCATTCTCCACGTTGTCACGTGACTGGTAATTACAGACTCTTATATGTATTTACTGGGGTATTTTGTTAAGGTATAAATCCACTCTTATTATAAACAACTACCTGAAACCAGGCGCCGGCCGCGGTGGCCGAGGAGACTGAGGCGCTCCAGTCACGGTCTGCACGGCCACTACGGTCGGGGGTTCGAATCCCCCCTCGGGCATGGATATTTATGCCGTCCTAGTTCGTAAGTAGTTCATAAGTAGTTTGTAAGTTTAGGTACTGATGACCCCATAGTTAAGTCCCATAAGCAGTACAAACATTTTTTTGAAAACCAGGCGTTGCCCGGGTATTTATTTATTTATTTATTCCTACCCTGAGTTAGTACTTCTCCTATCCCTTTTCTCGCTGTCCACCACCTTTTTTTTTTTTTTTTTTTTTTTTTTTGCTAAAATCATGTTATATTAATCTGAGAATAAAAATGAAATAACGCTTTTTTGCATAATATACAAAATTATAAGTCCAGTATCCAAATAAAGTAAGATAGTAGTCAAACTAGAAATGACATATAAAAATCGTAAGAGCTTATGTTTATTGAATTATATATTGTACAATTGCATAATTTTTCAGGTGTATATTCATTTGTATAAGTGCTGTACGTCTGTAAAATCTCTTGGAAATACAATTGGTAGTAAAGTAATAATAGATTAAAACTTGGTGCGTGATGGGAAGGTTTTCCATTAACATTACTGTTTATAAATATTTGACGAAGTTCAGCCCAACCAGTTGCAGAATTTGATAAAATTCCTTGATCTAGATTTCGGCACCATCTAAGGGTGCCTTCATCAGAAGAATAAAAATTAAAACATAAGACGTGTTACTGGTTATGTGCTCATGTCTCATGAACTACGTGTCGTACGGTGACAAAAATTTAGAAGGTACATTCAACTATATGTGTGTATACTGTCTCTAAAATTTCCTGTGGCTACAATTTGTAGTGTAAAAATTATAAATTGTAACGTCACACCTAATGCCGTAGTTTTAGTCCGTGAACAACGGAAAGGTAGAAAGCGAGAAACTTTTTTCCTTTCATAATTTTACTATGGTTGTCAGCGAGAAATAGTTCAATAACGGGTTGCATTTATGTTTAAAGTATTTTGCAAGTCGCTAAGTAATTTCGTGCACATATACTGTATTCGTACAGTCTCGTTGCATTATGTGCCAGTTTCTTGCAACTCCTATTATTTATGATGTTATATGTCCTGAACCATGTGTCGTATGTGGTTCTTACTATTACCGAATTGTTACCTCGTGGGAATTTGGGTGAAATCGGTCGATAGGTTTAGGAGGAAATGTGCAAAATTTCGCATAGTACAGCAGTTTTTCTCGCATCTCATTGTTTATGTCGTCATATCTCGTGAAGTAAGTATTGTGCGTGATCCTTACGCTTACGCCGACCGTCCTTATCGATTGAAGCTTACGTATGCAAAATTTCATAAAGATTGTAACAAAGCTGTAGATTTGTCTGCAATACGTACACACAAACAGACGGACACTCTACTTTATACAGAAAGATATAATGTGGAACACACATAAGGAGCAGAAATTTTCCTGTGGGCCGTATGACGTTAAAAATTATCGAAAAAATGTTTCCTTTGTTCTTATAATTAATGTGAGTTGTTATCTGAAATAAATGATATCGATGGTGTTGAACTGCAACCTCGTATCAGTCTGTTCATGTAAGAACATCGTTGACAATTTTTGTTTAATTTATGGCTTGAAAATTACTTTGCTGTATGTTTTCATGGAATATTTTATTAATGAAATAATTTCAAATGTTTGTATAGCTTATGGGACTTAACTCTACGGGGTCATCAGTCCCTAAACTTACAAACTACTTATGAACTAGCTAACACTAAGTTTTATGTCCCAACTTCGTCGCCGCTTTTGTGTCCCAGCCTCGTCGTAGGTGTCGGTGGCCGAGTGGAACGAGACCGACACAGTAACAAGACAGCACGCCGGTGCAGGTACGGAGGGGAGCAGCCAGAAACTACAAACACTAGAGTAAATTAGAAAGAGATATATTTTGCACAGAATGTAACAATACTTAACTTTTATATAGTACTGCAGAATGTTGATACATAGTTGTTAGAGGCCTGCCTAGTGCCTGTACGATAGCAAAGTCTTCACTCGTGCCTATCTGATTACGAAGGTCTTAACTGGTTGCTATCTCAGTCCGAAGTGACCGGTGTCGTTCACCGGTGGCCACGAGCGGCGTTGTAGCAGAGGGCGCTCGTGGCTGTGGTCGTGAGAACGCCGCGCCGTGCGTGCATGGCGGCGCGCGGCGAAAGTAAGTGGCGCGCACTTTGTACTTGTGCGACACCACACCCCTCCCCCCCAAACCGCCGCGCCGTCGTGGCGTAGGGCTGAGGGCCACGGCGACGGCACTGGGAGGAGGGCCTGGGCGGGGGCGTTACTGGTGGGACGGGCGTCGTAGCTGAGGCCGGGATCGAGACGCCGTCCGCGCCCCGGCATCCGCCTTGAGATCCTCCAGGGAACCCGCCGAAACCTGGGGAAGGGCGCCCGCCCCCGCCCAGAGGGAGCAGGTCATCTTCTGAGGTGCGTGGCCCAAGCTGGGGCGGCACGCACGGTCCCGGAGTCCCTCTCGGTGACGCTGTCATCTGCGACGGCGACAGCGGCGGCGTCGCGTCGATCTCCATCGGGACGATCTCGTAGTCCGGGGACGCTGGCCCCCTTGACGAACGATGTGTTTGTGCTCCCTGGCGGTGAACTGGGTCTGGAATCAAGAAACCGGAGACAGGATCGCGCGGCCTGTGCAGGCGCAATTGGTTTGCGTGGCGCCGCAGCTCCGACCCTGTGGAAGAACGTACAACAAACATATTGCGACCAAGCACGCGTTGAATGGTGCCCGGCATCCATTTCTTCTTGTTTCCAACAAACACCCTGTACAGCACCGGCGTAGAAACCTGAAAACGCGTAGCGCCATACGAACCGACTCGGTGCGTGGGAGGCTGCAGCAGGTGAAGGACAGTGCGGTGACGGCGGCCGTGTAGCAGCTCGGCAGGAGACGGGCCGTCACGTGGCATGCACCGATACGAAGACAGGAAAATTTGAAGAGCTTGCTGCCTGGAGTGCTGACCTTTCATCTTCTCCATGTGAGACTTGAATGTTCGAACGAAACGTTCTGCTTCACCATTGGACTGAGGGTGAAAAGGTGCAGTGGTGATATGCTGAATGCCATTCACACGACAAAACTGTTGAAATTCCGCACTAACAAACTGAGGTCCATTGTCACTGACGATAGTTTCAGGCAAGCCTTCGATGCAAAACACTGATGTTAAGGCACTGATTGTACTAGAAGCCGTCGTTGAGTTCATGGCAATCACAAAAGGAAACTTGCTGAAAGAGTCTACAACAATTAACCAGCGCGTATTCCAGAATGGTCCGGTAAAGTCAATATGTAAACGTTGCCATGGTCCCTTGGGGCGTGGCCAGTCTGAGAAACGCTGTGGAGGAGCCGCCTGATGCTCCGCACAAACTGTACACTGTGATGTCATGCTCTCTATCTGAGCGTCCATACCAACCCAGGTACAATGACGTCTGGCCAGTTGCTTTGTCCTAACAATGCCCCAATCTCGTTGAAGCAGGAGGCGTAACACTTCTCGTTGCAGGGAACGAGGAACAATCACTCTTGCTTGGTCGTTGTCCGTATGTAACAACAGAACACCCTGACTTAAAGATAATGCATGACGTTGTGCAAAATAACGTCGAACCAGAGGCCGATCAATGTCTTTGGCTCTGGCAGGCCACCCTGAGCGAACAAAACGTGCTACCACACTTAGGTCTGCATCCGCAGCTGTTTCCTGTGCAACCCGACGAGAGTTCAAAGGAAAGTCTGCGACAGCGGAAGCATCTCTGGAGTCTATCTGACAACATGCCATTTCTGAAGAATCAAATGATACATCCTGGCCAACCGGAAGTCGGGAAAGTGTGTCCGCGTTGGCGTGTTTAGTGGTAGGTCGGTACAAAATCTCATACTGATAATTAGACAATATCAAGGACCATCTCTGAAGCTTTTGTGCCGTACGTGGCGGAATTGGCTTTGTGGGTGAGAACAACGACGTGAGAGGCTTGTGGTCTGTCAACAAATAGAATTTTCTGCCATAGAGATAATGATGAAACTTTGTGACGCCGTAAATGATTGCTAAGGCCTCCTTTTCTATCTGACTGTAATTCTGTTGCGTCGGCGTCAGTAGCTTGGATGCAAAGGCAATAGGACGATCGTGACATCCAATACGATGCGACAGAACAACACCCAGACCGTACGACGAGGCGTCAACTGCTAACACTACAGGCTTCTGTGGGTCAAAGGGAATCAAACATGCATCACTGAGTAGTGCAGACTTTAGTTTGTCAAAGGCAACCTGACAATCTTTAGACCATACAAAAGGAACATTCTTCCTACGTAAGTGATGCAGTGGAGCTGCAATCTGAGAGGCATTGGGAATAAATCTGAAATAATAGTTAAGCTTTCCCATCACTGCCTGCAATTCATGCACATTCTTAGGAGGAGGCAAGTCTTTGATTGCTCGAAGATGTGACTGTAAGGGATGAATTCCTTGGGCATTAATCACATGGCCTAGGTACTCTATTTCAGTTTGAAAAAACGAACACTTTGCTTTATTACAACGTAGACCTGCTGCAGTCAACACTTTGAAAAGGCACTCCAGGTTTGCTAAATGTTATTCAACTGTACGTCCGGATACCACAATGTCATCTAAATAGTTCGAGCAACAAGGTACCGAAACTGTCAGCTGTTCCAAAAAACGCTGAAAAATAGCAGGGGCGGAAGAACTGCCAAAGGGTAGGCGTTGAAATTGAAAAAGGCCCATGTGAGTATTTATGACGAAAAACTTTTTTGACTCGTCATCAAGTGGAATCTGTAAGTATGCCTCTGCTAAATCAATCTTAGAAAAGAAACGAGACTGTCCTAATTTGTCCATTAGTTCGTCCGGTCTGGGCAGGGGATAAGTGTCTACAATTGTTTGACTGTTCACTGTTGATTTGAAGTCCGCACAGAGACGAAGTTTTCCTGACGGCTTGGGTATAATTACTATAGGCGAGGCCCACTGACTCGCAGAAACAGGAGAAATCACCCCACTATCTTGCCAACGTTTAAGTTCTTCGGCAACTGTATCACGCAAGGCGATAGGCACTGGTCTAGCTTTACGAAATTTTGGAACTGCAGATTCTTTTAAAGTTACATGTGCCACGAAGTCTTTTGCACAACCTAGTTCCGGCGAAAACAAGTCACTATATTTGTCACACAATGCATTGATTTTATCCTGAGGCACTATTGACGAAATTTGAAGCACATCTCTTTGAATTGATAAACCAAACAAGTCAAAAGCATCTAGTCCAAAAATGTTCTGTGTCGATTTGGCCTGAAGAACTACAAGCAACTGTTTTTGTTACACCTTGAAAAGAGACAGGCAGGCTACACGTTCCTAGCACGGGAATATTTTGACCTGTGTACGCTGTTAGCACTTGCTGTGACGGCGACAATTTTGGCGAACCCAGAAGTTCATAAGTGTCTTTATTAATTAATGTAACAGCGGAACCAGTATCAAGCTGAAATTGCACAGTCTTATTTTCTATGGAGAGATTTACAAAAAGTTTGTGCTTCTGGCGCACGACAGGTGCGCGAATGTGGGCAACGTCTAATACATATTGTTTTCTGTGCTTGCGCGGGTTGCGTGCGGTAGGAAGCGGCGCATACTCGGCACACAGCGGATTAACCGCACTGTCACTAGATGACACTACCGCCGAATCGGCGTCCGCGCAATGCGAGGCTACTGCACTAAAATTACTCTGAGTAGCTACACCAATTCTACTGTCACTAGCTACACAGTACTGGGCACTATTACAAGGAGCAGTTGCAGAAGGCACTAGTTTCACTACAGGAATGCACTGTTTATAGTCATTTTGCTTGTCCCGAACCCTTTTCCGTTGCACTGTTTTACGCGCTCGTTGGCGCTTGCTACGTGGTGCACTATATAGTTTTGCCATAGGCGCAGAACTACTTTCTTGCAATTGAGATCCAAGGAAAGCACCGTTCAATTCCACAGCCCGTATCACATTCACAGAATGAACTGTTCTCGCACTCTGCGAAGCACTGTTTCTAACGTGTCTGTTCTTTGAGTCTTTAATTTGCATACACACAGACTGCACATGTCCCAATTTGCCACATTGATAACAGGTTGCGTTGCGACTAGGGCAATGAGCACGCTTGTGGCGAGACACACACTGGGGGCAAGATTTACGTACATTTTTCTGAAATGAGCGTTGGCGCCCGTTATTCAAATTACTGTTTCTAACACGACGGGGCGACCTTTGCGTCGCACTTTTACACTGGCTACTGTTCACTGTCTGTTCAGCACGGCCGGTAGAAAAATAAGAATCACTAGTGCTATACTGAGAACTACGGCTAGGAAAGCGTCCGTTACGGCGCACTGAATTTACACTATGGCTTTGCATTTCTACATCTGCTAAGTCAAAAGTATCATGCGCTTCTATAAGCTGCAGTACACTGTCTAATGAGGGGTCAGACTGTTTCAGAATTGCTGCTCTAATTCTGGGGTCCTGAATGTTCTGCGTAATCGCATCTCTTAACATCACGTCACTATACGAAAGTCCACAAGAGCAAGTAAATTTACATTGGCGGGTTAAGCCCTTCAATTCCGTAATCCACTCTTGGTGTGACTGCTGCGGTAATTTTTTAAGTCTGAAAAATCGGTATCGTGCAGCGGCTACAAGAACTTTTCTCTCATAATGAGCATTCAGTGCATCTACAATTTGTTCAAAGTCTACATCACGAGGAGATGCGAGAGGGAATAGTTTTTGCAGTAACACGAAAGTTTTGGGGCCCACCACAGACAATAAAAGATGCTTCACTTTCTGACCTGTAATTTGATGAGCCGCGACGAGTTCTTGAAACTGTGCGAAATAGTCGCTCCATTCTTCCTCACGTTCGTTGTACTGGTGAAACGTCGGAAGCGTTGCGGCGGCAGGTGTGGGCTGCTGAAGCGGCGGCTGTTGTTGGTTAGCTGCCTGCGCCGTGAGCTGGGACACCGCCTGGAGGAGTTGCGTTATTTGCGCCGTCTGTAACTGAATAATTTCCATTAAGGTTGGGTTCGGGGTAGTAGCCATGATGACCGATTAGGCGCCGCGCATACAAGTAAATTATAACAAAACACAAATGCAATATGAATGAGGACGCTCTGCAACAAAAAAAGTCCACAAACACGTAACTGAAAATGTTCCCCCAAAATCTTATAATAAGGGTGGGTGGGCGGGAGCAATTTCTGCGTGATCCGACTGCTGCTGTCTGGCTGCTACAAGCGGGCTGGTCCACGGTTCGTCTATCACTCCTCGTCGCCACTTTTGTATCCCATCCTCGTCGCCACTTTTGTGTCCCAACTTCGTCGCCGCTTTTGTGTCCCAGCCTCGTCGTAGGTGTCGGTGGCCGAGTGGAACGAGACCGACACAGTAACAAGACAGCACGCCGGTGCAGGTACGGAGGGGAGCAGCCAGAAACTACAAACACTAGAGTAAATTAGAAAGAGATATATTTTGCACAGAATGTAACAATACTTAACTTTTATATAGTACTGCAGAATGTTGATACATAGTTGTTAGAGGCCTGCCTAGTGCCTGTACGATAGCAAAGTCTTCACTCGTGCCTATCTGATTACGAAGGTCTTAACTGGTTGCTATCTCAGTCCGAAGTGACCGGTGTCGTTCACCGGTGGCCACGAGCGGCGTTGTAGCAGAGGGCGCTCGTGGCTGTGGTCGTGAGAACGCCGCGCCGTGCGTGCATGGCGGCGCGCGGCGAAAGTAAGTGGCGCGCACTTTGTACTTGTGCGACACCACACTAAGGACGGCATAAATATCCATGCCCGAGGGGGGATTCGAACCCCCGACCGTAGTGGCCGTGCAGACCGTGACTGGCGCGCCGCAGTCCCCTCGGCCATACGCGGCCGGCTGAAATAATTTATAGTGATAATAATTTCTTTTATTTAGTTGCAATCGAGATAACTAAATAATAATGCTTATTTTACTCTTCTGTAGAACAGAATTTTTTTGACATACGAGGTTGCTGTTCAACACCATCGATATGTAGCTTATTTGATTTGGGTTACACGGATTAAATTTTAAAATGCTACAAATCAATTTCTTATAGAGCATGATAATCTTAGGCGGGTTCTTTATAGTTGTTACTGCAACAGGCTGGTAATCATTTTTAATATTAAGGGAAAAATACATCGATATGTTATGGCGTCATTGCCTACACAAATCTGTTGAGTGCATTTCGGCTAAATACTCCTGTAAACATTAGGTCAACTGCACGGAAATTTTATGTTTAATAAATGAAAGCCACCAATAAATTGAGAAGGTAAAATTTCACAGTAATTTAAGAAAATAAATTTTCACTGCATGATGGATGCCAACAATAAACATATTGCATTTATTAAAAAATTGTTCATTCTGTGGCAACTGCGCATCTAATGTTATACCACATAATTACATATTAAAACCGGCGATGCATGGTGAAACGTTGCTGTGATGCCTCGTGTAAGGAGGAGAAATGCGTACCATCACGTTTCCGACTTTGATAAAGGTTGGATTGTAGCCTATCGCGATTGCGGTTTATCGTATCACGACATTGCTGCTCGCGTTGGCCGCGATCCAATGACTGTTAGCAGAATATGGAATCGGTGGGTTCAGGAGGGAAATACAGAACGCCGTGCTGGATCCCAACGGCCTTGTATCACTAGCGGTCGAGATGACAGGCATCTTATCCGCATGGCTGTAACAGATCGTGCAGCCACGTCTCGATCCCTGAGTCAACAGATGGGGACGTTTGAAAACAACAACCATCTGTATGAACAGTTCGACGACGTTTGCAGCAGCATGGATTATCAGCTCGGAGACCATGACTGCGGTTAACCTTGACGCTGCATCACAGACAGGAGTGCCTGCGATGGTATACTCAACGACGTACCGGGGTGAACGATGGCAAAACGTCATTTTTTCGGATGAATCCAGGTTCTGTTTACATCATCATGATGGTCACATCCGTGTTTGGTCTCCTTTTGTTAGGATCGACGGCACTTTTGAACAGTGGCCGTTACATTTCAGATGTTTTACGACCCGTGGCTCTACCCTTCAACCGATCCCTGCGAAATGCTACATTTCAAGAAGATAATGCACGACCGCATGTTGCAGGTCCTGTACGGGCCTTTCAGTATACGGAAAACGACTACTGCCTTGCCCAGCACATTCTCCAGATCTCTCACCAACTGAAAACGTCTGGTCAATTGTGGCCGAGCAACTGGCTCGTCATAATACGCCAGTCACTACTATTGAACTGTGGTATCGTGTTGAAGTTGCATGGACATCTGTACATGTACACGCCATCCAAGCTCTGTTTGACTCAATGCCCAAGCGTATCAAGGCCGTTATTACGGCCAGACGTGATTGTTTCGGGGTACTGATTTGTTAGGATATATGCACCCAAATTGCGTGAAAATGTAATCACATGGCACTTCTAGTATAATATATTTGTCCAAGGAATACCCGTTTATCATTTGCATTTCTTCTTGGTGTAGCAATTTTAATGGCCATATACTAATTTTTTTCGAACTATGTAATACAAATTTTTTTTGCTGTAATCGATGTATAAAAACTTTGAAGTATCAATAGTGAATTATTTTCCTGAATGTGGTGTATGTATGTTATTTTGAAACAAAATTGGATTATTTGTAATCTTGATTGCACAGTAATTTGAAGGTAATGTTTATTGTTAAAAATGTAAAAAGCAAACTGTAGTCTGATCCAAACGAAGGGCATGTAATAAGATATTTGTAAAGTCAAACCACTGGTACTTCCCCGTTGCTAACTTGGAAGACGCCAGGTTTTGGCGCGTAAGAAAGAGGCAGGAATCCGTAGAGTGTGGCTTAACGAGAGTCGAGAGTAGAGAGCCAGTAAGTTATCACGTACATTCAAGACGTGAGTGAGGGTTGAAATTGTAGCAAGAATTTAAAAAAAAAGGGGGCGTGGGTTGCTGGTAAAATGCCTATTCTATCATGGCATTGAATAATGGGAAGAATGGAAATTTATACATCGCCAAGAAGAAAATACAGTGCCATACAGTAAGAGCCACGGCTGACGACGATTCGCCTCTAGTTGTGCAATCACGCAACTGCTCGTCCGTCACGCGGACTACTTGACTAGGTTATGTCCTGGATATAGCTGGATCAGACAAAATGTAGAGACTTGTTTCAATAATCAGTTAATTGAACAAAAAGTTTGTGATAACCCTGGTTTATCCTTATCACGTACCTTGTCAGGGTGCTATCCTAGTGTGCAAATATCAGAGTGTCCTAGATGAAAACAGATGAAAAGTTAAATTATTTTCTTACTGAGCTAATTAATAATTTGAAGTGCTTAGTTCCAAAAAAATGTTCAAACGTTTCTAGAGTCTATGGGACTTAACTACGGGGTCATCAGTCCCTGAACTTACAAACTCCTTATGAACTACTTACAACTAAGGACGGCACAAATATCCATGCCCGAGCGGGGATTCGAACCCCCGACCGTAGTGGCCATGCGGACCGTGACTGGAGCGCCTCAATCCCCTCGGCCACCGCGGCCGGCTGCTTAGTTCCATTTTTGTGCTAGATAATTGTAGTGAGAGAATGTTGCATTTTGTTTCCTTATTAGTCAAAGAGTAATTTCTAATTGATTTTAGTGAGTAACAATTAAAACAAAATATTCGAAATAACAGTATTTATCAGTTGGTAATCGTAAATTACTGCTTCTAATCAGCAGTACAGTATATTTTCTCTCCAATTTTATAAAAGCCAAATTAGTAACAGCAGTATGATAAACGTAGCTTAAAGTATCTGCAAAGGTAATTGATGTGAGTCAGAATTAATGAAAACCATTAAAAAGTGTACTATATTAGCTTCGGGGTTAGTACTATATATTTAGAAAATCTATCAGCAAAATTCCTGTAGAATTACTTATACAATGCTTAATCAAAAGGTAGTTCAATATCGATGTTTGGTTGATAATTTTGTGTAGTTTAAGTGTACAAACTAGAATTGACTGAACTAACGGCACCTCTGTCCAGAAATTCTTCGTTGTTTGATAAAGTGCAAATACTTCTCTAATATTCAGGGTTACATTTTTATTTTTTTTATTTTTTTATTTTTGTAAAGCTTATGGGACTTAACGTGGGGCCATCAGTCCCTAAACTCACAAACTACTTATGAACTACTTACGAACTAGGACGGCACAAATATCCATGCCCGAGGGGGGATTCGAACCCCCGACCGTAGTGACCGTGCAGAACGTGACTGAAGCGCCTCAGTCCCCTCGGCCACCGCGGCCGGCGGGTTATAGTAGTATACAAGTGATCTGGTCTGCCTTGCTTTACATACTGCTTTCCATAGAGATCATGGTGTATTTTATTTGACCATAACGCTTTCTACTTGTTTGTACCTAGTTGTTTTAAAGTAAAATTTAAAACAGATTTTGATCACAATAGTTTGAACATTTTATTGCCTAATCAGACTGGCGACCGCATAAATAACATTCAGTAAACTGATTAATTCTTGTACACAATATTTTGTCACCGTTTAGTAAATAGTCCGTCCAAATTCCGATACATGTCAAGGATTTCTTGTTCTTAGGTACACACATGGTCAAATACCACCGTAGGTTGTGCCCTTACATTCGCTTTAGACTAGTGAGAAGTGTGAAGTCATCCATATGACCACTAAAAGAAATCCCTTAAACTTCATTTACACGGTAAATCAGTCACATCTACAGGCCGTAAATTCAGCTACATACCTAGGAGTAAGAATTCCGAACAAATTAAATTGGAAAGAACACATAGAAAATATTGTAGGGAAAGCGAACCAAAGACTACGTTTCGTTGGCAGAACACTTAGAAGATGTAATAGTTCTACTAAAGAAAATGCCTACACTACACTTTTGTGTCCTATTTTGGAGTATTCGTGCGCATTATGGGGTCCCTGCCAAGTGGGACTAACAGACGATTTAGAGAAAGTTCAGAGAAGAGCATCTCGTTTTGTATTACCGGGATATAGGGGAGGAGAGTGTCACGAAAATGATGCACGAGTTTGGGGTGGAAATTATTAAAAGAAAGACTTTTTCGTTGCGACGATACCTATTTGCGAAATTTCTTTCATCAACTTTTCTTCCGAATGCGAACTTATTTTGTTAGTATGCACCTACATAGAAAGACATGATAATCAAAATAAAATAAGAGAAATCAGATCGTAAACGGAAAGATTTAGGTGTTCCTTTTTCACGCGAGCTATAAGAGAACGGAACTGTAGAGAAATATCACAAAATCGTTTCGATGTACCCTCTGCCATGCACTTGAATGTGACTTGCAGAGTATTATGGAAGATGTAGATAAATCACAGTTGCTGCGTGTCCGGGCCCTGTGACCAGTTTGAACAATGAAATGACATTCTGGGGCCCGTAGCTACAACTTTTGTGCACGACACTCGAAACGCCATTTTTCAGCAAGACAATGTTGCTGCACTAACACGTGTCTTCTTGGTGACATAGGATGCCTTTTCGCTGTTTCTGAAGATCACCAGCCTCGTCGTCAAAATGTTCAAATGTTTTTTATAGCTTATGGGACTTAACTACGGGTCATCAGTCCCTAACCTTACAAACTACCTATGCGCTAACTAATACTAAGGACGGCACAAACATCCATGCCCGAGGGGGGATTCGAACCCCCGACCGTAGTGGCCGTGCAGACCGTGACTGGAGCGCCTCAGTCCCCTCGGCCACCGCGGCCGGCGCCTCGTCGTCAATGCAGTGGTGTGATCCAATGCCAACCATTACAGATGAGCTTTGGAATCAGGTGAATGCAGCATGGACGGCTATAACACGGGAGGCTATTCACGCCTTATGCCCAACGATGACATTATAAATGCATCAAGTTGTCAGGACCCTGTGCCTACTAGGCATTAGGTACTAGGAAGTAGGTGACTGAAATGCGGATCTTTTCTCTAGTGCTAATGAAAATGGCCTGAGAATATTAACTTCCAATCTTTAGTCTTTCGAGGTGTTTCTTTTTCTGAATGCGAGTGTAGAGAAATTGTGGCGGAAAGACTACATTGGCGCGATCAGTGGGATACGTGGATATGCACGAGGCAGAGAACAGAACAGAGACGTGGGGCCCCTCTGGTTGGGTCGTTTTCTGAGAACCTGTTCCGCGCGATGACGCGCACGGTCAGGGTCTGCTGCCGACGACCGGCCCGACACGTACAGACGCTGCATTATCTCACGTAACCTTAGATACAGCTTTTTTCCCGGCAGAAGCTCCGCCCATTTACCCCCTCCACTCTCACCACATACTTAGCCACGCCCTTGGTCTGCCCAGCTGCTACCAAGGGCTTTTAATGTCGCAGATATGTCAGTCGTAAAACCAAATAGACTTTTTTTCAAGTAAAACATACGAATATATTTTGCAAATCACCTGATATTAACGTCTTTCCAAGACACTGTTGTGCAGTGGGATGTATTATTAAGGAATAATAGTATCTGTTGCACTTAACTGATCTGAAAACGTCACCAGCAATGGACGAAAGGAAATAAAAATGATACTAGATTTTTGTGGCCACTATTCCGCTAATAAAAATGTGGTCATCGTTAATTGCTATTTTAGCGAATTTTCATCACTTTATTCACTTAGTACAAACCTTTCCTTCAGGGTAATGTCGTATAATAAATGACGCCCTTTGAATTTTGGAGTTTAAGCCGGCATAACTGAAGACTGCGATACCACCTGTTAGCTTTTAGCCAAAATTGTCAACGAAACTTCGGAAAACCCGTATGCGGGATATCTTAATACTTTTGTATTGTAGATTACATAATTATCTGTAGTTATCCTCGTAAATTACTGATAACAAAATACACCATCGATTACAGATCTCAGTCGAAAAAGTCACATGGGGGAAGAAAAAAACCTCTCTACCCTAACCATCAGACAGGAGGTACAGATCACTTTCTAAGCACAAAATATTAATCTGTAATCATTTCTGTTTGTAAAGAAACTATCGTCTTTAACACAGCCACCACATAATTACTCACGCCTTCTACAAACATCTATGACGTCACGGGCGGTATCCCCGTCTTCAGTTGAGTCATAAAGACAAGGGGGGTTACATTTTACTTGTGGCAGGGAGGGGGGGAGGGCGACGGCTTGGTGTTCTAATGTTGGCAACGAAATATTCGCTTTACTAAGGTAAATTACTGAATGGAGAAGCATAGGCCTACATACAAGAAAGTATCAACCATAAAGTAGAAAGAGCATTATTTTATTTCACAGTCAACACGAAAGCATTCACTGGTCGTTGCCAACATCAGTGCAGTAGGGAGCTGTGCCCATAAGTAAAAGTTTACTGTGGGATACAGTCGATTTTTCTAAAGCCGAGTTTTCATAAACAACTCAAAATTACTTCAGTAGGCCTACAGGTTTCTCAGAACGTAAATTATCATTTACGTGAATTTATAAGATCGATTTCAATGGAATTATTGCATATTGGAAACAAAAGACACATTTTCTTGTTTTTCTGCTGTCATTGTAAGAAATGTGGCTATGATATCTTCATTCTAGGAGCACTTGGAAACACCACAGTATAATCACGCATTTATATTATACCAAGAACTTGCTTGTCGATTTTCAGACAACACTTGTATGTAATATCGTCATTGCATTCCATCCAAACACTACTTTGATAATCGAGAAGTTATGCCTGCTTCGAGAAAGAAGCTGTCAGTAATGTATTTCTTCAAACATGTGTTTTCTTTCTCACTGTAACCCTCAAGGGCACAGCATAAAACAGGCCTACATGTGATATCAGTAGCTAATAAGTTATTAGGGTACCCTTTGAAAGTACAGCTAGAATTTGTCTAAACTCTGAAACTTACTTTTCAGTTAGATTCTAGTTACATTGCTTCCAAGTATTCATCCATTTATTTTATTTACCGTATTTATTTTCCTGATCGTGTCCAAAACACTGAGTCTGCATTTCTCAGTGTTTTGGAGTGGGGACTTTTCCTTGTACTATTTCTTCACAACAAATTCACCTAAATTTAGGGTACTTGTATTTAAGGACCTTGATGTTATGTAACAGTCAAATATTAAATCCTATTTTCTGTGGAAGCTGGTGCCAATTCAGCAAATGTTTTAATGGGCATCTTATAATATTTCTGAAGAATTTCCCACTTAATATTTTTGAACTTAAGAGTCAGTCTGCTTGAAATATCTCGGATACTTATGCAGTCTCACATCACTCTTAAATGGGTTGCAATTTTACAATTTTGCCTTTAAATACGTACTGTGCAAATAAAAAATACTACTAAACTGCACAGCTAGACATCAGTGCAGTCTTGAGTAAATAAGCAAATAACTTTTTCTTGTAGTTTATTATAGGATGTTAGCCACTGTCATGGTGTGTTCTGCCACTGGATTACCAGCACTTAAATGTAAAATCAATTTCACTTACAAAATGCTTATGACAGAATGTATTGGAAAGTTGTGTTGTATGTAAGAAAACAGCATTACAAAGAAAAGTAAACATCACAACCATATGAGTCAACTAATTTCATAAAAACAGACTTATTTGGGTTTCTGTAGAGGTGTGTAAGCAGCAGATATCACATATGGTTACAAGTTCTCTGTAAGACTTCAGAATTGATACACTGAAATTATCAAAGGTTTCACTGTTCTTCAGCCTATATCTACTGCTGACTGGTGACAAGTCCATAATAGTAAGTGACAAGGTGGAAGTTGTAGTTGGAAGCAGTAGGCTAATAGCATATTAATGCACACCCCAACAGACATTAGTAGAAATTCTTCATTCAAGCAATACATAAAATAAAGAAACGATAATAAGCCACCTACAGTTTATTAATGTGTGGAGCACAGATACACACAAACGTTTATAGTGAGAATGCTATTTTCAGTTGTCTATACATCAACCTGCTATAGGTGTGTGGATGCTTTTTCCTTGTTTTACATATAATCTGCAACTACTTTACTTCACATTTGCTCCATTCCTTTGTGATAGCTAGAGTCTTCTTATATTGAGATAGTTGTGTGAAAATTTCTATTTTCAAAATTTTCAGACTTGTAGCTTTTCACCAAGTTGTCATTCATCTGTACAGGTTACTTTTTCTTTTGCCAGGATAGGCACTAACTGAATGTAGCAAACTTGTATTACTTTCATTAATTGTCAGATATTTCAAATCACTGCAACCAAGGTGACTAAACCACATGACAGTATAATACACAGTGTAACACTAAAACAGTATAAGTTTTATTTGTGTGTTATGGGAGGATGGTACTTCATATTGTAACAGATCAGCATGGGCAGATTACTGTAAGTGGTAGACTGGTCACCTTTGAATTAATTTTACATTTGAAGTGAAAAGGGATCTTTTAATTCAGTGATTAAGCTGAAATTTAGCAACTGTGTGTCATTTGTTTCTTCTGTGTACTCCCCTGGAAAACTACTTACTTTTCCCTGTTACCTAGCTTTCATAGAACTCTTACATCTAATGGTATACCTCCACTCCAAATGAAATCGCCCACATTAGTAGTGTGTGAAGTGTTTCCCAAAATAAATGGAAGAACAGCTCTGTGAGTGCACTATTTTACATTATCAGGTTTCTACATCATTTGGTTCAGAATTATTCATCTTCTGTTAAACGAAACGAAAAAAATAAACAAAAAATTATATATTTGTATACATTCACTGGTGATTGTATCTAAGTCAACGATTTTTCACTCATGTTGGACTACATTTCGAAAGGTAACCCAATACAGGACAAAATTATTTGAGCAGGGGGTGGAATGGCGTGGGGGGGGGGGGGGCAAGCAATATTTTACATACACTTCATAAAAAGTAAAACACTTGGAATAATCTCCTTTGTCTCGCGTATATTTTCTCAAATTTACCAAGTGTTTTAATGCATACTATTTACATACATCGCTAGTAGACTACAACAAATACAGGCGGGACCTACTGCCTAGCCTTATCTTGAATAGTTGCGAATTAACGAAGTCCATTATTGTGAATACGGGAGATTATGGTATCTATGACGTCCCCATTAGGACTATATACAACATTCAATGCCAAAAACAGATTGCAAATTTCATACAACCTACATCACAATGGACAAATAGTCAACGAAATTGTGTGTTGCAGTTTATTTATCGCAAGTGAATTACAAAAGAGTCAAATGTTATATTCTTTGTAATGTGGAAACCAATATTAACTTTGAGAATATATTCACACCACGTTGCATAATTTTTAATCGGAGGTACGATTCCATTCAGATTTTATGGTTGGGATTTGGAAATACGCAGCTTCAGGGACATGGAGCTTTATTTATATTTCATGGCACTTATTTACACTTCTAATTACACACCGCTACCAGTAGAACCACGCAACGCAAAGAGTAATAGTAACACTTTTTCTGCTAGATAACATAACCACTATAAACAAAACAAGCAGGTTTCTACTTTCTACTGAGAGCAAAGATCATGAACTGCCCAGAGAGATTTTTGGTGGGAGAGCACGGACATGCCAGGTGTGGAGGGGAGAAAATGGGCGGGACTTCTGCTAGGAGAAATGCTGTATCTAACGTTTCCTCATTATCTCGCTGTGTCTGATGCAACCCCTCGCCTCCGCTCAGCGTTCCTGCGGGCTTCCAGTGAGAGGGGCTCACGTCCAGATGTACCTCCCCCCCCCCCCCCCGTATCTCTCGCTGCTCTAGTTCCATAGGGCTGTCTTACTGCCCGTCTGGCTCTGAGAATGTGGCGATGAGCCAGCAACTTCTCTGTACGTCGATATTCTCGTGAAAAGTGGTTAACTGATACTGGAAGTTTTATTCAGTATTGCAAAGGCTGCAAACATTCTTGCAATCACTTCGCTCAAACGTTCTAAGCACTAGCAATGTGCTGTCTTTTTTTATTTTCGAATATATAATGCAGAGTGTCCGTATGTGTGTACGCGTAAGCTTCAATCCATGAGGACGGTCGCCGTAAGTGTAAGAATCACATACGATACATAGTTCACGAGATATGACGTTATAAACAATGAGATGCGCAAAAAACTGCAGCATTTTGCGACAATGCTGCTCATTTTCTCCTAAATCACTGGACCGATTTCAACCAAATTTGGTACACACATTCCTTAACGTGAGGTAACAATTGCTGTATGGTTAAGAATCACATACGGCACATAGTTCAAAAGATATCACGTCATAACCAATACAAATCGCAAAAAGTGCCAATAATGCAGCGAGAATTTCGAAATACACTGTATGAGAATGACAGTACTTAGTGACTTGAAACAAACTTTAAACATAATTTCAAACCTTTATTAAACTTTTTCTCGGTGACAGCCATAGCAAAATGATGAAAGGAAAAAAGTTTCTCGCTTAGTGCTTTTCCGCTGTTTATGGAGTAAAACTACGGCATTCGGTATGACGTTACAATTTATAATTTGTACACTACAAATTGTAGCGGCAGGAAATTTTACAGACAGTATACACGTATATAGTTGAATGTACCTTCTAAATTGTATCACATTCTGACACGTAGTTCGTGAGATATGAACACATAAACAGTAACGTTCCGCTCTTCCTAGACTGAAACTACGGGTTTCGGTGTGATGTTACAATTTATAATTTGTACACTACAAATAGTAGCAGCAGGAAATTTTACAGAGAGTATACACACATACAGTTGAATGTACTTTAGAAATTGTATCACAGTATGACACGATGTTCATGAGATATGAGCACATAAGCAGTAACGTTCATGGAATACCGCCCCATCACGCACCAGCTTTTAATCTATTATACCTTTACTGCTAACTGAATTCCCAAGAGCTTTTACATACAGCCCTTATAAAAATGAATATATACCTGAAAAGTGGCAGTAATAAATAGATAAATAAATACCTGAGCTACGCCGGGTTTTCAGATAGTATATTATACATTAAAAGAACCTACGAAAACTAAAGTCAGTCGGTCTGACCAAACTACTCCGCCGATTTCCTTTATTTTTGTTTTAAAGGAAAAGTATACATCCAGAGACTTGTCGTCAAGTATCAGAATTTACAAAACTCTCGCCTTCCTTTTTCTACACTCAAACGCGATTTCCTTCTGTATATTTCTTATGGGGATGTCCTTGCTGTAAAAGAAAGTCAGTCGGTCAGTCCATTCTATCCGACCGATTTCCTTCATTTTTGCTTTAAACGAAAGGTATTCATTCGCAGATTTGCCATCAAGTATCAGGATTAACTTAAGTTTCTCCATGCTTCATTTTTATTCAAACGCGGTATCCTTCTGTCCTTCTCCCCTTTCATTGAATATTTTAATCGTTTTGTTTTACGTTATCTTCGGTCCTAATTAAGGTACGCAGTTGTCTTTTCACACAATAATACTCAGCGAATCAAGCTCTTTCATTTGCGCTTTTAAACACCTGCACTTATTGATTCTGAAGAAAGGTGTACGTGAACATTCAACTTCCATTTTTTCCAACTTTTTTGACATACCACACCAATGCGAAGTATTCGCACGGGTCTTCTATTTAGTGTTGTTTTTTTTTTTTTTTTTTTTTTTTTTTTTTTTTGCAGGTACTTTAAGTGGTAAATGCCATACAATATCAACTGATAAACATTATCGTTATGAATAGGAGCTTTTCCGCGCATTACGGCTTTCATCTTAAGCGATGCAAATTGCTTGTGCATGGGTTGTAGCTCTCAATTGGGTACGTGAATTTTACATACTTGAATGTATACGTGGGATAATTCATCATCCCACATTAAAAGTAACGTCTAATAAAATAGTATATTATAATTTTCTTTAATTATACATTTGACATTTTTGAATGGACATTACAAGTTAAACAAATATACTCTGTTTTCATTGCAAAGGGGCGTACTAGAGTTTTTACAGAACATTCTAGTTTTCTTGCATTTACTAGTGCTGCTCATGAAACATCTTGAATATTTTGATTGGCCGTCCTTAGTATTAGCTAGTTCCTAAGTAGTTTGTAAGTTTAGAGACTGATGACCCTGCAGTTAAGTCCCATAAGCTATACAAACATTTTTTATTTTGATTATTTTAGTGGCGCGGTTTCCTTATTTAAACCCAAGAATTTTTCTGTGTCATTTTGGAATTCCGGAGACAAATTTTAGGTAAGCAGCTGAGTATATGTGCTCGAGATAATTAAAAGCCATGCCCTTTCAATTTTCTTCTAGCCTGTTTATTCCACCATAGTCTGAAATGATGCTGAAATTTTCCGGTACACTTCACTAAGTCATATAAGTACGCTAACATGCATAGGTTCGCCAAAATCTACATCTATATCTACATGGGATACTCTGCAAATGACCTTTAATTGCCAGGCAGAGGGTTCATCGAACCACCGTTATACTATTTATCTGCCATTCCATTCTCGAATAGCGCGCGGGAAGAAATAACACCTGAATCTCTCCGTTCGAGCTCTGATTTCTCGTATTTTATTCTGATGATGGTGGGGAGTCAACAATATATTTTCGCATACCGAGGAGAATGTTGGCGATTGGAATTTCGAAAGTAGCCCACGCTGCAGCGCTGTTGTTGTAAGTTGTTGTAATGATTCCCATCCCAGATCCTGTATCATTTCCATAACGCTGTCTCCCCTGTATCGTGACAACGAAACGAGCTGCCTTCTTTAGGCTCTTTCGATGTCCTCCGTCAATCCCACCTGATAATGATCTCACACTGAGCAGCAATACTCCAAACAAGGACGGACAGGCGTAGTGTATGCAGTTTCTTTAGTAGTGCTGTTACATCTTTTAAGGGTTCTGCCAATAAAATGCAGTCTTTGGTTCGCCTTTCCGACGACACTATCTACGTGTTCTTTCCAGTTTGAAGTAACAGTAATTCCTAGATATTTCGTGGAGTTTGCGGCTTTCACTTTTGATTGATTTATCTTGTAACGGATGTCTTTTCGTACTCATGTGTGCGACTTCACACATCTCATTATTTAGAGTCAACTGCCAATTTTTACACCATAGTGATATCTTATTCAGATCGTTCTGCAGTTGGTTTTGAGCTTCAGATGATTTTACTAGACGGTAAATGACGGCGCCATCCGCATACAACCTAAGAGAGCTACTTAGATTTTCCCCTAAGCCGTTTATGTAAATAAGGAACAGCAGAGGACCAATAACACTATCCTGTGGAACGCCATATATCACTTCTGTTATAGTCAATGCCTTACCATCGATTCTACAAACTGTGTCTCCTCTGAAATGAAATCCCCTATCCAGTCGCAAATTTGGGACGATGTATTATAACTACGCAATTTGATTAAAAGCCGTTTGTGAGATACGGTGTCAAAAGCCTTCTGGAAATCAAAAAATACGGAATCCATTTGAGACCCCTTGTTGATAGCACTCATCACTTCGTGTGAGTAAAGAGCTAGTTGTGTTTCGCCTGAACGATATTTTCTGAATCCGTGAGTGGGTTACTCCTTCGTTTCTTGAATATAGGTGTGACCTGTGCAACTTTCCAATCTTTTGGTACAGATCCTTCTTTGAGAGAGCGGTTGTATATGGCTGTTCAGTAAGGAGCTATTGCTTCAGAGTATATCTACTTCTACGTCACTCATTCTGGCCTCTGTTTGTAATTCGAAATCTGGAATATTGGTTTCGTCATCTTTGGTGAATGAGTTTGTAAAAGCTGTGTTTAGTAACTCTGCAATCATCGGCAGGATCGTCATTAATATCACGTAGAAACGAGGAGCTTCTGCTCCTTGTCTCACAGCGACAAGGCTGGATCAGGGTTTTGGACAGTCGAACCTTGAAGTCTGAAGAGACTTCTGGATCGAATCAGTTGTGCTATGCTGGTCTGTGGTAAGATCAGTGTGCAGCTTGAGGTCTGGCATTAATATCTGCTTCACACGACGAGTTCTCTGTGAAAAGTGCCTCCACTCTCTTGTAGGAATGGTCTCCCACCTGCAGTGGTTACACACGTTTAGCAGTCTGCCCACGCGTTGAAAATACCATAAGGAAGGAAATCAAAATGACGCAAGTTTACCGGTGTAGACCGCCTCTTTGTTTGATAAGCCGATTGGCTAAGAAAATGGGTCCTTTTATGCGCATTAAATATATTTACACGTGTTGACTTAGAAATCATTTTATATTCCCGATCACTTTTCGTGCATTACTATGAGTATGAATTTCATGTCCCCATAGGTGACGTTTCTGCAACCCATAGAGGGCGCGTCACTAGGGGAACGCCTCCCAGATATGGGTGGTAGGAGGGAAATGATGTACCTCCCGCGGACCAACAGACAACTGCAGTGTCTGACAGAGTGAACGACTGCAGACAGTGCCTGACCCGGAGTGGGCGGCTGATATGTGGAAAACAACGTAAAGATACCACATTACTGATCCCAAGGAGCCCACTACGTAAGTGCAAAACAATCATTCCAGAGATAAAATAAATCTCCTCAGTAGGATCTCTGGAAGGGATAAAGACAAGGGAATAGAAAATGAAGTGGGGACGTTCGCTCCCTATTGCAATCTGGCAAGTTGAAAATCCATAAAAAAGAGATGGACCACAACAATTTGGATGTTGTTAGAATATGCGAGGTGAGGATGGAATGGAGAGCTACAAAGTTATGACTATTCCACTGGGGCAGGGGAGAAAACGGGCGGCTGATATGTGGAAAACAACGGGAAGCTAGCACATTAATAATCCCTAGGCGCCCTAGGCATGGTCCCCTATGTGCAAAATAATGATTCCAACATCCCCTAAGTAGGATTTCCGGAAGGGATAAAGACAAGGAAAAAAAAAATGAAATAATAATGGTGCAATCTGGCAAACTTGGCAAATCAAAGAGGTATTCTGTCTTGGATTTCGTGATCTTCCCTTTGGCAAATACTGTTCATAGAGACTGTAATATATATATATATATATATATATATAAAGTGCAATTATTTACAGAAGTTCGTAATTTTCGCAGTCGTAAGTTCGTAGACCTGTCTGAACATGCCTAGAGCAGGTGATCGCACCACATTTGAAGATGAATGAAACCGTATTTGTGTAACCATGACTTTTCGTAAAATATCTTGGAAGTTTATTCCACAAAACACTTTCAATCTCATGATTCACTGTGTACCCCTGTGCATCTGTACTGTAATCATTTCTTCGACCCTTGCAGTTAAGTTTCGATATCTCGCGCTCGTCGCGTTAGCGGCCTGCGTTGTGCTGCCAGGTTACAGAGGCAGTGTAGTAAGTTGACGGTGGGATGGGAAAGGGAGGGAGGGGGGAGCACTGGAGGGGAGTGGGGTGTAGTGGTGGCCCTGCTGAGTTCCCGCTAGCGAGGTGGCGTGACGCAGAGCTCGCCCCCCTAGCCCCTAGCCGTTGTATTCTGCCTGGGCCGCACACCTACAGCGGTATCGACGAGCAGGGAGGGGCGCGCTATGACTGGATGGCTGGCGAGCCGTCTGCACAGGTTGCGTCAGGCCGGCGCGCGCTCACACCGCCTCCCACAAGGCCGACCTTCAACTGCCCGCCCACTGTAGATCTGATGCAGCCGTCTGCTACGTGTGTCAAGACCTCGGTAATCTGTAATTGACGCCATCCTACAACTAATTTGGAGTTGGAGGTTCTTTTTTTAACTTTTAAAGTATTTCTCTTTCTCTCTCTCTCTCTCTCTCTCTCTCTCTCTCTCTCTCTTTTTTTTTTTTTTTTTTTTTTTTTTTTTTTTTTTTTTTTTATCTACACTTAGAGAGAGGATTCCGACAGCGTGCTAAATGAGAAGACAGAACTGTCTATTATCTTTAAAAGTAAAACTTAAAGCTCTCTATATGATTATTTAATTTACTGACGGCCTGTTTCAATGGGCTATGCGACCATCATCTGGTCATACAAAATTATACAAGGTGGTCATCTTACGTTATTTTAAAAAAATGGAGGTTTAACAGAATGTGCAACATAGCAGTTACTCTAAATATAAAAATACACGAGTCATATTATAAACTGCTTGTAAGAGTCTCTTACAAGCAGTTGATAATAAGAGGTATGTCTACAAAGTAAGTTTCGTTATATAACAAACGTGTACAGATACAGAAAGAATATTGTAGAAAATTCTACAACTCTTAAACTACGTTCTTACATACCTTCCGAAATTTTGTAGGCACTTGTGGCATAAGTTTTTGTATGCCTTCTTCATGGAAGGTTGCCGCCTGTGTATTCACCAGGTGGTAACATATTCTTTCAGCTCGTCATCATCGTTGAACTGTTGACCACCAAGGACGGATTTTAGGTATAAGAAGAGATGGAAGTTGCTAGGAGCGAGGTCTGGGCTATAAGGAGGATGCTCAAACACGTCTCAGTGAAATTCCCGTTAGACATGTTTAGTCTCATTCGCCGTGTGATGTCGGGCATTGTAGTTAAAAAAAAAAAAATTAAAAAAAAACCTTTCTACAGTAATCCTCGGCGCTTGTTCTGAATTTATGACGCAGTTTCTTAATGGTCTTGCAGTAATGTGTAGATTGTTTGGCCTCGTGGTAAGAAGTCAATCAGCAAAATGCCTTTTCTCTCCCACAAAACAGTGCACATGACTTTTCGAGATGTTCACATTTGCTTAGGCTTAACCTTCCTTCATTGGGATTGAAGTGTGCCTCCATAGATTGTCGTTTTGTTTAAGGGGTCTCGTACGATAACCAAGTTTCATTCTCCGTGACTATGCGAGAAAGAAAACCATCGCCTTCTTCATTGTAGCGTATATTAAAATGAAATGAACTGCCAATCCGTTGTTTTTTGTGTTGTTCAGTAAGAATTTTGGGTACCTAACGTGAGCAAAGTTTTCGAAATTTCAGTTTTTCAGTGACAATTTCATGAATTAGTGATCGTGAGATTTGTAGAACTTCCATAGCTAGTGCAAACCTACGGTTGTGCTTAATCTTCTCTTCAATTGAGTGAACCATTTCATCAGTAACCACAAACAGGCGTCCACTTCGTTCTTCATCGTACATTTGATCACATTCTTCATTGAACAGTCTGACCTATCTTCCAACCATTTAAATACTCACAGAATTTTGTCCGTAAACGTCGTTAATTTACCAATAAATTTCCTTCGGTTTAACTTTCTTTGCATTTAGAAAACGAATCACAGATCTGATTTCACTCGCGGCGGCATTTTCATTTACGGCTGACATTATTAAAAGGCATTACAAAGCACACGTAGGCAGCAGCGATCTTAAAAAGGCGTACGTGTTTTCTTGAATCACAGTAACTCCAGCGTATGCTTGGAAGTGCGATCGTAGCGCTGCCGTGGATAGAAATAGAAACGGAACTTACTTTGTGGACGAGCCTCGTATTAACTTATGTATTTTATATTTTTGACTAAGTGCTATGTTACACGTTCTGTTTAATCTGTTAAATAACGTAACATGACCACACTGTACAATTTTATACGACCGAATGATGGTGGCATACCCCATAGAAATCGGTCGTGAGTAAATTATATAACCATATAGCGATCTTGGCGTTTCACTTTCGAAGATATTAATCTATGTAGATCGCCTCCATCCTGTAACGTCATGTAGTGTCAGAACTGTCTAAAGTAGGGTTACCAGACATTCAAAATCAAAATATGGGTACCGAAGATTACGAAACCAAATGTTTATCTGTGGCGTTATCAACATGACTGTTATCCCTTGAATATCATAAAATTCGTCAATCATTAACGCAGACATAAACAATACACTATACACACACACACACAATACACACACACAGATACACACACTATAGTAAGAATCAAAATGATTTTTTCTCTCCCCCCCCCCCCATCCCCCTCCCACAAAACTAAAGTGCCGCACTTGGCGGTTCTCGTATTGACATTTGCTCTTCTCGAACTCACTTCTTTATTAAGTACTGTATATTGTGTGCACTTTTGAGTACAACAAAATACCACAACACTAAAAGTTTGTAATTGGTGAGTTGAAAAGGAGAGATCAGTTTTTACTAACTCGCTTCACAGTTCTCAATTAATAAATTTGATCTTCACATACATTCTGTAACGTGTTTGACTTCCTCAAAAAAACTAATATTTCTTTCAAAATTCTTTTATCAATCTCTGCTTAAGTTTTAAGTCTTTGCTGAACACACTTCCAAAGAAGAGGATATTTGAGCTGAATCAAGTTAAATTGTTTCAGCACATGAAACAGGTAAGGCCTGTGTAAAATAAACTTGAGATGTCCAGGAAGTCAGACTCTTTCAGCACATTCTAGCAATAAATTGTTTTAGTATGACCGCATTTGTTTTTACTTACGATCTACATTAATTAAAAACACGTTATTTCAAATTACATGGGACGATTAGCAAAAACGGGACAATGTACGTCCCCTATTTATTTTGTCGGGACAACGGGATGCTTAGGCTAAATAAGAGACGATCCTCTAAAATACGGGACGTCTGGTCCATATACTCTAATGGGCATTACAGGGTCCATTTTAGCAACCCCTTCCCTTGAGAAGAGTGACTTCTCTTCAGTTTTAATTAGCGACGATAAGTTTTAATATTGCGGATCAATTTAGGGACGCATTCCGTATGTTGAGGCTTGGATTTTCTCGGATAGATTATACACGTAATTTTTCAGATGTCGGTCACCGCTGAAAGTTGGTATGTGAATCAGTTTTCCTCTAGTCCACAACTGTGCATCTACAACTCTATGTTTACTCTGAAATTCACATTTAAGTGTCTGGTAGAGTGTTAATCTAAACTCTTTCTTAATATTTATCTGACATTCCATTCTTAATAGCACGCGGGGAAGAAGAACGATTAAATCTTTCCGTTTTCGATCTGATTTCTCTTATTTTACTATTATGATCATGTCTCTTTATGTAAGTGGGTGCAAACAAAATACGTTCGCATTTCGTGGAGAAAGTTGGGAAAGAAATTTGAAAACAGATTTCGCTGAATAATGCTTTTCTTCGAATGATTTTTACCCCACCTCTTCCATCGTTTCTATGACTCTAACTCCCCTGTATCACAATAATACAACTTTTTCTATGTCCTCCGTCAGTCCCATCTGGTGATGGTCCAATAATGCGCAGCAATACTAAAAAATTGAAACGGACAAGTGTAGTGTAGGTAGTTTCTTTAGTAGAACTATTGGTTTTTACAAATGTTCTGCCAATGAAACGTAGCCTTTACTTTGCCTTCCCTACGATATTTTCTATGTGCTAT
Source organism: Locusta migratoria (assembly GCA_026315105.1). Lineage (NCBI taxonomy): Eukaryota > Metazoa > Arthropoda > Insecta > Orthoptera > Acrididae > Locusta > Locusta migratoria. Next base: position 314,592,512 of record CM048745.1, read on the forward strand.
TTCCAATTTAAGTTAATTGTAATTCCTAGATATTACCGGGCGAGGTGGCGCAGTGGTAACACACTGGATTCCCATTCGGAAGGACGGTGGTTCAAATTCACCTCCGGCCATCCAGATTTAGGTTTTCAGTGATTTCTCTAAATCACTCCAGGCAAATGCCGGAATGGTACCTTTGAAAGGGTACGGCCGATTGACTTCCCTATCCTTTTTACCCAGACACTCCGAGCGTAAGCTTCGTCTCTAGTGACCACGCTGTCGACGGGACGTTAAACGCAAAGCTTCCTTCATCCTTCCTAGATATTTATTTGAATTTACGTCCGTAAGATTTGACTGATTGATCGAATAAATTAAGTTTAACGGATTTCTTTTAGCGCTCATTTCGACTTCGCACTCTTCGTTATTTACGGCCAATTCCGAATTTTTTCATCTGACACATATTATTTAAATAGATTTGAAGTTGCTTTTGATCACCGAGTGACTTTACTAATCGATAAACGACTGCCCATCAATTACTATGGACTGTGTCCTTTCCGATAGGAAATCAGTTTTCCTTTCGCACGAGACAATATTCCATAAACTCTCAATTTGATTAGAAGCAGCTTGTGTGGTACAGCACTACAGTGTCAAAAGGCATCAAAAAACCTTGAAGTATCCAATGGATGTGAGATCCCTTGCCGACAGCACTCATCTCTTTATGTGAGTATAGAGCTAACTGTGTTTCACAAGAATTATATTTTCTGAATCCTTGTTGGATGTGGGCTAGTAGGTCATTCTCTTTGACGTAGTTCACAATGTTCCATGTGTTCCATTATGTTGCTGCAAACCGACGTCTGTGATGTGGCCTGTAATTTTGCGGAACACTCCCGTTGCCTTTCTTGACTACTGCAGTGGCCTGTGCAACTTTCCAGGCTTTGGGTACGATCTTTCACTGAGCGAACGATTGTATATGACAGCTAGGTATGTAGCTATTGCATCAGCATACTCTGAAAGGATCCTTAATGGTATACAATCGGAAGTTAAATGATTTAAGTTGCTTCATTACTCCATGGATATCTGCTTCTAACTACTCATTTTGGCTGCTGTTCTTGAGTATATAAGTTCGACTTTTCATTAGAAAACATGTACATTTCTTTTGCATACTTTAAGAGATTCAATGACAGGTGTTATTTCAGAAATTTCTTGTAAATATTGTCGATAGACTGAAATTAGAACTGGATCTGAGAGTTGAGACATAAGTTTCTGACGGGGTTCAGTGCTGTAAATGCAACACAATTCCAGAGTCTTTTTCATAATGCTGAATTACCATGTCTCAAATGAGTCAGGAATCAACAAATTACTGCATTGGTTCTTTCCAGAAGCTCTTTCGTCATTGTGCACAAAAAGTCTTACTCTTCAAACCAGTATATTATTCAACATTTTCCAAAATGATGTAACTTTGCATAAACTGCAGTAGAATGCATGCAATGGAAATGTCAGATGTGTTTCTGTACTATCGACCTCATTTCGAACACGAACTCAACAAAAACACGAATACTCTCAACCGACACCGCCTCTAAGAAATAGGTCTCTATTTATGGATTAAGTCTACGAAGCGTTAAAATATAGCTACATATTAGAGTTAAGCAGACGAAGTCAGTCATACAGGAAATACCTTCTAGTCTTTCTCTCAGCAACCTTGATCGGTGTATGCTGTAGGACTGAACAAAACGTCCACGCGCATCGTTCGTGATTTAATTTCTTCTCAATCTGCCACAATATTTGTTATGCAAGCATATTAATGTCCGTATACGTTTCACAACGCACGCAAAACAGTTGCTGAAAGAACTGATAACGTTTTGCTATGCACATCGTTCTGAGACTTGAACATTTATCTACAGCTGTTTCATCACACTGGCACGGCGGTGACGCGAATGGTCACGGATTTTCCTAGGAATATGCCATTTCTTACTCTATTTATCGTAACGCTATGAAAATTTTGTCGTTTTGAGGAGAAAATCGATTAATAACAAGAGTCACTAGCTTCTCAGTCGCATATTAAAAGTATGAGATTATAGCATCATAAAGCAACGTGTGATTTAATATGATTGTAATACACGACCTTGAGTGTTAATGGCGTTACTAGTTATAAGTAAGCAGAGATTTTCTAATTTTAATTTTGTTATTTTAATTTTTATTTCTTTAAACAAGTCGGCACCAGGAATTTGAAATAGTACACATATAATAAATCACAACGTAACTATAATTTACCAAGCACAAGGAAACGTGACAATGAGTCGCCAACGTGATGCCGCCACTGAGAACGTGTGCTGCTGTTACTGAGTGCGGTTTTAATGCCGCCGAAACCAGCTTTGATGCTGCCGCTATTGTTACTGCTATGGTGTTCACCCGCTGCTTAGCAGGTCAGCGGCGCAATCGAGTGGAATCTTCATCTACATCTACATAGATACTTTGCAAATCACATTTAAGTGCCTGGCAGAGGATTCATTAACCACTTTCAGAACCTTTCTCTACCATTCCATTCTCTAATAGAGCGCGGGAAGAAAGAACACCTAAATCGTTCAGTTTTCGATCTGATTTCTCTTATTTAATTGGGATGATCATGTCTCCCTGTGTAGGTGGGTGCTACCAAAATATGTTCACATTCAGAAGTAAAAGTCGGTGATTCGCATTCCGATCTCGCCGCAACGAATAACGTAGTTCTTTTAATGATTTCCACCTCAAATCGTGCAACATTTCAACGACGCCCCCCCCCTCCCTATAACGCAATAAAACAAAACGATCTGCCCTTCTCTGAACTTTGTGAATGTCCTCCGTCAGTCCCAACTGATGAGGGTCCCACACTGGGCAACAGTACTCCAGGAGAGGACGCAAAAGTGTGATGTAGGCAGTCTCTTTGGTGGAGCTGTTGCATCTTCGAAGCGTTCTGCCAATGAAACGTAACCTTTGGTTCGCCTTCCCCACAATATTTTCCACGTGTTCTCTCTAGTCTAAGTTGTTCATAATTGTAACTCCCAGGTATTTGGTAGAATTTACGACCTTAAGGTTTGACTGATTTATCGTGTAACTAAAGTTCAGGGGATTTCTTTTAGTGGTCTTGTGCATTACTTCACAGTTTTCATTATTTAGTGTTAATTGCCAATTTTCGCACCATGTAGAAATTTTCTCTAAATCGCTTTGCAGTTGCTTTTGATCCTCTGTTGGCTTCACTAACCGATAAACGACAGCATCATCTGCGAACAGTCTAAGGGAGCTATTCTGATTGTCTCCTAAATCGTTTATAAACACAAGGAAGAGTAGGGGACCTATAACGCTTCCCTAGCGAACTTCTGTTTTACTCGAAGACTTACCGTCAATTACTACGAACTGTGTCCTTTCTGATAGTAAATCGTGACTGCAGTCAGACAATTGGGCTGATATTCCACAAGCACGCAATTTCATTAGAAGCCGCTTGTGAGGTACAGTGTCAAAAGCCTTCTTATTTAGTGTTATTTTAGTTCAGTTTTAACACATAGTCTCATGTTAATTAAACGGTAAAGACCTTTCATTCTCTTTGATTAGTAACATAGAAGCTGCTTAATTATTTTTCGAGTTGATTATATACACTCCATTTCCACCACATTGCTCCTCTTCCACTTTCAAATTAATGAGAGCCTACTTATTTTATTTCGTGTGTAATTATTTTCGTAGTATAATTGGTTAAATTATAAAAAGTGTAAAAATAAGTCATAGATTAATAAATTCAATAGGCTTTATTTTTAAAAAAAAATTTTACCCTCCCCAGAACCAAACCCTGGCTGCGCCACTGAGTAGAGATATGAAAAAAATAAAATAAAATGAATAAAAATAACACATAGCACCATTGACCTAGTGGAAGCGATTAACTCATGAGCCTATGTTCCCTGTATATCGGGGCTTTCCGTCTCAGTATAGCTAGAGGAGTTAAATTCAGGTAACTCTCTAAAGTTTATAAAAATGTAAAATCAATTGTCAGAAAGCAGTTCGTAACTGCATTGTCACATTTTAGTGCCACAAAAAACTCTTTTAATCTTGCACACACAAGACATATCTGTGACTGATTTTAAAGCATTCTGCTCATTTCTATGTTAACTTTACAGGTAGTACAAACTATTGGTCGTAAGTGGCGATTTCAACATTACTTGTGTAAGTGAATGTGCAAGACAGAGGAAACTATTAGAATTTCTTATCTGATGTAATACTCTTTCCAACAGGAGGGTAGGGAAACAGCAGCACAGCCATAGCGTTTTTGTTCATTCTTCACCAAGCGAGGTGGCGCAGTGGTAACGCACTGGTGGTTCAAATCCACCTCCGGCCATCCATATTTAGGTTTTCCCTGATTTCCCTAACTCACTTCAGGCAAATATCGGGACGGTTCCTTTCAAAGGGAACGGCCGATTTCCTGCCACATCCGTACCCAAAAATCCGAGCGTGAGCTCCGACTCTAATGACCACGCTGTCGACGAGACGACAAACCCTAAGCTTCCTTCCTTGTTGTTCATTCTTCGTTACTTTAAAACGCTTTTTTCTCAAACTATTTGGAAAAGCTAATTCAGTTGCAATAGAGGCATTTTTAAACCCAATTAAGGAACAAGAGCAGCTGGATGTTTATAGTGTGATGACCAACACGATTTGTCATGTTCTTCGTAAGTTGCTTTCCGTTAGAACGCACAAAACAACGTACTACCGCTGACAAGACAGATAAGAATATCATGTAGAACAAAGCGAGAATTATACAACAATGTTGTAAGCAATCACAATCGAGCTACAGCAGCCCATCACACACAGTACCGTAAGATTCTGAAAAGGACTGTTAGAAAGATAAAAAGTTGACATTGTACAAGAACATATAAATACCAACATTTGAACGTAAAAGGTCAAACATGACACAAAATTTGAATATAAAAAGGCAATAATATTACAAGAAAATGTGAATAACTAATTCTCGGGCTAAAATTATAAACATGTGTTCAATCGTGAAGGAAGTGTCTGGTTAACTGTACAAAGTTGAAGATATGAAGTAAGTGGGTAGAAGAAATGTTACTGTTACTGATAAGTCGAATACGTGGACAGTATTAATTTAATAATGACTTTCTGTATATAGTTTCTTAGTTTCTATAAGGAATGATATTACTCTCTTAAAAAATTGCTTCCGAGACTTTCTGAAATAGTCTTCCCTGATACTGACATATGATGGGGTATGTAGCAGAACACAAAGTACTGTTATGCTTCTCAGTGCTGTACATATTTGTTTACTGACAGGTTGAAGTACTTACAGGTGAAGACTCGTTATAAAGAAGGCGGGGATACCGTAGACAATTTCTGTGCTATTTTATGCCATTGTTCTTCGCTAAAGTTATTGAAAAGTCTGTATATTCAAGATTAACTGATAATTCCGGCTCACATAATTTGCTGCGAAATCTACAGTTTCGTTTTATAAATGGCTCAACAACAGAAAATGCTGTACTGTCTTGTCACTGTGAGGATGGTTTAAATAAAATGCTATTGATGGTGATAATCAAAAAATATTATTGCCGAACTTGGAACGTTACGGAATAAGGGGAGTAGCTCGTAATTGGTTCACTTCTTACGTATGCAGCAGGAGATTTTCAAGGGGACAGCTAACATGGGAGGGGGTAGAGGATGCCCCAGGGGTCAGTTATGGGCCCACTGTTGTTTTTAATTTATATAAGCGATATGCCTTGCAGTGATTCTAAAATATTTCTGTCTGCTAATAGCACCAAATTGGTAGTGAAGGATGTTTGCAATGTGGACACAATATCAAATAATGCAGTTCGAGACATAGGTTAATGACTTGTAGGAAATCCCTGTAAGATTAAGTTTTTACAGTTTCTAACACACAATTGAACAAAATCTTACATTTTAGTTACAAGGAATGGCTATATGATAACTGAGACAGAACAGTTCAAAATTCTTGGCGCTCAGATAGTAAGCTGTCGCGGAATGTCCACATTCGGGATTTGTTCAAAACCTAAATGCCGCTTGTTTAACATTAGAACAATACGTTAAATAATAGTTCAAAACGCAAAATAGACAACTTCGGTTATTTTAATTTGCATATGGTGCTAAATCTTCTGAGACAAATAGGGTATTTTTGATTTAGAAATAGAAGGCGTAAGCTCCTGTTCAGTAGACTGGCAAATCTGATATTGCCTCGCAATAAATAATTTCTTTTATAATCGTTTGTTGATAACAATAGCAGCTTATTCCCAAGAGGTAGCAGCTTCATCACAATACTAATAGAAATCGAATCTGGGTGACACCTCCCTGATCCTGATGCCGAAAGGAGTGACACTGCTGCATCCATTTTCTACAAGCCGCGGGAATTCACCATGGCTCATTCTTTCTATCCTGTCAAGGAACTTACGGAAAAAATAATTAATTAAGCTAATCATTGTTTTACCTAGATGATTGCGCTTGCTTGAGTTTGCTGACTCGTTTCATTAACATGAGGACTTTTTGCTCCTCAATTGGATCCTCCGCAACATGATACATATACGTAAATGATAAAATATCGGGTGATCGAGTTTTAGTCGGGATTTTTTTCCCATGTTACATAGTGGTACTGTTATGTAGTTAATGTTGTTCCTGCTCTATAGTAAATTAAAAAGGAATAAATAACTGTGTCAGATCAAGCCTCTGCAAAAGAAAATATCTGGATCCGCTACTGCGGGTTTCTTCACTTCATTGCCTCCCTCTCACATGCAGTGACAGTCACGTCGTCGTCGCACGCACATTACACAGGTGATCACGTACTCGTTTAATGGTACACGATACGTGACTGCGATGAGTGATGACGTTGTGTCACATGAAGTAGTGGTCCTGTGGCGGCGGTGCTATTCACCACGCTTTCGAGGCTAACGTATCTTCTGTGATCCGAAAAACATAAAATTAATTTTTTGACATATAATTTTGGAAAATACAACTATGTAGGTGAACTTCGTTTATTTATTCGATGAAAGTGTTTCAAGGCTGGCTTGAGCCATGGAAGACGTTATTCGTATCGGGTTAAAATTCGTTCTTTATATGAACTTTCAACATACTGGAAGACTGGAAAGCGATTGAATGTTTATGATAAGTGAGTGTATGTACTTTGCTAGCGTGCCGCCGCAGGTCTTTATCACTCAGTAAACGCAGCAGTCGCGCTTTTATGCTTCCGAATCGTGGCTGAAATCTGAAGGAGTGTGACTCCGAAAGAGTCACGAAATCCTCTATTTATTGAGTTGTGTTGTGTTATATGGCGCCCAGTTTTATGAAGTGAGAGCATCTGCCGCGCGGGAGTAGCTGAGCGGTCTGGAGCGCCACGTTACGAATCGCTCGGCCTTCCGCGGTGGAGGTTCGAATCCTCCCTCGGGCATGGATGTGTGTGTTGTCCTTAGGTTAGTTTAACTTACTTTAAGTAGTTTGTAAGCCTAGGGACTGATGACCATCGTAGTTTGGTCCCATAGGATTACAAACATTTGAACATTTTGAGGGCGTCTGAGGATGGCAGTTAGTTATGTTGAAACTGCTTATGAAATGTAATAAAATAGTTTCAACATAAGCGTCTTTACAATCCGTATAACAAGTTGCTAGATGACCCGTGTGAATTCTTCGCCCCGTTAGTGGCCAGTGACTTAAACTGGAAATAAGTAAATGTAAATCATAGTATTTTATTACAGATTTCAACATTATATACAATATTACTTTTTACTATACTTCCTTCCAGACAATGTTAGCTGTTCGTCGACCCTCTTCTTCCCAAAAAAACAATATTGTATATACTGTTAAAATTTGTAATAAAATACTACGATTTGATAAATATTTACATTTATTTATTTACAATTTAACTCACTGACCACTAACGATGAGAAAAATTCGCACGGGTCATCTAGGCCAAAAAGAACTGTGTACCTTAATTAGGACCGAAGATATCCTAAAACAATCATTTTTAATAATCACATTAAAGACGGTAAGATATCGTGTTTGAGTATAAATAAAGGAACGCAAGAGGTAAGTTAATTCTGGTGCTTGATGACACATCTGTGGATGAATACCTTTCGTTTAAAACAAAAATGAAGGAAATCGGGCGGATAGAACGGCCTGACGGACTAACGTTTTAGTTCACAGCTAAGACATTCCCATATGAAATGAACAGAAGGCAAACGCGTATATATGATAATAAATAAAGGAAGGCGACTTTTAATTTAATTATGAAACTTGATAACTCTGTAGATGAATACCTTTCGTTTAAAATACAAGGTGTTCAACTTTGCTTCTTTTTTTTTCTTTTTTCCCAACATTTGACGCTTTAATGAAACAATTTGGTGACACATGAATCATTAAAATATTTTCTATCGTTGACCACTACTTTTTCCCATCTTTCCTTTTAAAGCGATTCACGAATCGATCCAATTTCTGACTTCTCCATGAGAGAAGTTGTCAGTCAGGCCATACGCCATTCATCTAAACAGGTGATAGTCAGAGGGAGCAATGTCTGGAGAATACGGCGGGTGTGGTAGGACTTCCCGTTTAACGTTTCCAAGTACGCTTTGACCTCTTTTGCAACGTGGGGTCGAGTGCTGTCATGCTGAAAAATCACTTTATCTCACATCTCCCTGCATTGTGCCCGTTGGTCTTTTAATACTCCGCTCAAACGCATTAATTATATTTGATAACGAACACCTGTGATTGAGTCACATGTTTTTAACGCCTCATGGTACACAACGCCGAGCTGGTCCCACCACATGCAGAGCACGATCTTGGAGCCGTGAATTTTCGGTTTGACCGTTGACGTGGAAGCATGGCTCACGTTCTTTCACTAATGGCGTCCTTACCATACGAACTTGAGAGTATTAAATGAGTCTCAGCCGCTGATTTCTTCGAATTGAAACAAAATAGTAACACCTCCCGCAAATGATGAGAATTAGGCTCGTAAACTGACATATTGAATCAGGAACAACTTAACGACGCAGACACAAATAGACTAATGTTTGAATGCCGTTATGTTGACCGAGGTCCAAGCTAACTGCCTGGCGTCTGCGATCTGTTTCTTTCGATCGATACTTACCAGTGTCATATAAGATACCTAATAGGCCCAACTGTACTGGAAGTTGCATCTGAACTGCCGTAGATATTGCCTGCTTTAAATACTTCCAAAGGGGAGAAGGGACACGGAAATTAGGAAAATGATTTTCTTGGCTTCCTATAGTGCAAATAAATATTTCTTTTGTACCGAGTGAAAATGTCTGCCGTAACGGGATTCAAATCCGGGATTTCCGCTTAGGACCTGTCAGGGGCGTAAACAACTTATTCTTCTTGGAGAAATCAGTTCTTTTCTGGTATAGAGGTGTGAAGGTGGGGGAAAGATTCAGTTGTCATGTACAATAAGTTCATTAAAAAAATACTACATGTCCGAAAGAACAGACCATTTTTGATCTGGCAGCTATTACAATCAGGCACCACATATTTTTACACGCGACACGCTAATAATTCTTTCTTCAGTGCGGATGCACACCAAGACCGAATTCTTACGGAAATCGGCGAAACACCGCAAGTAGTGGTAAGTAGAAAATTGGCATCTGGCTGGAGGTGTGATGCGGTCTTCCGTGCAGCCGTCGTGATCACTGTGACCAGGTGGCGTAGTGGTCAGCGCGAGTATCTAGTAAGCAGCAGACACCTCTAATCCCCGCTAGGCTTAAATTTTCAACTTATTCCATCGATTTCTGTAGGTACTGGCAGCTAATGTCGTTCATTTCTTTGTGCCTTATTCTAAGAGATTGGAGAAGTTCAAAATTTAATTCAGGGCATTGGCGCAAAGTTTGGTGATCGGCAATTTCAGTCGTCACTTGTGCTCCCCCCCCCCCCCCCCTTTTCCTGCGGATTACTGGATATCACCAAGACAAACGTCATCTCACGCACCTTAGGGATCTCGCAATGGATTGCCACCGTGACCTTGAAGAATTAATGAAGCTCACCCAGACGGTTATGTTCTTACAATGCTTATCTAGTGCATGAAGTACATAGAAGTAGACACAGAGCAACGAAATGTGTAATTTCCTAACATTGCATCTGTTGTTGTGTACGAACTAATTTCAGTAATATGACAGATCCGGTTACCCCAAGTTCGCTTTTAAATCTTTTTATTTACGACCGCTTTCTATAGACCTCTGTTAACATATTAACAAAAGTTCAAAAATTTGCAAGTCTGGTGTTGTGAACTTCTGTTAATAGGTTAGAAGATCAGATGATGGCAGAACAAGTCTGTCCAAACCGGTCACAAATAAAAAAGATTTATAAGTGATTTTTGGTTAACCCGATTTTTCAGATTAGTGATGTTGACTTTGATCGCATTCTGATTGGAAACGATATCGTTGCAATCGATTAAGGGCAATACCACCGTCATTGTGTCCGATCGTTCTCCTCTCAGCTAGTTATGCATCCCGCACTAGTGCGCTGTATAGCAGTACGGGTCATCCAGGCGTTGTGAAAGCAATATCTTTTAGAAGTGAATTTCAATTTTCCTAACTAGATATTTAATATCACGTACAATCGATGTAAAAGACTTATAAAACAGACATTTCGAATAAACGAACCTTCAAAGAAAAATATGGTGTAATGTTAAGTGAGAATAGCTTTAGTAGAAGTTATTCTACAATCACTGACCCATTCGGGTGGCCGAGGTGACTGAGGCGCTCCAGTCACGGTCAGCACGGCCACTACGGTCGGGGGTTCGAATCCCCCCTCGGGCATGGATATTTGTGCCGTCCTAGTTTGTAAGTAGTTCATAAGTAGTTTGTAAGTTTAGGGACTGATGACCCCGTAGTTAAGTCCCATAAGCTTAAAAAACATTTGAACATTTGACCCATTCGAAACGAGCGTTATCTGAGAGTATGAAACGTCGTATCTGACATGTTAAATACTCAAGAATAATGCGAGTACGGATGTGCGACGTTTGCAAATCGTCCTAGCTGATTCCCAGTTCAGCAACAACGACCGGAGAATGAATAGAGGTAGATCTGAGAACATTATGTTGCTTGACGTCGATGCTATATATCCATATTGTAAGAAGCATGAAAGTAAAACCACTAACGGTTGTGGTAGATGAGGATGCGAATTAACATCCTAGATCACGTGATCTGGTATTCACATCTCAAATATGTAGGTGTATTTGTCTTTACAGTTAGATATGTAGTGATTCCTTTCTTCTAGTGGTTCTCGTTTCCGAACTAGAAGATGATCTACCAGATAATAAAATTTAAATAATAACAATAAAGACAGTAAGACCATTTCCATTCCAATCTTTGAATTCAAAATATCCACGGGTGTACTGCCGGTCTATAGTGTCCAACGGGCACAATATTTCGGCGATCATACATGTCGCCATCATCAGGTGAACTGACGGACTGAGCTCCTGGAAACGCGCCGGCACGGAGGTCCGCACGCTACGGCTGCTCGAAGGGAACTGGGTTCTAGCCCGGTAGCGGGCCATTTAAATACCCGCGGCCCGCGGAGCGACCCTTCCGCGGTCCGCGCCCCGCGCCGTGGCCGCGCAGTGGAACCGATTGCGCCGGCGTCTGAGAAGACGTCGGTGTGAGGGCTCTGTCCGCCGTGGTCGTCACTTCGTTACGTTTGCTAGATTTACTCTTAATTAACCCAATCGCTGGTTCCCAAGCTTTGCTAAGATTATAGCCAGAGTCACGGTTTATGAGGTCGTCACTTGTGCGAATTTCAATGGCCTCTCTAACGACGCAGTCCCAGTATCTCGACGTCTGTACCAAAATCCTAGTGTGTTCATACTCCATGGCGTGATTCTCCGACAAACAATGTTCAGCGACCGCCGACTTGCTCGGATACATCAATCGTGTGTGCCTCTGGTGTTCAATGCATCGATCCTCGACGGTACGCATCGTCTGTCCAATATATGACTTTCCACACTGACACGGAATTTGGTACACGCCCGCCTTCCTCAAACCGAGATCATCTTTAGCGCTCCCCACCAGTGCACGAATTTTATTCGGCGGACAAAAAACAGTTCCAACCTGGTGTTTTCTCAAAATGCGGGCGATCTTCCCTGAGAGTGCGCCGGTATATGGAACGAACGCAGTGCCTACATCCTCCCTTGCGTTCTCATCCGTTTCCACAGGTTGTGTTGTAGTGGTTGGGCGGAGAGCCCGCTGAATCTGCCACTCTGAGTACCCATTTTTTCGAAATACAGTTCTCAGGTGTTCCAATTCCTGGGGTAGACTCTCTGCGTCGGAGATAGTGCGCGCCCTATGTACTAGAGTTTTAAGTACCCCATTCCTCTGTGAAGGGTGATGACAGCTGTCTGCGTGTAAATACAGATCAGTGTGCGTTGTCTTCCGATATACACTATGACCCAGGGTGCCGTCAGCTCTTCTCTTGACCAAGACGTCAAGGAACGGCAATTTACCCTCCGTTTCAGTCTCCATAGTGAATTTGATGTTGGGGTGTATGGAGTTCAGATGTGTAAGGAAGTCAAGGAGTTTGTCCGTACCATGTGGCCAGATGACGAAAGTGTCGTCCACATAACGGAAAAAGCAAGTAGGTTTCCAGAAAGAGGATGCAAGGGCTTCCTCCTCGAAATTCTCCATGTATAAATTTGCGACTCAGACGCCGGCGCAATCGGTTCCACTGCGCGGCCGCGGCGCGGGGCGCGGACCGCGGAGGGGTCGCTCCGCGGGCCGCGGGTATTTAAATGGCCCGCTACCGGGCTAGAACCCAGTTCCCTTCGAGCAGCCGTAGCGTGCGGACCTCCGTGCCGGCGCGTTTCCAGGAGCTCAGTCCGTCAGTTCACCTGATGATGGCGACATGTATGATCGCCGAAATATTGTGCCCGTTGGACACTATAGACCGGCAGTACACCCGTGGATATTTTGATCATCAAATACGCCGGGAGAAACTTAAGAATCAAATCTTTGAATTATTTTTTCTTTAGCTGTTTTCTGCTGTTGGTTTTACAAAACATGTTTAGTTTCTTCCTTTCCAGTCACGTAATCTTATAATCCATCTTGAATGACAATTACAAGCAAATAATTATTATATAAAAAAACTCTTGAAAGTATGAAAGGTTGGCCGCGCGGTATAAGTTTCCATGTCAAGTATTGCGCGGCCGTTAGCACCAGAGGAAGAAAGTGTGTACAATTTTCATTTAAAATTACGAGGAGAAAAAATATATATGGGAAATATGATTTCCCTAATTATTTACGTATTTGTTGTTCGTAGTTGATACTGACTGCGGGAGAGAAATTGAAACCATACATTTTTACTACAAAGTCCGGCATTATCTTTTTCCAAGTCGGTTTTAACATAGAAGCAATACAGTTTCGTAAAAAAGTATTTAACGCATGTCAGGGAGAATGTTTATTAGAGTACCGTGTAAAAAATTGAGCTTAATTTGTCAAGAAGTTTTGAGATTTTAGTTAACAACGCTACACAGTGACTCTCTTTACATAGTAATTACAATTAAGCAATGAAATACACCCACTGCTTTAACTTTAGTGTCTTTGTTGGTAAGGACCACAAGGTTCAGGAAAATAAACTGTATCTCTCTAAGCCGGCCGCGGTGGGCGAAGTGACTGAGGCGCTCCAGTCACGGTCAGCACGGCCACTACGGTCGGGGGTTCGAATCCCCCCTCGGGCATGGATATTTGTGCCGTCCTAGTTCGTAAGTAGTTCATAAGTAGTTTGTAAGTTTGGGGACTGATGACCCCGTAGTTAAGTCCCATAAGCTTAACAAACATTTTGTATCTCTCTAAAAATGAACTTTACTCAAAACGTTTTCAACATATTGTAAAAGACGGCTTCCGCAGCAGTTGTCACTCTCAATAAAATTAACACGGTCGTTGGACAGCATCGTCAATATATTAAAACCCACCGAAGTTTCGGTCACTATTGCGAACTGCCTTCTCCAAAGACGACACCCTAAAGAGGCTTGAAATAGTGGCCGAAACGACGGCGGAGTTTTATATATTGACGATGCGGTCCAACGCCCATGTAAATATTATTTGACGTATTTTTTATACTCGAAAGTGGTATGCATTAACGGTGATGGTGTAACAGACAATTAAATACGGTTTGTATGAGCGTAATTTTAGAGCTTGCATCTTCTGTTCGTTAATGCTAGGGCTACTGCTGTTGCTCAAAACTACACACATATGACATATCATCACTTGCTTTGAATCGATTCGGGGATTTATTACCAGCAAAGCAGGAAACCCTTATTCAAGTAAATAAGTTGTGGAGAATAGGATAAGATAGCGAAATTTATCGAATTTTATTGAAATAATTGGTTTTTAAAAACAAAACTATTCAAAACGTTGGATTCGAATATGTTCCTACAGTCTCATCATTTTGGAATTTCGTAAATGTTGACAGAATCAGGGGACAAACTGATATCTTTTAAATGGTTCCGATTTTATCCACTTCTGGTAGCATCAGTCGAACGGTCAAGTTACTGTGGGCACACTAAAGATTTGAAAATGTTAAAAGAATAAACGTTTGAAATTTTAAATCTTCTATGGCCAATAATTTAAGTCTGCGATGGTTCACGGAAGGATGAAAGAGAGGAAATAGATATAGCGGATCGTAAAATCTCAGATTAAATATACAGTCTCTTTCTGACTACGTCAATAATCTGCTACTATCCTGTTTCTACGAACTTAGAGGTAAGGAAACTCTGCAGTCTTTGAAATAATCAGTTTCCTTGTGCAATCAGTTTGCTCTAAGAAGTTTCAAATTCTTCCGGTAAAAAATGCTGTGGTCGGAAGCTATCGGCACTGCAATACTCCAATGTGAACTCAGGTTGCATCATCCGATATACGTTAGCGGCCGGTATCGCTGCGAGGGGAACGGGAAACTCCACGTCAGAAGCGGTTGGCGGCCGTTGCCGAAGACCGCCGGAGAAAGCCGAGCGGCGGCCGGTGGAGGGGGCGGCGCGGGCTTCATATTCTGCGGCTTCCCAGCGATCTGCAATAGTCGTGCCACGGTTGTGATGAGAACATGGTGAAGATTCGTATCCCTCCGTCGTCGCCTTCCGCGAAAATGACAGAAGTACTTCCGTGTCCGCTGTCCGTCGATTTCTCGTGTTTCTACGGTAAGTTGATTGTCTTTCACGTGTGATAGTAGTGCGTCAATGCATTTTGATTCCGTCATTGTTCTAGTTTGGGCACTAACTAACGTTTAATGCTTTATGTTATTCTAAACGCTCAATTTATTTTTTAGCAGTAAAAAGAGCAAGTTATGTTTCGGTAATTTTATTACTCGTTGTACACGAATTGCAATCTACGTTTTCAAATATTCGTTGGTGTGTTTTTTAATGTCATCCAGTCATGAATGATAATTGGAACTATGTTAAGTAATCAAATATCTAGACAGGGATTCACGGAAATTTAAGTCAAGTCGTTGCGTTGTATTGCCGGTTTCAGTCAGTATTATTGTAAAACTGTGGTCGACATTAGGGACATTCTTCTTCTTATTATATTTGATTTAAATTCTTTCGTTTCTTTACGTAATTATCGGTGATTCTTAAAGTTATACATCGATCATGGTGTGATTAGACGATATAGCAAATATCCGCAGTCAAAGGAGACTAGATTGCGCAACTCTTATAGAGCAAGTGACTATAATTTTACGGTCAGAATCATGAAGTTTTGCGAGTGACATATAGGATATATTATTTATTATATTATTTATTATAATTTTTATTATTTATTATTTTTATTATAATTTTTAATTCGGAAAAGAGAGAATAGGTGGCCGTTTATGATTCTGCCCATTTCTCACTATTGTTGTCTAAGAACAGTGAATAAATTTAGGTACGTATAAAAACATAATTTCAATCCTACCACATCTAAAGATTTTTGTGTGCATTGATTCAGGTTTGCATAGTGTAAGAAATCATAATTTATAAAATACTAGTCGTAAGACACGACCTTCACAAAGTGCATTGGTATTTGCCTAGCCGTGTCAAACGTGCATTCCTAAGTGTTTATTAGCTGCTGCAAATTACTATGTTAACTGATGACGAAGTGTAAACCGGTTGTGAATTAATAAATAATTACTAGCAGCTTTAGGTGGCTGAATGATATTCCGTTTAAAAAACAGTTAAGATGTGTGCGTCGACGCGGTCTTCGTTAAGTCGTATTCTCACATCGTAATACGCGTTTTTTAATAGCAACTTTAAATCGGATACCTGGCCGGCTTGCTTAAAATTGCAATGAAGTAAAAATTGACTTGTTTAACTTTGTTAGTTCCAATCTATTGATGCGCTCATTTAGCCTTAGAAATAGAGGATCAATTTATTGTTGTTGATGAAGTGCGCTAAGCATGTTCAATGTGAAACCATTTTATTGTTCATTGAAATTAATAGTTTCTGACCGTTACTCTTCCGACGACTACAGTACAGTTATAAGAGTGGGAGGTTTCATTGAAGAACTGTTTTAAATTCTATTCATGCTCTGAAATGCACAGCTGGCATTTGAAGATGAACTGTGTAAAGACTCTGATAAAAGTGTAGTGATTTGAGTATCACGCTATTTTAAATGGTTTGTAGCTGTTTTATTGACACCGAAGCTTATTTTAGCATTAATTACGGTCACTATCAACACGTGTTCTACTAACAGAAATCTATTTTTATTACACAAGTATGATAAGTATCTAGTACAGTGCTTCTAGTTTTGTAGTAGGATTCACAATCGTACTGGAAAAATTTTGTGTCATGCCATATATAGAGGAAATAGTTTGTCACTATGTTACACGCCGACTGAAAGAGGCAACCAACTCTAAGTAATGGAACTGGCTCTTGATGAAGATAACAGAAAGTTTTATAGGTCCAAAAGATCACATTTAATTTGTTTAATATAAAAGTCTTATTGGACAAAATAGTGATCTTAGTGCGATTTGTGAGATTCTTAACTATCACAGGATCTGTGTGTAGCGTTGCTCCACAATTTTTACCTTGCAGACATTAGTTTTAATATATTATTCCACGACATAGGGTTAGCCAAATATGGGCATTTGATTTTGTTTTATTTAACAATTACTTCAATGTGAGCGAAGTGTAAATGTTCTGAAGAAGGGAAAATCACTTGTGCTGAAACCTGGGTCGAGGTTTACATGTATAAACAACTAGCTAAAATCCGGCGCAGCCATGGTATTTATTTATTCCTGCCTTTCTTCAGGTACGTATTCATTTGTATAAGGGCTGTATTTCTGTATAATCTCTTGTGAATACAGTTAGTACGTACTAAAGATGTAATAGATTAAAACTTGGTGCGGGAAGGAGCGGTTTTCCATGAACGTTACCGTTTACGTGCTCATATCTCATGAGCTACACGTCGGAATGTGAGACAATTTAGAAGGTACATTCAACTATATATGTGTATACTGTCTGTAAAATTTTCTGTCGCTACAATTTGTAATGTTCAAATTGTAAATTGTTACGTTATACCGAGAGCCGTAGGTTTACTCCATAAACAGCGGAAAAGTAATAAGCGAGAAACATTTTTGTTGCTTTCATCATTTGAGTATGGTTGCCAGCGAGAAAAAGTTTAATAAAGCTTCGAAATTATGTTTAAAGTTTGTTGCAAGTCGCTAAGTACTGTCATTCTCATAAAGTGTATTTAGAAATTCTCGCTGCATTAAGTGTCATTTTTTGCGATTTCTATTGGTTATGACGTAATATCTTGTGAACCATGTGCCGTATGTGATTCTTAACCATGCAGCAATTGTTACCTCACGGTAAGGAATGTGTATACCAAATTTGGTTGAAATCGGTCCAATGGTTTAGGAGAAAATGAGCAGCATTGTCACAAAATGCAGCAGTTTTTCGCGCATCTCATTGTTTGTGACGTCATATCTCGTGAACAATATATTGTATGTGATTCTTAGACTTACGGCGACCGTCCTCGTGGATTGAAGCTTACGTGTACAAAATTTGATGAAGATTGGAACGAAACTGTAGATTTATATGCAACACGTACAAATATACGGGCACTCTGCTTTATATATTAGATTGTTATGCAACTGGTTGGCTGAAATTTTGTTCACTAATTGATTAACTGTATTTTCTGGTTTTGTCTGTCTGCAGACGGTGAGAAGGAGCTGGAGCTGGAAATGGACGCAGTATGCGCCGAAGCTCGCGCCGCCCTTGCGAAGCGCCTGGAGTCTGAGCTGTGCGCGCCCGGCGCCGGCAGGTTCAAGTTGTCGCTGCCGCCGACGCTGCTGCCCGACGTAGCGGATACTGTGCTGCAGCTGGCCAGCGCGGAGCCCTACGGCATACGGTAGGTCGCGCGCCGCTCTGCCGCTGCCAGAAAGCCACGATAACTTGACGATTCGCGCGGTGGCTGCTGGGAGCTTGTCATGCACGAACGGAATGCAGCATCGGCTGCTTGCTGCAGTGCTGGAACCGTTACCCTAACAATGTGTACAGTAATTCTTCGCATCAAGAAGCACTGTAACGTTGGCAGCGCATGTGAATAAAATAATATCTTTGAACTGGTGTCGATTTTCTCCGCTTGTGGCAGCACCAACAAAATCGTCAAGTTATCGTGGCCAAATAGTACTTTCAAGCGCGACCGAGTAGGCGTTACTGCGCATGCGCAGCTACGATGACGTATTCGGAGCTTGCACTGCTCGAACGCTTTTCGTCCCAATTCTCTCGAGCGTAGCGGTGGAACAGCTGAACTGCAGCCGCATTACTTTGGTATTCCTATGTGATGCCGAGCAATTATGCAGCACAACAATGGTTTATTTTTCGGTTTTACTAGTGTGACTTAATGAAACCATGATGAGTGTATTAAAACTTTTCACATAATGCATCATACGTACAAAGTAACGAAAATGTTTACAATGATAAATCTAAACGATTTGTTGGCAGTGTGTTCCAGTAATTCGCCAAGGAATGTTAGTCTATAAAAAAAAAAAAAAAAATAAAAATAAAAATAAAAAAATATAAAAATAAAAAAAACCACAAATGAAGGCATAAATTGAAGCCTAGAAAATGTACCACAGATATATGAATAATTGTTTTGTGAATAGTGGGTGTCTAAGAGAAAACATTTTCTCTTATTAAGCTGTCAATATAGGTATTTTTTTAATTCTCAATTACTAATTAAATCGCCTGGGTGTTAACCTTCATGCAAACATTTACTAATATTCGTACATACAGCCAGAGGCGCCGACTTTTGGAAATTGGTGTGGGTGCTCTATAGGCCTATCACGGTACACAAATGTTCGGAAGCAACCTTCCTGAAAATGATGTTCATGCCTTTTAGAATTAGCAATACTTGATAAAAGTAAATAGGCAGTTGTCTGGCCTTTTAAAGATAGAAAAAAGAAGGAGGAGGAGGAAAGCATGGCTGCATTAGGACACTACAATAAAGCGATCTAATTGGCCGAAGTGGATATTTCGAAGTAAGTAACACCCCAAAACTTCTACACGACCAATGAAACAATTTTTCACTGTACACTAATCTAACACTTTTTGTGCGAAGCTATTCTTTCTGACTAAAGCTTTTGGTAGAACACCGTCACCAAAGTTTAAGGAAATCTTTGAAATATTTTGAGATTTTGAAGTCCGACATCAAATTTTTTTGGTCAGTTCCAAGCAAGAGCTGTTACTTCATCGAAACTTTCATCATTTCGAGATAACTTCATGACATCTCTGACAGTATTCATATACCCCAAGGGTTTTTAAGCCCCAGAGAAAACCATTACAAATTTCATCTGAATCTATAATTTTAGTAACAAGGGAAGTGACAAAGATAATGAAAAACGATTAACTTTAGCATCAGCATCAGATTCTTCAAGCTAAATTTTTGAAACAACACAATTGAATGTTCATAAATACGTACATCTGGAAGGTCAAAAGGACCGACGTGCTTCTGGATCAATAAAGCCAGCAGAGTGGCGAAAACACTGACATTCATTACTACTCGCTTGGGAACCCGCGTACAAAACTGATCATTTCTTTCACGTAAAAAATTTCGTGTCACGTTTTGCATTGCCTCTTGAGTCATAAGGTAGGTTTTAATGTTTTCCGAAGTTTTTTTTTCCACCTCAAATTTATGTGGGTGCTCAGCACCCCTAAAAAAATTCTTGGGTGGGGGGGGGGGGGTGCACGAGCCCCGGAGTACCCACGGAGTCGGCGCCCTTGAATGCAGCATTAACAGATCCTGCATTGTTTCATAAAACACCACAGCCGAGAATAAACCAAGAGTATCAATTTCGTATTCTTACTCAAACCACGAAATTTACATGCTATAGTAATATCTATACATAGGTTAATTCCAGGGAACTCATGTACACCGCACAATTTTTTAACAGCTAAAATATATAAAATGACCTGTCAGGTGTGAATTACATGTTCAACTCAATGCTTGATCTTTGCTAATAACGCGGAAATAAAATCAGAAAACTGAAATATTATCATATTATTTTATTAGCCTTCAGCGATTTTCTGAATAAATTCACCTAACAGTTCACAGTCACAGAAATCAGTTTTGCATTCATACGACAAGACACTCGTAGTCGAAGACAAACAAATGAAACCGTCACGAAACGTAAACTCGGATCACGTGGAGCACCCTTCCACTACAACTCAAGTCAGTTCCGCGCATGCGCCAATCTGGCAGCTTGAGCGCACCAGAAAGATTTTTCCGGGTAGAATCTGGTAGCTTGCGGTTACTGCTTAAACAGCAAACAGCCACTCGGCAAGTAGCCAGTAGCTTGAACAGCTGTGCGCATGCGCGAGTAGGTCGCTGGCAGCTGCTTAAACGAACCCGTAGTCTCCCGCGCGGCGGCAAACGGCTGACCGGCCCCCTCTCCTTGTTGCAGGGGCTGCAGACTGCACATCGACCTGGAGGCGGGCAAGCAGGCGTCTGGAGAGAAAGGCCTGCAGCGCCACCGGCTGGCCACGGTCAAGTGCGCTCCGGACACCGTCTCCACGTTCGAGGTGTTCGTCACCCTGCGCCAGGAGACCTCGTGGAAAGCCGCGCTGCCGCACATCCTCAAGTGAGTACCCGTCACATCGTACAGCACATCGTGTTAAAAAAAATCGCACTGACGTGTTTTACGGCCCACTTTAGATTTGTAGTTTTATAAGTTTATGCAAACTTTTTGGACCAAAATAATAATCTAAATAATAAAAAATTAATCAATAAGAGTGTCTGAAACCCTGTTAGGAAAATAAAACTTGGATAGCGGTGGGTTTCGAACCACCGCCCTTTAGCGACCTAGTCCAACACCTTGCCCACTACGCTACGGCTATGAATCTAAAGATGAGTCCTTTAATCTCATATTGATGGCCGTTGTTAACTGATGTTAATATGGCATTTGTAGACACTGGATTATCATTTATCGTACGAAGAACGATGTGTTTTTGTTAATTCTTCAGAGCGCCATTTGTTTTTAAATTTCAATGTGTAAGTTACAATAAGAAAATCATCAAATACGCAATGCAAGATGGCATATGCCAGAGACAGTTCTGGGCGAGGAATGTCACGTGACATCTCCGAACGGCTGGTTTTCGTTAATTCAATGGAGGCTGTGAAATCTCCATTATTTTTGCAAATATGTCTCAAACGATACGACATATAGAAAAAAAAAAAAAAAAAAAAAAAAAAAAAAAAAAAAAAAAAAAAAAAAAAAAAAACCATAAGGGAGCTAAGTTGTTGAGAATTTTCTCCTCTACCAATTAGGTTATTCAATTTCCGTGTCAGTTGAATAATTAAGCCGTTATTTTCATTTAAATTTCGAGCTGTCAAAAGACGATCGCAAAGGCCCACTATTAGTGTTACTACCGTAACCTAAAGTGGGCCAAAAAGTGCCGTGAGGTGGCCGCGCGGTCTGAGTCGGCTCCCGCCGGAGATTCCAGTCCTCCCTCGGCCTTGGGTATGTGTGTTGCTTCTAGCGGAAGTTAGTTTCAGCCTTTGTCTTCCACTGTTGCCGTATGCCAACGTCATCTTAATCTGTTCTTCTGGGAACAACCATTTGTATAAATATTGTAAACAACACTGAAGGACTTTCCAAAATTTATTGTGGCTACGTTCTCTATCATCACTTCGAGGAAACAGAGAACAGTTGCCTACAAAATATGTAACTTTGCTTGATGTCTAATTTGTAGTACCACGTGAACATAAAGCCAGTATAAATTTGAAAACTTAATAAATCACGGAATAATGCAGAGAGTGAGGTAAAAATTGACACAAATGCTTGGAATGACATGGGGTTTTATTAGGAAAAAAAAACGCAATAACAACAAAAGTTTAAAAAATGTCCAACAGATGGCGCTTCATCTCATCAGAAAAGCAGTAATTAGTATAACAAATTAAAGCAAAGATGATGTTCTTTACAGGAAATGCTTAATATGTTGACCATCATTTTTCAATAGCTGTAGTTGTGAACAGCACCGTAAAGGATGTCCTCCGGAGTTATGGTGAGGCATTGGCGTCGGATGTTGTCTTTCAGCATCCCTAGAGATTTCGTTATCTCATTGATGGATTTGAAATTCCCAACAGTTCAGAAGTTTCCGTTATTCTTAGTGTAATTAATTGCTGTTCGTCACATAGTATTATGAATGTAACGGTGACAACTCCGCCAAGGCCCCAGGCGTGTGAGAGAGCTAAACCAGCGCTTGTTTTCCAGAAACCTGACGAGCGGTGGCGTGCTGGTGTTGAGCGAGGACTTCACGATCGCCAAGAAGAGCCTCTTCCGGTCGTGCTCGGCGTGAGAAGGCCGCCGTGGAGACGGGCGACACCTTGAGAGGAACAAGACTGAGCCGTCCCTCCACTGACTCCAGTTCCTGCCAGATTTATTTGGCACATTGTCGTTTCCGTTGGCATTAGCGTGTAAGCCTTAATGCTGCTATGTACCTGAACATTTGTGTCACAACGTTGTACTCTGATTTGAAAAGCCGAGAACACATTTGTTGCTGTTCTTAAGCGTCTCTCAGGGATATGTCTTTCAAATTTTTGTACCTGAATCATCATTCATCATTCTACTTGTAACTTATGAGTGTTTCGTCTTCTGTTCTTTCACTCTCTCTTTCCCTGTTTTAATTCTCTGTTTCATCTCAGATTTTTCTTTTTTGTAGAACATTAGTTTCTTGATATATGCTGTGTTTTATACATTTTGTTCACAGAAGATTCTGCAGATTGTATCCGTGATCATTTTCATTATCATCTAATTGTATAAATGTGTCGTTTTGTATGAAAACAATGATGGTGAAAAAAAATATAAGACTGAAATAAATGTTGTTTGATTACTTTATCTTGTCAAAACTTTCCCATTAGCAGGGCCATATGAATTCTGTACCTTGGAACACAACTCTAGCCACCCTATAACACTAGTTGCATATATCTATATTTCTATTTCATTTTTTTATCATAGCTGTTGTATGTTGATGTCTCCTATAAAATACTCCAAAAAATTAAGATTTTTCGAACTGTGAAAACATGTTGCAAGGTACAACATGGTCATATATCTAGAAACAAGTATGGAAATTTAAAAGCATTGCAATCAAGAAAATATTGTCAATACTGTAGTCATCATCAGCCTGTCACATTGCTATTCTGGTACACAGGAATAATCAGTTAGTATCAAAATCTAGTTACAATTTAAATACTCTTTGAAACAGAAGCTACCAGAAACTAATACAGATCTCCATATTCAATAGAAGTAAAATTGTTAAAACGTTAAAGAAACTAAGTTGATTATCAAATACCAAATCGTATTCACTGACTGTTCCGTTGGTTCTTGACAAATTATTTTATACATTATGAACGAAACACACTGATAACTGTGAGATATTCTGCAAATTTATTGGTTTACAAACCGATTTTCGGCTGTTACACCATCATCAGGTAACCATTACAAGTTTAAGTTTCAAAGATCTTAACTTGCTAGATTCATAACTTTTAAAGGAGACTAGTGTTTTGGTTTAAAACTGACATGTGGGAAATTACTGCAATTCAAGTTGTGGTGTAAATTCCTGACATTGATAAAATATGTGACAATAGATTTATGACATTATCCTAAGAAATATAAAGTGAAACAATAGAAATTGGCAGAAAAATATTGATAAAAACGTATCTTATCTTAAATAGGTCTAATGTCTAGAAATATATGTTAAACTTTTAACTGGTTAAATAAACTTGACCAAAAAATTATCTTAGGAGGGTAGGAGATGGTAGTTTACATTGTCTGCACAGGGTTATGATTAGATTTAGAAGTGGTATGTTTCATTCATAACAAAACCAAATGTTTCATGGTAAGAGACCTGTTCACCTTTAACATACGAGATTGTGCATGAAGTATGGCTTAACTGTGGAACATTTCATAGAATTAGTTTTTACTTTCCATAAAATTCTGTAAATAAAGGACTAACATTATATTACAAATAGTTTTAACATATTATACACCACTTAAAATGCAGAATTCCACATATTTACAGATGATATACTACAAAACATAATGTGTAGCAACTACAAAAGGTATAAAAATTGAGGAAACTGCTTATGGCAATCTATTGTGTGCATTCCTGTCTTACTCAAAAACGTTGTAAATCTCAGTAATATAGAGGTACTGTTCCTTTGGGAGGGTATATATATTGATGCAACAACAGTTTATATACTTGTAAGTGTGGGAAGAAGGCAAATAGATTCACTAGAAAAACAAAATGATACTTAATAACACTGTAGCTATATTCACTTTCTATACTGTTTGGCGTGTGGTATAACACAGGATAATTAGTATGTAAAGGGACATGAAAATATTAAAAATTGTCAGAGAAAGACAGATCCTCCTTTTCCAAGAAAACTTCCATATAGAAAAAAAAACACTAAATACAACAAACAGTTGCTCAGTGACCAAATAAATATTGTAAAGCAGCTACTATATAAAATAACAGAAAAATTCACATTACCCCCTTTTCTGAGCCTCATGCACTCCAACAACTTCACCTCTCTATTTTTTTATTTTTCATTTCCCATCACCTTTTATCGTCCACGTCACTCTACATACCTATATGTACTACTTTACACATACTGTTCAGTCAGCTTTATCTCCCCTCCCATACAGATTTGTGATTTCATTTTCAAAAGTAAATACATAATGACACAATTTAAAAAAAATCCTACAATGGCATCATTACAAATTCACATAATACATACTCAACAAAGACATTGATAGCACTGCACTGGCTAGAGAACGCATGGTGCTACAATAAAGTGCAAATTACAGCATATAAGAATTGGTGCATAAACAGGGAACTGTCATGAAACTAGCAAGAAATTATTGCTTCATGATGTGGGGAAACAATATTAAATGAATCAACATTCTACACATTTCTTTGGAAAACTGTTTTGCAGGCTAATAAAACTGTAGGTCTCCATCGTTATATACCAATGAGAATGTTTTATATTCAATGAAACGAAAAGCATCCTACGATAAAAATGAGCTCATCTTACAGTAGTTGCTTGGGCTCAAAAAATAAAATAAATAATAAAAATAAAAATCATAATATTGAAAGTGGTTGCTGTTCTATTACCTGCAATTTGTTTCATATGGTCACATATTCTATTATATATTTATTTGTAAATATTATTGTATGTAGGTTTCACAACTACTAAAATACTAAGTTGATTTCAAGTAAATATTTGTATACATATGACTATTTGGAAAGAATCAATGTGGGTGTACGAATCACCTCCTCTCTTTTGGGTTCAGCTGACGTAGAAGCATAGCTCAAGAACGCTTGTGACAATGTTTACGAAATTTTGTATACATGAGTCATAATTTATATTATATGTACAATTGATTGTTTAACAATACTATGGGATGACTAACCTTAATACCGCTAGGAGTAATAGTGGGAGTGAGAAGGTATTACATGTAAAAGTATGAGATAACGGAAAATTTTAACATATTATCCACAGTTTACGGGGCTGCTAGGATCATTGCTGGCAGTGCCGATGTCTTTTCATACGATGGTGTGGGTGGACTCCATAAAGAAGTAGCATATCAGCGAACGTCCGTAACCCCTGAAGCCGTTTCTTTTAAAATTGGGACACGTATCAGTTGCTTTATACAAAAGTAAATAAATAAAAAATGTGCTTGTAAACCAACCTTAGTATGCTTGACACATATGCTTGGAACGACATGGGGTTTCATCAGAAAAAAAAGTTCAAAAAATGTTCGACAGATGGCGCTTCATCTGATCAGAAAAGCAATAATTAGCACAACAAATTAAGACAAAGCAAAGAT
Source organism: Locusta migratoria (assembly GCA_026315105.1). Taxonomy (NCBI): domain Eukaryota; kingdom Metazoa; phylum Arthropoda; class Insecta; order Orthoptera; family Acrididae; genus Locusta; species Locusta migratoria. The sequence continues at coordinate 314,618,810 of CM048745.1, forward strand.
GATGTTCTTTACAGGAAATGCTCAATATGTTCACCATAATTCCTCAACAATTGCTGTAGTCGAGGAATAATGTTGTGAACAGCACTGTAAAGCATGTCCGGAGTTATAGTGAGGCATTGACGTCGGATGTTGTCTTTCAGCATCCCTAGAGATGTCAGTTGATCACTTACGAATCCAGGTAACCCCAAAGTCAATAATCGCACGGACTGAGGTCTGGGGACCTGGGAGGCCAAGCATGACGAAGATCGCGGCTGAGCACACGATCATCACCAAACGATGCGCGCAAGAGATCTTTCACGAGTCTACCAATACTTTTTTTCTTGTGGTTCTAATAAAACCCCATGTCATTCCAAGCATGTGTGTCAATTTTTACCTCTCTATCTGCATTATTCGTTGATTTATTTAGTTTTCAAATTTATACTGACTCTTTGATCACCCGGTACTTTAACCCTTTCGGACCCTCTGGCTACAAATGTGTACATAACTTATACGGTGTCTAAGATGGTTCAGAAGCACTTTTTCTCAATGGAAAGAACATGTGTACAACACCTGAGTGTTCAATCATTTCATCATGCACAATTACTGCCACCTGCGGAAGATTTCTATAAAAATATTAAGAAGCGAGTGTTGCACTGCGCAGCAGTTTACGAACTTCAAAGAACATGCAAATTGTGGGTTACTTATATTCCACTGTAAACTGAAAGTAGAAGTTGTTATTTTGCGATGTAGTTATTGAACGATCAGTTTATTTAATACAACAGTTGGAACTACAAAATTAATTAATCTAGTCCGTAAAAAAAAAAGCCTTGTTTTTCAGTATATACAGTGTTGTAAAATGAAAAATTGGTGCATATAATTGCATAAATCTTGCTTCTAAAATCATTGAAAATTTAACTTAAGTGTATTACGCCATTAAAAATAATTTTCTTGATAGAGAAAAGAATCAGGTCTGTAAGGGTTAAAAGTGTGATGTGCAGTCGGCCTCTGATTCGTGTTGTTCAGTGGGATAAACAAAAATAAAAGGAATATCCGTTAGGTGAAGTAATGAGATGAATTACCTTATTACAAGTGTGAAAAGTTTTTATTCCATTTTCACATTAAAGGCTTAACCACTTTCGCACATTTCTTACGGAGGCCAAATTTCAAGTTTCATCAAGGATCAACTCAAACTGCAGAGCGAAATTTGGTGCAGATGCAACTTGAAATATGCGCAAAATTGTGGGTAACTTTGTTAAATATACGTGCTACTTGCGTACGTGGTTGAAGCAGCGTTCAGAAAGCTAATTATAGAAAATTTGGGAGTTTTACAGGATTTTGACAAGTGTCTGTGTTGATATGATTCATCCATCAGAGAAAGTACAAATACTTCTTCGACCCCAGCACTTTATTCGAAAGAACAAGACTCGAAAATTAAAAAGTACTTCACTTTCTAGCCTAGTTTCATGTAATTTAGCCACTTGCATACATGAAAGTTCTGAAGGAAATGTATTAAGATAAGGTTGAAACGGTACTGAAAGTACGTTCCATTTTATTAATGATATTAATAATGAACATGCACAACAAAAGTTATTTAGAAACTATTCTCTGCTCGTACAGTGGTAAATGTAATGAGAAGTGCGTGGGTAAATATGTTTTATTTCATTTTTTTGGGTGTTGTCACACTTCCTTTCTCTCATCCCTTCTTTCCTGGCAGATATGGAATGGATAAGTATGAGTGAAAATGTAGGTAGCAGACGACTAACCATAGGTCAAAGTCAGTGGGTGGAGATTTGCAGAGATAGATAGCGCGGGTGGTGAGGCAAAGCGAAGACGCTAAGAGATGGTACGATGGTATCGATAGTTTGTGGAGATGTAGTCAGCCAATAGAGAAGCTAGAGGCGCTATCGCGCGGGCTTTCTTGTGAAAGCCGCGGACGGTTGGAAGAAAAACTTGACTTCGCCGCCAGGGCCACGTCCACAGCAGTCTGCATGTCGGTTAGATGCTGCAGCCGCAAAATGTTAGGAATGAATCGTGTGAAAGCTTCTGATAGGATCATAATTAATACGGGAATGTTACTTGCCGACGCAAGTTTCGTTATTTTGGTTATTAATTAGTGGGAAGGACTTAAGAGCTCCTGTACAATTCAGGGTCTGAGCCTCACACGCGTATGTGGCAGTAGAAGTGTTAAACTTGGGTTTCTATTGGAAAGTCTGCTGCATGCAACAGAATTGACCAAGCTAAAATGTAGTTAAAGTTCACTGAAAAGGTAATTAATTAATAGATTCACATATTTAGGAAGGTTTCTTTGTGATCACATTTGAATCAACTGACGACGCCACGTGGCCGTTATGGTTATGCTAGTTCGTTTTCTGAGAATAAATCAAAGCTTTTAATGGGTATAGGTTGCTTTTTGCACTGTTCAGTTTTAGAAAATACCGATCGGTAAGAATTTAGTTGAAATTATCAGTAGTTTTCATTATACGTTGGGCTCTTGCGATTCGATGACGTCATTATAGCATTACATTTTTCAGTCAATAGTGCCTAAAGCTCTCTGCTTATAGTAAAACAAAGAGACGTTCCCTACCTGAAAGCGCTCATATCAGTCCTCAAAGTGCAGATGCTGTTTTTTGATTAAGTGGTGAAAACGAAGTGGAAGACATATAGGATCGTTATTTGATCATTATATTTCGATCTGTGGTTTGAGTTCAGTTTCGAGCACCAAATTATATGCCTCCGTTACGAAATGCTCGACGAACTGCAGGTTGTGAGACTGACATTTCCATATCAACATTTTAAAATAATTGCAACTAGCGTGACTTTTGATTTTGAACTGGTGAGTACGAAAATGTTTTTGTACGTAAAATCGCAGGGCATGATTGTAACTTTCCACCCTGTTTTAACTAGTTCATTGAAATCCTGCGTCTGCATTTTGAGGATAAATATATTAGGCGCGTGGGATGGATGCGTTTTGCACTAATATACAACCTCTGACAAAGAAGTTCGGTGAATAGTCCTGTAACATTAACGTATCTGATCTATGAACTACAGTTATCTTACTGTCCTTCGAAATAGCCACCTCCCAGAACTATGAACCGTTGAGCTCTGCGATGAATGTCCTTAAAACTTTGAACGATCTTCCCTTGGGATGGTGTTCAAAAGCCATGACACGTTTTGTTGGATGTGAGGAACAACGTCAAATCTCTTTCCTTTCAAAGCGGTTTGAGTCGAGGGAATAGGAAGCAGTCTGGAAGGTTTAGATCCAGTTAGTATGGTGGATGTTGAAGTTGCAGGACAACTGTCGCCGACAGACACTCAATATCGTCAAACAGTTCCTGGTGCAACTTGAATATCCACCATATTTGCTAGATCTGAATCCTCCATCCTTCTTATTCCATTGACTCAAACTCGCTTTGAAAGGAAAGAGATTTGACGTTATTCCTGACTTCCCGCGAAACGTGACGCGGTTTTTGAACACCATCCCGAAGGAAAATTGCGTGCAAAATTTCCAGAACATGTATCACAGAGCTCAGCGGTGCATGGTTATGCGAGGTGACTATTTCGAAGGACAGTGAGGTAGCTGTAGTTAATAGTTCATCTACGTTAATGTTACAGGACAATTCAACGAACTTTATTGACAGAGGTTGTAATTGCTTTAAAAATCAAATGTTTGTAAATCAATAGGGCTCAACTATTTTTACAGGCTTAAAACTATTTAAAATAACCTAAGGACAACACATACACAGCCATGCCCGAGGGAGGACTCGAATCTCCGACGGGGAGAAGCCGCGAGCTCCGCAGCAAGTCGCCTTAGATTACTTTAAGCAGAGAGTTTTTTTGAACTGTTGATAATGTTATTGAATTAATTATAATACTGTTATTGTTGTGATATTCAGTCCGCAGACTTGTTTGATGCAGCTCTCCACGCTACCCTGTTCCGTGCAAATCTCTTCATCTGAGAATACGTTCGGCAACCGAACCGACATCCTTTTGAATCTGCGTACTGTATTCGTCCCTCGGTCTGCATCTACGATTTTTTACACCACACGCTTCCTTCTAATGCTAAGTTGACAATTCCTTGATGTCGCCGAATGTGTCAAACCAACCTATCCCTTCTTTTAGTCAGGATATGCCAGAAACTACTTTTCTCCCCGATTCGGTTAAGCACCACCTCATTAGTTATGTGATCTACCCATCTAATTTCCATCATTCGTCTGTAGCACCACATTTCAAAAGCTTCTTTTTATCTGAACTCCTCATCGTCCACGTTTCACTCCCATACAATGCTACACTCCAGACAAATGCTTTCAGAAAGGACTTCCTAACATTTAAATTAATATTGGATGTTAACAAGTTTCGCTTCTTTAGAAACGCTTTTCTTCCCAAAGTCATTCTGCATTTTATATCTTCTTTACGTCGCCCATCAGAAGTTATCATGCTACCCAAATAAAAAAATTCATGTACTACTTTTATTGTATCATTTCCTAATCTAATTCCTTCAGCATCGCCTGATTTTCTGACATTGCATTCCTTTACCTTCGTTTTACTCTTGTTAATGTTCATAATGTTCATGTTTTTATTTCTTCTCCCTGCACTTTAATGCCCTCTCCAAATTCCTCCTTCCATTCCTTCACTGCCTGCTCAATGTACAGATTGATCAACACTGGGGAAAGGCTACAACCCTGTCTTACTCCCTTCTCAACCTCTGCGTCCCTTTCTTGCCCTTCGACTCTAATAACCGCTGTCTAGTTTTTGTATAGGCTGAATATAACTCTTCGCTCCCTGTATTTGGAAGAATTGCCAAAAGCTTTCTCCCAAGCGACAAACGCTAAAAACGTAGGTTTCCCTTTCCTTAGCCTGTCTTCTAAGATAAGTCGTAATCTGAGTATTGCCCCCCGTGTTCCTACATTTCTCCTAAATCCAAACTGATCATCCCCGAGGTCGATTTCCACAAGTGTTTCCATTCGTTTGTAAATGATTCGTGTTAGTAATTATAATACTATTGGACTAATATATTCTTATCGATTCTCTCTATTAACCGTTTCATTCCCACATTATGAATTCAGCTTTGGAAAAATTAAAACTCAGAGTTTTCTGTATTTAATACAGTGCACTAAACTTAAAAAAATGTGTTTTAAAATTTTCGACCAAACTATCGTTTTCTATGTTATGTATTTCATGCACAACACAGACGTTTGTATTAAGGTATTTTATTACTTGGGACGTTATTTCGTTGATGGATAACACTGCCAGATCAATAATGCTAGCATTATCTTCGCCACAGCACCAAAGACAAGACAATTCAGTGCCGGAATAAAATAAAAGGAACTACAGTCACGCTTACATACACAGCCACGTACAGACGGTAACGTAACACAACCTCCAAGATTGATAAATTAATGCCTCAGAAGTGGCTACACGCCGTACAAAGCGGCAAAATGTCGTACTAGATGCATGTTGTTCATCAACAACCATGCGACTTTAAAGACCGATACACATAATACGGTATACATCAGCTTATAATACGTTGTTGTCCAGGAACAACACTGGGAATGATAGGGTTAAACTGTCACTTGTGGTAGATAGTGACGTTTTGCATGGATTCGACCCAGATCACTGTTTTCATTTATGATCGAGTAATATTGTATGAACGATTTCGTGCGGTTCCGAACGTTGGAGGTCAAACGTAAGGTAATAATAATAATAATAATATCGTGTGGCTCATTGGCCTGGTGTAAGTCTTTCAATTGGCTAATAACTAGGAAAGACATGAAGGATTCCTATATTGTCAACAACATCCACCGAAAAACAACGCAGAAAAATTCGTTCTGATGATGAACACTCGAAGCTCTAACTGTCAGAGTAGTAAACCGTGTTAATTAACAGACATGGTTTGAAAAAAAATATAGAAAAAAAAATTACTGACAACAAATTCCTTAACGGATTTCAAACAACGGTATGTTGGAACACTGCGTAATGGAACATAAGGAACTGCTCATTCAAACGCCTTGGCTCACAGCCGCACGCTAAAAGCGTTGGCGAGGCCATTGGTGCACGTGTTAGTCAGGCGAACAGGCTGGACGGGAGCCAAGCCATTCCACAGGTAGCGCGCGCGCGCACACACACACACACACACACACACACACAAGAGGCGGCGGTTACGTCTTGGCACCCCAGCAACCGCCCGCAGCTGAGCCCAGTGGGGCGTTCATTTCGGCAACAAAGCGCAATGTTACTCAATGTATCCAGTCTGCTGCGGACGCTGCGACTGAGTTGTAAACAAAGGGGTGACTGACCCAACAGTAACAAATGCTGCCAGCAGAGATTTATGCATCGAGTTTTAAATAGTGTGAGCGTAACTTCTTCGGGATGACGGCGGTTCGAACCCACCTCTGGCCACTCTGATTTAGGTTTACCGCGATTTCTCCAAATCACTCCAGTCCAATACCTAAATGGGTCTTTTCACATGGCACGGCCGATTTCATTCCCCATCCCTATAAAAAAGTATCCGAGGGTGTGCTCCGTCTCTAAAGACCATGATGTCGACGAGACGTTAAACACCAATCTTCCTTCCTTCCAAAACTTCTTCTGACAATAGTGCGATTTTTCACAGCTTTTTTTCTTTTAGTAAAAAAGTGGAAGAACTCTAGTTAAATTTCGTTTCCTTATCCTACGAAAATACAGCCTTTACTGACATTATCTAATATAGAAATCCACGTTTGCTGCTAACAATATTTATTCAGCTTGTGCAAATTGCCTCCACTACAGCTTGTTTCGGCTTATGTCATTTTCAAGTGGACCTGGTGATATATAATAATTATAATAATTACCTACGTTTGCAATATACAATTTTGATACAAAAAATTAAAAAAAAGTTTCATTACAAATTCACTTACGTTTAAGTTGGACTGACGTCCATGAAGCATATTAGAGTTAGTCTTTTTGTGACAAGATGGTATAGTCACGTTTTATCTCATTAATTTTTTTATTTGACAAATATAGACACTGTTTACTCTGTTGATGCTTTATGTTTACAGTAAAATGTATCTGTGCCAGTCAGAGGGTGTACTCGTGTGTCATGGATAATACAATAGCAGAGAAACATCGTTTCTTTTTCTTGTGTGGAATTTTCATCCGTTTTCCTCTTCCAAAATTTCAATAAATTTCTCTACATAATTTTTATCTTTTAAATCTGTTTGTTCGTTGAGAACACACACATTGCGTGTGTGAAAATTTCTAGTTATTCCAGAATATTTAGAATATGGCCTTTAGGAACTGTGTTCAGAATTTTTAAAACAGTTTCGATGTTTTCAGCGGTGTGATTTTGGCTTTTTAGGTGTAAGTAGTACAGAATGTAGAAAGTCACACAGTAACAATCATAAGAGAAAAGTGTTCTGAATGAACCCAAGAATTTTATGTTCTTGTGTCATTTGGTGGTGTTTAACGACAAGGAATAACATGGTTCCTTTTGCTGCAGTTACGGTTCTCTGTCCCTGTATGTTTGTATTTGATACACTGACTCGTTACATGAGCATGGAGTTCTGCTCGTCAGTCTGGTCCTGCGAAACATTATCAATATCTAATACAAAAATTAATGTTTGTTTGTTCGTATTTTATGCATGGCCATACAGTGCATGAGATTGCGATAAAACTTTGTCATCTCGTAACTTGCTCTCGCGCGAAGGTTATAAGCAAACTAAAATTAACTTCGCATGGCAGATGGTTTTTTACAATTAGTTAATTCGTTTCTTACGCCTTAACGCTGAAATGGTTAAACGAATGTGAATGAAAGTTGGAATAGAGGTAGCTTATACCCTGATTAATACATGGACTACCTTTCGGAGCTGCCGGCTGAGGTGGCCGAGGGGACTGCGGCGCGCCAGTCTGCACGGCCACTACGGTCGGGGGTTCGAATCCCCCCTCGGACATGGATATTTGTGCCGTCCTTAGTGTTAGCTAGTTCATAAGTAGTTTTTAAGTTTAGGGACTGGTAACCCCGTAGTTAAGTTCAAATGTTCAAATGTTTGTTAAGCTTATGGGACTTAACTACGGGGTCATCAGTCCCTAAACTTACAAACTACTTATGAACTACTTACAAACTAGGACGGCACAAATATCCATGCCCGAGGGGGGATTCGAACCCCCGACCGTAATGGCCGTGCTGACCGTGACTGGAGCGCCTCAGTCACCTCGGCCACCGCGGCCGGCCGTAGTTAAGTCCCATAAGCTATACAAACATTTGAACATTATGAACCTTTCGGAGTTACCGTATGGTGCGTGGCGGGGGTACCTTACAATGGGTTAATAGTTACTCTTCACGCTGAAAAGGCTGGACGGAATTGAATGAAATGTGGAATGAAGAAAGCTTATACCCCGAAATACCTTTCGTAAGCCTGCGTAGGTGCATGACAGAGAGTACAACAGTGCAGTCTTGTACGGGAGTGAAAGGGTGACCATATGGAGTTCAGAGACGAATTCTGACGGGTAGATAGCGTAACTGATGAGGAGGTACTGAATCGACTTGTGGAGAAAATAAATTTCTGCCATATCTTGACTAATAGAAGTTATTGATTGGTGGGAAACATTCTGAGACATCGAGTAATTTTTGAATTAGCAATGGGAGAAGTGCGGGGGGTAAAAATCTCAGAGGCAGACCGAGAGAGGAATATAGTAAGCACGTTCAAAAGGATGTAGGTTGTCGATCATATTCAGACATGAAGAGGATGGCACAGGGTAGCATAAAGAGCTGTATCAGTCTATGAATTGAAGAACACAACAACGAAAGCAAGTAATTCCGATTTGCTGACATAGAACGATAGTGAACGGACTTAAGTAATGCACCGAAATATGAACATAAGTGTCGCTAAAAAAATATGGGACCCAACTACTTTGGTCATAAGTCCCTAGACTTGGAGTCTACTCAAACTAAGTAAAACTAAGCTACGGACGACAGACACATGCATGCCCGAGGGAGGATTCGGGCCTCCGACGGGGGAGGCCGCGCTTCACAACGTCGCGCTCCAGACCGCTCTGTTACTCCCGCGCGGCTGAAATGTCGCATAGACAGTACAAACGAATGTATTGGTATGACAGATTTGTATTGACTGGTAAATCATGCGAAGTGAGCAGGTGGCCAAGTAATCTCCGTATAAAACAAAGTGTATGCACTCTAATAACCTTAAAAAAGTTGTATCGACTGCTCTTAGTCGTTTGTGTACGTTGTCGGGATGGTTATACAATCATTGGCAACGTCAGTGGTAAACACTGTAGTCAGCGGCTAAGTGGAATTCGTATACTCTTACTGCGCCTAGAGTGTGTCAAGGTTTGCTAGATTATTGCGTGCCATTCATATGAAGCGCAGCCCTATACTTACCTGTACTTACCTAGTTTGTTCTGGAAAAAACGCCTAAGAACCACACGCAGGCTGGCGGCTTACCAGCCGTCGTCGTTAACTCCCCAGACATGCCTGCCGGTATACCGGTTCAAATGTTTGTAAACCTATGGGACCAAAGTACTGTGGTTATCGGTCCTTAGACTCACAAACTACTGAAAGTAAAACCTATCCTAAGGACAACACACACACCCATGCCCGGGGGCAGGCCGCGGTGGCCGAGGGTACTGAGGCGCTCCAGTCACGGTCTGCACGGCCACTACGGTCGGGGGTTCGAATCCCCCCTCGGGCATGGGTATTTGTGCCGTCCTTAGGATTAGCTAGTTCATAAGTAGTTTGTAAGTTTAGGGACTGATGACCCCGTAGTTAAGTCCCATAGACTTTACAAACATTTGAACATTTTTGAACATGCCCGAAGGAAAACTCGAACGTCCGGCAGGAGCGTCCTTGCAGTTCCTTATCTGGCGCGTAGAAGCGCACGGCAATTCCAGTGCAGCTGTATACCGGAATCAGTGCGTTAACTCGCTCGGCAAGGCGGGAGAGTCGTGCTTGTACCAATGAAAAACTCTGGATAACTACATAAGTAATCACTTGTTTTACAAGTAGGTTACGGCATAAAAGTTGCTTACTCTCTTTTTTCCGTATACGCTAATCACATGTTTGGTACTATAATTAAGACACATTCAGTTCAGGATTCAGACGTGAACACTTCAGTACATAGTCGAAAATAGAAACCACTATGCCCCCACCCCTGTCGTTAAGAAACGCGATAAGCGCAATTGACTTTATACTATTTCGCGAAAACTGACATTTTGAGGCTGTGACTGTGTAGAAAACACACTTTATCCTTGCAAAGAATAAAACAGCAACATTCCACGAGTTAATAAAGTTATTCATGTAGAAAATAGCGCATCTCTTCATGTAGTTTCCCTGTTCACACAAGTGCCTCTGATGGGTTCAATGAAACTTATAGGAGAGAAGCTAGAGGAAGACGTTCTACACCTCATCAAGCATGTGCTTACCTCGACGTACTTTTTATTCAATGGACAATATTTGGAGCAAACTGACAGTGTTGTTATGGGTAGTCCTGTCTCCCATAATAGCCAACATGTTTATAGAAGACTTCGAGGATAAAGCACTGCAGACGGCGGTTTTGAAACCTAAATGTTTTTGGAGATCTGTGGACGACACGTTTGTGGTGTTGCCCCTTCCTTCGTTTCTGCAACATCTTAACTCCATCCATCAGAGTATCTGCTTCACAAATGAAATTGAGATAAATTGAGAGCTTCCGTTTTTTGATGTCTTGGTCCGTAGGAAAGAAGACGGTTCTTGGGTCACAGAGGTTTTCGTAAACCGACACACACAGACCTATACCTACGAGCTACGAGCTGTCATCACCCTTCCCAACTTAGTGGTGTATTATGGACCCTTGTCCACGGGGATAGAGTAATATCAGACCAAGAGAGCTTACCAGCACAGCTCAACCAGAATGGAAACTCTGAGAAGAAGATCCGGAATGCGCTACAACCACCTCGCGCAAGAACCGAAGAGCTGCCAGAAGAAACAGAGGAATCGAAAAGATTGGTTTTTCTCCCTTAAGTTTGTGGCGAATCCTTCAAGATTGACAGGTTGTTCAAGAAATATAACATCAAATGCGTCTTCCGTCCTCCAGCACGAGTACAAACGCTGCTGCGTCGCGTCAAAGACAATTTAGGTCTGAGGAGACCAGGCATATATAAAATCCCATGCCAGTGCGGAAATTCGTACATTGAACAGACGTTCCGCACTGTCAAAGATAGATGTGATGAACACAAGCGACATACGAGACTGGGTCAGCCAGGAAAGTCTGCTGTCGCTGAGCACTGTTTGGACAAGGGGCAAAGCATGCACTATGAAGAGACAAAGATCCTCTCGTCTGCATCTACGTACTGGGACTCCATCTATAAAGAAGCAGTCGAAATACGCATTTCAAACGACCTGATTAATAGAGAGGTTTCAGCTCAGCGAGGCACTGGCGGCACTAAGGCATCGCCGGCCGCATTCAGACGTACCCAGCGGGTCGCCACAGACGGGTCACCGCAGCGAGAGCGTTTAAACTGCGCGCCACACTAGCCGCGCTCGCGAGCTGGACCCGCACTTTCCCGCGTCGTGTCTATGTTTTCATCTATGTTTCGCCTACAATTATGTCATTGACCCCCCATCCCCACCACCACTTGCGCCTTTCTAGCCAGACACAGTATATAGGCGAGACGACAGCAATCAGCAATTTAGTTAGCACCTGAAGATGACGAACAGCTGCCTCGTGGAAATATTGAGCAGTTTCGACAATACGATCCGACGCGACGCACGTGAACCATGGAAGGAATCTAATGTTATTCTTCCAGAGGCGGTCAAAATGATAGATATGGTCAATAAAGATTTAGGTGTCTACCGCACAGACAGTCCATTTGAAAAAATTGGTAACCGATAACTTGCCGAAAATTTAGAATATAAACCTGAATTCAAACTGCTCGTCCACGTCCTCGAATCAAGTTGATTACAAAACTTCAGATGCGCCCATATTAGATCCAAAGACTAAATTCAAAGTGATTTTTTTAATATTTTGTTACTTGACATGGTGATCTTAAAATGAAATGAAAGATTCCATTTGTTGATGTTTTTCATTTTGTTGAGGTTTTCATTTTTACAAAACATTGAAGACTAAGTTAGCAGTGCACCGCTCTATCTTTAGATCAACTTTGTTGTATGGGAGTGAAAGTTGGGTGGATACAGGTTACCTTATTCATAAGGTAGAGGTTACAGATATGAAAGTAGCAAGAATGATCGCAGGTACCAATAGATGGTAACAATGGCAGAAGGGTGTCCATAATGAGGAAATCAAAGAAAAGCTGGGAATGAACACCATAGATGAAGCAGTTAGAGCGAACAGACTGAGATGGTGGGGTCATGTTACACCCATGGGAGAAGCAAGGTTACCTAAGAGACTCATGAGCTCGGCAGTAAGAGGAGTCGAGGTAGACCAAGAAGAAAGTACTTAGATTAGGTGCAGAATGATTTTGAAGTGAAAGGCATAACATCAGACGAGGCAACAATGTTAGCATTGAATAGGGGATCATGGAGGAATTTTATTAGAGGTACTATGCTCTAGACTGAACGCTGAAAGGCATAATCAGTCTCTAATGATAATGATGATGATTGAAAGGTGGAGGGAATTGGACAGAGAGAAAAAAAAAAACAATGTCTCAACCTTGAACAGAAGTTAAAAAATAGATCGGATGTTGATGGGGAAGAGCTGTTTAATTATTGAAACTTGTAAAGAAAAACACAACTCCACTTCTACTTCTACATGGCTGTTAACTTCACTAACCGATAAACGACAATATCATCCGCGAACATCACCTAAATCGTTTATAAGCAGAAGGAAGACTAGGGGACCTATGACGCTTCCCTGGGGAACACCAGATTTGTTAAATTTTATTTATTCCAATAATTTAATGTCTGTGTTCACAAATATTGCAATATTTTTGCGCATATACTTGACTCTTCTTGTGACAGTAGTAGAAGGCGAAAGGTCGTTTTCCAAACTGAAAATAATAAAAAGCTATTTACGATCAACCATGCTCCAAGACTGACAAATTTGGATATCATATGTATCGAATCATAAGTAGACTTCAAAACGATATCATAAAAAGTTTGCCAATTTAAAAGCCAGAAAAATTGAATTAAGTGTTTAAAAATGTTTGTTTTTTATGTAAGAATTAAGTAAAAGAAATGGACCACCATTTTTTGTGACAAGAAGGGGGGGGGGGGTGCTAGCTGATTTTTGGCACCCCGGCGCCCAGTACGCCAATCTCGGTCAGGCCTGCACTCGGACCCACGACTTTAATCCGCCGGGCGTATCAGTATCGACACACCTTCCCAACCCGGAAAGCGGCGCTTAAGGCCCGTTTGAATTATGGTCTCCAAAGGAAGGTATATGTTTCCTGTTTGCTGCATCCGAAGAAGTGAAAGCGGTTGTCCGTACACACCTTGTCGCTCGGAAGGGGATCTAAAAAAGCGTGGAGTGGAAAAGCTGGCGAGGTAAATGTCAGACGCAGAGCGTTTGGCTTGATTTCACCTTGTGTCCTGCTTCTCCCGGCCGGAACTCGTTCCGTCTAGCGGTGCTCAAGTGGTCAACAGTGGCAGGCTTCGCTGGAGAAGTCGACGACCTTTACTGCTCCTCCTTAGAGATTCTTTATACCTTCACTGATAAAACAGAGACATCCTTACGTATACGACATGTGTGCAACATTTTAATTAACTTATATTTAGCAACGAGAGTTAAATGCCACAGGTAAATGATATTTTGTCACTATGCATTGTTAAAACTCTCCCCTGATCGGGGAGTATGAACTTTCGAGAGTTATAAATGGACGGTGTTATGTATAACTAGACCAAACACCGAAATGTCATAAGCGAGATAATGGCGTGCAAAGTTACCATTCCCCTAAAATTGTATGTATTGTTGACGTTTCTCAATTTTTTGTACAGACGAAGGGTTATTATTGTTTCACTTATTGGTGGAAGATCACCGTAATTAAAAGCTAAATAACACGAAAAAATAATAAAAATGGTCGTTAGACTACTAATGCTTAATTGCTGTCTGTGCAGTTCTGTTATGCATAACTGGACTAAACGCCCTTTGGACTCATTATGGCCGTCCGCGGTGGCCGAGGAGACTGAAGCGCTTCAGTCACGGTCTGCACGGCCACTACGGTCGGTGGTTCGAATCCCCCCTCGGGCATGGATATTTGTGCCGTCCTAGTTCGTAAGTAGTTCATAAGTAGTTTGTAAGTTTAGGGACTGATGACCCCGTAGTTAAGTCCCATAAGCTTTACAAACATTTGAACATTTGGACTAATTATGCGTAACTGAATTGTGCATTTGCCCTATTATAAAAATAAAGCCTTAGGACGCCATATGCCTTTGATGTTCTGAAACAACTTAATGAGGTCACGTTATCAAAAACAAAGCTTAGTTTATAAGCAGTTTGTAAGTTTAGGGACTGATGACTTCGCAGTTAAGTCCCATACGCTTAACAAACGTTTGAACATTTTCTCCTGGTGTCTCTCTTGACTTTCCCAATAACGCTTTCTGCCCCTTTTGGGCCTGCCTTTCAATAACTGATCTCTACCTGATCCAGGAATGTTATTTGTACATCGTTAGTGCTCACATTCTTCTGTGAGATCTTTCCTCTTACGTTTATTGGCCTCTCGGCATTGTATACGCGCAGGTCTGCAGTTCTCGCCTTCATTACAAGTTACAGACCCATTATCGATTCGCTTACCCACTACTGCATTTGATGTTACATCATTGTTACGGTTATTTGCATTCAATGAAGAATCCCTGGTTGGCATGTCCATGCTGGAAGATGCATATTCACCCTATAAAAAAAAAAGGAAGAACGGGATGCGTAAAGTTTACGACATTGTGTTTAGGTCCTTATGAAGTAGTTTTGAAGTTAACCTCGAAAGGGAACTTACGTCTTCCTACCTTTAAAGTTCCAGATCCATTCGACTTACCTGTTGCACTTTAAGTAATACGTTATGTACTTGATTTGAATGCGTCAGCCGCGGTGGAGTAGCCGAGCGGTCTAAAGCGCCTCGCTGCGGAGCGCACAGTTGCTCGCCGTGGAGGTTCGAGTCCTCTCTGGGGGCATGGTTGTGTGTGTTGTCCTTAGGTTAGTTTATCTAGGTTTAAGTAATTTGTAAGCTACGGACTGATGACCACGCAGTTTGGTCCGACAGATTTACAGACATTTGAACATTTTTGAATATGTCACTTATCGCACCTGTTAACCATAATCTTCACGATATTACAATACAAAACCTAGTATTACGTCCGTAAACACTACACAGTTCACAGAGCAAGGTAACAAGGCGTTTTGACAGATCGGTGCACACAGCCGATGTTGTGAACCAGCGCTGCCTCAAGTTCCGTTTAGCATCACTAGACTATAGTCGAGAAAGGTGGCGCTTGGTCTACTGTTGCAGAACTACAGTTTGGCTTGTCGCATGTAGACTTGTGAAACAAAATTGAAAATCAACGACAGGCGAAGTGGCACTTAGTATTTTTTAATAAATCATGGCAACCATTGCTACGACGAGAACGGTGATTTTTATCCACATAGATTATAATGTTTCTCAATATAACTTGCTCAAATCAGAGGATATAAATAAATGGCGCTTGGTCTAGTGATGCATAACACCGTCCAAATGAGAAGTCAACAGTCACTTTGAGCGACACAAGATGGAATAGAGGTTATAAAAATATGTTCAAATGTTCGTTAAGCTTATGGGACTTAACTACAGGGTCATCAGTCCCTAAACTTACAAACTACTTATGAGCTACTTAAAAACTAGGACGACACAAATATCCATGCCCGAGGGGGGATTCGGACCCCCGACCGTAGTGGCCGTGCTGACCGTGACTGGAGCGGCCGGCTAGAGGTAATATTTGCATCGCAAGCATACAAGGAGTATTTAATTTTTGATCACCCGTATGGGCAAAGAAAGACAGGCAAGATAAATTAGTGTAGGATAATTCCTCGTTAAAATACGATACCTCTCAGTCCCAGTAGCAAATGTTCTCGCGTTCACTACACACAGACCGGACGCCACGTGGTTGCTCGCTTTCCCTATATACATCGTGCCGGAAACACGCGAAAAGCCGGCCCAACCCGCTATAGCATCGCAGTCCTCGTCCTCTCTGCGCGAGCTTATCTTTTCACTAACGCCACGCCACCTTTTCGGCAAACCAGAGATTCTCTATATCCACCAGGAGACATAACCCAGCGTAATAGCTCGAGGCACGTACTCGCACGCCTCACATCCGACCAAGCAACTCGTCTAGGATCCACCCGATATAAACTGCTCAAAACAATTGGGGGATTAGGTGAGATATACATAATGTACACATGGTAGCGTATTTTATTGACATGTTGGTTACAATGATAATTTATGTGCGACACAGTACGATATCTTGCTGTATCAACTCTTTACTATAGGTGCACTTAGAGCGCGCCACCATGGGAATACCATAACAGTGAAACATTCTCATTGCCCTCTAATGTGGTATGTGATCACTTGCACACCTGTGAGACTGGGAGACTCCGCGACCAGAATGTCGACTCACTTGGCACCCAGTCGCGATGCCGTACTCAAGTATCCCTGTGTGAATAGGACCATTTAACAGCACTTGCAGCGCCCCATGGTCGCACAGTATCTCAGTCGCTCGGAGACTTTAGTATCCCCGTGTGAATAAGGCCGTAGAGTCTGAAATGTGGTATTATCGGCACACTCTTGACACTGCAGGTCCCAGAATATTGCATTCCCAAACGATATGATAGATGTGAAAGGTACACTTCAATCAATCTATCTGCTTCGCTCCCTTCACTTTCTGGTAACGATGCCTCTATGGCCGGCCGCGGTGGCCGAGGGGACTGAGGCGCTCCAGTCACTACGGTTGGGGGTTAGAATCCCCCCTCGGGCATGGATATTTGTGCCGTCCTTAGTTGTAGCTAGTTCATAAGTAGACTTCAAAACGATATCATAAAAAGTTTGCCAATTTAAAAGCCAGAAAAATTGAATTAAGTGTTTAAAAATGTTTCTGTTTTTTTTTTTATGTAAGAATTAAGTAAAAGAAATAGACCATCATTTTTTGTGACAATAAGGGGGGGGGGTGCTAGCTGATTTTTCGCACCCTGGCGCCCAGTACGCCAATCTCGGTCAGGCATGCACGCGGACCCACGACTTTAATCCGCCGGGCGTATCAGGATCGACACACCTTCCCAACCCGGAAAGCGGCGCTTAAGGCCCGTTTGAATTATGGTCTCGCCCCATGGTCGCACAGTATCTCAGTCGCTCGGAGACTTTAGTATCCCCGTGTGAATAAGGCCGTAGAGTCTGAAATGTGGTATTATCGGCACACTCTTGACACTGCAGGTCCCAGAATATTGCATTCCCAAACGATATGATAGATGTGAAAGGTACACTTCAATCAATCTATCTGCTTCGCTCCCTTCACTTTCTGGTAACGATGCCTCTATGGCCGGCCGCGGTGGCCGAGGGGACTGAGGCGCTCCAGTCACTACGGTTGGGGGTTAGAATCCCCCCTCGGGCATGGATATTTGTGCCGTCCTTAGTTGTAGCTAGTTCATAAGTAGTTTGTAAGTTTAGGGACTGATGACCCCGTAGTTAAGTCCCATAAGTTATACAAACATTTGAACATTTCATTTTTTTTAATGCCTCTATGACTGAGAGCGTTTTATGTCTCATCCGTACAGGTGGTATTTATCACTCCGTTTAGTAGTAGGTTTGTTACACAACAACATGTGTATACCCAGCATTTTCTATAACGTATTGAATTATTTTTTTCTTGTTATTTGTACTCATGAGATTATATATATTTTTGTTATGTTTCATTAATTGGATTTAATTACAATGATCTTTTATTCTTTATGTGTCATGTTATCTTTCAATTCTTCCATGAGTGAAATATCTCGCTCTGCAACCGTTGTGAGACATGCTCAATCACGTGTAAGTCCGGTGAACAAGCTGACCACCCCAAGGGGCTCACGGTTCTTTCGTACGTGCGTGGCGAGCACGGGGCCTCGAGCTAATGCAGTCTTTCTTCCTTCTTTACTTCACGGAATGCATTTCCTTTCCCATCCCCGCCTTTCCTATCCTCACTCCTTCCTCTCCCCACCGGTGGACTGATAACCTCAGTACCTTAGTCACCCTATCGAAACCAAACAACCCAACCCCAACCCAACCCAACAAGCTGACCACTCGACTCGTTCAATTCCCTCAGGTTCAAGCATGTTATGCACCAGTGCAACTCTGTGAGGACACGCGTTATCGTCCACCAGAAGGAACCCATCCCCTATTGCACCAGGGCACTACAAAAGGTCGAACGATCTCGCCTCTATACCTCTAAGCAATCAAAGCGCCATTCTGAACGACACAGAGGTCCTTACGTCCGCCAATACTAACTTCTACCCATACGATTCGTCCACCACCTTAATATGGTGATGTTTGCTGCACATAAGCTTGTTTTGTTTGTATAGCTTATGGGACTTAACTACGGGGTCATCAGTCCATAAACTTACAATCTACTTATAAACTAGCTACTACTAAGGACGGCACAAATATCCATGCCCGAGGGGGGATTCGAACCCCCGACCGTAGTGGACATGCAGACCGTGACTGGAGCGCCTCAGTCCCCTCGGCCACCGCGGCCGGCTGCACATAAGTCGGATTGTTTCAAGTTTCACTATCTTGCCAGGTGACGGAACGACGATTGTCCTGCTGAACACAAAACCTTGACCCATCTGTGAACAGAACCCGGCGCCATTTGTTACGACTCCAATCCATATGTTCCTCCACCCAGTTTTTGCGGGCTAAACGGTGTCGAGGTTTAATGGAACACACACCATAGGCCTCCGTGCGTAGGGGACACATTTCCCAAGGCGATTTCGGACCGTTCGTGTTGATATTGTGCACCCTGTTGCTACTTGGTGTTGTAGCTGAATTGCATTTAGCCTCCTGCTTCGAGGGGCTGTTAACCAGAGATAACGGTCTTCTCTTGCTGATATTACCCATGGACGACCTTGGCCTTGTCTTCTTATAACTTTTCCTGTTGTCTGAAATCGCGTCCACGAACTGTAAATTACTCCTTGGGACAGTCGAATAACTGCAGCCAGCCGCGGTGGAGTAGCCGAGCGGTCTAAGGCGCCTCGCTGCGGAGCGGGCGGTTGCTCGCCGCCGGAGGTTCGATTCCTGCCTGGGGCATGGGTGTTTGTGTTGTCCTTAGGTTAGTTTACGTTAGTTTAAGTAGTTTGTAAGCTACGAACTGATGACCACGCAATTTGGTCCGATAGAGTTACAAACATTTGAACATTTTCAAACTCAGTTAGATCGCGCACTCTTCACCATGTTATACTTGGACAGCACGCTCACTGATCCTACATGCATCGTGCGTATGTCTAGCTGTCATTCCTCGTCACGAAACGCTAGCACATTTGAACTTTTTTTTTTTTTTTTTTTTTTTTTTTTTTTTTTTTTTTTTTTTTTTTTTTTTTGTGGAGAAAAGGAACTTTTAGCATACATTTGAACTGGAGCCACTTCGCCCTGTCGCTATTCCGCTTCTCAGCTATCCTATGGCCTCCCTGTCGTAGCTTCAGGTAAGTCAACTTTTTGCTTATTGCAGTATCTGCTCACAACACTATCTGCACTGCATGTGTAATTCATTTGGTAGAATCAACACAAGTAAAACCAAGCCCTACGATAGCAACTTTCTTTGACTACCACTATCTCGGTTGGCATAATGTTGTTGACTGCATTCCGTAGTATCGACTGAAAGACGTCGAACCATTTCACTCATTCTTCCGATGACAATACATTAGGACGTAGATATCTCAACTAATCCCCCAATTGTTTTGACCGGTGTAGGCGATGCAAACGATGACGTGCTATAAGGAAAGGCTCTGGAGTCGGTAGACTGCTGCCATAGCCCATTAACGCCAATTGGATCACACTGTCTAAAGAATAGTTCCTTGTACGACCTAAATTGATTTCAGCACTTATTTCTCGCAGTGTCCTTTGCTGTTAGTAATGACTACGCAAACGCCGCTGCTCTGTATCATTAAACGCAGACCTTCGTCGCCTGATTTGTCACAGTGAGAGGTAGGCCCTATTGACACGGGAATACGCAAATTGCGTCTCCAGTTACCTCACGACCCGGAGTCTAGGAAACTGTTACGATTCGAGTAGCGGATCACATTCTCACATGCACGACTTGACTATCCCGCACTGCCTAGTCGTTTGCGGTGTCAAATAAAATTAAATCAGTTACATTGCCTGAACGTGGCGTAAGCGTGCTTTTTGTTTACGCTGCTGCGTATTGTACAATATCTAGTAACTCTAGGAGTGACGGCAATATTATAATATGAAATAGCATCGTAATGATGGTTAGGATCAGAGGCTGAGAGCCGGCCGCGGTGGCCAAGGGGACTGAGGCGCTTCAGTCACGGTCTGCACGGCCACTACGGTCGGGGGTTCGAATCCCCCTCGGGCATGGATATTTGTGCCGTCCTTACTTGTAGCTAGTTCATAAGTAGTTTGTAAGTTTAGGGACTGATGACCCCGTAGTTAAGTCCCATAAGATCTACAAACATTTGATCATTTGAGAGGCTGGGAATATTTTGTAAAACAATCTATTTTCTCCGACGTAGTTGCACAATTTTGAGGTCAGTGACTAGTTTCGAACTCTACCGTCTATTATCAACCATTAGCCTCTTTAAAACCGTGATGTTACAAGATTTTAGCAGCTATTTGTAACGCATTGGATTAGGCTAGTGGTTTGATAATGGACGGTAGAGTCCGAAACTTGTAACTGACTTCAGAATAGTGGATCTGCGACAGTCAAAATAAATTGTATTACAAGCTATTATAATAATTTTATATTTACTGCCAGTACATGCAGACAGGCCATAAATATTTACCTGTCAATTATTAATAGCTAGCTCAATATTTATAATATTTAAATTTTATTTAAAACGAAAAATACGGGGTACATGCATTATATAACTGCGATACTAATATTTCACCAAAGTCACTTATGAGTTATGATTTTGTGTGTGATTTCTCTAAGCAATCTCTAATTCCTACTATTACGTTCAAATATTTGTTAAGCTTAAGGGACTTAACTGTGGGGTTATCAGTCCCTAAACTTACAAACTACTTATGAACTTCCTTATACTAAAGACGACACAAACATCCATGCCCGAGGTGGGATTCGAACCCCCGACCGTAGCGGCCGTGCAGACTGCGACTGGCGCGCTGCATCTGTGGTTCAGTCTACATTGGAACTACAAAAAGAAGCGTGTGGTCGAAAATAAAAGGAATTGCCGCTTGAGGCACACGGAGAAATCGGCCGTAGCAGAACATGTATACCAAGAAGGCAACTATGAAATTAAATTTAATGAGACTAGTGTCATCTCAAAAACTTCGCACTATCATGCGCGCACATATAGAGAAGCAATCGAGATCTATAAACATCGCAATATTTTTAACAGGAAAGAGGAAGCTGTTAAATTAGACAGAATTTGGACTTCTGCTTTACACCAGCGGAACGACAATCGATTCTTCTCTGCTAAGAATGTTGGCAATACCAGAGATAGTGTAGTAGCCAACGTCACGTGATGTCTTGTGGTGCCTTCTGCATTGCCTATATATGCGGCGCTCCCTCAAGTTCTCATCGCAGTTCGCCACTCTACCTCTGACGATGTCTTCCGCAGGCGAAGATGAAACGTTAGGGGAAAGTTTTAAAAATCGACCACGGCTTATTAGCCCGGAAGTTTAAAAAAAGACAATGAATGACGTTGAGAATTGTTCAACTGTTCGTAAATCTATCGGACCAATCTGCGTGGTCATCAGTCCGTAGCTTACAAACTACTTAAACTAAGGTAAACTAAGCTAAGGACAACGCACACACCCATGCCCCAGGGAGGACTCGAACCTCCAACTGCGAGCAACCGCGCGATCTGCAGGGAGGCTACTCCACCGCTGCTCGAGAACTGTCAGTCGTTTCTATATAAATCGCAAGTTCGATACAACTCGATTCGATACAATCGAAATTATCTTAGTGACGTTGTCAAAACTGTTTCGCTGACCTTAGTTCAATACTGCACCAAGTTTGTGGATCGGATATTATTGTAATACAACTCGCACAGAGAAAAGAACCATGTTCCTTTCTGATCTTCGATCAAAATTGAACTACGATTACCGATATTTATGCAAGCGGCCCATGATGTCATAAGGATTCTTTGGATACTTCATTTATAATTTGTGTATTTTGCATATTTCTTTGTTTTACTGTTTCATTATTTCTAAGCTATTATACTCAAGTTTTGAATTAAATTAATGTTATACGTTATTCGTATTTTATTACTTTTTTCTTTCTTTGAATGCTGCATTTACAATTTTGTACATTACGCATATTTCTTTGTTTTACTGTTTCATAATTTATAAGGATTCATAATATATAAAGATTGGATGACGAAACACGTAACTATATCTTCAAAGTAATCAAAGATATGTATGAAACTGGAGAAATACCAGAAGATTTTAAAAAGACTATCATAATTCCTATACCAAAGAAACTAGGCACTATAAAATGTGAAGAACATCGTACCTTGAGCCTAATATCACATATGTCAAAAATACTAACAAAAATAATATATAACCGAATAATAAGTAAAATTGAGCAGAATCTGGATGAAGATCAATTTGGATTTCGACAGAATAGAGGAACAAGAGAAGCTATCCTAATGTCAAGACAAATCATGGATAAAATGCTGGACCTAAAGAGACCATTGTTCATTGCTTTCGTGGACTTGGAAAAAACCTTTGATAACGTGAATTGGAGTGTTCTGATGGAAATTGTCACTAACGTTGGTCTAGATTTCAGAGACAGACGGATAGTACATGAACTCTACAAAAATCAATGAGGGGTAAAATATACATGGTGAAATACAAGAGGCTCACATAAAGAAAGGATTACGACAAGGATGCAATTTATCACCAGTGTACTCTTCAACTTGTATATTGAGGAGGGAATTAAGGAAGGTAAAGAGTCTATGGAAGGAATTAAGATCAATGTAGTACAAATTAAAATGATAAAGTTTGCCGATGACATAGCCATCATTGAAGAGAGCGAAGAAAATCTGCAAAAGGCGTTATCAAGAATGAATGAGATTCTGCCAACTAAATATAACATTAAAATCAACACAAAAAAGACAGAGATCATGGTATGTAGCCACGAGCAAATTACAACTGATATTAAGATTAATGACGTACCATTGAAACAAGTTTATGTATTCACATACTTAGGAAGTAAAATTACACCGGATGCACAAAAGTTCAGCAGACATAAAAAGTAGAATTGCGCAAGCTAAACTAGCCTTCAACAATAAACGGATGCTTCTTACATCAAGAAATATAAAAGAAGAGACCAAAAAAGCATTTATAAAATGCTATGTGTGGAGTGTGGCATTGTATGGCTCCGAAATTTGGACACTCGGCGTTTGCGACAAGAGAAGACTAGAAGCATTTGAATTGTGGTGTTGGAGGAGGATTCAGAAAATCACTTGGACGGCCAAGATGACAAACGAAGAAGTTCTTAGAAGAATTGGCGAAAAAAGAGCACTTGTGAAAACGATAATGAAGAGAAGAGACAAGTTAATAGGTCATCTGTATAGGCACAATGAGTTTATAATAAATGTTATGGAAGGAATGGTAGAAGGAAAAAGAGGCAGAGGAAGACCCAGATTGCAGTACTTGAAAGAGATTCAAAGAGATATAGGAGGGGAATCATATCATGAAATAAAGAGGCTATCCGAGAACAGAGAAGCGTGGAGGAGAAGAATTGCTGCCAACCAAGAGAGAGAAGAAGAAGAATTTATAAGCTGTTTTCATGATTACATGAAGATGAAATGTTTTCCGAATTTATATTTTCGTTTCTAATACAGGACTGTGGAAACGCATATATAACCGAGTAATATTGGGTTTAGCAGCTCGTATCATAATAATAACTACGGTGTTTGTCCGTCACATTTCACAACACCCTCTATCCGCTCCGCTGCGCGATGGGATGGGACTCCCTGCCCTACGCTGGTCGCAGCTGTGGTGGAATTTGCCTCTGCCGTTGTGTGCCGGTCCCTGGCCAAAGAGGGCGACTCCCCTGTTCCGAAGATGCACCGCCGTAGCCGACGAGGGGCGCAGCCGTGTGCCAGCAAACTCCATACACATGCGCGCGCGCGATCACTGCTTCTCTCAAGTTGCAGTTACGAGGTCTATTAAAAAATTCCCCAACTTTGCCCACAAATTAATTAATGAAGACACTGTCGTGAAACCCTACACCTTATGATTGTCCACAAAATTTTTGTATGCTTACCATTCACTTATTGTACGACTTTAGTCGTAAAATCAGGAGTGGAAGTGTTACGTGGAACAAACTTCATGTCAGGTAGATCACTGTATAGAACAAGCAGAAAATAATTATAAATGACGTTTTTACCTTTCATACTGCTGTTATAATGCTTTATTTATTTACTATGAGCTCATTTCGGCTTTATATTACCATAATGAGGTTTTCTGTAATATAAACGAGATAATTTATAGTAACAGTTACATAAGCTGGCATATACAGGGTGTTTCACTAATGGCCGGTTTCCGATCAGTAGTTACCTGTCCCGTTATAGTTTGTGGGTTACCTGAACGTTAAGTACAAAATGGGTTTCCGAGACAACAGTTACCGTCACAGCCGTAGTTACCTGTCCGTTAAAAATAAATGCGCGTTCCCCTGGGGTTACCTACACGTTAACGTTAGTTTTAACTATATCCGCTACGTAGCGCTAGTGGGCTTCCAAACGCAAGTCCAGAAGTTATTCAACAATAGTAATTTGTTTTTGTTTGTATTACTGGGTTCCGTATAATTTTCATACAATATTAAAATTTTTGAAGCTGAAGAATGGAAATTCTTTCGTCATCGTCGTCACCGCCGTCTTCTTCTGATGCTTCGGACAGTTGTTCAGAAGAAGAAAGCTTGGCTGTACTCGGCACTGTTGAAACGTCACGACTCATTTTTCGTGTTAGATGACAACCATTTGATCTGTGTAATGAGAGCGAATTTCATATGAATTTCAGAATTTAAAAATAAATAATAATAATAATAATAATAAATACTGACCAATGACATTGACGAGGTCAAACGGGGAAAAACGCGGAAAACATTCCGGGTTAAATTTTACATCGCGCTCGGCGGTCGCGATAGGTAATGTTGACAACGGGTGACGCATACATTAGCTGCATCTCCTTCGCGATTGGTCAAGTGACATCTCGACAGTGAGCAACATTTGCCAACATTATCTCTCGCGATCGCCGATCTGGATGTAAAATTTTACCACATCCGAATCACAAAGCCATGCTCTCATAATAAAAGTTTCAATTAAGCATAAAGATACTTCCCTTTGCAAATAGTGTTCTGCCATCCAATTGCCATTACGATCAATCAATGTTTCAAGTGATTAGTGGTTTTTTTAATTATTATTACAACGTGGGGCTGGCGTAGATGGATGGGTGGACGTAAATTGACCAGTCTGTGTTGTGAAAAGTAATGTCACATTCATAGAACAATGGGAAGAGGAAAACTTAAATTCATAAAAATATACGTTGACAACAGAAAAAAACCTCTGATTTGCCTTACCGTTTTCTCTCCTGTCTTTTTAACGAATTGTACAGTTTGGTGACATCTTCCAAGACCTGTTGTTTTTCCAAAATAGTTAAAACATCTGCCTTTTCATTTACTATTACTAATTTCCTTTTTAAAATCAAGTCGGTCAAAAGATTTTTCTCTACTAGTCAAATTCTTTCGTAACAACTATACAAACTAAGACGCGTCTTCGATATCAACAACTTTCGTAACAACTATACAAACTAAGACGCGTCTTCCATATCACTTAATAATCTATAAAATTCGAGTAATTGCGATTTTCGTTAGTGGTGCCATCTGTTATCTGTTGAGACGTACTATTTGATTCGACAGAAGGCGTAGTTACCTCATAGTTAACTAATGGTCATTGGAATCAGCTACGGGAAACCAAAGGAAATTATCTGGCATGTTAAATTATAACGTGACGGTAGCTAACGACACGGCAACTATAGTTTTCCAGAAACCGGGCATAAGTGTGTTTGCCTCTGTAACTTATAAAATAATAGGTGACGGGAAATTTTAATGCGGTAGGTCAACACAAGAAATGTTACACTTTCTGCGGAGCTATGAACATAGTTTATTGTATCATTTTCCAAAGAGTTACACCACACAGATATAATTTTTTAAATGGAACAATAGTTTTTTCTATCGTGCATTGGTTTCGTTGAAACCAGCTGCGTCCAAATCAATTTAAACTACATTCCTATCACTGTTAGTTTGGGAGCTACAACCATTCAAAGTTCCGGGGGCGGAGGCTGCGATAGCGTAGCTCACTGGCCGAGTGGCTATCCCCTGGGGCACGGCCCACTGTCTCATGACCACCAGCCAGTCAGATACGATGTCGTAGCCTCCGCCCCGTAAACTTTGAAGGGCTGTAGCTCCCAAACTAACAGTGATAGGAATGTAGTTTAAATTGCTTTGGACGCAGTTGGTTTCAACGAATCCAATGCATGATAGACAAAACTATTGTTCCATTTAAAAATTATATCTTTGTGCTGTAACTCTTTGGAAAATGAAAGTTTAACATTTCTTGTGTTGACCTTCCGCTTTAAAATTTCCTGTCACCTATTATTTTATAAGTTACAGGGCAAACACACTTAATGAAACACCCTTTACAAATGTTTTTTTATGGCTAATACATTTAATTAACTTACATTTAATGTCGTTCTTATTTCTGTCCTTTTTGTTTAAGATGATACTGATTTTATTTAAATTATCACTGGCTTATATGCCTGTCACGGATTTTTTATTTTCTGCCTGATTAAAAAGGACAGCTATTTTTAAAGTGTTTAAACGACATTATATGTTTATATAGTTACTCAGAGATCACTGTAGTTATCAGCTAATTTATTTTCCTTGATATTAAAACTTTGGTGGTTATGTTTATGTTCTTACTATGGAGTGAATATCTGTGACAAGTTTTTGAATATCTGTTTTCGTGACTGAAAATATGAATAAAATTTTCAATGTATTTTTTGTGTTTTAACTCTGTCTGCTCATTGAGTAAATTTATAGAATTTATGTAGGCTTGTGAATATAATTCGATTTCTTCAAGGATATTCATGATTGGTCCCTTTTCCATGATGTGGAGAATGAAACATTAAAATTTTTTTACATAATTTAAATAAAATCAGTATCATCTTAAACAAAAAGGACAGAAATAAGAATGACATTAAATGTAAGTAAATTAAATGTATTAGCCAAAAAAATAATAATTATATTTGCCAGCTTATGTAACTGTTGTTATAAATTATCTCGTTTATATTACAGAAAACCTGATGATGGCAATGCAGGGTGTTACAAAAAAAAGTACGGCCAAACTTTCAGGAAACATTCCTCACACACAAAGAAAGAAAATATGTTATGTGAACATATGTCCGGAAGCGCTTAATTTCCATGTTAGAGTTCATTTTATTACTTCATATCACATTAATCATGGAATGGAAAGACACAGCAACAGAACGTACCAGCGTGACTTCAAATACTTTGTTACAGGAAATGTTCAAAATGTCCTCCGTTAGTGAGGATACATGCATCCATCCTCCGTCGCATGGAATCCCTGATGCGCTGATGCAGTCCTGCAGCTTGATGCTAGTACTGTAGAGCAATGAGTCGCACGTGAACACAAGCACGGAAGTCATCATTAACTTCCTTCAATTGGGCCAACTGGCGGTGAATCGAGGAGGTACAGTACATACTAACAAAACAATTGGGTATTTTGACAATTGTCTGCACGAATTATTTCAATTTACATTTAAATAGAAATACTAAAATGAGCTCTAACATGGAAATTAAGCGTTTCCGGACACATGTCCACCATAAAATATTTTCTTTCTTTGTGTGTGAGGAATGTTTCCTGAAAGTTTGGCCGTACCTTTTTGTAACACCCTATATAAAGCCGAAATGAGCTCATAGGAAATAAATGAAGCATTATAACAGCAGTGTGAAATGTGAAAACGTCATTTGTAATTATGTCACTCAAAGACATATTTCACACACTGTGTGCCCCAAAGTAAAGAAAAAAAAGGAAAAAGAAAAAAAAGCAGAACAATCCGCCATTTTGAATCCCACGCTGAAGGCGCGCATTTGAAGACTACGGAACTCTTACGCTTTTCAAAATGCTCTTAAGGCCATCAAATATACTTTCCTAATGCACAAAATATTACAGGATAGTAAATTTATTTGCTTGCATTTGAGTGTAAGATGTAAGCAACTTAAAGTTAGGCTTACGTAGTGACTGAAAATTTAGAGATATGATACATTCACTTGCATTCCAAAGTAAGGCATATGATGCAGTTCTAAATATTTACCACATACAGTTAAAATACGTTATAATTATCGTATTTTCTGGATTATAGAAGATACTCCCACATACGTTTACGATAACCAAATGTTGCATTCGAAAACAGTTGGGAGTAATGTTAAATTGTGAACTAACAATAATAATTTCGTGTGGCTCATTGGCCTGGTGCAAGTCTTTCAATGGACGCCACTTCGGCGACTTGCGTGTGCCTAGCCTACCCCAGTTATCCAACCGGGGAAAGGGCACGTACAGCTTAACGTGGAATCCGAACCACGTGTCGCTTCTGGCGACTCCTCACATCGTTGAGAGGTGAAGGATGGGTTAAAACACAGACTGAAAAAATCCGAGGTCAGACCGGGTATCAAACCCGCGACCCTTCGGTTTCCATTCGAGCGCTTTACCCCAAGACCACCGGGCCCGGTACTTTCCGTATCCTCCCCCCCCCCCTTTTCTAATGCCTCGCATATTGTATGCACACCATATTTCAGAGATTTTACGTCAAAATGCGTTTAATAACTTTGAACGTCTGGTTTCGTTAGATAAAGACTACATAAACTCTGGTAGCATGCACTATGAAATAAAGTGAATGTTGCAGGTTAAGTTTTGAATTTAATGCCTTTCATGCCCGTCTTCCTTCCTATTCACAATTTTTGCAAGTTGGTTTGTTTTTTTTTTTTTTTTTTTTCATTTTTTTTTTTTTTTTTTTTTTTTTTTTTTTTTTTTTTTTTTCAGACATCCTGTTCATATCTTGGCTTAGGCCTATATATTCCCGTGTTTAGAGTCTCATTTAAATTATACACTGAACTAATGCGAAATAACATAATTTAAAAACCACTAGCTGGATTATGCCAGCTGCACTCATGCTTCACTTAAAATACAATTAACAGCCCTTATAATAGCTCCTGATCTAAATAAAATCAAGGAAAGTAGCTTACTTTCAACTGACTGTACGTCGTGTTATGTGAACAACCTGAAGCAAAATTAAACCATTGGTTTCATGTATAGGCCTGTATTTCCATTATTACCTCTCTGTGAGCATAACTGTTTGTAACACAAATAAAAATAAATTGTTCTTGACGTTACACAGGTAGTTGCTCAGTTTTGGCATCCATCTGGTATTCACAACCCATCTTTCGCGCCGATCTATGTTTGAAGAAAACCGATAAAAGTTATAGCGACCATGTCTGCTATTATTTGAGCAGTTCGGAGCAGCACAACCAACCATTCCACACTGTAAAACAATAAAATCACGAAATATTCTCTGATTCACTTCGCTACACCACAGAAAGCATACTACACTGTCGTCGGATTGGGTTTCAAAATGGCGGATTGTTCAGCTCGGTATATTTAGTGCTGTAATGTCAGCTATTACGTAAAAGATGTTGTGCGACTTCAACACTTTTAAAATATTTTACGGTTTCCACCTTAAACAACACTTCCTTTCCTTTGTGTGGCCTTTCCCTCAATCGTGTTACCACGAATGTTGTGTGACGTCGACACTTTTAAATTTTTTTACGGTTTCCAACTCAAACAGCATTTCCTTTTCTTTGCCCGCCCTTTCCCTCAATAGTGTTACCACGAACTACGTGCACCTGTCGCTATTTGTACTAGCAATGCAGAACTCGCGGGGGGTGGAGTTGTTTCCTACCGCGTCAGAATAGAAGTCTTAAACTCTTTTACTAAGCTGATGTCTTGTCAGGTGTTATTCCAGCACAGTTGGATAACACTCAGGTCGTAGATACGTTGAGTTGAAGTGAGACTTTAAAATCTGCCCAGTGAAAGTGAGCTTTTGTGGACTCTGATGTAAACTGATAATGAAATACAGATTTGTTTAATTTTTATTACTTTTAGGAATACCAGCTACTACAATTCTGTAGTAGTAAAGTACCAAACTACAAATAACTGTCGCACTCGTTCCGCTCCAGTTGTCACAATGTAAAAATATCCGAACGACATGTTTCGGGCCTACATTAGCCCATTCTCAACTTCTTGAATTCTAAAACGATCTACAAATAACTGCACTCGAATACAACAATTATATATCTTTCACAAAATTACACAGCCACAACAGTACTTTAGTCACGTAAAATGTGTTATTACGGCACGCTTCACTGATATTAATCGAGCGGCCAAACGCATAAAACTTTTTCCACGCTCCGGCACGATTTGACCGTCCCGTTGGCCGAAACATGAGTAAGTGGCTAGAAGTAAATGCCCCCCCCCCCGCGCACTATTAGCGGGAAAGAATGTTCTCGAAGCGCGCAGACTCATTTAATTATTATTTTGTTCATAAAATTTAATACGTTACAAAATTGTGAAAATGTCGGAAGGTAGGTTGTTATTGAGAGTTATTGAGAGTTTTCTACCTGTAAATAAATATTAAACAGAGAGCGGGAGAAATTAATGGGCAAGAGAGAGGAGAGGATGAACAGAGAGAGAGGAGCAGGAACAGGAACAGGTGAACAGAGTGCGGGAGAAGGAAAAGATGGAGTAATGGGAGGTTTGTAAGAAATACCAAATGAAGGAAATGTTATTACGAATTATACTTTATAATAGGACGAGGGTGGCGGTGATGGACTGAACAAAAATCCGGGCAACGTCGATTCTTCAATTCTACAACTCGTCTTCTTTTATTTAAATAAGTTTGCTTGTAATTTACAGGAATCTACAGTTTCATTCCGATCTTGATGAAATTTTATATAGCGTACTTGACCATTACAACTAGAGGAAGATCAGTATCTGCATAGGATTTCGTAGGGTGCATGAAGGAGGGTACTTTACAACACTCTTCGACACCAATCTACGGTTTTATTCCAATACCAGCTTATATGCCCGTGCTTCGCAATGGTTTGTTAAAGAATAGCCTGTGCGTATCATTACTTTTTAGGGTTCCGGACCTCAGTTAGTTTTAAACATAATTGAAACGTGTAAAAAGAGGCAAAGGAATGTCGTTAAGTATGTAGTGCACAAAGCGAAATAAGTAACATTATGTTGAATGTTTGTCGGTATTCCTAAGATTCTGTCACAGACGTACGTTTCCTTGCTGTACTGCGCCAGACTTACTACGCAGCAGCGGCGTCTAGTAGATCTTTGTTGCACTAAAGCGCCTCTCTAGTCTCAATTTACCCGAGAAAGCCCGTTCAATCTCGTGTAGTACTTTTGGAGATTAGCCTTTGCAGATAGACACTGATTGCTTTTAGACAAATGTTTAAATTGTGATATAATTATTTTCTCTAATCCGATTTTGATGAAATGAAGCGCCGGCCGCGATGGCCGAGGGGACTGAGGCGCTCCAGTCACGGTCTGCACGGCCACAACGGTCGGGGGTTCGAATCCCCCCTCGGGCATGGATATTTGTGACGTCCTTAGTATTAAGTAGTTCATAGGTAGTTTGTAAGTTTAGGGACTGATGGCCCCGTAGTCGAGTCCCATAAACTATACAAACAATTGAAATGAAGCATGTATCCAAGCGCACGATATGCTGAAGTTCCGGCTGAAAATCCTATGAGAATTCGTCATGTAGTTTTGGATATAAA
Source organism: Locusta migratoria (assembly GCA_026315105.1). Taxonomy (NCBI): domain Eukaryota; kingdom Metazoa; phylum Arthropoda; class Insecta; order Orthoptera; family Acrididae; genus Locusta; species Locusta migratoria. The sequence goes on from CM048745.1 coordinate 314,650,827, forward strand.
CGTGTTCAAAGAGACTTACAGACATGACGGTCGTATATACAAAACTTTAAATTATCATGTTTTCCCCCGTGATTCCACTTTTATGAAACGAAGTTGCCTCATGTAAATCCGTGAAGTAGTTTAGGATATTAGAAATTTGTAATAACTGTACACCCGTGCTTCGCAGCGGATATTAAAGAAAGGATACCATCAACGTATTGTAGAGAACTACAAGATAGTTATGAGCATGAGAAAAAAGCAGCACTGCCTTCTATTACTTATTTGGTGTACTACGTAACTAACAGGGCCTCTATTTGTTCTTTAGTGTACTAAACCGTTTTTAGGCATATCCAAAAAAAAAAAAAAAAGTACTCAAGATATAATACGTACGCACCGATATCAGAAAGGAAACTACATAAATTCGTCTTTCCTTGCAGACAAATCTTAGTAAATGAAAACATCGATAGATGCGAAGGAACGTCGTTATGTTTTAAATTCAAAGAAGCGTTTTTTTTTTTTTTATTATTATTTACTTGGCATTGCAAGACATGCGGTATACAGCTAGTAAAAATACAATTTTTTTGAGTCGTACCTGGGTCAAATTTTACTTGCAGTGGCAGCGGTTTAGTATGTTAAAGTTGGCAACGAAATATTCGCTTTAGGGGGATCATTAATTTACTGATCGGAACGACATTAATTATTTATTTCATTGTCAACGCAAAGAATTATTCCCATCATTGTACGTGAGTGATTTTTCAAAAAGGATTCAACAGCCGTTGCCAACATCAGTACACTACACCGCTGCAGTAAGGAAACTCGTAGCCATTTGGTGTACGTAGTACGTAAGTAACAGCGCCTCTGTCGGATCTTTGCTATACTACGCTGCAATTCAAGCATAACATATACCAGAAACTACAAATTACGATATCTTTTCTTGCCCTGATTGTGTCCATTAGCTTTCAACAGCTGCGTAATTTTACGAAACTTTTAGAATATTGTCTTACCAAAAATCAGGTTCTGATGCTTCTCGTAAAGAATATGTCTTGTGAAGAATTGTTAACACAACTCAGCTATTAATTTGATCACTTAATGATAAACTAGCGTCATACACTGCCACAGAGATGTTTATAGCAGTTGACATTTTCACTCAGTTTACTAAAGGGTGTCTCAAAAAGAACGCCGAATTTGAAAAGCCTGTTATTTTTATTTGTTGTCGTAGGCAACATTGTTTTTGCATGTTTTGTTATCAAATATAAAGTTTGAGGTACAATTTAATCCAAGTATTAAGATTGTTGATGTAATGGATAATATTGTTCTTGTTTTATTTTGTTTAATTTGTGTTATATGATTTTCGAGGTTACGTTTTGATACTGTGCTTTTGTTTTCCAGGTTAATGTTTGTAGTGCATAGTCATTGAAAGGTACAGTACAGAACAGCGAGGGCTGATTGTTAAAACTCACTACAAAAATGGTGGAAGCGTTTCCAAAACTCTCTACGATTATGGGGCATAAGAATCCACCAAATTAATCCACTGTTCGTAGGTTGATCAAGAAATTTGAAAATAAAAAAATAAAATAAAAAACCTTCAATGGAAGACCTCAAAATCCCGGGACGCTCTCGAAGTACTCGGAGTGAGACAAATGTTGCTGCTGTGCTTGATTCGGTCACTGTGAGTCGGGGAAAATCACGTCGCCGTCGTGTTCAAGAAATGATCATGTGCCCAGCAACAGTGCCTAGAATCTAAACGAAACATCTTCATTTACACCCATACAAAGTTCAGTTAACTCTGGAACTTAAACCAGCGGACCATGGAAAACGACGACAGTTTGTTTAATGGATCCTAGAAAAAGGACGAGAGATACGTGGTTTACAAAACGCATCATTTTCTCATATAAAAACTGCTTTGTGAATAAACTGCAGAATATTGGGATCAGATAATCCAAGACTAATTCACAAAAAAGACATGCATCCTCAGCGAGTTGCGTTTTGGTGTGCGATTTGGAGCGGGGGTTTAGTCTGTCCTTATTTTTTTGATGATGACCAAGAAAGGGCTGTAACAGTGAACGGAGATCGTTATCGTGCGATGCTCACGAATTTCCTTTGGGCCCCGTTAGATCAAATGACCATAGAAAATTTCTGGTTCCAACAGTACGGTGCAACTTGCCACACTGCAGGAGACACAATCGCTCTGTCACGTGAGAAATTCCCAGACAGACTAACCTCGTTACGAGGTTACCAAATCTATCCACCTCCCTCTCGTGACCTGACACCTTATGACTTTTTCCTATTGGGGTACACTAAGTCACGAATTTACAAAAAGAAACCCCGTAATCTATTGGAACTCAAAGAAGAAATTCAACGGGTAAGTTGATGGGGAAATGTGTAAGCCAGTGACAGTTAACTTCATGGACAGAACGATTGCTTGTAGGGCTAGCACGGGGGTCATATGCCCGCTATTGTGTTTCACGTATAATATCAACATCTACTGAAGAGAATGGTGTGTTTTGTTTTCTTATTTCAAATAAATAAATTAAAACAATGGAAATTCTAGAAAGGAATGTTTGTGACTCTCTAACCGACGAAGGCCTTAACGGCCGAAAACTCTGATGTATTCTGTTAGCTGTGCCTTTTTGCGCTTATCGGACGTCTCTGTGCTGAGTAAGTAAGCTATCATTCTCAAAAATATTCTCAAATAAACAAATTCTATTTTAGTAGATTCAAAACAGGCGTGGTTTTTTATTTTATTTTTTTTTTAAACTATATAATTGACAAAATTTCGTTCTCGAACCAGAATCAGTTTTACATCTATTCGGTGCGTATGTTTTTATACATTTCCAAGCTATCTATTTCTTCTTTACGATACGATAATCGATATGAACAAGAGTTGACATCCACGTAAACAATTTCCTGGAGAAGTAAAGGTGACTATCGTGCCAACTCAAATAACTCTGGTGGACTTGTGAATAGAAACATGAAGTCCGACATCCGCCGAGTAAAAAAAACGACTTAATCGAGGCAAAAACGTTGAAGAGTTGGGCAATCCTCGATGGACGACGTTGCCGGCGTGTCTTCTATCCCGCCATATCTTTACAAGTGGTGATCCGAAGCTCACACTGATCAGAAATTTCCGACGTAATCTAAGAAAAGAAAACTCAAGCGAAACCTTAAAGCACACAATGAAGCCTATAAATATGAGTAAACTGACACACGACAAAAGAAGGGCAATTAAATTTCATGTTGCAGGCGGAGGTGTCATACCGTATAATAACCACAAGCATTATGCTGTTCTTTTAATCTAAGATCGTTGAAACCAACATAATTTCAAGAATACAAAGAACCTGATAAGCTAACCTGCATTCGTAATGTAAAACATTTAATGAAGCACTTTCTTGGCGCGACTATAAAGCCTCGGAGCTGGAACGTTATGAAAGCGTTTTAAAATTACCTTCTTATCGCAGGAAGGTGGTCACTGATATCTTCATTCTAGTACCAATGTTCATCAGGCTAACCACATGCGGAAGGACAAGCCAGTTTTAGCCGCTGATACTGGTAGGAAATGCGGTTGTCGGCGACGAGAAAGACTGCAGGAAACGGAATATCGTCAGGTCCCTATTACGAGTACAGCAGGAGATGTTCAACCAATTATACTGGGTCCGAAGGTCAAGCTGCCCATTTCTCCATCCTTCAGCAGAGATGATTGGTATAATTGATACCAAACGTAAGAACATCGCAATATATACTACTATGTCAAGATATGTGGTTTAATGTTGTTACCCAAAATCTGGAAAAGTAGTGCACTGATTTATTTCAAAATTTTTCTCATTTTATACGCGTAATATATGAATAAATGTACAGTAGAATGGGAAAATTATTTACTACAAATCTCGAAATTATTGACTACTCTACTAATATTTTTACGTGAGACTCTAACGAACATAGAAACGGGCATAGGTTTAATTCAGCGCAAAGTTCCTAGTGATCGGAAAAAAGCGCAGGTGACTCTCTTTTATAAGAAAGAAAAACGAACTGACCCACATAATTACAGGCCAATATCGTTAACATCAGTTTCCTGTAGAATTTTGGAGCATATTCTCAGTTTGAATATAGAAAATTTCCTTGAGACGGAAAAGCTTCTTTCTACGAACCAGCACGGGTTTAGAAAACATCTTTCATGTCAAACTCATCTTACTCTTTTCTCACATGACATCTTGCGAGCCATGGATGAAGGGCAACAGGCGGATTGTGTTTTTCTCGACTTCAAAAAGGCGTTTGACGCGGTGCGACACTGCAGACTGCTAACGATGAAACGACCTTATGGAATAGGTTCACAGATTTGTGACTGGCTGGAACACTTCATAAGTAATAGAACGCAGGACGTTGTTCTCGACGGCGAGTGTCCATCAGAGACGAGTGTATCGTCAGGCGTGCCCCAGGCGAGTGTGATAGGACCGCTATCATTTTTACCTATATAAATGGTCTGATGGACAGAGTAACTTGCAATTTGCAGCTGTTTACTGATGATGTTATGGTGTATGGAAGGGTGTCGTCTTTAACTGACTATAATAGCATACAGGATGACTTACACAAAATTACTAGTTGGTGCGAAGAATGGCAGCTAGCTATCAATGTAGATAAATGTAAGGTGATGCGCACGAGCAGGGAAAACAATAATGTTCGAATACAGCATTAGTAGTGAGGTGCTAGATGCAGTCACGTCGTTCAAATATCTAGGCGTAATATTGCAGAGCAATATGAAATGGAACAAACATGTAAGGACAGTTGTGAGTAAGGTGGACAGCCGACTTCGGTTTATTGGGAGAATTTTGGGAAGATGTAGTTCATCTGTAAAGGAGACCGCGTATAAAACGCTTGTACGACCACGTCTTGAGTATTGCTCAAGTGTTTGGGACCCACAGCAGATCAGTTTAAAGGAAGACATAGAAACAGTTCAGAGGCGAGCAGCTAGATTTGTTACTGGTAGTTCGACCAATCCGCGAGTGTCACGGAAATGCTCCGGCAACTCAATTGGGGATCGCTAGAGGAAAGACGAAGTTCTTTTCGTGAATTTCTGTTGAGGAATTTTTAGCTGAGTGTAGTACGATCTTACCGCCACCAACTTACATTTCGCGTTGTGATCAAAATGACAAGATAAGAAAAATTAGGGCTCGTATGGAGGCATATAGGCATTCTTTTTTTCCTCGTTCTATTTGTGAATGGAATAGGAAAGGAAATGCCTAGTAGTGGTACAGTGTACCCTCCGCCACGCACCTTGCGGTGGATTGCGGAGTATGTATGTAGATGTATATTTTAATATGTAAATATATAAATATCTATATTCTACGAACCACAGACATTGCCGAGGTGGGGTGGCTTGCGTGCCTCAACGATGCAGATAGCCGTACCGTATGTGCAACCACAGCGGAGGGGTATCTGTGGAGAGGCCAGACAAACGTGTGGTTCTTGAAGAGGGGCAGCAGCCTTTTCAGTAGTTACAGGGGCAACAGTCTGGTCGATTGACTGAGCTGGCCTTGTAACATCAGCTAATGTGGCTTTGCCACACAGTTACTGCGAACGGCTGAAAGCAAGGGGAAACTACAGCCGTTACTTTTTAACAAGCACGTGGTTTAAGAATCACAAAAGAAGGTTGTATACTTGGAAGAGACCAGGAGACACTGGAAGGTATCAGATAGATTTTATAATGGTAAAACATAGATTCCGGAACCAAGCTATAAACTGCAAGACATACCCAGGGGCAGATATAGACTCTGACCATAACTTGTTAGTCATGAACTGTAGGCTGAAACTGAAAAAACTGCAGAAAGTTAGGAAAATAAGGAGATGGGACCTAGATAAATTGAAGGAACGTGACGTTCTGGAGAATTTCAGAGGGAGATTTAGGCAAGAATTGACAGAAACAGGGGGAAATAAAACAGTAGAAGAGGAATGGGTAGCATTGAGAGATGAAATAGTGAAGGCAGCAGAGGACAAAATAGGTAGAAAGGCAAGACCTACAAAAAATCCGTGGATAACACAGGAAATACTAAATTTAATTGACGAAAGGAGAAAATATAAAAATGCAGTAAAAGAAACAGGCAAAGTGGAGTACAGACGATTAAGAAATGAGATTGTCAGGAAGTGCAAAATGGCTAAGCAGGAGTGGCTAGAAGCCAAATGCAAATCTGTAGAAGAATGCATAAGAAGGGGAAAAGTAGATACCGCCTGCAGGAAAATAAAAGAGACATTTGGGGACAAGAAAACCAACTCTACGAATATCAAGAAGTCAGATGGGAAACCAGTTCTCAGCAAAGAAGGGAAAGCTGAAAGGTGGAAAGAGTAGATAGAGCAGCTCAATAAAGGGAATGAACTTAGAGACGATGTTGTAGGAAGGGAAGAGGAAGTAGATCAAGATGAAGTAGGAGATACTATACTGAGAGATGAATTTGACAGAGCCCTGAAAGACCTAGGTCAGAACAAGGCCCCAGGAGTAGATGACATGCCCTCAGAGCTACTAAAGTCTCTGGGAGAGCCAGCCATGACAAAACTATTTAAACTGGTGTGTAGGATGTATGAGACAGGTGAAGTACCCTCAGACTTTAAGAAAAATGTAAAAATCCCCATTCCAAAGAAATCAGGTGCAGACAGGTGTGAAAATTACAGAACCATCAGTTTGATAAGTTATGGTTGCATAATTTTAACACGAATTATCTACAGGAGAATGGAAAAGCTGGTAGAAGCTGACCTCGGGGAAGATCAGTTTGGATTCAGGAGGAATGTAGGAACCCGGGAGGCAATACTCACTTTACGTCTTATCTTAGAAGATACATTAAGGAAAGGCAAACCTACATTTTTAGCTTTTGTAGATCTGGAGAAAGCATTTGACAATGTTCACTGGAATACACTCTTTCAAATTCTGAAGCCAGCAGGGGTAAAATACAGGGAAAGGAGAGTTATTTACAACTTGTACAAAAGCCAGACCGCAGTTATTAGACTCGAAGGGCATGAAAGGGAAGCATCAGTTGGGAAGGGAGTAAGACAGGGTGGTAGCCTTTCTCCGATTAAATAAATAAAGTGGAAAGATATAAAAGCTTATATCTCCTATGTCATGTAAAGGAGAGCTTTTCAATGGAAACAACATCTGGAATCAACACAAACGTCCGATGATAGGTTGAAGCTAGTAACAGCGCAATAAATAGTTTTTATAAAGATCCTGTTGCTGGTTCAGTATTTAATTACTACAGTATTATTACGAAAACAGTTGCGATGTTCTCAAGCCAAAAAATCGCACTGACGTGTATAAGTTTTGAATAATAAAAAATTAATTAATAAGAGTGTCTGAAACCCTTGTAGGGAAAAAAATTAGGTCCTGGGGGCTTGTTAACTGATGCTAATATGGCATTTGTAGACACTAGATTATCATTTATCGTACTAAGAATGACGTCTTTTTGTTAATTCTTCAGTGCGCCATTGCTTTGAAATGACAACGTGTAAGGTACAATAAGAAAATCATCAAATACGCAACGCAAGATGGCGTATGCCAGAGAGTTCTGGGCGAGGAATGTCACGTGACATCTGCGAACGGCTGGTTTTCGTTAATTCAATGGAGGGTGTCAAAACTCCGTTATTTTTGCAAATATCTCTCAAACGATACGAGATATAAAAACAACATAAGGGAACAATGTTGTAGAGAATTTTCTCCTCTACAAAAATTCGTTTATTCAATTTTCGCGTCAGATGAACGTTTTATTTGCAATTAAAATTACATTACAAACGGCTTTTTTTGGTATTACTAACGTATTTCTTGTCCGAAATATTTCAAAAAGCGTGGTTCTGGTCTCTGGCGGCCTACAACTATGTGTGCAATATTTGGTGCTGATCGGTTGAACGGTTCGTCTTAAAAACAGGGTACACGTTACGGACAGACAGACGGACAGACATACATCCCAAAATCGCCGTTATTTTTACAAATATCTCTGAGACGATACGAGATATGAGAAAAACATAAGAGAGCAAAGTTGTAGAGAATTTCCTCCTCTACAAATTCGGTTTATTCACTTTTCATGTCAGATGCATGGTTAAGCCGTTATTTTCATTTAAATTTCGAGCTGTCAAAAGACGATCGCAGCTACCGTAACCTGAAGTGGGCCAAAAAGGATAAAATAATATTTCGTCATTTTTTTCATTGTGGATGAATCGAATCACAAATGCGGCGAGTTATTCGATAAGATTTACATTGTGAAATCAAAGCGCACTGATCGAGTTGGGCGGCATTTACTGCGACATTTTGGATGTTGTGAAATCCAAAATGAGTCGCACATCATCTTTAACAAATTAAATACTAACATTTTCGAAACTATTTATTAAATTTTGAGTAATCACTGTCAACGGTTAAAATTCATTTTTGTGAAACCTTTATTTCAAATCGGATTCCGGTTCACCACCCTAAGACCGTGTCCTACGTGGGCGACAAAAGCGAGCGACAGCTTCAAGCGACAAATTGCAACCGCGTGTATCACTACGAATCTGTCCTACGTGAGCGGCATCTGCAGTGCCGCGCGTCAGACGCGACAACGAGCGACGTTGGAATCTCAAACCTGCTTGAATCTTGTCGCTGTCGCACGCGCGACAAAGTGTCCATTCGTTGAGAATCGTCTGCTTGTTGAGGTTATAATAGATGTCGCAAGAATTCTGCGAGCTAATAATCCCTGTAGTTTGTGAAACTGCGACTGTTTCTGAAATAAAAGAATATAAAATTGCAGTTGTACATATAATGAAGAAGTTTGGTGGGCATAAGAAGTGTCGAAAAATAACTACATCGTAAATTTTCTTTTGGAGTTTAAAGACGACTGAAGTTAAATTTTTAAATTGTTTCTAATATGACAGTATTTTGTTTCTACTCTGAGTGGTAGTTTGATTTACACAATGATGGACGTGTTTTGAACAATTACATTCGTGTGCTTTTCAAGCATTTGCAGTAGCCTAACAACAAATTTACTCCAGACTGAGGGAGATAACACTAGGATGTCACACGAGATGTGTGTAAAATTACGTTTCTGAACAAAATATGTTGATATAATGTTTCATTAGGAATTTAATGTGTTTGGAAGGTCATCAGTGTGATACGTGTATTTGAAATAAAGATGAATATATTGGTATTAACTTGATAAAAAATTACAACTTCGTAGCCAACATCACTATGCCATTGCTAGAAATTTCGTGCAGAATTAAATGATTTACTGTAGTCTTACAATAAGATTTCTTTTGTACTTATTCAGTTGTTGATGGTTTATAGTCACAAAACAAAAACTAGAAAATATCTGTACTCGTCTTGTATTTGGCTGGTGATCTTCACTGTCTACTTTCGTATTTGAAGTTATGAATGAAATAAATAGCCCACAAACATTCTTAGCTTTGTAAATTTAATGCACAGCACTCTTTTTACGTCTTATTTCCTAATGTAAATAAAACTTTATTGCCCTACTCTGGAGCTATCGTTATTCTACGGTTTACAGGTGCCAAATATTAGAAACAGCTGATCGGTTCTAGCCGCCATCTTGTAGCGAGAAGTTGTCGCTCAGGTAGGGCACCCGGTCACGTCGGCGAATGTCGTCGCTGCTTGTAGTGGCAGGTCGCGTAGCTATATGTCGCGCGCTGTCGCTCGCATTTGTCGCTCACGTAGGACACGGCCTTAGGCCGGCATTACACTGTAAAAGATCTTTGTAAAAGATTTTATCCAAGATCTTTGATGAAACTACTTCTCAGGAGGACATTACACTAGCGTAAAATATTTCGTCATCTTTGATGAAACTACTTCTCAGGAGGACATTACACTAGCGTAAAATATTTCGTCATAGTTGCTCAGAAAAGACTCTAAAACAGCCAATCGTATCTATTATAGTACTGATATATTGTTGCTCTGGAATGCATTGACTGCAAAGAACGAAACTGGGAACAATTTTAGGTAAAACCGTGAATAGCGAGAGGAAAATACGAAAAGTGCTCGCACAAATGTACTACACTGCTAGGACATAATAACCTATATTGTTTAAGAACGTGCGTACAAAATCACTTTAGGAGGACGAGGTTTAGGTTAGAGTACAAATAAAAACATTTATTTCACTTATGCATCTCCATATGTCCTATGATCCATATAATTCCTTCCCTATAATCATCGACAGTGAGTCACTTTGAATACAACTGACTGCAGTAACTTTTTCTTTATACGATTATAACCGTTTATTTTAGTAAATGTGCTTTGTATTAAGAAATATTCTGTACACTTCTCACTTTGAAACGATCACTGTGGCGTTAATTTGTAGGTTAAAAGACGTCAAAGCAAGGAAAGAAGCATGTATACTATGGCGAACTTCTCAGTGTAATATAGAGTTGGGCAATGCGATTCTTTTTCGGGAATCGATTCTTGCGATTCAATCTCACATTACGAATCGATTCCTACGATTCGTTCACGATTCTTTCTCGTCTGCAATGACACGATTCCTAAAGAAAGCCAAATCGTTCTACATCTTACTCATAGATGGCATTTCTCTAAATGTCAAGGAGGTTAGAATCTGACCCTGTGAATCGATTTTACGATTCGTTCACGCTTCTTTCTGGTCTTTGATGTTTGTGTTATTTAAAATAGTAATCAGGCAAAGTAATACGATGCAGCTCTCAAAAATTCTCAAGATAACAGACTTTGAAGTTTAAATACAAATAGTGCATGTACACATAAATACCTATTACAGGTTGAGTGATTGTAATTATTGACGTAGCTGATTTGGTAGCGTTGTAGGTTGTCACCAATCATATCATACGTCTCGTAGTTCGAATCCTGTCGGAATCTTTTTTTTCCGTTCTGTTCAAATACTTCAACCATTTAATTGTATGTTATATTGCATGTATTAACACAATGTAATCATTATTTCTTTCAATGAATAATACACAAATGTTTATTCTTAATTTAGTCTGGCCCGAGCGGCCTCGCGATGAGAACGTCTTGTTTACGTCCGAGCCGTAGCTAGCGGCGAGGAGGAAGCGGCGAGTGCGAGGCTTAGCAGCGGCGCGCGTATTGTATACAAACGACGTTCACATGGCTGATTACTTACGGAAATCGACCGTGAAGTTCACATTTGAGAACCGTTTTGCTCGACCTAAAGCACTAGAAGTTGAACGATTTTTAAAAGATGTGGTCAAACTCGATCCTCACGAATTGATTGGAATTCACTTTTCGAATGTGGCGAGCGTTGTAAATGTCAAATTAATCAACGATGCATGTTGCGATCGACTCATTCAGAACTCCGGCGGGTCTTATAAGTTCCTTCACTCCGACGGCAATGTAGGAAACGTCACGGTGGAGCCAGCGGGCATCGGAATTCGAACGATACGTGTCTTCGAATTACCATTTGAAGTGACGGAACAGCAGGTAACTACGGCGCTCCGGCAATACGGCACGGTCCTCGCCTATACCGAAGAAAAATGGACGAGTTTTGAGACATATCGTGTTCTCAATGGAGTACGGCAAGTACGGATAGACCTCAAGAAACACGTTCCCTCTTACGTCTACATTTGTGGGTGCCGTGCGATCATTATGTATGACGGACAACCGCACACGTGTTCAGGCTGTAGCAAGGAGGGCCATGTGCGATCAGAATGCTTACAGAGACGAATCATGCAATTACCGACGGGTGAAGGCCAATTACCGCAACGTCCCCAAACTCTGCCCCTCACATATGTTCAAGCGGCGCTAGGAACCGCGTCGCCACCAGATCATGAACAAGTGTCCAAGAGTGAAGTGCCGGAGGTCGCGGTGCAGCAGGAGGGACCAGCTGCCACCGAACCACCGCGAAAGGAGGACGACCCCCCGACGAGAGACGAAGACGTTAGGCCTGATGATGGTATGGAGATAGACACCAACAAGTCGCACGATAAGGGAGAGGAATCAGAAACTACAAGTATGGGACAGTCTCAAATTTCCGATACAGAGGAAGGGCGCTCTCCACGACGCCGCTACAGGAAGCGCAAGAAACAACGTACTGCGTCCTCAGACGTCGACGAGACAGTTGAACCAAGCCACGAAAGAGCTCAAGAACTTGATCGTACGGTGCCAAATACGATGGAGAAGGACGGTACCACAGGTCAGCGGGTATGTGAAAGACATGAAGCGTCTCCCAAAGACGTGATATCAGTGCAGCAGATCAGTGAAGGTCCGGGTCCAGAATTTCAGAACTTACAGAAGTTCGCCCCTGACCACAGTTTTGGCGACTGGACAGAAGACGTTGACGAGTGCAATGAAGACGTAGAAATGACGGAAAAACCATCGCCAGAGGACTGCGTGAGCAAATGTGTTACGACCAGCAAAACACAAGACATCTACATCTACATCTACATACATACTCCGCAATTCACCGTAAGGTGCGTGGCGGAGGGTACACTGTACCACTACTAGGCATTTCCTTTCCTATTCCACTCCCAAATTGAACGAGGAAAAAAAGAATGCCTATATGCCTCCGTACGAGCCCTAATTTCTCTTATCTTGTCTTTGTGATCTTTACGCGAAATGTAAGTAGGCGGCAGCAAGATCGTACTACACTCAGCTTCAAATTCCGGCCCTCTAAATTTACTTAACAGAAATTCACGAAAAGAGCGTCGTCTTTCTTCCAGCGATCCCCAATTGAGTTGCCGGAGCATTTCCGTGACACTCGCGCATTGGTCGAACCTACCGGTAACAAATCTAGCTGCTCGCCTCTGAACTACCTCTATGTCTTCTTTCAAACCGATCTGCTGCGGGTCCCAAATACTTGAGCAATACTCAAGACGTGGTCGTACAAGCGTTTTATACGCGGTCTCTTTTACAGGTGAAGTACATCTTCCCAAAATTCTCCCAATAAACCGAAGTCGGCTGTCTGCCTTACTCACAACTGTCCTTACATGCTCGTTCCATTTCATATCGCTCTGCAATGTTACGCCTAGATATTTGAACGACGCGACCGCATCAAGAAGCTCACTACTGATGCTGTATTCGAAAATTATAGGATTGTTTTTTCTACTCATGCGCATCACCTTACATTTTTCTACATTGAGAGCTAGCTGCCATTCTTCGCACCAACTAGAGATTTTGTCTAAGTCAACCTGTATGCTATTACAGTCAGTTACAGACGACACCCTCCCATACACCACAGCATCATCAGCAAACAGCCGCAAATTACAACTTACTCTGTCCATCAGATCATTTATATAGACAGAAAATAATAGCGGTCCTATCACACTCCCCTGGGGCACGCCTGACGATACACTCGTCTCTGATGACGCTAGAAATGGACCAGCAGTCGTTACTGGACCGCAGGACGAATAGAGAGGCGGTGCAAAATGAATCCCCTGCAAGCATATCGCATCGCGACGATCAATATCAACAAAATCAGCAGTGGGAATAAATTACAGCTACTGAGTGACATGTTGCGGGCGGCGGAAGTAGATATCGCGCTGTTGCAGGAGGTGAGGGAGGCGGACCTCCATTCCCTGTGCGCTTATACTGCACACATCCATCCGGGCACTGCACAAGAATTGGGCACTGCAATCCTGATCAAAGAGGGAATCCCAGTTAGGGACGTAGAATACCTGCCATCGGCGAGAGGAACGGCGCTCATGGTCAACGACGTTCGGCTCGTCAACGTATACGCCCCATCGGGCTCCGGAAACAGACGCGCTCGCACCAACTTCTACAGGACAGATATAATGCCCCTCTTTGCTGGCAGATACAATCAAGTAGTTTTTGGAGGGGACTTTAATTGCGTATTGTCGCCACGCGCCCAGACGCCAAATTACAACACCTGCCGACAGCTCTCCGCCCTGATACGTGACATGGCCCTGCTGGACACTTGGAACTGTTTACACGGGGACGCGCCTGGGTTCACGCATTTCACCGCAACGTCAGCGAGCCGTCTAGACCGCATATACGTTTTACGTGAGCTTCGTGGGAGTCTTCAGCAATCGGAACTCTGGCCGACAGTTTTTTCTGACCATTTGGCTTACATCTGCACCGTTAACCTGGAGCGTCAGTCAACCTATCGTGGCAAGGGGGTGTGGAAGCTGAATGTAGACGTTCTGAAGGACCAAGATTGTCGTGTATTAGTCTCCGAAACCTGGACAAAATGCTTACGACGTAGACAGGCCTATCCGTCGGTGTTGTCTTGGTGGCTACAGTGCGCCAAACCGGCCTTGAGAAGAACACTGTTATTCAAGAGACAGAATGAGATGGTACTACGACACGATCGAATTTTATTTCAGCGTCCTCCGTGATTTATACAACAGTGCAATGCAGCAACCAGTTCGTCTGATGGAAATCAACGGTGTCAAAGCCAAACTGTTACAACTAATGCGCCAGAAAATGGAAGGTTCAGTCATTAGATCTCGACAGGACTACAGATTTGCGCACGAACCACCCTCCATGCACCACATGGTATGTAAAAAGAGGCGGTCCAAGAGGAATCTCGTCACGGCACTGCGGACAGAGAACGACCAACTTTTAACAAGTCAGGCAGGAATTCGGAAACGTTTTGTGGATTACTACGCTCGATTGTACTCACAGAAGATTCCAGATGAGGCGGCACTCAACGACATGCTTGCGGCACTGCCACGGAAACTGGACCGCGAGACGGCGGTAGAGATGCAAGCAGACGTGACCGAGGAAGAGGTGAAGGCGGCCCTGGCGAAAGGTCGCCCAAACAAAGCTCCAGGCCTCGATGGACTACCCATTGAATTCTACAGGGAATTTCAAGATATATTAACACCGACTTTGAGACAGATGTTTCAAGAACTACTGCACGCCGAAGTCATTATACCAACTGAATTTACCCAAGGTTTAATCATCCCCATCCCGAAGACATCAACGGGACAATCGGTGCACCAATTCCGACCACTGACGCTCCTCAACAGCGATTATAAAATTTTTGCACGGCTTTTAGCATTGCGATTAAAACCAGCCCTCACAGTGTTAACAGGGAAAGATCAGACATGTATCGGTTACAATCGTACAATCCACAAGGCGCTTTGTGACTATCGTGATTTGATAGCAATCGCGCAAGCCTGCAGAATTCAGGGCGCGATGCTGGCAGTCGACTTGGAAAAAGCCTTTGACGCAGTCGGCCATGACTTCCTACGAGCCACTATGGTAGCGATGGAAATACCAGTACGTTTCATCGCGACTGTAATGCGACTTCTGAATGGGACGAAGTCAATGGTACTTGTGAATGGTAGTCCGACAGGACCAATCACTATCCAATGCTCCGTCAGACAGGGGTGTCCTCTTTCCATGGGCCTATTTTCACTTGCAATTGAGCCACTTCTGATGCAACTACATCGAACGTTAAGCGGCGTCAATGTAAGAGGGGATAAATTTGTGTATCGAGCATATGCAGATGATGTGGTCCGCCTCGTCCGTTCAAATGAAGAGATTGCCACAGCCATAGCTCAGATAGAGAGATATGGGAAAGCGTCGGGTGCACAGATGAACATGAGAAAATCAGGAATCATGAACATCGGTTGCGGATTACCTGCGCAACCCGACGGACGCATCAAGTTGGTCACTGAGATGAAATGTTTAGGGGTGGTGTACACCAAGACCACACGCCGCACGATATCTCTCAACTACAAACGCCTCTTGAACAATATCCGTGCATGTATCCGTCTACACTTACTACGCTCCTTGGATGCGCTGCAAAAGGTCGACTTGATAAACACCTACTTGGTATCAAAAATGACGTACTTGGCAAGGATTTTTCCGATGCCAAGAGCGACTGCGGACAGAATCCAAGCAGCCTTTGGACATTACGTGCACCAAGGACTTCTCTTTAAAGTCAGCTACTCCACGCTCTCACTCCCGGTGTTGGGCGGTGGACTAGGACTCACCAACGTGTATGTCAAGGCTATGGCTTTGTTTGTGAGGCTGACACTGTGGCTATGGAAAAGAGACCCCAGCAGTCTGATCGCTTTTCTTCTCACGGAAATTGCACCACCCAATCTGGACCCACCGATAGATCTCCATAGACGTATACTACGCATAGATGATCTACCTGTGGTCCGTAAGGTGTACGGAACCCTCATGATGGGGCAACGACGGAATGTTGTGGAAGGTAAACACCCAACGATCGACTGGAATGCAGTGTGGTGGAACGTACACTCCCCTAACTTGCCGACAGCGGCACGGACTACATGGTACTACTACGTGAACGGAAAGTACCCCACGCAGTCACGTCTGCACAGCATTCACCTCGCGGTGACGCCGCTGTGCCAGACGTGCAACGTGCATGATACGGACACACACCGACTAGTCTGTGGAACGGCAAAGGACATTTGGCATCTGTTCTGCCGCCTTTTGGCCTTCGTTCAACGCACTGCGCCTCATGCTATTCAGATGACGACCTTACTCTATACTGATGAGATTCCATACCCAAATACGAAGAGAAATGCAGCAAACTGGCTGAAAGGAATGACAGTGCATTATATATTAGGCACAACGGAACACGACGTCGGTGATTATAGAACTTTTATAGAGAGCCAACATTCGAAAATTAAGAGGAATAAAAACTACCGTAAAAATTACGCAAACTTTCTCCTGAAGGTGTTTGATGACTTCCTGGTGGTCCGTTGAAGCCGGGCATGAGCAGATATTAAGTAAAGAAACTGAGATGACCTGGTTCGTTAAGAAAAAAAAATAGATTTATGGTCGAATTTACCGGTAATAAACACACCACGAGAAGACGGCCAAGGCTCCGGACAGTTAGAAAGTCACGTTAAATACCTTCCTTACGTTCAAGTAGAAGAAGGAAAAAAAAAAAAAAAAAAAAAACTTTTCAATTTTATTTATAATTCAAAGAATTCGGTAAGACTTCAAAACACAACGGTTAGGATGGGCCTTTCTGTTTCTCCTGTTGTCTATTTGTATTTACAATAAAAACCATGAAGTAAAAAAAAAAAAAAAAAAAAAAAAAAAAAAAAAGGTTGCGTTGTAGGTTGGCAACAATCATATACGTCTCGTAGTTCGAATCCTGTCGGAATCTTTTTTTTTTGTCCGTTCTGTTCAAATACTTCAACCATTTAATTGTATGTTATATTGCATGTATTAACACAATGTAATCATTATTTCTTTCAATGAATAATACACAAATGTTTATTCTTAATTTTCTCTATTTTATAAAAGGTTAATAACGATGATTTCAATGTACAAAATTAATTAAAAATGTCGCAAAATACGTTTTTGGAGCGATAGGGTAAAATCAGAAACCCTTTATTCGGATTTTTGCGCTGTTTTATATTGCCGACATGGTATCACCCATGCCAAGGTGATAAGCATAATAAAAACACGGAAAACAATAATTTTCATCGCATTTAGCACATTGTACACATGCTGCACATATACAGTCGTAATTTTTCTTCAATATATCAACAGGAAAGCGAACATGAAGATTTCTCTTTGCCGGCCGCGGCGGCCGAGGGGACTGAGGCGCTTCAGTCACGGTCTGCACGGTCACTACGGTCGGGGGTTCGAATCCCCCCTCAGGCATGGATATTTGTGCCGTCCTAGTTCGTAAGTAGTTCATAAGTAGTTTGTAGGTTTAGGGACTGATGGCCCCGTACTTAAGTCCCATAAGCTGTACAAACATTTGAACATTTTTTTTTTTTTTAATTTCTCCTTTTCACCTGATCATTTCACAGAAAATTGGAGAGAACAGAGTTACATGGAATGGCTTTGGCTGATTACTAGTTGAGGTCTGAACTTCACATAGACCTACCATAAATATAAAATATTACAAAAATTTGATAGCAATATGTTTCCATGTCATCTTGAAGCAGGGGCGTATATAAAGGGGGGGGGGGCTGCATCCCACTGATATAATAAATTAACAGAAAAAATAGTTATATGATTTAGTGTCAAGAATAAGACAGCTCCATCTCAGTAAAGTAAAAGGGGCTTCAGCAAGAATTATACTCTTAATATGAACAGCAAAACTAATACGAAATATCATGGGGTGTCTACTTAAAATTACTACCTAATTTATTACTAAATTAGTCTTACCGTCCCCCCCTCTACCTATTTTGGCTGCCACTGCTGTTTACACGAGAAGACGACATACTTCTAAATAGTAGGAATTGATTGTATACACCGACATTACGTCACTAAAATTCTATATTAATCAACACTTATAAAGAGGTTTACATACAAAATCTGAAACTTAAAAATGATTAAGTTAAAAGCTTTTGTGTACGAGTGTGAACGGGACAGTGCTACTAGACATTCTACAGTATCTCAAGTTAAAATATCTTAACCTCAACTATAAACGAAAGATTTGCCCAACGGTCAAAGCATTGGTAACGAATCTCGTGAAAAAATATACATCAAAATGTTTGCAGTTATTCGGAACCGAAAAGCTGGACATGTCCGGTAAAAGCCTCCGAGCACGTCACGATGTGTGGCAGGGTGTACAACTTTACTCATTTTCTAACAGTCGACATTATTCCTTAGGATTGGATCAAATGCATTATACATGATTTTAAAAGTGTTGCAGATCTTTGAAATCTATTGCAAACATACTACAATCCGCTGAAAAAGAAAATGATTGCCTTAACTTTGAGTGAGAGAACATGTTCATTATTTTTCTTCCTTTGTTGGCTCTTCTGAAAAGAGCAGCAAATGGGGACGTCGACAGATTTTTTGTCTTCAGAAGTGTATTGTCTTCTGTGTATCTGTGCGTTTTACATTGTTAAGAGTTTGTGTGTAAAATGGATCGTGATAAGCGAAAGAAAAGTGTTATCTGGAAATATTTTCTAGAAATTAACCCTGGTCGTGCCAAGTGCGAAATATGTTCTAGTATTTATTCTTTCAAGGCTGGAACGACATCCAATTTAGCAAGACACATAAAAACAAAACATCCGACTGCTCTTCTCATACCAGGTCCTCAACTCATTACTTAAGACGAAGTGGAGAGTGTTGCTGAAGAGAGAACACCGTTATTTTCAACGTCTGCCGTAGTGCCCTCAACATCTTATTCTGTACCCTCGACGTCAACCAAAGAATCGACGCAGCCACCAACCAAAAAACAGAGAACTGGACAAACCACAATTAGTGATTTCGTTACCAGACCCTTACCAGTGTCGAAGCAAAAAATTTTGGACGGGATTGTTCTGAAATTAATTGTAAAACAGTTTCATCCATTCAGAATAGTTGAACAGCCGGAATTTAGAGAACTGGTACATAATCTAAATCCAAATTATGTATTACCTTCGAGAAAGACTCTCGCTAACGCCCTGTTGGATTCAACATACAATAGTGTGAAAGACAAAGTGAAAGCAAACTTGTCTCGAGCTGTAGCGTGCTGTATTACTACAGACAGTTGGACGTCGGCTGCAAGCGAAAATTATGTTGCAATAACTGTGCACTATTTGGATGAAACCCCTAAATCATGCAGTGCGCTTCTTGATTGTGTCGCGTTCAATGAAAAACATATGGCCGAAAATATCTCCCATGAAATAAGGCGGGTTTGTCAAGAGTGGGAAATTGACAACAAAATTGTTGCAATTGTGACGCACAATGCCGCTAATATGATTTCAGCTGCAAGATATTTACAGTGGCACAGTATTCCATGTTTCGCACATACACTAAATCTGATAGTGCAAAATGCAATAGCTGAAATAAAAGAGCTCCAAATAAAAGTAAAAACAGCAGTGGAATATTTCAAACGAAGTCCCCAGGCACTTTCGAAATTAAAGGAAGTTCAAAAACAAATGGGTCTTCCAGAGCAGACTCTCAAACAAGAGGTTCAAACGAGGTGGAACTCAACCCTGACAATGTTTGAAAGTGTAGTGAAGAGCAGGGAAGCTATTGTTGCAACTTTAGCAATAATTAATCCTGCGTTAACAATTTCAAAAGAAAACTTCGATGTACTCGAAGAAATGTGCAAAATTTTAAAGCCTTTTTTTCATATCACTGAGGATGTAAGCTCGGAGAAACAAGTAACAATATCAAAACTTATTCTATTTTCTCGGTGCTTGAAAAAACATTTTGAGAAATACGAAGTTGCCGACAAACCTATAGAAGTATTGTCCGTTATTGCGAAAATCAAGGGCGAACTGGAAAGACGATTCAGAGATATTGAGGATAGAGCTGTACTGGCCGAAGCTACTTTGCTTGATCCAAGATTTAAAAAGCAAGCATTTCTGTCTGACAAGTCTTACAACAGAGCAAAACAATCACTAATACAAAAAGCTGCGGTTTTAAGAACATCCAACGATGATGATCCAAAACAAATTGAAGAACAGCAACAATCAGGAGACACAGAGGAAGATTCATTTTGGGAGGAGTTTGATTCAAGTGTTCAACGCTGTACGAATCAGTCTGTTACACCCATGGCTTCTACAATAATATAGTTCGACAAGTATATTGAAATTCAGCCTTTAGGAAGAAAGGCAGACCCTTTCCGATGGTGGCAAGAACACAAAATATACTACCCAAGACTGTACCAGCTCATGTTAAGACGCTTGTGTGTTGTGCGAAGTTCAGTTCCATGTGAGCGTGTTTTTTCAAGAGCTGGAAATACTCTCACAGACTTACGACGACCTCTAACATCGAGCAAATTAAGAAAAATAATGTTTTTGAACTATAATTTATAAACTGTGTGCGTGTGTGTAGAACCTTTTCACGAACTGATTCCGTATTCTAAATGTTTGAACTATATAAACAGAATTGCGACAATACGGTACTTGCTGTGAACTGTGTAAAGACAAGAAACTTTGATAAATTATGCAAGTAATCCGTATTCTAAATTTTTACATTGTGTAGGCCTACTCTTTCTTTTTGTAAAATCGTGTTTTTTGTGGGAGCAGATACTTATTGAAATATACTTGAAAAGAAAAAAGTTAACAAAATTTAAATTTTAATACCCATGGTTACTGCACATTCCGACATACCGGAGATCACAGAAAAAAAGTAAAATTTAATCTACCATCCCAGCGGTTTCGCGTGGTTATGTTGCCAACGTCACTAACAGGGTAGAAAACCTTTGCCACGACGTTAATATTATTAGAAATCCGCGTAGAATGACTTTAGTGTTTCATACCAGACTTACAGTAAATAAATAATGGTTGGCAGGATCTTGCATGTAATTGTCCTCGTAAAACGAAGATTTCATAACAAAACATTTACGTTGTCACGCGATTGGTTAATGCCACGTCACTGGCAACACTGATCGTGCGAGGCCGCCAGGACGGTAAATAAAATTTAACCAAGAAAAACATATCTATGATGATAGCCTATTTGCGTTTTACGAAAAATGTAAGTATGAAGATGAACTAAAAAAACAAAACAATTTTAATACAAAATATATTCAAAATCGTTAGAGTCGGTTCCGAGATTAATCAAGAAAAACATATCTAACCTAAAAAAATTGTGTGATAGTAACCCATTTGCGTTTTACGAAAAATACATGTATTGAAGGTGAACGCAAAAAACTTTAACACAATATTTAATCCATATCGTTAGAGTCGCTTCCGAGATACGCGAAATATATATGTACAAGAATTGCTAATTTGAATATATCTTACATGTCTACTGTATAAAGTACGTGTTTGTTGCATTGCATCTGGAACAAATGGAAAAGGTACCTATTTATTCATTATACGTTGATTACTTGATTTTAATGTGTGTAATCGCTGTATTTCATTTCTTCCATCAGTACTCAATAATAGTTGAACGCTCGCGATCTTCTTTTATTCAGACGCAAACGCCCTCTCGACTGCTCTCCGGCGTTCGTAATTATTCGGCAGGATTCGGTACGATTCGGCACTTGCCTTCGATTCATGAATCGTCACAAGACAGACGATTCTTTTGAAGGACGATTCGTCCGCAACGGGAGACGATTCCTACGATTCTTTATTATATACTTATTACGTAAAATCACATAGTTTAAGGAAACAAGTCTATATAAATAAACTTTAAATATCAAAATCCGTCCCTGAATACTAAATTTTATTCGAGAAGCAAGAAATTAGCGTTTTTACATTAAAAAAAATGTTTCTTTGTGTAAAATCGGTTTATTTCAGGAAAGATAAACATGGAAATATAAAGAGAGGGAAAAAATCGAGGTGGCGTTTAAAAAAACGTTTAAAATCACGTTTTTATATAAAAGGAATATTTTTGTAAAACGAGCTTTTACAAAAAAAAAAAAAAAAATTGTATATGTTGAGGAATTGCTCGTCTAAATATATTAGATGTAAACTGTATAAACGACGTGAGTCTGTTGCACTACATCTGGAATGCATAAGAGGTACGTAATTTTTCATTACAATTCAATTTCTTGATGATAATCGTATTTCGCTACGTTTCGTTTGTCATCTTCGTGAATAATAGCTTATGGCTCACGATCTTCGTTCTGTGGTTCCTTTGTTCACATGCGTCCTCCTCCTCCTTGACTACTTTCTGGCTTTCGTAATCATTCGACACGATTCGCCAGTTTCCTTCGAATCATGAATCGTTGGATTTTGGAATCGTCACTAGACAGGCGATTCTTTTGAACGACGATTCGTCCCCCTCTTGACTACTCTGGTGTTCGTAATCACTCGGCACGATTCGGCAGTCGCCTTCGAATCATGAATCGTTGGGACTTGGAATCGCTGCGACACAGATGATTCTTTTGAATCGCGATTCGTCCGGCACACGATTCGATTCTCTTGATTCTTTATTTGTATTCGTTCAAATGAACGACTCATTCACGAATCACCACAACTCTAGTGTAATACCCGCCTTAGAGAAGCGGCCTTCGTAAGAATCACAAATACCGGCAAGCGAATTTTCTACACTCTCAAACGTATCTTCTATCCTGCTCCTTGTTTCGCACTACATATGAACGCTGTCCCTTTCGAGAGCTCTTTTAACAATGAAGGCATTTGCGAGGAATGGCTCTTTTATCTCGTGCGTGCTCTTGTACCTTGGGCACAGGACCAAGGGCGCGTAATGTGAGCAGCTAGCTAGTGCCGTTTATTTTCGCAGACCCGGAAGGTGAGCACTGTTGATCGTGCGACCTCCCGTGAGAACGAGTGGCGGCATTGGTGCTAAAAGTAGCTGCCGGCGACAGAGCGCGTCCAGAAGCATCTCACTGCCCCATGCGGCGCACCAAACAGCTTTGACGTCACGACTCGACTGTTTTCGCTTTGTTTGTGCCCTCCACCGGGGGAGTGCGGAATGCAATGACGCAGTATTTGTATGGGATTCCATTCCCGAGGAACACGATTCAATTCCGCTTCCGTCATCCGCCCGTCCCCCGATATTCAGGTTTATTTAATATGGTTTTCTGTCCGCAGGACCTAATTGAGAAGTAAGACCCATGGTCATGGAACAAGTAAATATATGAAGTTAAACACAAGAATTGTAATACAAAATTTTAGCCGGCCGCCGGTGGCCGAGGAGACTAAGGCGCTCCAGTCACGGTCTGCACGGCCGCTACGGTCGGGGGTTCGAATCCCCCCTCGGGCATGGATATTTGTGCCGTCCTAGTTCGTAAGTAGTTCATAAGTAGTTTGCAAGTTTAGGGACTGATGACCCCGTAGTTAAGTCCCATAGACTATACAAACATTTGAACATTTTTTGAACAAAATTGTAAGTAGTCCTATGCACACGACACTCTAAGTGAACATAATCAATAAAGAAAGAAAAAGAATGAATTAGCTTAATTGCTTAATTTTTCTAGGAGTTCCTCGACAGAATAAAAGGAGTGAGCCATGAGGTAATTCTTCAATTTAGATTTGAAAGCGTGTGTGTTAGTGCAAAGATTCTTTAGTTCTTTTGACAGCTTATTGAAAATGGATGCCGCAGAATACTGCACACCTTTCTGTACAAGTGTCAAGGTGGTGTGATGCAAATGTAGATTCGACTTATGTCTAGTATTCACCGAGTGAAAGCTGCTAACTCGTGGGAATAAGCTGATATTATTAACAACAAACGACATTAAAGAAAACACGTATTGTGACGCCAGTGTCAAAATTCCCAGACTACTGAAAAGGGATCGACATGAAGTTCGTGAACTTACACCACATATTGCTCCAAGCCAAAAATATCCTTTTTGTTTCAGTCGAGTTACCACAAAAAAAAATAACGCAGCATGTCATCAGTGAGTGAAAGTAAGCGTAGTAGACTACTTTTCGTGTTGATTTCAGATATTGTTCTAATGGTAAATAAAGCACAATTTAGTTTTGGAACAAGCTCCTGAACATGGGTTTTCCACGACAGCTTACTGTCTATCTGACCACCTAGAAATTTAAACTGTTCAGTCTGACTTATCAGTCTCACTTATCATATGCTAACCCAAAAATCATCATCATCAACATAATCCTCACGAAGATTGGTTATGGATTTGGGCGTTCCGTCTGGAGCATAGTCCCCCCCCCCCATTATAAAATTCCTCCATTATCCCATATTCAATGTTAACATTGATGCCTTCTTGATAGTAGTATTTTCTCCTTGGTCTACCTCGACTCCTCTTCTCTACTTCCAAGCCCATGAGTCTTTTAGATCTTGCTTCTCCCATTCACCATCTCAGCCTATTAGATTGTTCGGTATGGTGTTCATACCCAGTATTTCACTGTTTTCCTCATTATAGACGCTCTCCTGCCATACTTCCCATATGTTAGTACCTGCAATTATTTTTGATACTTTCGTATATGTAACCTCAGCTTTATTAATAAGGTAACCTCTATACGCCCTAGTTTTCTCTCCCATACAACACAGTTGGTCGAAAGACTGAACGCTGCGCTGCTAACTTAGTCTTGGTACTGACTTCCTTCTTGGAGGATAAATCACTCCAATCGACAGACCGTCAATTCAACTAAATACCTAGGAAAAACAATTACGAGCAATTAATTGTAAAGAACACATAGAAAATATTGTAGGGAAGACGAATCGAAGACAACGTCTCGTTGTCAGAAAATTTAGATGCAACAGTTCTACTAAAGAAAATGCCAACACTACATTTGTGCGTCCTATTTTGGAGCATTGCTGCGCATTGCGGGATCCACACCAGGTGGGAAAGACTGATGATTTAGAGAAAGTTCAGAAAAGGGCAGCTCATTTTGTACTATTGCGATATAGGTGAGAGAGTGTAAGGGAAACGATGCACGAATTGGGGAGGAAATCATTAAAAGGAAGGCGTTAATCGTTGCGGTGAGATCTATTTGTGAAATTTCTTTCATCAACTTTCTCTAACGTATGCGACGATGTTTCGTTAGCACCCATGTACATTCGAAGACCTGATCCTCACAATAACATGAGAGAAATCAGATCGAAAATAAAAGATTTATGTGTTCCTTTATCCCCGTGAGCTATTACACAATGGAACATAAAGAAATGACATTCAAGTGGTTCGACGAACCCTCTGCCATGCTCTTCAGTGTGACTTGCAGAGTATCCATGTAGATGTAGAAATAGACGAAGAGGGTAGATCGAAGCTGAGCACTCACTACATTAGCTTTGCTACACCTTGGATTCCAGTTCATTCACAATGTTGCCATCCTGTGAGAAAATACGTCCTAAGTAATTGACACTGTCCGCTTGTTCTTTGTTCCTTCTATTATGCACTCAATATGTTTAAATCTGTTTCCCACAGACATGTAATTCTGAAATATTAGATTGCAACCTTTCATCCTAATCTGCCATCACCATTGACAAGGAAAGTACTTGTGCTCGAACAAACACAAACACATCAAGATCGTGTGAGATACTCCCGCATCTGCAGAACTCCCCCCAGGGGGCTCACGGTTCTTTCGTGAGTATGTGAGTAGCGAGCACGGGGCCCCGAGCTAACGCAGTCTTCCTTCCTTCTTTACTTCCTGGACTACATTTCCTTTCCCCTTCCCCTCCTTTCCTATCCTCACTTCTTCCTCTCCCCACCGGGGGACTGATAACCTCAGTAGTTTAGTCCCCCTAACCCAACCCAATCCACTCTGCACAACTCTACAGTCGTTCGTTAGAGGCCTCTGCTTGTGCCACGCCGCATTATACAAAAATGTTCAAATTTTTGTAAATCTATCGGACCAAACTGCGTGGTCATCAGTCCGTAGCTTACAAACTACTTAAACCTAGGTAAACTAACCTAAGGACAAACACAAACACCTATGCCCCAGGGAGGACTCAAACCTTCACGGCGAGCAACCGCGCGCTCCGCAGCGTGATGCTTTAGACCGCTCGGCTACTCCACCGCGGCGCCGCATTATACAATTGACCTACCGGTATACCAGTCGGGACCAGTAGGGACGGTGCATTGTGCCTATGAAGTTCCGTTTTGTCTAGTGAAGCGTCAGATACCTCGGCGATTGGTAATAAATCCAGTTTATGTATTGCGATATGTTGCGATGAAGTTACGAATAACCCTTCGTGAAAATGGTATTGGTGTAGAAGATTAATCATTCGAATGTTGTCTGGTATCTATTATAGTGAAGAAATTTGAGCAGAAGTTAGGACGAGATACTGTTGCAACACTGACACATAATAATGATGACAGGGACGATAATGAAGAACAACTCATTGCAAGAGGTAGTGCAACGGCAAGTGCGTTGAAGAGGCGACGGAAGCATTGACAATGAATAAAAACCGATTCCCGAGAAGATGATTAAAGTCGCAAGTATCATCACGGCGTTAGATGACAACACAAGAGAACAAGTACGATGATTATTACGTAAGAGGTGTCAACACATACGACAATCTTCTGTAAAGATACCCTAAACTGAAGCCTATAGGCAATATTAAAAATATACTGGATTACGTGGCAAAGAAACTAGAGGGAAATACAGTTTTCAAAGGAAATCGTACACTGCTGTTCAGGACCACCAAGGAGAGTGTAAGAGCGAAATTCGATGAACCGCGAGAATGCGATTCCGCCGTTCACTATTGGCATTTACAACATCGGGCATTGGATCAACTTGCGTTTTGCAATCATTCATTCTGCTCGGAGCATTTTAACGACACTCCCAATTTACATTTACATTTTAGATTTCTGCATTGCGCATAGCGTCTATAGTTGCATCTATAGTGCTATCTAGAGCATGACGGCAGGGTTTTGCAGAAAAACGACACCCATCAGCACATTGAGGGGTACGTAATGGTCTTGTGATCAAACGTTCATACATATACTTTTGTTCGTACCCAAGTACTTTCCTTGTAAGTCGTCCGCACATGCAAAACTGATGATTTTGTTTTCACTTATATTAATCAAATCTGTCAGTCTCCAGACTGCCAGTCTATAGTTTTCAACGTATGATGTATAAAATTCAAATGTTTGTATAGTCTATGGGACTTAACTACCGGGTCATCAGTCCCTAAATTTACAAACTACTTATGAACTACTTACGAACTAGGACTGCACAAATATCCACGCCCGAGGGGGGATGCGAACCCCCGACCGTAGTGGCCGTGCAGACCGCGACTGGAACGCCTTAGTCCCCTAAGCCACCGCGGCCGGTTATGATCTATAAACAATATGGGTAACAGTGGTTACAGGTTGCAGCCTTGTCTTACTCCTTAAACTACCCTGAACCTTGATATCGATTACCGTCGACTCTTAACTGCTGCTTGACAACCTACGTAAAAACCTTTAATTAACGGCAGAAATTTGGCTCCTATTCCGTAATCTTGAAAAAAACGGACAATAGCTTCCTTGTAGGAACAAGTTCATAAGCCTTTTCTAGACCTATAAACATAGATACAATTCCTTGTGAAAAATATGGGTTAAAATTGTGGTGTCGCACAAGTATGAGGGAAGCTCCACGTACTTTCGCCGCGCGCCGCCATGCACGCACGGCGCGGCGTTCTTACGACGTCAGCCACGAGCGCCCTCTGCTGCAACTCCGCTTGTGGCCACCACTGACCTGCATCGTTAACACTTGAGAAGCAGACAGGCACAAGTGAAGACATGGCTATCGGATAGGCACTGGGAATCAGCAGTAGGCAGGCCTCTATCTAATCTATGTATCAGCATTCTGCAGTCAAGATGTAAAAGTTAAGTATTACTAAGTCTCTATGAAATATATATCTCGTTCTAATTTACTCTAGTGTTTCTAGTTTCTGCTGTCCCACTGGTTGGTCACCTCCGTACCTGCACACGCGTGCATCCTTTATTCCTGTGTCGGTATCTTTCTACTCGCCCACCGACACCTACACAACCGGCGGAAACGAGACACAAATAAAATAAAATATTATTTTTTTCGAAATTATTAACTATGATTGAATGTGTAATGAATCATGCATTTTTAAATAAAGTAATAAAATAAAATAACATTGGAAAACTATGGCTCATTGTGTGTGTATGTGTGTGTGTGTGTGTGTGTGTGCATTTGTCTGACAGCGCGTGAAGCTTGGTACAGTCCTGAGAAAATAAAAATTTATCTGAATGTCTGTGATAAAGTAAGAATAAATATTATAAAGAACATGTACGAGCCTGGAAGTATAAAACAAGTCACACAACATTTGCAGAAAACTTACACCAAAACCAACATAAAATCACCACCAGAGGCACAGACATGGAAATCTTAAGAACACACACACACACACACACACTTAAAAAAGACCTTCCCACCCTTCAAGAAAACTACCATATCCAAAACACAATAACAGAAAAAATCTCACGAATGACCAAACCAATCTAGCAAACCACACAATTTTCAAGCTTATTGGCCACCTAACAAAAATAAACACTATGAGAGTCACCACCCTTTCACAAAAACGCAAATCGCGATACCCTCGCCTTGTCCCCCCCCCCCCCCTCCACCACCACCACCCAATTAAACCTGCATTTACTCATCTGGAAAAAGAAACATCTTTACATCCTGTTCACAAAATTAAATATCACTCTGTCTATGTGCACAAAGTTTTTAAAAACTCTTTTGATCTATTTATCGAAAACAAACTGTACACGCCTTTGTATCATTTACAGACCACATAAGATGCTTTTAAAATAAAAAGCGAAACGCGTCTGGTATAAAATAAATCGAGGTGACTGAGGCGCTCCAGTCACGGTCAGCACGCCCACTACGGTCGGGGGTTCGAATCCCCCCTCGGGCGTGGATATTTGTGCCGTCCTAGTTCATAAGTAGTTTGTAAGTTTAGGGACTGATGACCCCGTAGTTAAGTCCCATAAGCTTTACAAACATTTGAACATTTTTTTTTTTTTTTTTTTTTTTTTTTTTTTTTTTTTTTTTTTTTTTTTTGTAAAATAAATCTCTTAATTGCAGTCAGCATGAGACGGATTACCTCTTATAATCAATAAATATTGTAACTAATAGCAAGATGATAGCAAGATGACTGTACCTGTTAATGCGCTTGATTGTCAGAACATCAGTCTGGCTAAATAACAATCTTACTGAATGACAAATCTGATTGTAGCTCAAAGTAAAATTCAATATTCATAGAATATATGACATCAACTGCGATTGGGCAAAGCTGAAAATGTGTACCCAGTCGAGATTCGAACCCGGGTCTCCTGCTTTCTAGGCAATTGCGCTGACCCCTACACCACTGAGGACACAGTGATCAGCGCACCTGCAAGGACTACCTAGGCACGCCTCCCGTCAGATACAAATTCCCAGCTTCGCCCTGCCCACAGTACTCAAACTCGTAGTTATGAAACTAATTCCCGTAAGAGTAAGGGCTTCCGAAAGAACAGACGTCACTTCTGATCCTGCAGTTGTTATTATTTAATATTCATAGAATATATGACATCAACTGCGATTGGGTAAAGCTGAAAATGTGTACCCAGCCTTTACTCTTACGGGAATTAGTTTCATAACTACGAGTTTGAGTACTGTGGGCAGGGCGAAGCTGGGAATTTGTATCTGACGGGAGGCGTGCCTAGGTAGTCCTTGCAGGTGCACTGATCACTGTGTCCTCAGTGGTGTAGGGGTCAGCGCAATTGCCTAGAAAGCAGGAGACCCGGGTTCGAATCTCGACTGGGTACACATTTTCAGCTTTGCCCAATCGCAGTTGATGTCATATATTCTATGAATATTAAATAATAACAACTGCAGGATCAGAAGTGACGTCTGTTCTTTCGGAACAGACGTCACATGTGTATATAACAAAGTAAAATTCGTTAAATTGACAATCAAGTAGTTCATTAATTAAATAGAGTGCAGACCAATGTTCAACACGAATGTGACACAGAATATAAATATGATCAGGGGTGTAATGACAGACAATTTCTAACAGTGAATAATAGCAACAGCATAGCATGTACGGATTTAGCACAGTGGAAACGCTCGCTAAAAGTTGACAATTATGTATACGTTAATTATCTTAAGTAAAGATCAAAGTTTAGATTACATATTATGCAAAAACGAACTGAGTATGCATTCCTTTGCGACCTTAGCAATGATTGTTGCGTGTTTCTAGACATGCTAAGAACAAGACTTAATTTCATTAGCAAACTAATTATTGTGTTCTTAGTAAGTAGTTAATTAATTTTGTGTTTGGAGAGATTCTCACAAATTGACAAGAAATAATGGCAACAGTTTGACAAGATAGTAAGTCCCGTTATAATCACAAAGAAAACAAAGGCCAATATTAACTAGCTAGTCAACGGATTAGTAAGCTCAAGTAAGCGATCTTTCCTATCCGTGATAACACTCACCTCTTTGCATTGTCAGCCAAAATATCCAATTACGTCAATTAAGAAAATATGAAATTTATGACAAAAAAGGTCAGTAGTAAACTTTGACTGAGGAAAGGTTGATAATTCATTCTAGACCATTAAGCTCTGTCTGATTGTAATCGTCAAATATTGTTTGTTTGCACATCTCAATACCGCAGTAACGTGTTGCTTGCTTTAATTATTCCTGTCAGTTCGGCTCAAAATTGAGATCAGATAAATTCTAAAATGCTCTATCTAAAATTCATGTGCAACTTGGACAGAATAATAATGTATAAAAACTTGTATCTACATCAATGGATTACCCTACTTAACAATGCGCAGCGTAGTGAAGAAATTAGAAAAACATAACGTACCTTTTCGTGTTGCAAAATCATTTACTAATATTCATCAAGAATAATCACAAATCATACGTACTCCATCTCAGTACAAAATATATTGTATATCTACTCTTTTCAAACAACAGAAACAGACTCTCGGTTTTACACCTAACAAGAGCTCACCATCCCCGCTGACTACTGACTTCAACAATAGACGCCGTCTCACAGAGGACACTAATATCGCTGAACAATAAGTGACGATGCCAAAGTGGCGATACCACCTTTCACCTATTACAGTCATATCACTTCTCCATTATTTGCACACTGTGATGGGCCAGCTCCTTACCAAGGACATGATCTGATGTTAATCATTGCTGGTCGAAACCGGTCATCATAATAAAATAAATATTATATTTCGATCTAGACTGCTGCAATTATTACATTATTCAAAAATTTTAGATCGTTGTTATTTTCCATGGGAACCATATTCCATAAAATATTAAATAATGCAGTTAAAGAAATAATTCGTAGTTTGTAAAAAATAAACTGATGCTAAATCAATAGTGAGATTCAGTTTTTAAGGTTTCTAATACACAATTATTTTTTATTTTATTTTATTTTTTTTTTTTTTTATTTCACAGAATGGGCATATGATACGTGAGACTGAACAGTTCAAATTTCAAGTAATCTGTTGCGCAAGTCTCATATTCAGCATATTGTTCAAAAACTAAATACTGCGTTTTGTGATAGTTCAAAACGCGAAAAGTTGTCTACTTTTACTATTTGCATTCGCTTATAACGTCTGGTGTTACTATTTGGGATAACCGATTTTAAAGGGGAATTTTTTTTTTTTTTTTTTTTTTTATGAGCTGCAGACGGAACGGTTTGAAATGTAACTCCTTAAGAAACTCGCCCTCAACGAATGGAACACTAGTACTCTTGTTCAGATAGACAAAGTGTGTTTCTTCATTAGCGACATCCAATGCTCGCTAACAGATAAACATTTCGAATATTCCAATACACAAAAATATATCCCTTCTTTGTTTTAATTTTGTCAAAACACTCGTGACACCGTCTGGTGGATACAATGGACATTTGGCAAATTTATGGTAATATTTCTGCATTGCTTTGAAACCGACTGAGACTTGTATTTAGAATGAGCTATTGCTCCAGGATATTTAATTTTTACCCGTCCTATAATGTATCTCTTACAAAAGTGTAGCGAATTAATTCAGACTTTAAATAAATCTTCGTAGTTCACGTAATCTTCTGCGGTCAATAGTTTATTACTCTTTGGTGTCGAGGGCGAGAAGTGCCATTACAGGCTGAATTATTAGATTGGACCTTAGATATCGTCGTCTCTTCTAGTGCCTTTGAAACAATCGACGAACAATTACTAAATCATTTGCAGAAGACGAGGGCGAAACAGAAGAGAGTACATCGGGCTAGAAGGAGTGATGTAAGACCCATAAGAAGAAGATGGCGAGAGTAACTGCTTGTAACAAGAATGAAATCCGAGTTCAGGTTCGACACTTCAAATCGTCGATTTGCACTTATTTCATAACATGAAATCTTCATTCATTTCATCGCCAGGAATGTACTCATTTAAAATTAGCGATTTTTAATCTATTGCAAACGGAATTTAGGTCGCTACAGCTGGACTCCATGCATGACTACACATTCTTGACGTGAAATGCAAATTAAGTTAGCAGACAGTTTGAATCTGTATAACGCTTGTGTGGTCTATGTTTTGGAATAGTGTTTACGCCGTTGCACCTCCAAAGAGGAGGTTAGGAATATAGCCATTTAACAGAGGGAGGGTTTCAGGTATTTCGCTACTACAAAGACATCTGGAATTTATGAGACACCTGTGAAAGTCTACAGACATTATGCGAAAAAAACTTGCTCATATTCTACCTGTTGTTTACAGAGGTCTTTGGAGACACGATAGGAACATAGTATTTGAAAAAAAAAAAAAAAAAAAAAAAATCAAATGCCATTACCGTTTTCAAGAAAGACCTTCGGAAATATGTGCGTAGGCGTAAACTTATACCGCTGTCAGAATGTTGTGGAAATAAAATTAATTACATAAAAAGAATAATTAAAATAAGTCGGTCTACATCGCAAGTTGTTGCGTTTATTACTGGCAAGCGGTTTCGGTTCTACAGAACCATCTTCAGGCCTTTGGCACCTTGTTGGTAGACGGTGGCTCAGCAGTTCACACCTGCTCCGGCCACCGCCACCGCCTACAAACAGGGTGCCAAAGGCCTGAAGATGGTTCTGTAGAACCGAAACCGGTTGCCAGTAATTTAATTATTAAAAATTTTTAAGATCGCTTTTCCGAAAAATGCTGTCAAAAATTACAATAAATATTGCGAAATCAGCTCTCTGTTCGTTCATAAAATCAAGACTGCGCATACAAAGGCAGCCAGCTGAATGTCATGGTATTTCTGAGAAAGCATTAGTTACAGTTCCACATCGTCGTTTAGTAAATAAATTACGAAATTACCGAACCGTATTCGAGGCTGAATTCAAGTCTTCGCTGCGGATATCACGTTGTTCTAATTGGGAAGAAAGTGTAACCGGATATACTCAATGGAACGTTACAGAACCGTTAGTATTCAATGATTCTGTTAATGATAAATCACAGTAAGCAGTAGCAGCTGTAAAATGTCTAAAGGTACGGGACGGAATGACCACGTAAAGCTGATTGTAGGAGTAGAACATGTCAAACTAATATTAATTGGTAGAATATTAAGAAAATGTAATGCAGCCACCGAAGATGTGACTTACAAGGCTCTTTTGAAGTTAATTCTTGTGCATTTCTCTGCAGTATGGTTCCTTTCTAGGATGGAGGGCTTACTGTTGACTTGAAGAGAGCGTGTGTTCGAAGAAGTGTGTTCTTCAGTTTCTCCCATTTGTGTCTCACGCAATGAAAAAAAAAAAATCTGAGCTTGATACGGTTTAATGACAGCCGTTCCTGCAACATATGATTCGCAGGACGGTTTATAATTGTAAAACGGAAACCCAACACACACCGTACAAGTGTCTTACAGAGAACAGAATATGTAGACGTAGACGAAAGCCTTTTCCGTGCTCATGAACAATTGCAGTATAACACGTGTGCCAAGACTGTGTGCATATTTTTTGCCTTTAAAATGACTTCAGTATTTGGGAGATATGTACTGTCGGACTACTTTTATAATTTAGAGGCACTAGAAACTTTGTCATTCAGTCATGACGATGCTCCACAACGGGCACACATAAAACGATGGATGCACAGGCTAACGCATTTAACGACGAACACTAAAAATGCGGTGACTAGTTGGAGTAACAGCTTCTTTTCCAGTCGTTAGCAGTCGTTACACCATGGCAGTCGTTTACACGAAGCCGATGACGCAGTGGGTGTTATTGTAATGGATCTTGCGGAGAAGCATGTGATTTATGTCGTATGTCGTTCTCACATCGTTATCCTATAGAGACATTCGAATTTCTTAATCAAAACTCCCACAACGGAATGTAACCAAGTAAACCTGTATTTTTTTTACTACCGCTTCAAAGCACTGTGTCATTCACTTGGGATGATGTTAAAATCATGTGCAAACATTGCAAGAAGTTATAATAGAAAATTATTTTTTTAAAATATTCATGTTACTGCTCTAGCTGTAGATAACTATTTTAATTTCATTTAAATTTTGTGACTCGTAGAGAGGCTTCACGTTGGTTGTCTTGTATTTTGGTTTTAGTTTAAGCTGTAGATCCGGCTTGACTTTCACAGTTGTAGTGGATGGATGGGTTCAAAATTTTATTTGTTACCTCGGTATGAAATTTAAGTTGGTAGACCTGGTACCTCTTCGTAATTAATAAAATTTATATCTTTGTTGAATTTTTCATACCGTAAATATTGGTTCTGCGTATCAATTAAAAGTAAAGTCTTTTTATAATGTTTGAGCATGAAATAAACCGAAGAAAATTGAATCATTGAGTCCCGGTAGTTCAGACAGTTTGAAGCCCGTCACAAAAGATATTATTTGTACCTGATTCCTTTCTATTGAATTATTCTTTAGAAAAAATTTCATTAGAAGTTTCTTCTAATCAAAACTGTTAGATATTTTCTTTCACATATTAACTGATTCATTACGAATTTCACAGATATATGTTCACTTTTAGAATCTTCTCTGGCAATATTAGGGGACTAAATACTTGAATAATTGTTTAAGTATCACAGATTCTCTATTTTGAATTTAATATTTACAACAAAATCACTTTCACAGAAAACACAATGCGCGATTATTTTCGTCAAAGTCTCATTTTAACTCTTCCAGATACGTTTTTTAAAGTTATTTTATTGAACTTGACAATAAGTTCAAATTCCAAAATCACGAATATTAATCAATTTATTACGGGAGACAGAAGTTTCTAATTCTTCCGTCCTAGCCTATCCCGATCAAAGTCCAACGATAATGTACATTCGCTTATGATCACGATATGATAGTTTATATTAATAAATAAATACTTTTTCTCGGGTTCTTCCCTATCTTGGAAATAAACCGCGGGATCTAGTAACATACTAACTGCGGGTACTATTTATAATAGCAATCTGACAAATGATCTTTGATATACGAGGTGTTTTGACCTACGTATTCCCTGGATACTGTTATTCTGAATTACTCTGATCTAATTTGAATTTACTAAAAAATTTGAAAAATGAGAAATTTCTGCCTCTAAACAAATAATTAAAATTACGTGACGATGAAAAATGTTAGAATATGGTGATTCTAATCCTATGGTGGTGTTACAATTTTCATTGACTGTTGTGGACATATTTACAATTATTGGTACTAGTATCGACCAATTATGTTTACAATAGTCTCTGGGGGTAAAATTTTACGTATCATGTCGGCGGCCTTGCGTGATTATGTTGGCAACATCAACAACACGATAGAAAATCTTTGCCCATTTGTTCTAACCACATTGAATGACTCGATTAGTGTATCGTACAGACCATGAAGTAAACAAACAATGCTGTTCCTGCTTTATGGTTGACAGGTTTTTGTATGTACC
This sequence comes from Locusta migratoria, assembly GCA_026315105.1. Classification (NCBI taxonomy): domain Eukaryota; kingdom Metazoa; phylum Arthropoda; class Insecta; order Orthoptera; family Acrididae; genus Locusta; species Locusta migratoria. Next base: position 314,686,861 of record CM048745.1, read on the forward strand.
CCCGTCCGCTAAATAAAAATAAATGCCTTCGTAAAGCGAAAATTCCATGAGAAAACATCAGCGTTGTCAAGCGATTGGCTAAAATGAAGATTCACAGGATTCTCACTATTCAGCATCTGTTGCCAACACTATCATAGGAGGCCACTGGGATATTTGGTAAAATTTAACCGGCACTGGGAGGTATGAAACGGTATCTTTCACGTGTTAAGGAAAATGCCTGACACAATAACAACAAATAAAAACGGAAGTATATACTTCTCATGCCGTTTTCGAATTATGTAACTTTCATTAGCCTAATATTTGAAATGGAACTACAATTTCGGTGTTCGTATATTTATACAACGCCAAGAAATAATGTTATTTCGATATTCAGAATTCCAGATCTGACAACATGTCGTTCCACCCGAGCACCGCTACATGCCTCTCCCAGCGCATCATCCTTTATATCGGCATTCATATGAAATCCATTTCCTTTAATCACTGCGAAAATGAAGCATTTGAACGGCATACGAAAGTGAGTTATTTTAATACTGCAGATGCGCTGCATTACAGCGTCTTTGGTCGAGGCGAATAGCCAATGAGTGAGCTGATTGTTGGAGTATCTAGAACTTGATCCAAGCTGTAGAAAGGAAAATTTCTAAGTTACTTCCTTTTACCACTTTTAATAGCTAAATGCACAAATAATAATTATATTCGTGTAATCTACCACAAACAATCTTTCGAATTACGTAACTTTCATTGGCCTTCTTGCACGAATAAGAAGTCGGCGACTTTATATTGTCGTGCAATGCTTTACTTTCGTTTATATAATTGCGGCATCAATCGAAGGAATCAATTCGACAATGGTCATCATCCGCTTGTAATAATTACTCTTTCAAAGGGAAGACTAAAATGAATTGCTAACAGGAGTTATGTGATGAAGAGATTCTTGCAGAGTTACAAAGAATTATGGTATGTGATTCACATGCTGGCGTACATTTTTCTGACTATTCAAAGGAAGAGTTTGTACCGCAGACATTCAGATTTGATGCACGATGACAGAATGATACGTTTGCATTGCTTTCTTCATTTTGGAACAAATTCATAGAAAAATGTACAACATATTAGAAACCTGTAATTGAGATAACAATAGATGCGCAGCTCTTACGAAGTAAAGCTAGGTGCCCGTTCAAACATTTATGGCTTCAAAGCACGACCGCAAGAGGATAGGGTTGCAGATTATGTAGTGGTGTCTTACGGATTAATTTCTGGGCAAAGGCAGAAATGTTACTACAGACTATTACTTCATTTCATTCAAACCAGCCGAAAAACTGAAAGAAAGATGAACCTCCATTGTAGGAGGTTTTTGAAGAGCCCTCTGCATTCGACAAAAGTTTTCAAACATGGTTTTTTTTTTTCCTTGACAGTCTATGAAAGAAAAAAAAGTGCTAGTATCCATGGCTGTTACTGGGAAGAAGATCAAAAGAAGTCATTTTATTCAGCAGTTTCCAGATGAACTGTACTCTGAGCATGTGGAGAATCGCTTTCCTCATACGACCCCAAAAAATTATGGGAATAATGAAAATGAAGATGAAGACAAAACGCCACATAACCGCTGTAAATGTTAAATTCCGCAAATGTAATAAAAATATTTCCAAGTGCACTATTTGTAAATAGATGGTTTGTGGAAATATACAAACAAAAATGGATATAAATTTGTCAATTACGTAAAACAATGAAATAACTAAAATTTCTGTAACGTGAAGAGTTCAGTTCTGATACATTTAGAACAAAGAAAAACTTGTCGTGTACTTACTCGTTTGGCTTCTTACCAGTTTCAGTGAACTTTATTAAGACGTCAATAAATTATATTATTTTTAATTTGTTCTTATTACAATCAGTTTCTGAAGAGGCGTACATATCTTGTGAACATTAAAATTTAATAAATGCATGAACATTTCTAAATAACAGTTCAGACCATTTTTGTTAAATTGCAGGGGTCAAACGACCCCTCTGGGCGTTCGAGGGGGCAGAGAAAATACGGGCATCCGACTCTTAATCAGGGATGTGAGCAGTGATTAGGTTCTTTCAAAGGTCTTTATGACACGTCTACCTGTTACTGCCGTATTCACAACGTAGCCAGTGATTTTACTACGGCAAATAATTTTGGTTGCTCAAACAAAGTTTTAATGAAGAAATTTTACGTCAACGAGCAGTACATTATGGGAAACTTGATCTGTGGCGTAACGGAACATAACAGAGGCCGTGGAGCGATGTTCTATGATAAGAAACATTCTTACCAACAAAAAATTCCTCGGAATTCTCTATGAAACCCAGTATTGCTATTTTTAAGTGTCAATAATAATTAGGAACAACTCAAACTGCAGTTTTTTTTATACATTACCTGTTTTGTATGTTTTGCGAAATTTTTGCGCACGATGTTACTCGCGTGTGCTCTCCATTTGTTCTCACGAATAACATACAGAAACTGTGTTTTTGCAGCCAGAAATTTCTAGCTGACCTTGATAACATAACAGCTCTATGTGATATCACTAATGGAGGTATCCTTTAGCTTGGGGCGCTCTCGGTAGCAATGCACAAGTTCATGTTTGTGAGCCCTCCACTACCAGCTCTTTTGACAGCATTACGAAATAATGGTGAATCACTTGGTGTGTTCGTCTGGCTCTGAATGCGCTTCAAGGTCACGCGATGATTCGTAGCCAATATCGCGCTGCCGCGTCAATAACCTGTCGTGCGAGCTCTTCGGTCAGGTGATAACAGTACAATGAGCGCGTGTATTACAGTGCAGTGGTGTAACAGGACTGTGATATGTGTCTGGCAGTAAATTTCAATCGTGGCTTCTGTTACGACGTTGCTGCTGCATGTCTTAATTTGGTATCCCAACTCTGCAAAATGTTCAAATGTTTGTTAAGCTTATGGGACTCAACTGCGGGGTCATCAGTCCCCAAACTTACAAACTACTTATGAACTACTTACGAACTAGGACGGCACAAATATCCATGCCCGAGGGGGGATTCGAACCCCCGACCGTAGTGGCCGTGCAGACCGTGACTGGAGCGCCTCAGTCCCCTCGGCCACCGCGGCCGGCCCCAACTCTGCGGCACAAATAGTACCGCCATATTCAGTATGAGGTTTTGGAAACGATAGAAATGGACTTTACTCACATCACTTAATTTCCTCAGATTACCTTCCATAAGGATGTGCGCTCTTAACTGCATTTCATTCCGAAGTTGGGTAGTCGTCTACCAGTGGCGGCGCGCGTTCACTTCAGTGAACTACGGAGAAATGCTCATCGAGATAAATAAACAAATAAAATAAAAGAGTATTTTAAACTATCATTATTCGTTTCGTTCTTCTGTCAGATCATTTTATATACTCATTCAAAGTATTTTTATCGTATGAGCAACGTTTTACGTCGCGGAGACAGCACGTATACGACTCTAGCGCCCACAGTCCTACGGGACTGTCGACTGCGAACAGCGGACAAACTGAAGAGCTCCTCGGCGGTCATTGTGGTGGCAAACTTCAGCGCGAACTTTAAATGTGCGTAAGAGTCTTGATTAGAGAGAGTATTCATTTAAGTCGCGAAAACAATGTCTAAATGAAATATATAACTACAAAACAGCTTCAGACTCCTTGAATATACAGCAACTATCGGTTGTGTGTAAATTTATTACACATAGGGCGTAGAAACTGGCTAACAGCGTTTCCTCTTCCTAAAGAAACAGAACTATAATATTTAGTTTTTTAGCGTTCTAAGTGCAGCATATGAACGCAAATTATCAACAAACACGATTTTTTGGCACTTTCTCAGTATATTCTATGATTGTGAAGCTTTTGTACAAACATTAATTTCGGAAGAGTTTCACACTTTACGTCTTTGCTTTAGTGCCGTATTCTCTAATATTTAGATTATTTCATAGCATCAAAAAATGAAACAGGGCTGTCTGAAACAGCTAAAGTTAAAAATCGATTGTGAAAGTGAAATATGCCGTCAGATACATAACTGAAAAATAGTGTCTTTACCATGTGAATACAGCACCTCAACAATTACAGCGACAGTGTACAGTGTACGGTTTGTGATAATTATAGATTCGTCTAATTGTAAGTTACACACTTCTGTGTTCATCTCTTCATAGGGCCATGTCTCAATATGTGAATTTTGGCTCAAAATGTGTGAATGGATGCGCTGATAGGAAGATTAACAGCAAGGGCTAGAGACGTCACGTCTACAGGAACACACTTCTCACAGACAACTGTTTTTGCTGGATCCGTGTAATTATGCGGTCTTCGTAGAACATATAATCTCGATGCCAAACAGTACAGCAAATACAGAGGGTATCCTAAGAGAATCAATTCTTACTTAGTATCATAATATGTTTTTCGTTGCAATGAACTTCTTTTTTAATCCTTTTCTATTTGTATTAGTTTGGTCCTACAGATATCATACACCGTGTAGACCGTCGATACCGATATCACTAACAGGTGATAAGGGAATAACAGAAAAAGAACGTTTGAAAACAAAATAGACGACATGTTTACCACCATTGCACCAACGACGTGGTGCAATCACAACTCCGACTTACGTTGCACTAATACTTTTAATGTCATAAGAATACTTTTCACTGGGAGGACGTTATGCTGTAACTGAAATGAATCTTTTTGAAGATGGCCCACAATTGTATAAGTCATCAATTATCTGTGACAAATTGTTACCATTAAATTTTTTTTAAAAAAATGTAATTTTACAACAGGTGCTTCGATTTCTCTATAGATATTATATTCTTTACTTTTCTTCGTTAGTAGAACCTTCTAACTCTCGCTAAAAACAGTACCATTTTTAAAAGCAAAAAACAAAATAAATAAATATGTACAAATTCTGAATATTTATCTTATTTTGAATTAGAGTCTGATCGAATAAATCGTCATCGATTAAAACTCTTAACCCCTGAGGATATACTTGAGTTGATACGTCGCACAAAAACAATGACGAATGTGTGTGTGTTTGTGTGTGCGTGTACCAATGGAGCCTTGCGAATGGAACACATACAATCCATTGTAACATCATAACAAACCAAACGCTATTTGTGACATTGTTCCTTACAGAACAGCACAAAAACACAGTAACGGTGACAGTACTAAAAAGAAGTCCAGTTTCAGTGACGAGGAGGCTACTGAGAAAAGTTATTCGTTACGTCCTATTATCAAAAATCATGGTTGCAAGACAGTGTTTCTCCATGACGCTGCGGCTCAGGTTTGTATCGAGAAGTTTACGTAAATCAAGGAAAAGTAGCGTGTAAGTTTCGGAAATGAAAGCAAATATTCGGTTAAGAAACGGTGCACACAAATGACATTTAGAGCGAAATTATGTAAACCCTCGTCCCTCCGATGTCTTGACGATATCAGTTGGATATGTCTCTCATAGACATACCCCACACTTCGGGCTAGTCTTATGTAGTTCGCGAACGAACTAGTTCGGAAGAGCGCTCCTACAGGCGAACTAAGCGAACTAGTTCGCAGATCCCTCGCCTCTTAGTTCGTCCGCTTCTTTTCCGAAGACTGACGGGTAACAGCGAGAGGACACGAGAGCGCACAGAATCGCGTGATTCCTTCCTGCCAGTTGCCGTCATTTCGAGCTGAGATGCAGCTCAGCTGTAGTTTTAGTAGCAGTAGCAAAAGCCAAAACGAGCGGACTAACTAAAAAGAGTGACCTACTTCGCGGCCGAGTTGCGAACTAAACGGAGAGCTACCGGTCGCGAACTAAAATATGCGCGACAGGTCGCGTACTAAAATATGGCCGGCCGCGGTGGCCGAGGTGACTGAGGCGCTCCAGTCACGGTCAGCAAGGCCACTACGGTCGGGGGTTCGAATCCCCCCTCGGGCATGGATATTTGTGCCGTCCTAGTTCATAAGTAGTTTGTAAGTTTAGGGACTGATGACCCCGTAGTTAAGTCCCATAAGCTTAACAAACATTTGAACATTTTTGATTTGAACTAAAATATGCGTGATAGGTCGCGAACTAAAATATGCGCGATAGTTCGCGAACTAAAATATGCGTGATAGGTCGCGAACTAAAATATGCGCGATAGGTCACGAACGGAATTAAAAATCACGTATTCGCCTTCTGCTGATAAGAGCCATTTCAATGTTAGCGTCTGCCTGCTAGATTACATAGTTCAGTGGTACAAAACGTCTTCTTTGAAGTATTCGGCACTTTGCAATATCTGACTAATAAATTCCATAACGCCAAGATATACAGATAACTCTAAACTTAAACGCGAGAAATTATCCACAAACTGTTTCTTTTGGTTTGCGTGATATCGTTAGCGGCTCAAGCGGCAAGCGCATGAAGCAGCTAGGTGAGAGAACTCCCTCCACCTGCATGCGCAGACCACGCCGCTCAGCCGTCACTGGGACGGACGAACTAAAGGAACGAACTGGATCGCGGCAGAGCCGCGAACTAAAGTGGGCGCTCCCGATCGCGAACTATTATGCGTAAGTCTACTACGGGCCCCAAAGAACGAAGTAAGTTGTGGGTTTCAATTAAGCTACGGCAGCAAATTTATCGCTAGGATTGTCGCCCTCCACATCCTTGCTTATTCGAAGTAAGTCTTCCACGCTTAATTGCGCCTAAAAATATTTCAAGAAGCCGTGAGCTTGTTCTGTCTTCCCTCTCGTCACGAACGAATTCCTGAGCTCCGCCATGTTATTACGTTGCCACTGAAACTGTGCTTTACTTACGTAGAGCGGCTGGCCAAAACCTAAGCTTAGCTCAATACCGCCGATAATAGCACAAAAAGACGAAAATACACGAAGCAAGCGTGCGGAAAAAAATTACTTCTTCAAGCAGGAGAGAGGGATTTGTTTTACTCACAACTTAGGCCATAAGATAAATATCGATTGAAGGATGTTGAGAGGAGGTCACATATATGGTATAATAAGTATTGTGCTAAACCGTCTGCAAACCGAAGAAAGGGGAAAGAAATTATTACTGTAAGAAGCATCAGGCAGTTTTATTAGTTAAGTGTAAACGTGTCTCAAATCTTGTACTGACATTAAATTATTTATTTTGGATAGCTTATTGCCAATGTAATTTCTCCCACGGGAAGAACGTCTCAAACCTGAAAGAAAAGTTTAAAACAACAAAAATCGCACAATTGAGTGATCGTTTGTTAAAGCTATATGTAAGTGATGATGTCAAACGTCTGTCGGAAGAAATAGTTCGGTACATTTTTGCTGAACATTCATGCTTGCGAGACAAATTTGTTGGACGTGGGCTTCATTTCTTGGATGCTGACCAAAATGAAGAATTTTTCAATTTCTTCAACCTACCGATGTTCATCGGCGATCCATAACTTTGCAGGTGACATAAGTCCATCTATTTTCCGTCAGAAATGAAAGTGTTCAAAGCAACAGGAGAGAACTGATGTCTCTGAAGCAACCTTGTATACTCGATTATGAAACTGTTTTCTCGGCTTTATCTTACAAATGTCGCAATGATAGGAGGGATTTCTGCAATACCTGTAAAAAAATATGTAAGACCTGCATTGCAAAAGAAAAAATCAAAATTCAAATGTTTATGAAGCTAAGAGACCAAACTTCTAGGTTAGTCGTCGTTAGGCTTACAAAGTACTTCAAGTTACTTAACCTAATTTATGATAACACCAACACACACACACACACACGTTCAAGTTAGGACTTGAACCTCAGACGGAGAGCGGCTGTGTAATCCGTGGCAAGGTGCCTTAGACCGCGCGACCATTCTTGCATTGCAGCAAAAGCCAAATATTCATCTTTCATCAGCATAAAATTTTTCTGAGCGATGAAGTATGAGTTTTAAATTACGAACTGATGGGACATCCGCTCTCTTCAGCAGAATTATCGTGTGTCTCACACTGCACCGATATCGAAACAAATGTGAATCAGGGAAAGGGGTTGAGGCCAATAGGGAACTCATAGCAATAGTAGTAGGAGTAGTTTTCTTCATCCGTGGACTACTCTCAGAAAGACGTTGGATATATCGTGGTATCATATTACTAAAGAAAAGAGAGCAAAAATCGTAACTACAGGCATTTACACTTCTGCAGGTCTTGTTTAACAATAATGGAACAGGTAATAAGTCGTTAATTTTTAGTACCTTAAGAAATAACGAATTAGTGAAAATACGGGAAATCCTAAAGCTGGACGGCAAGAACAACTCTGATCTCTCCCTACAGTATTGCTTCTTTTGCATATTCTCGGAAAGGCGTTTCCTCATAAAACATAAAGCTAGTGCTACGTTATTCGTTCGTTTCTCAATATCAGCATCCCTCAATACATTTTCCTCAATCGTAGAATCTTCTGGAATAATAACACTGAATGTGAAGAGGACTGCATCGAAAACGCTCTTTTTACATAACTAGGGTTACCAGAAGTCGGCACTCAAAAATGAGCATAAGATTATATATTGAAATTATTAGAAGCTGAGTTATCTTGTATTTTTGTACATGTAATTTCTTTATCTGGCCACCTCGCAACTTGTATTACACGCTAATTACAACCCTAATTGTTTCAAAGTCTATGAAATCGGAAGTTGAGCTTGATGCACGGGCGGCATCAGATGATGATGATCTAGAAAAAAATATTACAGTGTTGGAAAACAAGCTACATTCTATAGAGTTAGCATTTATGAGAGTTCGAAAAAGTGTATTTTTGCACTTTCAAATTTAAGCAGTTGTATAACTTAAAAAAAGACATCTTCCAATTTTGCTAAAAATCCGCCCGGATCATTTTTAGTGTCCAAAAAACAGGACATGTCCGGGTAAAAGAGGACGTCTGGTAACATAACAACCACTCCTAGTTCCTAGCCCTTACTTGCATTGGGCTAAATATTTCTAGTTTGCAGACACACACTTTACATTCAAACACAAGGGGGGAAAAAGTAGTAAAATCGTGTTGTAATATGAAGGTACATTCGAGAAATTCCTCTACATTGTCACTTTTCATCCGTCAATAAGTCGATATCGTGTGCTAAATTTACAATAGATTCTTGTAGACATGATGCAATGAATCTGATTCGTGAAGTGTAACGTTCTTGCCGCGAGAATACGTCCGCACCTGCTTCGGCGCGTCTTCGCAAGATTTAAGTTGTACGCACTGTTGCATCATGCGGAACGTTAAGCGACCGGTAGCGCTGACTTGGAGGTCTTCGCGTCACACCAGCTCTCGCTGGCTGCCGACGACCGGCGGAAACAGCCGAACGCGCGGCAGTGGTGGGGGGACAGGCCGAGACTTGATATTGTGCGGCAGGTGAGAACACGCCACTAGTCGTGCGCCGGTCGTGAACGAGACGAGACGAGAAAATGGTGAAACGCGTGGTGTCTGCGCTCAGCTGTGACTCGCCGGTGTCTTTCGAGAAGGCGATGGAAGTGCTGCCGTGTCCGCTGTCCGTCGATTTCTCGTGCTTCTATGGTAAGTCACTTGCGCCTCTGCAACTAACAGTTTGCAATTCTCGGCAAATTTTTCGTGCTGTTAAAATCATCTGTAGCTGCAGTTTTGCTTTCGCGGGCGCTTGTTCCCAAGTGTTTCCTACGTAACACTCCCATAATCAGTAATTTATACTGGAGTCAAACAGCGATCTCGATACAATAATTAAATACAGTTCAGATAGCAAAACTGTTGTTTTTCTTTCATTACCGGTTTCAGTCTATTGTAGATCATCTTCAGATGGGTAACACATTTATATTGCTGTAGACATGTATCAACCTGAAGATCGTTTACAATAGAATGAAACAGGTAATGAAATAAGAACAACAATTTTGCGAGCTGGACTGTTTTTAATTTTAATGTTACTCCCATAAACTGTGTAGATGCCGATTGGTACAAAGCATGCCTTACTTTCCTGTTTCTTTAACTTGAAACAAAACTGCTGTCTGCATAGAATATTTTCAAAACTTGTAATTCATTTGCAAGGTGTGTGTACTCGAATGGATAACATGAATTTGCATTATTTGTTAACTGTATATAATATTGTTAGGTGCACTTCCGATATGGATTTCTGCGCTAGCGACATGAAACACTGTTAAATTTTGCTTAATTTTAATTTGCGATTAATGCAGATATGATAAAGTCAAAATTAATTACACATAGTATGAAATCTGCAAATTTACCAAGTACCAGCCTTGACTACGTGGTGCAATCTTATTCATAAGTAAAAATTTATGTGTAATCATGTCAGTTCTTTGGTTAAAGATTTGTGTCCATAGTTACGGTTACTCTGCAACCAGGAAATAGACATTTATCCCAAGTTTTCTCTGGGATGTTTTCTTCATTTTTTTTTACCTCCTTATATGCCAGCTATTACAGTTTTTTGTTTGTGAAAATGCCGAATAGCACCGACTCTAAGATTAAATGTCGTTCCGTCTGCAGTTTTCCTATGAGATGGTTAATTTTTTTGTATTTTGACCGAAGCTGACCGTTTCTAATGGAATATTTTAACAATAGTTTACAGGGTGGTACGATCCAGTTTCTAAAGCTTCAGCTCAGCAGTGCTATAGCCACTGAGCAGTGTTGTATTTTGGGATTCTGACATCGAATAGTTCTAGCAGCATAACCAATGGCGTAACTATAGGGGGGGATGAGGGGGATAGAACCCCCCCCCCCAGAACCCGAAAAAAAAACAAAAAAAACAAGAAAGTAAATAAATCGTATAACAGCAATCTGGTAAAGGCAAAGATTGAAAACTTGTGGTGTTTTACCATAATCTTTCATTGGATGGGAGTGATTAGTTTCTTCAACAGGAGTGGTAGATAGTAGTCTGTCTGGAAACTGACTAAAATATTGCTCGTCAAGCAGATCTATCCCCTCCCAAAGCCAAGTCCTAGTTACGCCACTGAGTATAACTGCATATTAATTTAAAACAAAATGCTTGAAAACTGCACGATCAAACCATCATCTAAATTGGCCGTCTCTTCTCTCTTTGATTATCTCGCCGTCATCCGAACACATATGTACGCACACGTTTTTAAAGAAGGACGGAAATTTTACTCCAAGGGGACCGACAGCTTCATTTTTTTATACATAGTTTTCACAACTTTCAAACAATAAAAGAACGAAAATATTACAAGTGTTAAAATATAAGTGTAAATGGAATACAGTGGCGAATGCAGCATTTTGAGGGGAGGGGCGGAGCTCATAGAAATTATGTGGCATCGTAACTCAAAAGGTCGAAAAAAAAAAAGGGATGACCCGTTCCATACTTGGTTAGGATGTTTCCAGAAGCTTACAATAGGACGTTTTCCATGTGCTCTACGGAAAGGAGTGGGGGGTGGTTGCAGCTCCATAGCTCCCCCTCCCCCCCCCCCCTCTCCTGGATTCGGCTCTAGAGGAATAACATTATTCCATTGTAGCTGTATTCTCTATTTAATGGTCACTGGAGACCCGAACTACCTGTTTCGCAACATGTTTTAGTTGCATCTTTCGGTGAATCTTTATATCGTATTGTAGTTATTGCAGATAACGATTTGCAAGTTATAATAAACCCGTCAGCTCACATTAAAAGTTGCGTGACCAACTGGCACATGTGGATGATTTGCAGGAATCAGTCGCAAATATTTATTTATTGTCTCAATCTACGTTTTAGGCATTGATAAAGGTCACACATTGACCGAAATCTAGATGTGCGACAATAAATAAATATTTGCAACTTATTGCTGTTCATAGTGTGTGGCTCGTTGTTGTAGAGTGTCAGACTATAAATGCAAAGGTCGTGGGTTAGATTCCCGTCAGATCCTAGGATTTTTATCTGTCACTTTCATCTTCTTTTACCTTTGGCAATGTTGCTAATGTCAAAAATATCGAGTAGCCCCGAGGTTTGAAACCGACGTTAAACTGTAGATCCCCCTATAACTGACTGAGTAAGTCAGTTCAAAGGTAGGCAATGGTCGACCATCTCCCGACAGGACCATGCCTAGTAATGCACTGTGGTGTTCAAACCAATCTTCTGATTGCTTTAGCTTTGTACGTTGCTGTTCATAACATACACATTGTAATAGTCATTGAGCACTAGATTCAACTGGAATCAAACTAGTCAGTCAAAAAAAAAAAAAAAAAAAAAAAAAAAAAAAAAAAAAAAAAAAAAAAAGATGCACATATATTGACACAGTCGTTCAGATGTAAGTCATGCACATATGACCATCATATCAGGCTGCTACAGCCAGAGTGGCGAGAGATGGGTGGTCATGCGAAACACAACTAGCTCTTTATTCATACGAAGTGATGGGTGCTATCGACAAGGGTTCGCAAATCGATTCCGTATTTCTTGATTTCCAGAAGGCTGTTCACACCGTACTTCACAAACGGTTTTAATCAAATTGCGTGGTTATGGTATAGCGCCCCAAATTTGCGGCTGGATAGGGGATTTCCAATCGGAGGGGACACAGTTCGTAGTAATCTATGGTAAGGCATCGACTAAAACAGAGGTGATATCGGGCGTTCCACAGGGTAGTGTTATTGGTCCTCTGCTGTTACTTATTTACATAAACGATTTAGGGGAAAATCTATGTAGCTCTCTTAGGTTGTTTGCAGATGACGCCGTCATTTACCGTCTAGTAAAATCATTTGAAGATCAAAACCAACTGCAGAACGATCTGAATAAGATACCACTATGGTGTAAAAATTGGCTGTTGAATCTGAATAATGAGAAGTGTGAAGTCGTCCACATGAGTACGAAAAGAAATCCATTAAACTCTGTTTACAAGATAAATAAATCAAAAGTAAAGGCCGTAAACTCCACAAAATACCTAGGAATTACTCTTACTTCACACTTAAACTGGAAAGAACACGTAGAGAACGTCGTGGGAAAGGCGAACCAGAGACTGCGTTTTATTGCCAGAACCCTTAAAAGATGCAACAGAACTACAAAAGAAACTGCATACACTACGCTTGTCCGTCCATTTTTGGAGTATTGCTGCCCAGTGTGGGATCCTTATCAGGTGGGTTTGACGGAGGACATCCGAAAGAGTCCAAAGAAGGGCAGCTCGTTTCGTATTGTCACGATACAGGGGAGACAGCGTTACGGAAATGATACAGGATCTGGGATGGGAATCATTACAACAACGGCGCTTATCGCTGTGTCGTGCGCTACTTACGAAACTCCAGTCGCTAACATTCTCCTCCGAATGCGAAATATATTGTTTACTCCCAAGTACATAGGTGCAAATGATCATCAGAATAAAATATGAGAAATCAGAGCTCGAACGGAGAGATTCATGTGTTCTTTCTTCCCGCGCGCCATTCGAGAATGGAGTGGGAGATAAATAGTATAATGGTGGTTCGATGAACGCTCTGCCAGGCACTTAAATGTGATTTGCAGAGTATACCATGTAGATGTAGATAAGGTTTGTTTGAATGATCGTGTCAGGGTATCTATCTTTTTCCGGTGAAGGCTGTGGCCAAAAATTCCAATCGTGTGAATGTGGACTGGCTCTGCTACGTGCCTGTCTGAGGCTCAGTTGAGGTGCTCAGCAAATGTTCAAATGTTTGTAGAACTTATGGGACTTAACTACGGGGTCATCAGTCCCTAAACTTACAAACTACTTATCAACTACCTTATACTAAGGACGGCACAAATATCCATGCCCGAGGGGGGATTCGAACCCCCGACCGTAGTGGCCGTGCAGACCGTGACTGGAGCGCCTCAGTCCCCTCGGCCACCGCGGCCGGCAGTTGCTCAGCCGCCTTGCTAACAGATACCTCTGCAGTTGTGTTACAATCTTTGGTTGTGGTCAAAAGTTTTCTCTATTTTCTGTTTTTATTAGATGGCGAGAATGAGAGAACGGAGGAGCTGGACGAGGTTTGCGTGGAGGCGAGAGACGCGCTGTCCCGCCGCCTGGAGGCGGAGCTGCGGGAGGCTATCGGGGGCGGCATCGCCCTGCCCCCAGACCTGCTGCCCGCCGCCGCGGAGCGCGTGCTGCACATGGCCAGCACCGAGCCCTACGGACTCAGGTCAGCCACACACTGAAAGCTTCTCACTTTGTACATATTCAGCAATTTCTTGCCACAGCTGCCACTACTTAAGGGGAGCCGGAGGTGTCAAGTTTGAGGAACAAATAATCAAATGTTTGTAGAGCTTTTTGTATCCCATCTTCGTCGCCACTTTTGTGTCTCGTTCCGCCGGTTATCGTAGGTGTCGGTGGCCGAGTAGAAAGAGACCGACACAGGAATAAGGGATGCACGCGTGTGCAGGTACGGAGGTGACTAGCCAGAGGGACAGCAGAAACTAGAAACACTAGGCTAAATTAGAACAAGATATATATTTTTCGTGGAGTCTTGGTAATACTTAACTTTTACATAGTTCTTGACTGCAGAATGCTGATACATAGTTAATCTAGAGAGAGGCCTGCCTACTAATGAGTCCTAGTGCCTATCCGATAGCCAAGTCTTCACTGGTGCCTATCTGATTCTCAAGTGAACGATGCAGTCCCGTGGTGGCCACGAGCGGAGTTGCAGCAGAGGGCGCTCGTGGCTGAAGTCGTAAGAACGCCGCGCCGTGCGTGCGTGGCGGCGCGCGGCGAAAGTACGTGGCGCGCACTTGTGCGACACCACAGAGCTTATGGGACTTAACTACGGGGTCATCAGTCCTTAAACTTGCAAACTAGCTAATACTAAAGACGGCACAAATATCCATGCCCGAGGGGGGGGGGGATTCGAACCCCCGACCGTAGCGGCCGTGCAGACCCTGAATGGCGCGCCGCAGTCCGCTCGGCCACCGCGGTCGGCTTTGAGGAACATTTATGAACAATCTACCAAATAGAAAAACCTGAAATTTTTTCAACATATAGAGTAGTTTAGTTCAAAATGTTCAAATGTCTGTAAATCTATCGGATCAAACTGAGTGGTCATCAGTCCGTAGCTTACAAACTACTTAAACCTAGGTAAACTAACCTACGGACAAACACACACACCCATGCCCCAGGGAGGACTCGAACCTCCACGGCGAGCAACCGCGCGCTCCGCAGCGAAGTGCTTTAGACCGCTCGGCTACTTCACCGCGGCGAGTAGTCTAGTATTGCAGTTATGATAGAGGAGATATTTGACTATCTTTTCTAATTTCCTTTCAATAATTTCTTTTATTAATGACCCAACTTTTGAACAAAAAAAATATTTAATTAATCAAATTGAAATTAAACGACTGAACATATTGCTGTGTTACAATTTAAATTTTCCACTGGTAGTGCTGTACAAAAATTTAATCTCTCTAGTTTGAGTGGATTTTGAGAAATGTTCCTTACATTCAAAAAATTTCGAAGTTGGATTATAAGGGACTTCTTCATCTTCCAAAAGCTTCCTTTTCGGTCTTCTTTTCTGGCCGCTTGTTCCTTCATATTTCACATCCCTCTCTCTTCTTTCTGCTCCTCTTATACTCTCTGTCAATATTTCTTAGTGTTCATACAGTGTTCTCCCCAGCTGGGAATCCTGTGCTTCCAAAGTGCAGTGTTTTTGAAACTTCCTGGCAGATTAAAATTGTGTGTCGGAATCATGATTCGAACCGGAGACATTTACATTTGACGGGCAACCGCTCTACCGGCTGAGCTATTCGGGCACGATTCATGAGCGGTCATCACAACTTCTGCTGGTACCTCGCCTACTACTTTCCAGACTTCAAAGAAGTTCTCCTGTGAACCATGCAGAACTAGCACTCCTGGAAGAAAAGATATGGTGGGGACATGGCTTAGCCACAGATTAAAGGATGATTCCAAAATGAAACTTGCACTCTGCAGCGATGTCTACGTTGATATGAAACTTCCTGGCAGATTAAAATTGTGTGCCGGAACGGTAATTCGAAACTGGGACCATTGCCTTTCACGGGCAAGCGCTCTACTCACCGAGCTATCCCGGCATGGCCCGGTAGTGGAATAAGTAAAGTTGTGAAGCTAGACCGTGAAGAGTGCCGATTTAGGCGCCAACGCCAAAAGAGGAAAAAAAAATATTGCGATGGCATGAGTTCCATGTCACTGTTGGATATTTCCTGATCTCATCTCTTTATCTTTCACGTGGTCTTCATCGAAGCCTTTACTTTTGTCTCGGAATCCATAAAAGAGCTCCGTTGGTCTCTGAACTATCCATTGTCTTGGTATATGTCCCACTGATTCCTTTACATTAAAGTCGGGTCGTTTCCTCCATGAAGCCATGTCGGTATGACGATTATAGGAACGAAAGTCATTTCCATTCATCCTACCCAACCACAATAAGCACTCAACACATTTTAAATACCACTGTAGTGTACTTAATACAGGAACTTTTTGCTTGCAGTATTTTTTGTTTTGTCAACGTATTGTTTCCGTTGTTCTGCAGAGGGTGCACGCTGCACGTGGACCTGGACTCAGGGAAGCAGCCCGGAGAGCGAATACGCCTGACGACCGTTAAGTGCGCACCGGACACCGTCTCCACGTTCGAGCTGTTCCTCACGCTACAGCAGGAGGTCTCCTGGAAAACCGCCCTGCCGCAGTTCCTCAAGTGAGTACACCTCACCTACGTCGCAGTTTATTTACAGTAGACATTCCATAAACAATACAGGACTTTTCTAGAATTTTGTTTTTCGACTTAGTACTGGTGAATGTAATTTTCCGAATCTGTAAACCTCTCAGAGAGGAACACAGATCTGATCCGACAAAAGCCTAAGATTTGCTTAAGAGTAATAAGTAGCTCCAGTATAAGATTTCACGTTTTGTAACATCACCCTGTTATTACTGCTGTGACTATGAGGGAGTAACACACAAAATTTCCTGATTATCATCTGGGTATTCAAAAATGTTCAAATGTTTGTAGAGCTTATGGGACTTAACTACGGGGTCATCAGTCCCTAACCGTACAAACTACTTATGAACTCTCATAAAATGCATTTTTTTAAAACCATCAGCTGTTTATTAAAAACCTTATACATCTACCAGTTTCGGTCATAGACCATCTTCATGGATGGTAAAATGCATCAAATAAAATACATCCAACTGAGATAAACAGGAGTCAGTATAACTAAAAGTGTAAAAAATTACTGTGGTCATCTTAGATAAAATCTATCAGTCAAACATGACATAAAAGGTGAGAACAGTCTATGAATCTCGACTGTTCCCACCTTTTATGTCATGTTTGACTGATAGATTTTATCTAAGATGACCACAGTAATTTTTTACACTTTTAGTTATACTGACTCCTGTTTATCTCAGTTGGATGTATTTTATTTGATGCATTTTACCATTCTGTTTAACACCTTTTTATCCATGAAGATGGTCTATGACCGAAACTGGTAGATGTATAAGGTTTTTAATAAACAGCTGATGGTTTTAAAAAAATGCATTTTATGAAATATATTACAGCCGTTGACACTCGCCTCACCAAAGCATAATTATGAACTAGCTAATACTAACGACGGCACAAATATCCATGCCAGAGGGGGGGGGGGGGATTCAAATGTTTGTAGAGCTTATCGGACTTAACTACGGGGTCATCAGTCCATAAACTTGCAAACTACTTATGAACTAGCTAATACTAAGAACGTCACAAATATCCATGCCCGAGGGGGCATTCGAACCCCCGGCCGTACATCTTTATTCATTCTCGATTTACAACCAATTTAGAGTGGCACCTACGTCCGTTTTTCTGGTGAAATTATCTATCTGCCTGATATGACACACGACCACCTTTCCATTGGGAAATTTCGAGTTACATCCAAGATGGCGGCTTTGAAGATGGACGCCGTGTTGACGACATAGCGTTTACGTTTCCCCTCCCTCCCTTACCTTCCTGGTGTCTTTCACTGTTTGCTACTCCGTTTACATTTTATGAGGGTGTTTCCAGACTTTCGTACCACCCTGTACACTGTTCTCTGCTAACTGAAGACATCTGCGACCAGAAAGCAATCCGTGCCACCTGGTTCGACTTCTTTCGTTTCTGCAATTCCCATCAGCAACTTCTCCACATCTACATCTACATCGATACTCTGTAAATCACATTTAAGTGTCTGGCAGAGGGTTCATTAACCACTTTCATAACTTTTCTCTGCCGTTCCATTCTCTAATAGCGCGCGGGAAAAAAGAACACCTAAATCGTTCCGTTTTCGATCTGATTTCTCTTATTTTATTGGGATGGTTATGTCTCCCTAAGTAGATGGGTGCTAGCAAAATATTTTCACATTCAGCAGTAAAAGTAGGTGATTGAAATTTCGCAAACAGATCACGCCGCAATGAATAACGTCTTTCTTTTAATGATTTCCTCCCCAATTCGTGCAACATTTCCGTGACGCTTTCCCCCCGGTAACGCGATAAAAATAAATAAATAAATAAATAAATAAAGAACGAGCTGCCCTTCTCTGAACCTTCTCAATATCCTCAGTCAGTCCACCTGGTGAGGGTCCCACAAGGGGCAACAGTACTCCAGGAGAAGACGCACAAGTGTGATGTAGGCAGTCTCTTTGGTGGAGCTGGTGGATCTTCGAAGCGTTCTGCCAATGAAACGTAATCTTTGGTTCGCCTTCCCCAAAATATTTTCTGTGTGTTCTCTCCAGTCAAAGTTGTTCGTAATTGTAACTCGTGGGTACTCGGTAGAATTTACGACCTTAAGGTTTGACTGATTTATCCCGTAATTGCAGTTAAGCGGATTTCTTTCAGTAGTCATGTGTATCACTTCACACTTTTCTTTATTTAGTATCAATTGCCAATTTTCGCACCATGTAGAAATTTGGTGTAAATCGCTTTGCAGTTGCTTTTGATCCTCTGTTGACTTCACTAACCGATAAACAAAATTAGTCACGAATTGCCGCGGCGTATTAGTCGCGCGTACTGGAGCGCCTTGTTGCGGTGCGCGCGGCCGTCCGCCGTCGGGGGTTCGATTCCTCTCTCGGGCTTGGGTGTTTGTGTTGTCCTTAGTTTAGTTTACCTTAGGTTAAGTAGTTTCTAAGCTATGGACTAATAACCAAGCTGTTGAGTCCCGTAGATTTACAAACATTTGAACATTTTAGTCACGAATTTTATCCATGAAGAGTGCATCCGTTTGCTCGACAAAGACACTCTCCCCCCCTTCCCTCTAACGCCTTGTGCACTTTCACGGAACCGCGCGTACGCTGCGGAGCGGCTACGTGCTTTGCGGCAGGCGTCGGTTGCCACTTCGCGGAGAAAACGCCCGCAGTGAGTCAGCAAGGGAGAAAGCTAAAGTGTGTTTCCGCTCTGTTCGCAGGAACCTGACGAGCGGCGGCGCCCTGGTGCTGAGCAGGGACTTCACCCTCAGCAAGAAGCGCCTCTTCCGCTCCTACTCGTGACCGGCGCGCCCAGCCGACGTCTTTCAAGCTGCACTGGGCGGCGCCTGGGGCACCGTCCACTGCGTCTCGAGATTCAAGACTGAACCATCGTCCCGGTACCGACAGTTGTCGACTCTACTGCGTCGAGCAGTCAGCCGTAGCCACTGTCGCAGTCACGTCATCTTCATCCTATTTAAATCTATCATTCCGCCACACACTTGGACATTTGAATGTGGCTTCATTTATTTTTTAATACGTTTACAGAAATCTCTGGTAGATTCTGTTTTCCCAAACTCATTCCTCACCTCGAGCGCACCAAAATATTACACTAATCATCCTCGAATGTGCGCACTCATCTCCAGTTCATCCAATTTGCTCAATGATATTTATTTGTCTGAAGACTGATGTTTTACTTTGCTGTGTCTGTTTTGTGGGTTACCGTTTTCGAAGCCCCAACACTGCACAGTATTATCGTTGTTTTTATACACCATGTTTTTTTCTGCAAAAGAAGAATTGTTTTTATAAAAATATTTATATGTTCTGGAATAACTTCCAGTTGTGTGAAAACGAGAGAATAAAGAAAGAAGATGTTTGAGTATACTGCTTGTTTTTCATTACAGCTACCCTCTCTTTCCTTATAATACATCCAACAGCCAGGTTATCATGTGAAAAATAAGTAAATTTTTTTCTTGATATAAAAAAAGGAACAACTTCCTGATGTTGTGCAAAATTTATTTAATGGTCACAAACCGGCTTTCGGCTTTTTAGGCCATCATCAGGTGACAACTGACTGTAGTACACATGTTTTCAAAGATGTTAGATTTACAAAGATGTTATCACAGACAATCGATACTTCACACGAAAGATCATCCCAAGTACTTATTTGTGAAAGTTATTAACATTTATATAAAAAATATAATAAGTATGTGTAAAGAATCAAGACTAATATGATTATTTTTGTTGAAAAGGAAGGTTGAAAATAAAACATTTCAGTAGAGGGGAACTGGATCTGATCATTTAATACTAAACTGGCATCCTGAGCCAAATGTTTATTGATTTCCAATATTTCCAGTAGTGTCATCTTTCTGCGTTTCTTCAGGGGATGTAGAATCTCACAGTTTACATCATAATCATGGCCTTCTCTGGGCAGATCTTCAGCAAAGGTTGAATCTGTCTTTTTTAACCTCTTGCTTCTCTCATGTTCTGATAATCTAATAGCTACAGCCCTGCCAGACTGACCAACATACAGTTTCCTACAATGTTTGCATGTGATCTTGTATACACCACTCTGTGACAGGTGTTGAATTTTGTCCTTACTATTGAATAAATACTTAGAAATGTTGTTTGTATTGTAAAATGCAGGCCTGTAATTTCAAGATTTTAACTTTCTACCAATTTGATCTGAAATTTTGCCTAAATATGGGATGACACACCAGTTTTTCTGACTACTAACTTGTTCTAGTTGGCCAGCATATAAAAGTGTTCTGATTTTTTTCATTTTCTTCTTATTCAGTATACTGTCAATAAGGACATGTCTATAGCCATTACTGGATGCTATATGTTTGATTGTTTGTAATTCTGATTGAAATGCAGATTCAGATAATGGAACATATGAGGTGATGGATCATGGAATGGAAAGCTACATGTTTATGGCTGTGTGGGTGCTGGGAACTAGCAGGGATGACTGTAGCTGTTATTCAGTATTTTCAGATAATCCATAGTAAGTGTTTCTTTGTGCTAATGTCAATAGTAAAGTCCAAAAGGTTTATTGAAGATCCTCCTTGTATGGGAAAGTTTTTCGTGCAAAGGCTGTCTTTATTAATTTACGAGTGCCTAACATAGCCTGCTCAGAAATAATTTCGTTACACAGTAGAGACTTATCTTCTGGGAAATTAAGTACACAAACGACAAGTAAAATCTAGCTCAACTGCGGGATTGATGTTACAATAGAAAAATGAATGTGAAACTTGTAGAATTTTATGAACTCATTTTCAACAAGTGATCACCATATAAAAATGTGCCACATCTTATGTATTAAAAGAATCTACGAAAACTAAAGGCAGACGGACAGACCTAACTACCAGGGCAATTTCCTTCATTTTTCTTTCAAACGAAAGGTATTCATCTACAGATTTGTCATCAAGTATTAGAATTAACTTAAGTCTCTCCATCCTTTATTTTTATTCAAATGCGGTACCCTTCTGTCCTTGCATTGAATATTTTAATCTGTTTGCTTTTCTATATCTTTGGTTCTAATTAAGTTTCTTTTTGGCCTAACAGCACTCAGCGGATCAAGCCCTTTCATTTGTGCTTTTAAACACTTGCACTGATTGATTCTGGAAAAAGGTATGCGTGAACATTCAACTTTATTTCCATATATTTCCAACTTCTTTGTTATTTCTAAAGGTGGGAAGTATTCGCACGGGTCCTCTAGTTTCCTCTTATAATACTAGAACAATATCAGCCAAACATACATTTTTTACTATCGAACAATAAATATCGTAGATGTAAGAACCACGAACTACACACAGTTCAAGAGACATGATCCCATAAACAATGAAATTCGCTTAAAACTGGTACATCATGCGCCAGTATTTCACATAAATTCCTATACTAACTGGCCAATTTCAACCAAGTTTAATACAAATATTCGTTACCGTCAGGAATCAATCGTTATGACACATTGTCCACGAGCTTACAGGAAAACGCGTGAAAAACTGGCCCAAAACGTATCAAATTATGAGTTATTATAACTTTACTATTAATACCATTAGCACTACATTATACTTTACGAACATGGAAAATTATTGTAGGACCCATGTTTCAGGACATATAATGTCATAAGGATTGAGGAAAAGTAAAACAGATATCCTATGGAATCGAGCGTGGATGTTCGATCCCTTAATCGGGTAAGTACATTAGACAATTTGAAAAGAGAAATCGTTAGGTTGAAGTTTTATATAGGGTGGGAATTAGTAAAATTCAATGGCACGTTTTCTGGTCAGGTGAGTACAAGATTAAAAATACAAGATCCGTTTGGGGTAAACCAGGAGTAGGTCTAATAATGAATAAGAAAATACAAAAGCAAGTAAATCACTATGAACAACTTAGTAAAACGTTAATGAAGCAAGGATGGACACGACCACAAAGGTACTAATTAATATGAGAAATAAGTCTGCCGATGATGAGGAGAATGGAAATATGATGAGATAAAAAAAGTTATTCAGAGCAGAATTGATTGTGATGAGAGACTAATTCTATAGCAATAAAAGGAAGAGAAGCAAAAATAGTAGGTGAATATGCACTGGGGAAAAGAAATGAAAGAAGAGTTCGCCTGGCAGAATTTTGCAAAGAGTACAATTTAATCCTCACCAACACTCGGTTTAAGCATCATGAAAGAAGGTTGTATACATGGAAGAGACTAGAAGAACCGGAAGGTACAGAATTTATAACGGTAAGACATAGATTTCGAGTCTAGGTTTTAAGTTGTAAGATGTAGACTCTGACCATAACTTACTGGTTATGAACTGTAGGTTAAAACTTAAGAAACCGAAAAAAGGTAGAAAAGTAGTGCAATGGAACCTGGATCAATTGAAGCAACCAGAGGTTGTCGAGAGTTTAAGAAGAATATTATAATTCCATTTCCTAAGTAAGCAAGTGCAGGCGAATCATAAGTTTAATACGTAATGGTTGCAAAATACTAACACGAATTATTTACAGACGAATGGGTTATTGGTAGAATCCGACATCGGGGAAGATTTTTGATTTAGGAGAAATTTTCGATCACATGAGGCAGTACTCACATTACTACTTATTTTAGAAGATAGATTAAGGAAATCCAGAATTATGTTTTTAGAATTAGTAGATATGGAGAAAGCTTTCGACCATGTTGACTGGAATAGGGGTAGAACATAGGGAACGAAAAGTTATATACAATTTGTTCAAAGACCAGATAGCAGTACTTGGAACGTCAGCAACATCACGTAGAGTTGGATGATGTGAGCGTAGTCTGTTAACATTTAGAATTGGTAGGTGCCTATGTACAGATAATAATTCTGCTACGCCGACGATCTGACATAGCCGTACAACTTATTTCAGAATATGAAGACTTCAACCCAGTACGAACAAAACATGAAACTAAATGTAACTTTCAGAGGCAGAGTTCTTCGCCACAATTAGTACTGTTCTGGACGGAATACTGACCTTGCAGCAACACCTCTTAAACCTAGCCGAGAAAATGAAAACTCGTGACAACATGCTGCGTAAATTATGTGGAACTGCCTGGGGATCTTCAGCAACCACCTTATACTCTTCTGCCTCGGATTTTGTGTAGTCGAGTGCTGAGTATTGTGCACCTACATGGATGAACAGCCACCATACAAAGCTTGTTGACACCAAACTGAATGCTACCATGCGCATAACATCTGATCTACTCCGGTTTACTGGCTTCCGCTGCTAACTCGCTTATAATCAGATAAGCCAAAATCAAGATGCATTTACACACAGCAATAAGAAACATATATACAGTGACAGCACACTGCAATGTACATTTAACGTAGGTACTGACAACCAACTAAAATTCTACATACATACTCCGCAATCCACCGTAGGGTACGTGGCGGAGGGTACACTTTACCACTACTAGGCATTTCTTTTCCTATTCCACTCCCAAATACAACGAGGAAAAAAAGAATGCATAATGTCTCCGTATGAGCCCTAATTCCTTTTGTCATTGTGATCACTACACGAAATGTAAGTAAGTGGCAGCAAGATCGTACTACACTCAGCTTCAAATTCCGGCCCTCTAAATTTACTCAACATAAATTCACGAAAAGAACGTCGTCTTCTCTCCAGCGATCCCCAACTGAGTTGCCGGAGCATTTCCCTGACACTCGCGCATTGGTCGAACCTTCCGGTAACAAATCTAGCTGCTCGCCTCTGAACCGCCTCTATGTCTTCCTTTAAACTGATCTGCTGCGGGTCCCAAACACTTGAGCAATACTCAAGACGTGGTCGTACAAGCGTTTTATACGCGGTCTCCTTTACAGGTGAAGTACATCTTCCCAAAATTCTCCCAATAAACCGAAGTCGGCTGTCCGCTTTACTCAGAACTGTCCTTACATGTTCGTTCCATTTCATATCGCTCTGCAGTGTTGTGTCTAGATATTTGAACGACGCTACTGCATCAAGAAGTTCACTACTAATGCTATATTCGAACGTTAGGGGATTGTTTTTCCTACTCATGCGCATCACCTTACATTTTTCTACATTGAGAGCTAGCTGCCATTCTTCGCACGAACTGGAAATTTTGTCTAAGTCATCCTGTATGCTATTACAGTCAGTTAAAGACGACACCCTCCCATACACCACAGCATCATCAGCAAACAGCCGCAAATTACAAGTTAGTCCGTCCAATCAGTGATTACCCTTGAACAAATATTAGTCCAAAAATTTTTACCCGCAAGTAGTCCGACAATGGCCGTAGTGCCGAAATAGGCTTATTGCTAATATATTCTTCACAGCAATAAATAATATTTCGCAGCATTGGCGTAACTTCTTCAAATACAACTACAACCATTTACACTAGCGACTGTTGCTGTGCGTCCTTTGATGTACTTTCTCGCCGTTGCGCCGAGTGGGGGAGAGCCACGTGCTAGAAGCGTGTGAGGAGTCAGTGACCGGCGCGCCAGGAGAGAGCGAGGCGAACCAGTTGGCCTCCAGCCAGCGCACCGCAGGTAGGACACGGCCACGGCTGTGACGTCACCGCCGGCCCGTCACGTACGCCGCTGCCGCTGCAGCCGCCGGCCGCCTAGGCTTCCAGAAGCTTCTCTCGAACGCCCTACTGACAGAGTCCAGCCGTCAAGTGGCCATCGTCAAGCTTTCAAATTAATATTCATTCCTTACTTTGGGGCCCGCAGTGAGGAATATGTCGTTGAGTGACATAATTATAAACGATGTTTATATCTTGCACACTGCTGTTATAATGCTTTATTTATTAACTATGAACTCATTTCGGCTTTATATTCACCCCGTTTACAAGGGCTCCCAAAAACCGGATTTCGTAAACCGATTTCCCAATTCCGCTTTTGATTGGTCATGTAAACACTCCAAAATCGATTCTGGAAATCCGCTTCTCTAACGCGGTTTTCCAGTTCCACAATCGATTTTCGTGCCCATGTAAACGCCACCGTTTTTGAAGCGTTCTTGGCTTGTCAGATTGTCTTTTTTTGGTAAGAATTTTCGGCACATATGGACAGAGTGGTATTTTCTAATGTGAAATAAAAGTATAAATATTAGGGTCAGAATGAATCTGTGTATTTAAGTAAAGAAAAATAGCGATTATGCTGACTAAATCAGGGACTGAATCAGCTGTTTTTCAGCCGCCATCTTGAGTGGATTAGAAAATCCGATTCAGGCTGTGCCATGTAAACACGGCAGCGAAAAACGGTTTTCGAAAATCGATTTTTGTCTTCCGGAAGATGTGTTGCATGTAAACGTAGTGATTGCCATCATCAAGTTTCCTGTAATATAAACGAGATCATTTATAACAACAGTTACATAAGCTGGCATATATAAATATTTTATGGCTAATACATTTAATTTACTTACATTTTTATGTCGTTCTTATTTCTGTCCTTTTTGTTTAATATATCTTGATTTTATTTAAATTACTACTGGCTTATATGCCTGTAATGGATTTTTTTAATGTTCTGCCTAATTAAAAAGGACAGCTATTTTCAAAAATGTTCAAATGTTTGTAGAGCTTATGGGACTTAACTACGGGGTCATCAGTCCCTAAACTTACAAACTACTTATGAACTAGCTAATACTAAGGACAGCATAAATATCCATGCCCGAGGGGGGATTCGAACACCAGACTGTAATGGCCGTGCAGACCGTGCCTGGGGCGCTGCAGTCCCCTCGACCACCGCGGCCGGCCAGCTACTTTCAAAGTGTTTTAACGACATTATATGTTTACATAGTTACTCACAGATCACTGTAGTTATCAGTTAATTTATTTTCCTTGATATTATAACAATATAAACACCAACCACCAAACTTATAATATCAGGGAAAATAACTTAGCTGATAACTACAGTGATCTGTGAATAACTATGTAAACATATAATGTCGTTAAAACACTTTGAAAATAGCTGTCCTTTTTAATTAGCCAGGCATATAAGCCGGTCATAATTTAAATAAAATCAAGATCATCTTAAACAAAGAGGACAGAAATAAGAACGACATTAAATGTAAGTAAATTAAATGTATTAGCCATAAAAATTTATATATGCCAGCTTATGTAACTATTATAAATTATCTCGTTTATATTACAGAAAACCTGATGATGGCAATATAAAGCCGAAATGAGCTCATAGTTAGTAAATAAAGCATTATAACAGCAGTGTGCAAGGTATAAACGTTATTTATAATATTCATTCATTCATTCTTATCATTTTGCCCTTATGGACAGTGTTTGAACTCGAATATCTTATGATGACACAATTTTCACTTCTTTCCGTTCTTCCTCTTTTCTTCCCAAAATCTTTTCATCCTTTGGTTGTGCTCCTGTTTCCTTTCTTCTGTCCACAATGTTCCTGTCTTATCATGTACCATAAGTTTTGCATTCTTAATTTTGTTTCTGAATTCTTTTCTGTCTCCTATCATTTGCGTGTTGATTCCCAAATGCATTAAGTCTTCCTCTGTATCATGATACCAGTTTGTTTCCTGGCTTGAACTGCTTACTACATCAAAGATTCTCTTTGTAAACCTGGTATTGCCCATTCTCTGTATGTTCTATTTTCTCTGTCTCTGTGATGTCCAATGCTCCAATTGTGGTCGTTTCTGACGCATACAGTGCTTCTGGTAATACGACTGTTTTGTAGTGTCTAAGTTTGGCCAATCTTGATATGCTTTTCTTATTATAATGTGACCATAAGAAAGTAAAAATAAAGTTTTAAAAAAATGTCAGTTTGGTTTTCAAAAACGCTTTTCAACTGAAAATGCTATATATACCTTCACTGATGAAATATTAAATGCTTTGAATAACTGGACATCACCAGTTGGGATTTTTTGTGATCTCTGAAAGGCTTTTGATTGTGTTAATTATGGGATTCTTCTAGATAAGCTTAAGTATTGTGGTATGAGTGGGACAGTGCACAATGCTTAAAATCATATTACCTGGAAGAGTGCAGAAAGGTGAAATACGCGGTTCACATGATATGAATGAAACAATTAATTCCTCTAACTGGCGAGCTATCAAAAATTGGGTCCCACAAAATTCGGTCTTGGGTACTTTGGTGTTCTTAATATATATTAATGACTTGCCATTATACATTCACGAAGATGCTAAGCTAGTACTTTTTGCTGTTGATACAAGTATAGTTATCACACCTGACAAACAGGAATTAACTGATGAAATTGTAAATGATATACTTCAGAAAGTTCTTAAGTGGTTCTCTACAAATGGTTTCTCATTAAACTTTGATAAAACCCAGTATATACAGTTTCATACAGTAAATGGCATGACACCATTAATAAATTTAGACTTTGAACATAAATCTATAGCTAAGGTAGAATATGCAAAATATTTTGGTGTTTGCATTGACGAGGGACTGAATTGGAAGAAACATATTGACATATGGGATTATATTCTGGGGCAATTCGACATTGAGTACAAAAAGTATTCATTGCACAAAAGCGTGTAATCAGAATAATTGCTAGAGTCCACCCAAGAGCATCCTGCAGACATTTATTTAGTGATCTAGGGATATTCACTGTAGCTTCACAATATATATATATATATATATATATATATATATATATATATATATTCACTCATGAAATTTGTTATTAACAATCCGACCCAATTCAAAAGTAATAGCAGTGTGCAGAGCTACATAAAAAACAACAAAAATGTAATAAAAATCCTTAAAATATTGATTGTCAAGTGTAGACAACATTTACTAAACTGAAACGTTCCACATCATTACGAAATGTCGTATATATGATCTATGAAACAAGTATTAATCTAATCTAATCTACTATACGCGTTTCGACTTTGTTTTATGCATAGGGTTACCAACTCAAAATTATCAAAAGTAGGACATTGCTTCACATAAAGGCTGACATTATTTTTAAAAATGCCTGACAATTTATTTTAGATTCAAAAATTGTAATTTTGGTAATAAATATGCTCTACTCTCAACAGAACCAAAAATGAATATATTTAAAATATGCTATAGTCTTAAACAGTAGTATTCAATGCTTACAAATACGGTACAATCAGCTGGAAGTTATTTTTCAACATTTTTCATTTGTGTTTCCTTTTTGAAAGTGTACTATTCAATAGAATGTACTGCTGAGAGAAGAGTAAATTATTATCTTGAAGAATATACTTATAAAATTCCTCACGAGACATGTCCTTGAAATTGTACTCAGCAAGTAAAATTCCTGTTACTGAATCCATTATCAAACGGTTCCTCTCTTTTGTTCACTGAGTAGCTGTGGACAGATGACTTTCCAAGTCAAAAGCACCCTTATAGCCAATATTAACGTAACTATCACACACTGCACATTGAGCTTCGCTTTTATTCCGTCAGATACAAAGTACGATATTTTGTCCGAGAACTTGCACTGTCTTTTTCGGCTGTCACTACTAGTTAGCTGAGAAAACGACATACCGTACTTCAAATCACACAATAATCAACAAAAAAACTTAATTCCATCGTTATTCCGTAACTTAAAAGTAAAAAGTTTTCTCGAATCGTAAGCATCGACTATTAAAATATCGCGATAGTTCTAGACATATCTCGCATAGAGATATCGTATATGTCAACTGGGAATGCAACGTTTCTTCAACAGCTATCTCATTGCTACTGAACCTCGAGAAAAATATATAGCCAATTGTGTTCAGCTTATACTTTGGTGCAATTATGCTACACTAAAACACGTCACATGATGAAATTACAACTTTATTACCAAAAAGCCGGACATTTTCTGAAAAACAAAACTTCCGGTCTGACATTTAAAAAAAGTACACAAACGTCGGACGTGTCAGGAAAAAATCCTGACGGTTGGTAACTCTGGTGTATGCAAAGCACCATCACTGGCAATTTTTGTAGATATTAGTTCATACTGGTACTGTATTTTCTCAGTTCTTGCTGTTATAACATCAAAATAAACAATACAGTCATTTCCTAGAACTGGAACAACAAAATTTGGAGTAAGAGAAATGAATAACGGCAAGCACTAAGGGAATACATGGTACACGTACATTCGAATACCCACAAAAAATACCACCGAAAATGCCTTGCATACAATAGTGGTGAAACACATATGGTAAAAAAATAGTTTTATTTCAATTTGCAATGGACGGACAAATACAATATTAACTAATATAATATTAAGCCCCTGAAGAAGGCAACATAATTAAATATATTACTTTTTAATTATGTTAATTAGCAAGATTGCTTTCTTTAACAATCCGGTATGGTGACGTATTTATAAAATCTGAATACGATGTAACTCAGTGTGAGACGGATGATTATTTTGTACAATTGTGAGTGCTAAGACTTAAATTATATTCGCAGATTATGCACCCAGATTGTTTATGACCTTAATAGTCTATAATTTGAACCGATCATTTGAGGATAGCAGAACTCTGTTGAAGTTAGTAATGAAAAAAAGCCGGCCGCGGTGGCCGAGGTGACTAAGGCGCTCCAGTCACGGTCAGCACGGCCACTACGGTCGGGGGTTCGAATCCCCCATCGGGCATGGATGTGCCGTCCTAGTTCGTAAGTAGTTCATAAGTAGTTTGTAAGTTTAGGGACTGATGACCCCGTAGTTAAGTCCCATAAAAAAAAAAAAAAAAAAAAAAAAAATAATAATCTCGACAGTGAATGAATTGTATCACATTACCCCCAATCGCAGATGCGAATGAAGCACCAATCTTAACGTTACGCTGCGTCACTTCATGGTAGGGATGGCGGTTATCGCTGAAACAACCGGTTTTCGGTTACACCGGTTCTTTTCATCCGCAATTTAACCGTACCGTAAAATTGCTCAAGATAACCGGTTTTTTAAATAACCGGTTTTCGGTTTTTATGGCTATTATTTCCAGTAGTTTTCGAACGAAACATATTTTATGGCCGAAACAGCAACCGTAATCGAATTTTCGCTTCTTCTAGCTTCGGCCGAAATCGAAACTTACGAAATTTAGTTAAAATTTAGATAAATTTACGTTATACAAGAAATCACTAGTCTTTCCATATTTTGCAAGATCCCCTCCCGATACTACGCCTTCTTGAGTGTGTGTAAGCCTAGCCAGGAGGCCGTAGAAGACGATATACGAAGCATACAGATTTACTGGCCTAATATTTCCATCCGCCAGTTGCGAATATCGATCCAACCACTCTGTAAGTTGGACTTGTGAGACAGCGCATACCAATATCTCGTAATATACACAACACACACACACACACACACACACACACATATATATATATATATAAAGTTACAGTCAATCAGTGCTGCAGAAGTATTTCGAAAAATAAAGTCACAATTCCGACTAACAGTATGATTGTTGTCACTGTAAATTTACTCAAATTGAACAAGGAAAGCTGTGTACCACATGATCAAAGAATGTTCAAATGGGTGTGAGTTCTTATGAGACCTAACTGCTTAGATCATCGGTCCCTACACTTAAAAACTACTTAATCTAATTTAAACTAACTTACGCTAAGGACAACATACACACCCATGACCGAGGGAGGAGGGACATGGAGCCTCAGACCGCACGGCTACCTCGCGACGCACCACATGATCAATGTTACCTTAACCCATATTGGTTATTAAAAAAGCCCCTCGCTTTCAAGGCATCACATTAATAAAACTTGTTAGCATAACAATGAGATAATAGATTAAAAGTTAGTATTCCAAGCTTAGAGTACATCACTTACATAATAGGTATATGAATGGAATTTACCTTCTCTTCCAGGAAACATTTTTGATGCTTTCTCCTTAAATGACACAGCATGTTTGTAGTACCTCCCCCCGTTTTCCGCGTTTTAAAGCAAATGGAGCATTGTACCTCACTGTTACGTGAAGTACTTCCACACTCGGGATGGTGCCATTTAAGACACTACCGATGTCTGGCGACGACAGCAAGGAACTGCCGCATGGCCAGACGGAGGCAAGTCTTGTAGACTGCCGGTACACGTGCGTCGTCTAATAGGCCACGCCACACGGCAACAGGTGCATCGATGCCTCAGTAGCTGCACCAGTTCGTAAGTTCTTATGCCAGGCGTATGTTGCGCTTTTCTGACTGCCGGGATTGTTCTTAAATTATCACTGATCGCTTTTCTTAGTTTATGCGATGACCTAATATTTCACTGCAGTGGAAATTTTAGGAATAGCCCTAATTTTTTAAAATTATTTACAAAAACACATTTTGAACCACTACTACAGGACGTAGTCGTACCGGTTTTTTACCCGGTTCTTGGCAATAACTAAAAGAAACCGGTTACAACCGACACCAAATAAATACCGAAAAAAACCGGTTATTTAAAACTAAAATACCGATATCGGTTTTAACCGGTCGGTTTTTCCCATCCCTACTTCATGGTATTGCAAGATAAATAGGAAAAAGGTGGATAAAGTTGCCACCCTAAGGAAAAGATGGTTTCCTGTGACATCATGTCAAAGCTAAACGTATCAAATTTATCTGTACAATCGAACAACTTCCGGATATTCATCTAAGCAGCACCACCTACAACCACCGATATTTCGGCATGAGAACACCCAGCCGTTTTCAAGGAAAAACTGCAGAGTGAAAGCTCTATGCACGGAAATTCGATATATTGGTTTGCAATGTAAATGGGAAAAATAATACAAACAACCAAGAAAACAGCAGCGGCATCACACAACCAAACATAATAAACGTCTGAAATATCCATTGAAAATATCGATGTGAAAACCTGTAATTAATCAAATAGCCTTGAGTCGTCATTAACCCGATCTCTCTGTATTTGACAATAGCAGCTATGTGTGTGTGTATGTATGTGTGTGTGTGTCTATGTGTGTGTGTGCGGTCTAAATCCATAATATCAGGCCGGCGGCGCGCCAGTTACGGTCAGCACGGCTACTACGGTCGGGGGTTCGAATCCCCCCTCGGGCATGGATATTTGTGCCGTCTTTAGTCTTAGCTAGTTCATAAGTAGTTTGTAAGCTTAGGGACTAATGACCCCGTAGTTAAGTCCCATAAGTTGTACAAACATTTGAACATTTTTGAATTTAGGATGGCAGCTAGACTGCCGAAACTAGTCATGTGAAATAAATAATTTCTGTGCAAGCGATCGTGACCTTTGATACAAAAGAAGTATTTATGTTGTTTGTATAGTCTATGGGACTTAACTACGGGGTCATCAGTCCATAAGAAGTATTGCTATGAAGGTTCCATTTTTACTGATTGACGTACGCAACCCTAAAAATTGTATATGAAGAAAAATACCTTCAAGGCGCTTTACTACTTTTACTCCTGTTCCTTCACAGGTTTTCCTAACAACCAACGGCCACTTCTCGACAATATAAAAACTAGGAAATAGAAAAGAAGTATTGCTATGAAGGTTCCATTTTTATCGATTGACGTACGTAACCCTAAAAATTAAATGTGAAAAAAAACTTTAAGGCACTTTACTATTTTTACCCCTGTTTCTTCACAGTTTTTCCTGACAACTGATGACCGGTTCATGACGAAATAAAAATAATAATATTAGGAAATCAAGTGGTAAGTATCATTATATAAATAAACGAACACGAAAATTGAAGTACTGATGTTAATATTAAGGAGGCCAATGCAACATATAATTAAAAAAATAATAAATAAGTTCAAATGTTTGTGAAGCTTACGGGACTTAACTGCGGGGTCTTCAGTCCCTAAACTTACAAACTACTTATGAACTACCTTATACTAAAGACAGCATAAACATGCATGCCCGCGGAGGGATTCGAATCCCAGACGGGGAACGGCCTCGCGCATCGGATCATAGCGTCTCAATGCGCTCGGCCACTCCGCCGCGGCGCCGAATAGGCAGAGCAGTGTGTTGCCGTGTGTATTATCGTCTCCGTTATCGTCGGCGTTTTTATATCTTAGAACAGTGTTTTTAGCCACCATGGCAGTTTTAACTCTGTATATGTATGTTTTTAAAGCCGTCATTTCATTGTATTTTATTCACTATTTTTATCACCTGTTTATATTTTATATTTAAAAGCCGTCTGGTGATGTATTTAAATAGGTAGTCTTCTGAATTAATTGTGAAAATGAGCAAAATGTTGTCTGAACAAGCTGGTTAAAACTGCCCTTTGTAGGATCGCTGCAAAAATGTATCTGTTACAAAGACTGTCACTGATTCTTGTCATTAATAAATTCCATAAAAATAATTTATCACGGTTCTGTTCATAATTAATGTTAATTCAGAATAAATACCTTAATATGGCTTGTGCGAATCAAATCTTTCTTTGAACAGATAGGCCCTGATTACACTAGGAGGGCAGGCGGCGCAGCCAACTACGCTAGCAGCGGCGCAGCAACTGTTGTCCCGGCTACAGTAGTTCTCGTCAGTCGACCAGTCTGCTGTTCTGCTGTTTTCTGTCTTCCCCTCATTCTTTTCTAGTGCTACTCAGACTGAAAGGAAGGAAAGTATAGATATGACGAAA
The DNA here is from genome assembly GCA_026315105.1 of Locusta migratoria. NCBI lineage: Eukaryota > Metazoa > Arthropoda > Insecta > Orthoptera > Acrididae > Locusta > Locusta migratoria. The sequence goes on from CM048745.1 coordinate 314,720,843, forward strand.
GAGAAAAACATGCATGTAAGTCTGAATGAATGCCAGAAGTTATACCTTGAATCAATTTTCTTTCGATGTATTAGGATATAAATATTGAACTAAATCGTTAACTGTTTGCAATAGTAATTAATAGTTCATAAAGCAAAAGAGTAAATAACTTACAATTTATAGGTTTACTTACCTCAAAGTGAGTACGAGGGTGATTTTTTTTCCTTGGTGAGAGACAGTTTTTTATTTTCGTATCTTTACCGGTAATATCTCTCTTTACTAACACAATAATTCAAAGAAAGTCGATTTAGACATACGTAAGTAATTGAAATACTTGTTCCCAGAATGAAACTTTCACTCTGCAACGGAATGTGCGCTGATATGAAAGTTCGTGGCAGATTAAAATTATGTGCCGGAACCGGGACTCGAACCTTTCGCGGGCAAGCGCGGGCAAGCGCACTACCGACTGTGCTATCCTGGCACGACTCACTATGCCGCTTCACTTTACTTCCGCCAGTACCTCGCCTCCCACCTTCCAAACTTCAAAGAAGCTCTCCTGCGAACCATGCAAGACTAGCACTCCTGGAAGAAAGAATATGGTGGAGACATGGCTTAGCCACAGCCTAAGGGATGTTTCCAGAATGGAACTTTCACACTGCAGTGGAGTGTGCGCTGATATGAAACTTCCTGGCAGATTAAAATTGTGTGCCGGGACCGGGACTCGAACCTGGGACCTTTGCCTTTCGCGGGCATGCGCACTACCGACTGAGCTATCCCGACACGATGCTGCCTCACAACGTTACTTCCGCCAGTACCTCGCCTCCTGCTTTGCCCGGCATGTCCCCTCATCAGCAGTGAACACTGCACGGTAGACCGACCACACGGTGGCCAGATCGAGTGGTGGCGGCGGTACTGGCTGCGCCGCCTGGCGGCCCAGTGTGATAGGATAGTCTCCGTATGACATAGTGCCCCCTACGCCACGGCCATAGACCAAAGATAACATATACTGCGTATGTCGTCATTACACTGAAACCAATATCTAAGTCACATGACTCGGGGCAACAAGCGGTTTTCGTTAAGAGCAATGTGAAGTGGAGCTGGTTTTCTCATTTATAACTGAAATGAGGCGTTGATTTTAACAACGAAACGTCTAATCATACCCTTATAACGTTTTTAGCAGTGCAGCTAACGTTATTTCTCCGCAATTCCTAACGAGGTGAATATAGTTTTCACATGTGCTAGGTGAAACGTTTAAATGACTTGAAGACGAAAAATCAATCTTACAAACAGCATGAGTTTTCTTGCGTTTTCTCAACAATACGTGTTAATGTTATATTTTTATACGAACTAAAAGCGGTTTAAATCCATAATATCAGGCCGGCGGCGCGCCAGTCACTGTCTGCACGGTCACTACGGTCGGGGGTTCGAATCTCCCCTCAGGCATGGGTATTTGTACCGTCCTTACTATTAGCTAGTTCATAAGTATTTTGTAAGTTTAGGGACTGATGACCCCGCAGTTAAGTCCCATAACCTCTACAAACATTTTGAACATAATATCAGATTTTTTACACACTAGAAGCGTTTGTATTTTACGTCTTCTGCATATACAGCTATGCCAATATGTAAACCAAGGAAAGTAATCGCTATTTACATTAGAATAATTGAAGTGCAGACAAACTATTAAAACTAGTTTTATAGGCATACTGAATGTTCTGTATTCAAATATAGCTGTGTACAACGCCATTAAAAGCAGAAATGACATACTTGATGAATATATAAATTTAGTGTAGACCAGCTAGAATTGTCCCGCCGTCGATAATTACTTTCATTAGTTAAAAATATCATAATGCTGCACAAACACTAACAGTAATTCTATTTCTTGTAAAAATTACTTTCAGTAAGTGTCAATTTGTTACATTTAAAAAGGATCACGGCATTAATATTAGTATAATTGTGCAAAAACTACATTACTTTAGTACTACATGTGTAATAAGCATATAAAAGTCGTTTCATTGTTAAAATCAGTACTTGACTTCAGCTGAAAACTAGAAAAACTATTGCTCATTAGAACGAAAACTGAAGTCACGTGACTAGGGGCAATGTTAAGATGTTGGTTTCAAACCACAACACGCGCAGTCAAATGATCAAATGTTTGTTAAGCTTAAGGGACTTAACTGTGGGGTCATCAGTCCCTGAACTTACAAACTACTTATGAACTACTTACGAACTAGGACGGCACGAATATCCATTGCCGATGGGGGATTCGAACCCCCGACCGTAGTGGCCGTGCAGACCGTGACTGGAGCGCCTCAGTCTGCTCGGCCACCGCGGCCGGCCACGCGCAGTCTGTTATCTTTGGTCTATGGCCACGGCTGTCGCTTTGGTCGCGGGGCACGGCAGCCAGTGAGTAGCGGTGCTACCGGTTGTCGTACTGTAATAACATGAGCTCCATAACAGTCAACGCCAGGTGACGAGCGCCGCCACCGGTGGCGTGGTTGGCCTAGTGTAATTAGAGCCCTGTATTGGGAGAGTAGCGCAAACCTTTTATGTGTGGCTTGCCGGCAACCGCCGGCTGCTATTGGTCAGTTGAGCGCGGGTGGGGCACGTCCGCCATTTTAGACCTAAGCAGTCCATCAGCGTAAATGGCATATTTCACTTAAGTAGCTGTTATTTTAGCATTTAGAGGTGTTGGAAATGTGTAGACTCATTATGTATTAAATTAAGAGCTTAACATAGCTTATTCCATTTTTATATGGTGAAAAATGCCGCATTGTTGGCAGTGAATTGTTATACTAAGACAGTCCGAGGTAGCAAGTTTTACGCATTCCACAGGGCGAAAGAGATGCGAAAAGACGCGAATTGTGGATACACCGCATTGGAAGAAAAACTGCATTTCCATACGAGAATGCAAAATTTTGCGAAGTAAATTTGTATTGAAATAACTTCTAGGTTTATCTGTTCATGCAAGTTTCTTGCGAGCAATGTTGGAGGGACAAACATGTACGAGAAAAGATATTTTTGAAAGATATAAATACATGAAAATCTAACATAATGTGCCGTATTTGACGAATTTCGTATTTATACTTAGCCTGCATATTACGAAAGTTTGGGCGGTAAATGAAACCGCCCATTAAATAGATCTCCAAAACTCGAATTTTAAGATAAAGTTTATTTTACTGAAGTTCCCAGCAGTGCGATAACAATGTGTAAAAACTTAAACCTTCCCAAAATGTAAGCTCAGTTAATGTTATGTGATAATATCACATGTACGTTAGCACACAACACCTACCAACATATGGCACTAATGGAAAGCAACATGTATTAATTACATCTACTTTGATAAAAACCTATATATTACAGATAAAAACGTCAGTCCTTAGCTAATTTGATAGCAGGAACGTCACTTATTGCGAAAGTAGTGCATTTGGTACAGGGTTTAAATTTTAGCACGAAACAATTTTATAACTAGTTTGCTCAGAAATAAAGGTCTTGATCTCAGATTACCAATTTTTCCTTAATATTCGCTGTTGATGTGATGAAACGATTAAAAACTTAAGTTCATTGTTTACTTAACGTATCGTAATACCACGTCGATGTACAGACCGGTTCCCTTCATCATAAATGTTAATGTAACAGCGCCGCCCATAGCGCTGCTATTGCGAGATAGGCCTACAATGGCGGCGCTCACCCGGTTGGCGGTACTCTCCCAATACAGGGCTCTAAGTGTAATAAGGTCATAAAAATATATGGCTGACTAACTGAGATAATACCCACTGCGAAAAACAATTCTGATGTATCATAAAAATGTAGTAGTATGCTCTTTCATCTACTAATGACTTTTATCTAATAAAGTACTGATTATTTCAGACAACAGTCATAATCCGTAATATTCATTTATTATTTCCTGCTGAATAAAGAAATGGATTTTAAAAGCTAATCAGCATGATTTATCCTGTACTCAATAATTCTTTGAACACCTATCCTCGCCTGAAAGAAAGGGTTAACACGTTCGCTGCCGTTCACGCTCTGGCGCGTGTAAACGTTACTTGAGTCAGGTGCCGCTCACGCTGTGGCGCGTGCTGCGACCTAGCATCCTATTATGGATTGTTGTAAACTGGCATCGCCTAATAAAGCTGTATACTCTGGTAGGCACTCAGGGAAGAGTATAAGTGTCATGCACACGTACGTGGTTCCAGATTTCCGCGTTTGCATTACCGGCTACGAGCCATACACGCTTCTCATGATAGATTTATTGGATTCTTATGTAAACAAGCAAGCAAGCTTCTGATTATTTTAATTTTATTACAATTAGTTACCAGTTTATAAAAAATACTTCTTAGTTTTGATATTATTCATACTTATATTGCTGATGATATAGAAATTAGCATATGTTTTATGAAATATCTTGTATGTACTGTTTATATTTATTGTTTTCACAAAAATACAAATGCAAATAAAAAACCATATAAAAAACTGAAAACTAAAACCAAAACATTCAGAGGCTCAAAACTATGAAAAGATACTGTCAAAATACGATCACGCGCCAGAGCGTGAAGTGACACCTAGCATCATCGCGTCAGAGCGTGAACGGCAGCGAACGTGTTAAGCAACTAACTACTTGAATGAAACAGTGCTGCAAATAAAATTAAGAATTATTATTACGCAATAGCAGCCGTGTACCTTAGTTTTCAGAATATTACAGAAAATAGCAGACACAAGTAGCGGTCTGCTCTGTCCTTCCAATAAACAAGAAATCTGCATGTTATAACTTCTCAACAAATGGAGCCACCTTTAATTGCTCCGCACAACCCTCTGAGCCACTGCACACAGCAGCTGCCACTACTCAACTCCTCCAACACTCAACGAGGTAGCTGACCTGGAACGCGAAAGACTCAGATCGAGAAGATCAGCATTACTCTCCGCTAAAGAGCTGACGTCCTCCAACTTCGATGTCCACAGTCTCTGGGAACAACATTGACAAAGACACTCCACGCAAGGGTTGGCAACACTGAACCGCGTACTTACTGGCCATGAAGAAGCGATGACGCCCTTCACAAATGGGGAAACATACCAACACCAAACTGCGACTGCGGTGCTGAGAGACATATGATACAACACATAGTGGAAGAATGCCCAGTAAGAGCCTACAAGGGATCCTTCGCTTATTTCCTGGCTGCAACAAGAGAGACAGTTGATTATTCTCAATGTCTTTCTGTAAGTAAATACTGTACAAATTATCTCAATACGATAAATAAATAAAATCTCATAATTACTCAGGCCTTTTGTATCACAGAACTATAGGTTTAACTGATTATTTATCTAGAGAAAGTACAGTATTGCGTTTCGAATTTGCAGATGCTGTTTGAAAACTGCGTTACAGTCAATTTTGCCAGCATATAATTTTGTATTTCGGTTTTTACGAATATAAATTTCTCATAGATGACCAGTGACCACATTAGTTGCAAAATGTTGACATCACAACTTGTGCTATTACTAAGACAACAGAATTCATTCGCAAGTTCTCTATGGAACCCAACTGGAATTCCGTTGGAGATTTGTTGAATATTAGCATTTCGGACGATGGTCAACAACACTAGTATGTGTTGATATACTTGCATAACCGCTAAACTTTCTTAGGTTTCTCACATTCAATTTATATTAATTTTTCGTTCCATCGTATTGCTTAATTGATTATTTAATCTAACGGAATAGATTTTGTTGCCTGCTAGCAATTATTAGATTCATATGAAACTACGTGGGATACCATTAACTATACAAACGGAAATTTTCCCTCAGTCGTTCTGGATTTCATTAGTTATCCACAGCGATACGTTTCTGTAGGCAACAACATCGTCAGGGGACAATCTCAGAGTGCATCTCACTCTGATTTATCGTTTACGTATATTAAGACCATTAGCAGTCCTGTCACATAATTGTTTCTTGGTAAACAACTGTGACTATGCCTTTGTTTATTCAGAGAGTGTCACAATAGATAAATCCTATACGACAACGTAAACTGTATTTCCTGTGAATAATAGTCCCTAAAGCCTAATTACCATAATGTATCCATAGGTCACTTCATTGTTTTTACGAATATGTCATGTTTTTACAGGGTGTGGTAAGACTTAACAAAGAGTATAGCTTGAATTTCTGCGACTGAAACGAGTAGCAATGATAACTACAGTCTAGCTTGTTATAAATACTTTCCAAGTTTTTTGTTTTAACGTCGCTACCGTGCTCCGATCACTGTGGTAGTGTAGTCGATAGCATAGATTGCCCCAGTGTCTCTCAAAAAGGGTCCCTGAATTTATTAACAATTGTGGAGATGATGCCTCCATGACAGCAGTGTTAGAGGAGAATATAGTTACGTGTTGCGTGAATGTTATCTCAGACAACGGTCCTGTGCGTTTTGGCCCAGTCAATGGCTCTATCGGTATCGTACAAGGAGAAAAGTTTATCCCGAAAAAAAAAAAAATGAAAACCATTTTGCTTTTAATAAATGAATATCTGCAAAGAACTACGTCCAGTAAAAACTCAATTTGAAATTATTAATTGAACTTTTGCTTATCGCGGACGTTTACATTTTGTATAGCCTACGCTACTACCATATACAAAAGTCACGGACTAAGTCTGAACAGTGCTCTGTCGGACATTGGTTCTTAGTCGCACTTTCCAGAGTGTCAGACCTCGGCGGTTACATCTTATTAACGTGGACATCAGTAATATTAAAGCTCAAGAGTTGGCAATCGCACGACACAATCGACTGCCCAGACTTGACAAAAATTATTAGGTCAAAGTCTCTTAAGAATAATAATAATAAAAAAAGGATAGGAAGTGGGTTGTAAGAAAATCCGTAAATGATGTACAACAAATGTTACCAGAGAAGAAGGACTACATACAAAAAGAAATAACATCCAAACCCATTGCTTGAATGAACTACAAAATGGGTGTGTTACTGCAGCCATTACATTGACGAAAGTTGATCCAACAAAGGAACTAATTGTGGTAATTCAAGGAATGAGTCAAGACAGAAAAAGCATTTAAAATGAGAGAAATGAAAGCTGCCCACATAAATGAAGAGATACAAAGTTAATAACAAAGGTTTGTATATCAAACAGTCTTCAAAAGACTATCTTCAATGTAGAGTGTGCAATCTTTCGGGTTCTGGACTGCAAAATTCAGATGTTATGCAGTGGAAGGAATTTAGGCAAGCGGTGGACAGTGATGTTTCGTAAAAAAATCAGAAGCTAATGTGGCAGTATTTATATATTGCAGTGGACCCCTTGCAAACATGAATTAACGACACTAGTCTCTTCAAATCGTCTGATGACTTAACGCTGACGTGAAGACAGAAAATCAAATAAAACTCATTGCTGATGCTGGTACTGATGTTACACATGGAACATACAACAGATGAACGTGAGAATAGTTTTCTAGAAATCATAAATGATGGAAGATTTGTATCAGGTACAGCAACAGCGGAAATTGAATTCTTGCACCAGATAGCATCTCTTGTAGAAACCTTGATTTGGGGCAAAAGACATTAAAAACTTTGCTACTTCTTTGGAAACCTTTCGAAAATGTCTTACAAAATCTTATGAGGACTCGATATTGAGGGTGAAGAGGCAGCATTATGTCTATAGACGTAGCTGATATCGCAATTTTGATTTGTACCTTACAAAAATGTGGGCAGTGAAGTGCCGAACTAATGCAGAGCGCACTATACTGCACGTTGACTAAATAATAATACCAAAATGAGCTTATTGTCCACTTTTAGCTGGAGCCTACAATAATGAAAACGAAAGAATTTCCTCTTTTATTTAAATAGTTAACGCTCTCAGGCTTCATTTTTGTTCTCAAGAAAGAAATCATTTTTAAGCTGTAATTCTCTTAAGATGTAGTTGTACAAACTCTAGGAGCAAGATTTATACAGTTATATGTAACCGTTTTGATACCATGTAACTGTGTACACTGGAAAACAAGGCTTCTTTTATGGACTATAATATCAATTAATTTTGAATTAGTAACTGTTGTACGAAATAAACTGATCATTCAATAAATAACATGCAAAATAACTACACTACTTTCAGTTATACAGGAAAATGTATCTATCTCCTCCGCAATTTCCATAGATTCTGGACTTAGTAAGTGGCTTTTTCTGCATTTCGTTTTTTAATCCGTATAGAATAGATGGGCTCTGAATTTTAATTGGGTTGTCAGGTTGGTACTCCTGCTTATTTTTTTCTGTGTAATAAATTTCTGCCTTTTACTTAGCATCAGAAACTGCTTAGTCTTTAATTTTTTCCATCCTGTTGTTCTAACTTAAGCTTTTGTAAAGATCGAGCATCAAATTTCTTTTTCTCAGGGGTTTTCATATGTGATGTAACAATACTTGAAACTTTTATCTTTTCCCGGTTAGTTCATTTAAATTGGAGCCAATTACAAAAAATAATCTATCTCACAGTTTATGATGATATTCTCCTTGCAGCTAAAATTTTACTTTGGTTCTCTTTCGCCTCGTAACTAATAACTTATTCATTCCACACATACGATTTATTTAAGAGTCAATGATGTTATTTATAGTAGTCGCTTTCAAAAATATTCCGCAGTTGCTGTTAAAGTTTCTAATTACAAAATAAACTTGTAAAGACACTTTTTATAGAGCACTCGTCTGTATATTTTCGTAAAGCTCAGTTCACGGTTATTACACCTGAAAAAACACGTAGAATGATTACAGTTCGGCGGGAGGCAGAATTTTAACACTTATCTCCTCTCGCCTAACCCCGATCTAAAATTCATAGATATTGTTACCATGAAATGCGTTCAGTATCAAATCTGACTTTACTGTAAGTTCCATACATTACTATAACTAAACTTTGAGTGAGAGATCTAAACTTAACGCGATCTTTACTCAGAGAGGTTAACCCACAAAGAACTAAACTCATAGAGAGCTAAACTTACAGAGAGAGAGAGAGTAACCCAACTGCTGGTACTATTTATACCAATACTGCTGTTATTTAGGGTGTTTTGGCTGTCTTACTCTATGCCTTTTTATTACTGTGAATAACAAAGATGATAATTAATTTTCTTTTTAAATTTCAAAAATATAAAAAATATTTACGAATGACTGAAATGTGGCGATCCTAATTCTACGATCGCGATTTGGTGTTATAACTTCACAACCTGAAGCGAAATATAACTCATTCTTATAGTGCTCCACCACGGGTTGCAGTACGCGTACATGATGAAAAGTGATAAAAAAATAATAATAAAAAAATAAAAAAAAAAAAAAAAAAAAAAAAAAAAAAACGAGCTACCAAATATGAAAGAAGAGCTACCTACAAAAATAAATGGAATCTTATCAAAAATATAAAATATACAAAAATGCAAGTCTCGCCTCGGATTCCATCCACAGTAAAAAGTTGTGAGCTCCCATGGGAAACCAAGTCGGTTATGTTAGTGTTCATGGAATCATTTGTTCAACACCTTGTCGTAATTTGTTATCTAATTAGAAGAATGAGCTGCACGTTTCACTGTGTTTGAACTCCTTGCTATATGGTCTCAAAAGTCATTGCTGATCTTGTGTCCGAATTTTATATAAGTTGACGACTTTAAACCACCGTATCTTACACACCTTTATAGCTATCGACATGGATCTACTATGGTGTTCAACAGGAGATTTTGGATTACAACTACACAGTGAGTCCATTCGTTTGAGTTGTGTAGTTCTCGCTCCAGAATGAAATATAGGCACAAACACCTCAATTTTTATGTATGAATGAGATAATGGAAAAGGCTCGAAATCGGTAGTGACACAAAATACATTTTACGGAATTGGGAGCTGTTATTTATCCAAATTACCAGCCACATTTACAGATACAACTTGTGCAATAAGAAAAATATACGAAACAAAATTCTTTACTACTTACACTGGACTAGGGACGCAGCATTATTTGTAGGTTATGTAGTAGAACTCACAAAACGGCAAAGCAAAACCAACTCCTATACACAAGTATCTAGCAATAGCGGTGAAGCACCAGTTATCAATTATCATTGTATCAAACGGAAGCAGTGCCGCATAAATCACGTTGCTAAATTTTCCGAAGGGCTTATCAGCGAATTAAAAAAAAAAAAAAAAAAAAAAAAAAAAAAAAAAAAAAAAAAAAAAAAAAAAAAAAAAAAAAGGCACGGATACAGGCCGGAAGCATTACAGATTTGTTTGCCACGCGTTTGACCTCGATTCCTCGCGTTATCGAACCAAACAAGCCTTTTGTAACGAATTTGTCAATGTAGTACGATTTCGCCGTACAAAGTCCGGTGTTCTCGTCTACAGTGTTAATACGCACAACGACCCGCTTTTTTCACTCAGCAGCTTTAAAAAGTCAATCAAACAGAACGGTACAGAACTGGAATAGAGATGCGATGGAATAAAGTTAAATGTTTATGAATTTGGCAGATAAATTTTTTGTTAATGTTGTACACTAAACTCGTGGTTTTACACACACGCACACACACATACACACACACACGCACACACACACACACACACAAATCTATGTTATTATTGATGGTAAAGCAAAATTAGAATCCAAAGTTGGTTTCAGATAACATTACAAGACGACTCTAGTGTACAAAGAGTGTTTGAAATGGAATTTAATACAGTTAAGTAACAAATCCATATTAAAACGCGAACAGATCTTTTTAATGGATACTGAGCGACAGATGTTTGGAGCTACATGTACAGTTCTTGTAGTAACAGATTTAATCTAATTATTACAAAATCAGTTTTATGTTGGTTAATTTCCGGACAAATCATTTAGTATTATCCGGTTAAATTACGGCATGCTGTTGGGTAACTAGAATCCTTTTTAATAGTTAACATCGTGAAATTAACTCACATTAGACACAAGACTATCATGTAAACACATCTCCAACACAGCTAAATACGTACAAACGCGTGTGAACGTGATGAGGACGTTGACGATCGGTACTAGGGAAGCTATTTTATTAGTTTTCTCTTGCGCTCGTATACTAAGCAGCATTTTGCCTCCGCAGCACTAATGGCAACAAGTTTGCCGTTCACTTGAATGAAGATATGAGAATCACATGTAATGGTTGAAGCACTGCTTGACACAGTGTCCTTGGCTACAGTACTTGTTTTCTAATGTGCCCATTAGTTTAAGAAATTTCATCCTCATGCGACAGCTTTAGGCAGATACTAATGAAGGCTCTTTTTTACATCTAACTAGCCTGGCAGATTTTAGTGGCGTATGGTGGCACCTTCTGTCATAGCTGACTTAGTGGTCTTTCCCAAGTCTCTAGTATAACGTACCTGCATCCCTACACACATACTACACACATTCTGTAGGCGAGTATATTCAGATTTTATAGACTAATTAGGTGTGTAAGCTTGGTGACTCGTAGACTGCTTCTATTACCATCTAAGCTGTGATTTATATGATACCTGTTGTAATGGACCAGTCCTAGCCAAGAAATGTCCTCATATGATATATAGAGGAAGTAATTGATGAGATACGCAGCGTCGACTCTAATGTGTCCAATACGGAGAGCAGGAAATGAACACACTGAGCGAAAGATGAAGGAAGATGTAGGCTTAACTCCCGAAACTATCTGGGATTGGGTATTTCTGCACAGATGCATCTGAATCTGCTGTCACTTCATAGAAGTAGCCCCCCCCCCCCTTCCTACTGACTGCCCTTCCATTCACTCCATTCCCTTTACGCAACTATTTCACACTTCAAGTTGAGCAGATTGTGGTGTACATTTCACTTTAAAATCATGTGATAATCGACATATTACGTCGAATAAAGACATACCATCGTTTAAATTTATTTTTTCCAGGATTGTTTTTTCGTAAAAACCTTTTTCGCTTTTTAGGCAGCTTCTTTCCTCTACCGCCATCAGTTCTAGAGAATCTTGTGTTTTACTTTTAGTATCTTACTTCGTAATGTAATTTCTGAAAGATCACATGGATAATTATCCAACACCTACTTTCAAGACATTACACATTTCCTTCAGGCGATTCTCGAAATCCTTAGCCATCTTATATTTACTATGTCATGGGTGTCCCATAAAAATCTTGATATTCTTTTCTGAACCTTAAAAAATTTTTCTGGCGGTCCCTTTACTACTCTGATTCACAATCTTCTCAATAATTATTTCTTCCTTAGATGTCCTTCTTCTCTCACATCTTAAATTTGATTTATGTACAAACATTTCGCCCTCTCCATCTTGTCGTGTGGACTATCAAGTTCCGAATCAATATTGTTTCGTGCTTGGTTGTGGCAACTTCATTTGAGAAACTAAACTGGTCAAAGCAATTAGGGGATCAGTTGAGAAATCTAGGTCCTGAAATATTATCATCGGCTGAATGAACTAAATTGGTTCGACATCTTTCTGTCGGTTCTACGGAATGGAGGTAACAACATAACGAAACCGAGGTAGCAGTAATAACAGAAAGTTGCATATGAGTGCATAGAGAATTGGTTTTCACTTGTGTTTACCAAACGGATTACACAAGCAGTTGGGTTAAGATAGTGTAGTGAGCAGGTAGTACAATGCAACAACAACATAACTTACCCGAAGCTATGGCATTGGGAACCACTGGATGCGGGACAGACAATTTAGAGAGGTAGCTGCAGCTGTTGGAGTGTCCCAAAGTGAAATTTCCAGGACCTAGACGCGATTTCCGACAACAAGAGCCGGTAAAAGAAGGCAAGGTCATCCACGGGTAACATCAGCAAGAGATGACCGTTATCTCCGGTTAATCCGTCAAGACAGGGGGATGAACGCAACTCAGCTTCAACACATCCTCTAGTCAGCAACAGGAGGCACAATATAACGCAAACGGTCCGAAATAGCCTTCGGTAATGTGGCCTTTACGCACGGAGGTCTAGGGTGTGTGTCCCATTAAAACGACAGCACCGTTTAGCCCGCAAGTAACTGAGCTGAGGAACTTCGGTACTGGAGTCGTAACGATCGGCGTTATGTTCACAGATGAGTCAAGCCGGACGATTGCCGTTCCCTCGAGAGAACGTGGAACTCGGAACAATCCTGCTTATGTGCAGGAAACATCACCTTATCATGGAGGCGAACGAATGGTGTGGGCAGATCAGTAATGGCGGATGTACGGAACTTTATGTCGTTCAGCATGGCGCACTTTTTGACTGGTCAGAGGTATAGAGACCAGATATTTCAACCCTTTGTTGTGCCATACGCTGGTGCCATAGGAGATGGGTTGCTTCTGGTGGACGGTAACGCTCGTCCCCACAGAGCTGCACTGATGGACAACTATACCTGAAACTGAGTCAACTGAACAAATGGAATGGCCAGATTGAGCGTGTCTGGGATACACGTGTCAGACGCATTGCAGTCAGACTAGCATCTCCCACAACGGTTGCAGAGCTGGATGTTGCACTCGTGGAAGAATAACCCTCAAGAGCTGATTGATAACCTCATACTGTACATACCACGTAGGTGTGCAAAAGGTACTGGCCGAGGTGATCACACACCATATGAGAGGGCAACTGTTATGATATCCCTATGGTGGCTCGCTCTAAGTATAGGCCTACGCCTTGGAAATTTCGAGAGTTGAGAGATGAAAATATCGTACTGTATCACACACAAATTACAATTGTGACCAATATCTGAATAAAATACCATGTGTATATGAAGCAGTTAGAGCGAACAGACTGAGATGGTGGGGTCATGTTACACGCATGGGACAAGCAAGGTTACCTAAGAGACTCATGAGCTCGTCAGCGGAGGGTAAGAGGAGTCGAGGTAGATCAAGAAGAAAGTACTTAGATTCGGTGCAGAATGATTTTGAAGTAAAAGGCACAACATCAGACGAGGCATCAATGTTAGCATTGAATCATGGAGGAATTTTATTAAAGGTGCTATGCTCCAGACTGAACGCTGAAAGGCATATTCAGTCTCTAATGATATGATGATGATGATGGTGTATATTACGTATGATACTGTATTTCACCTGATACCCTAATTGTTTTGAGCACTGTACGTTCAAGTAATCTCTTGCTTTGCAGTGTCTGCTACTGCAGTGACAACTTTTATGTAATATCAGTTATCTGTGTTGCAGGTGCAAATTGCTTAGTGCATTTCAGTTATCCGATGGCTGCCAGAAAAATAAATTCGACCGACTCCGTTCGTGTTTAATTTTGCAGATGTGTACTACAGGAGTCTATATATAAGCTTCAAATTTCAAATTACTGTCGCTGCCAATAAATGTGTTGAAAGTTATAGCAGTATTAGTTAAGAATCTTTGTGGCAGATTACATTTGTGTATTGTTCTCGAACATAATATCTTTATCGTGTTAAGAAAAATTAACAAAATAAATCTTACGAATTTTATGCGAAAGGCTTGTATCACGGTACCACATATATTCATCGATTAAGTTTCCAAAACAAATGTTTACAGAATATATAAGTATAGAGTATAGTATTGCTTATTTATTAAGAATCGGTTTCAGTGTTGGGCTATCTTCAGGGTGACAGCACATGAAGCCTCGCAATTCCTGTGCCACTCTACAAAATCTTGGATAAAAACCCTGAAGATGGTCCAACTTTCGGTTGAAACAGGTTGGTTATAAATAACATAATATAAAGCACTAGACTGGTTTTTATATATTTAATTATCGTAAGAGCGTTGTTATAAAAAAGTTTCCACAAACATATAAATGTTAACATGTTCAAAGATATTTCAGGTTTGTAGCCGGTCGTCGTAAACATCATTTCACAATATTCCAACTAGACAGCGCCAATTACCTTCATAGAAGCCAACAAAGACTGATCGAGACTTTTGTTTTGCCATCTTAACCAAATAGGCAGGCTTTCATAGGCATCAGCGTCACTCTACGGCTGCGAGTACATACATATTTGTCGATTGGAAGTCATGTAATGAAAATGTGACAAAAGAAGGCTTATAAAACATTCACGGGTGAAGACTGAAAAGGAGCGATAAAACCACTCACAGTCTGAATAAAAACGGTGGCCTCGGTGGCTAAAACTGAATACAGACGTTAAAACAGAGCACTGAACGGTGACTACAGACGGATACATGATAAAAGACAAAACAACACTTGTTCTGCCGGTGTCCAGCGGTTGCATCAGTATTAAAAACGAATGAACACTGCACGAAGAAGTTTTTTTCTGTTTTAGCACTTTTTATACCCACCCCTCAGGGGGATGGGCGAGCTGTTTTAGTGCCTGCATCGCACTTTCCAGTCAGGGAGATGGTGGCTTTTTTTTTTTTTTTTTTTCCTTTAATACATTGTATTTAAGGCTTGCTTTAGGTGCTCTTTCTTCATTTGTTGAACATTCATAATTTAATAAATTTATACATTCATTTTACAATTTAAATTTAACAAAATAATTGATCATGATTTAGAATTTTTGGTTCTCACAATTCGGGTGCTAGTTATTTAAGTACAGTTAAGATTAAAGAAACCATTTACAATATATATATATATATATATATATATATATATATATATATATATATATTTTATTACATTATATATATAAGAAGTTATTTGATTTTAGTCTTCTATATACTGTTGAGGTTTGAAGATTTAAAATATGGCATCAGGCCAATAGGGCGTGTTGCCGCAGTAGTTTTGACGTAGATACTTGGGGTACTTATGTCTTCTTGTATTGTCATTCATTCTGTTGGCCACCAGCATTATCATAACCCTTACTTGCACTATGGGGGGGGGGGAGGGGGAATTGGTCTGTAATTACGTGGTATGACTGTGTTTTGGATGTGGGCGTAGTGTGTGTGTGTGTGTGTGTGTGTGTGTGGAGTGTGTGTGTGTATTTTTGTAGATACGCGTGCTTGGGTGCAATAGCGTTTTCAGTAAGTTGCAGTCTGAGTTGGCTGAGGAGATCTGTTTCATTCCATCGTTCTTTTTGTTTCTTTCGCCTGTCATGTATGTGTGTGTGTTCGCCTATGTGCGTATTTGTTCATGTCATGCTGCTTCCTGCGTATGTCGAGGTTTATTGCCTAATGTCTAGGAGTGTTGGTGTGATTGTGTTGGCCGCTGTGGAGTGGCCGTCCGCATTGAGACGCTATGCTTCTATGCGCGAGGCCGTTCCCCGTCGGGGGTTCGAATCCTCCCTCGGGCATGGATGTTTGTACTGGCTTTAGTATAAGCTAGTTCAAAAGTAGTTTGTAAGTTTAGGAACTGATGACCCCGCAGTTGGACTTAAACATTTGAACATTTTTTGATTGTGTAGTTGATCAGGGGTGTAATGGTTAATGCTAGGTCTGGAAAAGTTCTGCTGGTGTTCTGGGCTACTGTACGCGATGGACTGATGTATTATTATTTATAGGGAGTCTAATAGTGCGTGGTCTTGTGGTCAGTAGGAATTCTAAGCCAGGCCTTTTTGTCAGGATGTGCTTTCCGTAGTTCATGCGGAGTTTACTGAGTCTAGTTTGTAGTGGTTCCACGTGTACTTCTCCGCTCCGCCTTATATTAGTACGCTGATGGTATTGCCGTGCAAGCGCATGCAGGTGGCAGAAGGACGACAGCTCCCACGCAGGTGGAATTTGCAAGCATCAACTGTCTTCGATATTGCCGCTCGCCACAGTTATCGGAGTGTTCTGGCGTCTTCGTCTAGATCAAATCTCGGAAACGACGGGATTCCACGTATTATTCAACTGGTAGCTGCTGTCACGGGTCATTAGATTTCCCGCAAAGCTTACTTAAACGGATCATTTTATAACGGAGTCCCAAAAGGATGTTGCTGTGGGCCGTTGGAAATAGAATGTTCCGCAACTGCAAAAAAATGTTACAAATGTTTGTTAAGCTTATGGGACTTAACTACGGGGTCATCAGTCCCTAAACTTACAAACTACTTATGAACTACTTACAAACTACGACGGCACAAATATCCATGCCCGAGGGGGGATTCGAACCCCCGACCGTAGTGGCCGTGCTGACCGTGACTGGAGCGCCTCAGTCACCTCGGCCACCGCGGCCGGCCCGCAACTGCACACTTGCTGGACTGCAGAAGGCGGGTGCAGCGTTCATGTTCTGTGCAACGTTCTTCCGCTGTGCATGTTATTTGTGCTGTGTAGGGCATACCACATTCGCGAGGCATTTTATAAATTCTCGCTTTCCGCAGAAACAAAACATCTTTCACAAATCTTAGACGGTTGACGGAAAATCACTTAACCTGAAAATTTTTAAGACTTCTTGTTATAGCTTTAGGGCGCGATCTGCTTTACATCTACAGCTACAACTTTAATAGAAAAAATGATGCCAAATATCGCTTTTTTTGCAATTTTTTATTTTTGCACAACCAGTTTCAGCAGACTAGCTGCCATCATCAGGTGCTCTACAAATGGCAGCTAGACTGCTGAAAGTGGTTGTGCAAAAATAAAAAGTTGCAAAAAAGCGATCTTTGGCATCATTTTTCTATTTCTTATTATTTTGAAGGAGTATTTCCAACAAAGGGAAGAAAAGTTAAGGATTGTTTATCCACTATCCGGATTCAACTGATAGACCCTATTAATTAAGTCGAGAATCCACTGTCTCTGAACACTGTCCTTAAACGTGCAAGCACTTTAGGTAGACTTTCTACATCCGACACGGTATGGGCCCTGCACACAATGGTGTAAGCACACTCATGGTTTCGGATGAGTGATGGAATCTTGAGGATTGTAAGTACAAATCAGTTTGTGATAAACAGAATGTCCCACAGAGCCAACCCTCTTCCGTTTAAACAAAACATCAAGAAATGAGAGACAACCATCTCTAATTCAATAGTAAATCGAATGTTCTCATGAATGGAGTTAAGATGATGTAAGAAACCCATTCATTTATCTTCTCCGCTTATCTGCTGATACATTTATCTCAGCTTAACACAATAGATTTACCATGAGGCGGTCGAAGTAATTGCAAATACATGCACCCATTTCAACATTTTACTATGGATATCATTCGGGTCGTTGTTTAACGATTAGGCTGTTACAAAATGAAATATGTTTAAGAATGTGGAATGTAGAAAAACCTGTAACTGCGCAATTGGTAGTAAATTAATGTTAAAAAATATTATCTGCACAGCTCTAAAAAGAAAAGTTAACTACAGTGGTACTCGAACTCGCGCCCATTGTGATCGTAAACCACCAGCGTATCCACGCAGCCAACGAAACCTATGTATGAAGCGCTTCGTTGTAGTAAATCTACAAAAGTAGAGTTCTTATACCCCAATCACTTCTGCGTGCACGACTGACGTTTTACAAAATAATGATAAGTGAGTTAAGATGTTCTGAATCTTGACATATACAGTATTCTAACTATTACATTGCTTCTGACGATGTAAACAGCGAGCCGAAGCTCCGAAGGCCGCTAGAATTGTCAACACTCCCACATCGGAACTAGGGCAATGATCTTGGACTTTAAATTATTCGGGTCGTGTAATCTTTTTGTCCTTCATTGTATTGGTGAAACATCGTGCTTCTGCTGGGTTAAGAGGGGTTGACTTGAGTATTTCGAACAGGTCCAATCAAATCGCGTGGTTATGGTATATCGCCCAAAATTTGCGACTGGATATGGGATTTCCTGTCAGAGAGGACACAGTTCGTACTAATCGATGGTAAGGCATCAAATAAAACAGAGGTGATATCGGGCGTTCCTTATTTACATAAACGATTTAGGGGAAAATCTAAGTAGCTCTCTTCGGTCGTTTGCAGATGACGCCGTCATTTACCGTCTAGTAAAATCATCTGAAGGCCAAAACCAACTGCAGAACGATCTAAATAAGATATCACTATGGTGTAAAATTGGCAATTGACTTTAAATAATGAGAAGTGTGAATTCGTCCACATGAGTACGAAAAAGCAATCCGTTAAACTTTGTTTACAAGATAAGTCAATCAAAACTCCACAGAATACCTAGGAATAACTATTACTTCATATTTAAATTGGAAAGAACACGTAGATATTGTCGAGGGAAAGGCGACCAGAGACTGCGTTTTATTGGCAGAACCCTTAAAAGATTCAACAGAACTACTAAAGAAACTGCATACACTACGCATGTTCGTCCATTTTAGGAGTGTTGCTGCCCAGTGTGGGATCCTTATCAGGTGGGTTTGAAGGAGGACATCGAAAAAGTCCAAAGAAGGGCAGCTCGTTTCGTATTGTCACGATACAGGGGAGACAGCGTTACGGAAATGATACAGGATCTGGGAAGGGAATCATTACAACAACGGCGCTTATCGCTGCGGCTTGGGCTACTTACGAAACTCCAATCGTCAACATTCTCCTACGAATGCGAAAATATATTGTTGACTCCCACTTACATAGGTAGAAATGATCATCAGAATAAAATACGAGAAATCAGAGCTCGAACAGAGAGATTCAGGTGTTCTTCACGTGCGCTATTCGAGAATGGAATGGGAGATAAAATAGTATAACGGTGGTTCGATGAACACTCTGCCAGGCACTAAAAATGTTGTTTGCAGAGTATCCCATGTAGATGTAGATGTAGAAAACGAAATTCAAAGGGGTGACTTATCAAATTATCAGATTCTCCTACATATAAACGCGAAATCAATCACCTGAAATTACGTTAGGCGTAAACAGTATCACACAAATTTTCTACTTACCTCATAAGTTGCCTCGCTGCTAAAACTGTTGTCAACTAGTGTTGTCTGAAGGCCATTTGTACATAAAGAAAGCGTTCGTTTGAGGTTCATCACGTAATGAGAGATTTTATGAAATTCTTAAATTCCACTTTTATTCATTTCACAATTTTTAAACTTGTCAATCATATAATAAAATTGACAATTATTGCTTTTCATGACCACTGCTCAATACCTACTCAAAAATATTAGCTGACGTATGCGACATATTGCCTCACATTAACTCAGTACTCAGTACTCGCTACCCACCACTCCCTGCTCAGCAGTGACTGCTGCTCAGGACGTACTGCCGCTGAGGCCCAGGCACGGTTTGTCCGCCTGTTTATAGGGCATTCTTGGAGAAATAACGTCATTTTACCAAAAAAATTCAAAAAAATTACAAAATGTTAACCCACAGTAGAAAACATAGTAAGAAATAATAAAGTTACAACCTTTGAAAAATTAGATTAATATGTTTTGTTTTAAAAAAACCTCATATTAAGTTAAATAACACTCATTTTCATAACGTTATAAAAGGAATACAAATTTTATGTCTGACATAATTATTATATACATTTCTAACACTTCAATTTTTTAATAAATTGAATTATTCTATTCTTAGAAAGTAAATCTAACCTAGTGATTATAGATAGAAATACCTTCTAAGTACCTCGGCGCGATAACTTCTGTCGCGCTGTGCGCCATATAAACAACTTATAACGGACGCTGAAAACTGACACAAATAAAAGCTTTTATATTATATTGAACATTCCTGTGTCTTGACAGAATTCGTAAGGTAAAGAATTAATCAGGATTACATAGTCAAAATTTTGTTTCAATTTTGGAAAATAGTTGCTGATGAACGTAATCAGGCCTTATTGTATACGAAGAATGTTTGATAATATCGACATTTCATAAGATGTATTACTTCTTTATCAATGAAGTTTCATCTTCTATAATACTTCACATACCACACATTTACCGAGAAGCGTCCTCAAAAATGTGTCTCTATAATGTCATGTTTCCTTCTGACCACTGATAACAATTACAAATGTTATTGACTCAGGCCTTGAATGAACTATAAATTATAAGAATGGAACGCGTACGTAAGCAATGTCCACTATATGTGCAGAAATTCTATATCCAATTCTTGAAGGACTATGTTCTACAGACTTAATATTGTCTTCTACTTCATCCACAGTCTGTTAATTTACACATTCAGATGCAATAGGACTCGTGGGTACTATACCAGTGTCATGCAGTGTATTGAACATACGAGTGAACACTCGTAAATCTGGTAGGATTAGGAAACCTTACGCCATGTTCTCTATAAGCAGCAGCGGAGAGTACACGCATACTCAGCATGTGTATTACCTGCGGCGTGTTTTCATGTTACAGTGTAGTAAACAAATCACAGTGAAAACTTCAAAGTAAACTAAAGCACAACTTGAACATTAATAGTTTACTGTTGAAATTCGATATAAATGCCCACAGCAAACGGTGTATCAAAAGAGGAAACGAAAATACATGGAACTCAGATGTATATCTGTACTCCATAAAACTGGATACATGTTATATGACTTTTAATGCAATGTCTCTGTAACTCCACTTCCTAAAATATTACTATTCCTCATCGAATATATTGCATCAACCTTTGTGCTAAAAACCTAAATCAGGTTAAGCACAATAATTTAAACACACCCGCTCAAAACAGATCTACATCCAATGTTAAATGAGAGAAAAATAAAAAATAAAAAATTTAAAATTAAATTTAAAAACTGTGAACTTGATCTTGAAGAAAAATACAGTGGGAGTGGCCTACCATTAAATATCACTAAGACAAATACAATAACAATATGTTTGTAGCTGGAATTATACTAGATGAGAAAATTAAGAATAAAAAATGTTCAAATGTTTGTATAGCTTATGGGACTTAACTACGGGCTCATCAGTCCCTAAACTTACAAGCTACTTATGAACTAGCTAACACTAAGGACGGCACAAATATCCATGCCCGAGGGGGGATTCGAACCCCGACCGTAGTGGCCGTGCAGAACGTGACTGGCGCGACGCAGTCCCCTCGGCCACCGCGGCCGGCAATTAAGAATATTTCCCAACAGAATAGCAATTTAATATATTCTACTAACCTGTAGAAACGCGAAGAACTATCTAAATGTTTCTTCCAAAACCAAAGAAAGTGAACAAAAGTGTAATACAGCTGAATCAAATAGCTCCTATAAAGTCTCCTAGCCTGTAGATAGAAAGATTAGCAGATACAGGAAGCTTGGAATAGAAATTTATTTTGCTGGAGAATGTCAAGGGAAATAGAAACATTCTTGTGATCAACTTGAACTTTAAACTGTAACGAAGAAGTATACATGCCAAGTACACAAGCATTTGTATGGTCCGATCATTGACATATAAGAAGCTGCAAATAATCAACATTCTTCATTCTTGGACCAGGAGCCAAGTGGTCATCAATGTCACTGGATACAACATTCCGGCAGGTAAGAATTACTCAACAATAGTACGATCAAAGTTGATCATGCGCTGTAACCCAGTGCCGGGATAATTATTTTACCTCTAATACATGAAGATGTCCACACAACACATCACCGATCTCTGCCAAATAGCCGCCCGCAGTGCCCGAGCGGTCTGCGGCGACCCAGTCACGGTCTGCACGGCCGCTGCGGTCGGAGGTTTGAACCCCCCCCCCCCCCCCTCGGGGATGGATGTTTGTGCCGTCTGTTGTATAAGATAGTTCATTAATAGTTTGTAAGTTTAGGGACCGATGACCCCGTAGTTCCATAAGCTCTACAAACATTTGAACATTTTGAATCTGCCAAATACCTTATGGCTGCTTCTGTGTCACCCATATCTCACCGGAGAGTATTGTTACCTTCAAACATTTGCCCTGTTTGCTTGGTTGCCCACCAATGTCAACAAAGTTGTAAGTCACACAGCATATAGTCTTACCTGACTTAATAAAAGCCGGCCGCGGTGGCCGAGGAGACTGAGGCGCTCCAGTCACGGTCTCCACGGCCACTACGGTCGGGGGTTCGAATGCCCCCTCGGGCATGGATATTTGTGCCGTCTTTAGTATAAGGTAGTTGATAAGTAGTTTGTAATTTTAGGGACTGATGACCCCGTAGTTAAGTCCCATAAGCTTAACAAACATTTGAACATTTGAACTTAATAAAAGAAGAACAAAAGAAGTTGAGCCTTAAGAGTTATACTCATAGTTTAAACATCTGAGGCAAGTTACGAACTGCTAATATTATGGAAAGGTACTAATATGGGGATTCCGATATTTTTATATGGAGCAGCATGAAGGGTCATGCATGTTACTGTATGTGTT
This sequence comes from Locusta migratoria, assembly GCA_026315105.1. Taxonomy (NCBI): domain Eukaryota; kingdom Metazoa; phylum Arthropoda; class Insecta; order Orthoptera; family Acrididae; genus Locusta; species Locusta migratoria. Next base: position 314,743,845 of record CM048745.1, read on the forward strand.
TCCTATCGTATTGTGACTCCTGCATCTTAAAAAAATGTTCAAATGTTTGCATAGTCTACGGGACTTAACTACTGGGTCATCAGTCCCTAAACTTACAAACTACTTATGAACTACTTACGAACTAGGACGGCACAAATATTCATGCCCGAGGGGGGATTCGAACCTCCGACCGTAGTGGCCGTGCAGACCGTGACTGGAGCGCCTTAGTCCCCTCGGCCACCGCGGCCGGCCCTGCATCTTATAATGATAATATCCTGCAATGGCATGCGTGCCTTTTTTCATTATGGATTTTAACCTGTATTCGTGCTTATGAACGATAACGTTCAGTCATACAGGGCTTGATTTGCAGATGAGTACCTCATAACATGTTACCATTGCATAACTACTGTAGTCACATTGCTACTAGGACTTGGATTTGATTCAGTGTCGTGTGTTATTTTACTTTCAAAGCAGCACAATTCCTGAACTTCATTTACGGCATGATCTTCAATTATGATGTTGAGTTTATAGTTATTTTCATTTCTGCTACGTGTCATTACCAATTATGTTTCATGGAGTCTGGAAGCGGTATGGCAGGTTGACGTTGCTCAGATACCTAAACTGTTAGTAGAATACTCGATATAAACGAGGGTACGTGTGCAGATCAGCCAAATTTTGCACAGAGCTAGTAACCTGATAGATTCTAGTCATCGTTCGCTTCCACAGGGTGATTCAGAGTGGGATCAGTCTCAGCGAGTTATCGTCACCATGCGGTGTTTTTGTTGGCCACCTATCCTCCGCTCGTTACAGGTCGAAGAGCCAACAGCGGAATATTATTTCTGCCGCAGAATTTTCCCACTGTTACTTCTACTGTGCTGTTTTCCACACCTTGATCAAAATATCTTCAGACAAAGTATAGTCAAAACAAAACAGTATTAATGTCCTCGTTACGAATGAACTCGCTACTCAAAGAAAGATTGCTGATATCACACGTTAGTCAACCTCATTTATTTTACATTTATTTGTCCTCATAATCAATCTATGACAATTTATCAGTTCAAGAAACTATTTCCGGAAAATAAAATATTTTTGTCACACTTTGACCACATCACATTGAAGCATGATGTAGTTGTGTTGTGACGTGACAACGATAATGTTGGTGTAAAATTACATTTTTGAAAGATTTCCTTAGATTCGATTATGGCAGTTTAATCTTTCGATAGCAATCTCTTAATGAAGATAATTACCGATCTTGTATCTTTTACATAATAAAGTAAATTAAAATAATGTGTTACATGCTGAACTTTACGTACCTATCAATCCAACGTACCGCTCGATAAATTTGCTTGAATTCTCCCCTAAGTTGTGCCCATACTTGGACACATACTTATCTTTAGGCAACAGTGACTAACAGAGAAGTGCTCCTGTAAAAGGCAGGCTATGCGAGAAGCTTAAAATGGTTGCCACAACGAAACCCTGTCACGGAGTTTGGTAGAAATCCTAAGAATTTCTGGTTGTATGTAAAGTATACTACCGGCATAACATAATCAATACCTTCATTACACGATAGAAATGGTGATGCTACTGATGACAGTTCTGCTAAACCAGAATTGCTTAACACGGGTTTCCGAAATTCTTTCACTAGAGAAGAGGATGCTAATACTCCAGAATTCCTATCAAGAACAGCTTCCAGCATGCCTAATTTAGAAGTAGATATCTCTGGAGTAATAGAACGAATCACAAAAGTAAGTCTCCCGGTCCCAACTGTATACCAGTTAGGTTCCTTTCCGAGTTTGCTGATGCAATAGCCCCATACCTAACTATCATATACAACCGCTCGCTCAGTGAACGTCCCGTACCCAAAGACTGGAAAGTTGCACAGGTCACTACAGTATTCAGGAAAGGCAATCGGAGTGGACCGCAATATTACAGGCCTATATCATTGATGTCGGTTTGCAGCAGGATTTTAGAACATATATTTTCCTCAAATATTATGAACTACCTCGAAGAGAATGATCTATTGTCCCACAGTCAACACGGATTCAGAAAGTATCATTCCTGTGAAACACAGCTAGCTCTTTACCCACCTGATGTGATGAGCGCTATCGATAAATATCAAATAGATTCCGTATTTCTAGATTTCCGGAAGGCTTTGACACTGTACCTCACAAAAGATTTCTAATCAAACTGTGTGCTTATGGAAAAATGTCACGGTTGTGAGATTGGATTAGCGATATCCTGTCAGAAAGAACACAGTAGAACAGAAGTGATATCTGGCGTTCATCAAGGAAGTGTTACAGGGCCCCTGCTATTCTTATTTTTTATAAACGATTTAGGAGATATTCTGAGTAGCTCTCTTAGACTGTTCGCGGATAATGCTGTTCCTTATCGGTTAGTAAAGACACCAGAAGACCAAAAGCAACTGCAAAATGATTTAGACAAGATATACGCATGGTGCAAACATTGGTAATTAACCCTATAATAATAAGTGTGAGGTCACCCATATGAGGACTAAAAGAAATTCGTTAAAATACGGTTATACGATAAATCAGTGAAACCTACAGGCCGTCAAAATACCTGTTGTGGTCTTCAGTCCGGAGACTGGTTTGATGCAGCTCTCCATAATACCCTATTCTGAGCAAGCCTCTTTAACTCCACATAAGAACGGCAACCTACATGTGTCTGAATCTGGTTACTCTATCCATCTCTTGGTCTTCCTCTACGGTTTTCACCCCACACACTTCCCTCCAACGCTAAATTCACGATTCCTTGATGTCTAAGAATGTGTCCTAAGAGTTAACAATTACGAAGAACTTAAATTGGAAAGTACACATATAAATTATAAGGAGGGAAGGTGAACCAAAGACTACATTTCACTGGCAAAACATTAAAAAAAAACAGTTCTACTAAAGAAATTGTCTACATTACACTTGTGCGTCATATTTTGGAGTATTGTTGCGGATTGTGGTATCCACTCCAAATGGGACTGACAGACGATTTAGAGGAAGTTCAGAGAAGGGCAGATCGTTTTGTATTATCGCGATGTAGGAGAAAGAGAGTGTCACGGAAATGATGCACGAATTGAGGTGGAAATTATTAAAAGAAAGGCGTTATTTGTTGCGGCAAGATTATTTGCGAAATTTCTTTCACCAGTTTTCTCTTCTGAATGCGAACTTATATTGTTAGTACCCACTTACATAGGGAGACATGAACATCATAATAAAATGAGAGCAGATCGAAAACAAAAAGATTTTGGTGTTCCTTTTTCCTGCGAGCTATTACAGAATGGAACTATAAAGAAATATGGTAAAAGTAGTTTGATGAACCCTCTGCCGTACACTTCATTGTAGATAGATGTAGATAGATAGGCAGGCAGAAGCGTACCAACGCGGATTCTTTAAACACTATTCGGACAATAACCCCATACTTGTTGGCTTATCTGTCAGTAATTAACGAAGTTTTTCGAGTGCTGATCCCTTTCTCTGATATTTAATTCTCGCTGTTTTCACTGATAGCTCACTCGACTGATAACATTTTGAATACAATTGCAACAGTTTGTGTTAAATGACAACCGCGTATGGATATACTCTCATTTACCGCGAGAACTCGTCTGTTGGCACGAAGAACAGCAAAATTTCTACACCTCGCTTTGCAACATATTACGATTCAAATAACTTAGATTTTTGTGTGCACGCAATCGTTAGTATTTGAAACTGATTTACAGTCATACATACATGCTGGATTGCCTGTTTAACTTGTGGAAATAGAGCGAGTAATTGAGAAAAAGGAACGAAATGATACCTGTAACTTTTGGCGGTATGGCGGTTTATATCCGCGTCTATCCCTATACATGTACATTTTCTATGGTTTTCCTAAATCGCTTAAGGCGAATATTAGAACGGTTGTTTTGGTAAGGCACGGCGCACTTCTTCCTCCAGTATGATGTTCTGCCCCTAATTATCTCGCCGTAGATGGTAAGTTAAGCCTTAAACATTTCAGTTTTGCTACCTTAAAGTTAGATATCTTTTGATTTTCTCTTTTGATACCTATTTCCATACAACAAAATGAATGATGAAAAAATACATGGCTGTATGACACTTAAGCGTTATATTGAGAAAGAAACGTATTACAGTGAAAGGGTATGCTGCAAGAAGTCTTCCTTTTGTGCACAGAAAGCTAGAGGTCAAGGTGACTAGTGTCAAATGGAGCTGGTTCCGCAACAAAATACACTTGAAGTGAACAAGTGTATGTGTGTGTGTGTGTGTGTGCGCGCGCCATCTGCGAACAGCTACGTTTCAGTGTGGTGGCGTTATGCATTAGAACACTTGAAAGAGGTATGTTAGTGGGGTTCTACATCTACATGGATACTCTGCAAGTCACAATGAAGTGCATGGCTGAGGGTGCATCGCACCACTTTCATGTTATTTCTTGTAGTTCTATACTCTAATAGTTCGCGGGAAAAAAGAACACCTAAGTCTTTCTGTTTTCGTTGTAATTTATCTTATTATGATGATCATGTCTCCTTATGTAGGTGGGTGCTAACAAAATATGATCGAATTCTAAAGAGAAAGTTGGTGAAAGAAATTTCGCAAATAGATTTCGCTGCAACAAATAAAGCCTTTGTTTTAATGATTTCCACCGGAACTCGTGCATCATTTCCGTGACACTCTCTTCACTATATCGCAATAATACAAAACGAGTTGCGCTTCTCTGAATTTTCTCTGAATCGTCCGTCAGTCCTACCTGGTGTGGATCCCACAATGCGCAGCAATTTTCCAAAATAGGACGCACAAGTATAGTGTATTCAGTTTCTTTAGTAGAACTGTTTTATCATCTTTCTCCCAATGAAACATAGTATGTGGTTCGCATTCCCTACTATATTTTCTATGTGTGTTTTCCAATTTAAATTGTTCGTAATTGTCACTCCTAGGTATTTAGTAGAATTGACGGGCTGTAGGTTTGACCGATTTATCGTGTAACTGAAATTTAACGGAATTCTTTTAGTGGCCATATTGATGACCTGACACTTTCCATTATTAAGAGCCAATTGCTAATTTTTGCACTGTGCTGATAGCTTATCTAAATCATTTTCCAGTTGCTTTTGATCTTGTTATGACTTTACTAAGCTAAATGACAGCCAGTCTGTCAGTATTTAGCAGAAATGTACGAGGCGCATACAGAAGTTTTAATTTTTTTTTTAAAGTCTACCTAGTTACATAAAAACTTTATTGGCAACACGTACTCTACTGTTTCAGTCATATTTCAACATAGTCATAAAAGGAACTTGAAATTCAAATGTTTGTAAATCTAAGTGACTTAACTACGTTGATAATTAGTCCCTAGGCTTAGAAACTACGAACATAACTTAAAGTAACTTATGCTAACGACAAAAGAAACACTCATGCCCGACGGAGGACTCTAACCCCCGTCAGCGAAAGGCTGCACGCACCGCACCAAGTCGCCTTATTGCGCACAGCTATTCTGCCACGGCTCAAAGATTTACAAACATTTGAACATTTTGTGAATGGAACGGGCTTGACGCTCGCCTACAGCTCTTCGTCGTCAAAACGTAACCGGAGGGCAGGAAAGTCTTGAGATGCAAGAAGCGATGAAAATCGCTGGGAGCAAGAGCAGCACTGTATGTTGGATGACCAAACAGTTCCCAAGCGAACTTTTGCAAAACAGTCTGCTGTGCCCCGAGCCGTACAGAGGATGAGCATTGTCAAGGAACAGCAATCACCGAAACCTTTCTGAAGGTATTTGTGTGGAGTGTTGCTTTGTACGGGAGTAAAACTTGAACGATAAATTGTTAAGACAGGAAGAGGGTAGAGGCTTTTGAAATGTGGTGCTACAGAGGAATGCTGAAGATTACGTGGGTAGATCGCGTAAGTAATGAAGACGGAGTGAACAGAATTGGGGAAAAAAGGAATTATTGGCATACCTTGACTAAAGGAAGGGGTCGATTGGTAGGACACATTATTAGACTTGAAGGAATTGTAAATTTAGTATTGGAGGGAAGTGTGTGGGGTAAAAATCACAGATGGAGACCAAGAGACGAATGTACTGAGCAGATTCAGACAAATGTGTGTTGCCATTATTATGAGTCTTGCTCAGGATAGAGTGGGTGGAAAGCTGCTTCAAATCAGTCTCCGGACTGAAGACCACCACAACAACAAAATGTTTGTAATCCTAAGGGGTCAAACTGGAAGGATCATTGGTCCCTAGACTTACAAACTACTTAAACTAAATTACGCTAGGGACAACACAAACACAGACGGGAATGGCCGCTCGGTCTAAGGCGTCTTGACACGGCCTGCGCGGCCGTTCCAGCCGGAGGTTCGAATTCTCCCTCGGGCATGGGAGTGTGTGTAGTCCTTACCATAAGTAAGTTACTAGGGCTTTGAAGTTTTAAGCGCAGCACATTTGTATCTTATACAATGAGTTTTGCATAGTAGTATGGCGAAATATGTCAGGCAATAGGGTGCTTGAATGTCACGTCGCTGATAGCGGTTCGATCCTATCTGTGAGGAAAATTTGTTTTTTTATTATTTGTTTTAAAAATTTTCTGACCGTTAGACAGTTTGTATACACACAGTAGGCCAACAGCTATAATCTGTTTTTCCATTAAGAAAACGGTTCCTCGAATTTGCAATATCCCCTAACTTTGTATTCCATTTGTAATGGCAATAGTATGTAATTATTTAATTTACCTACTTAATTAATTTTATTTAAAATTTTTTATAATATTTGAAACAAATAAAAAAAATAAAATGTTTTCTCAGAGTGTGATCTAACGCTGTTCATTTACTCGGCAGGGAAGCTATTAGCTATTTCGCTTAACTACTGTACATACCTCTGTGATAAGTATATAAGATACATACGTAATGTGCATAAAAGTGTAAGGCGACCTGGACGTGAACGGGCTGCATTTTCATACCTTGCTTTCAGTGTACGCAACTCTTGATCTACAACGCGAAGGAAGTTCCGATTTTGTACCAACACTGAATGACTTTAACTCAAGCTGTAATAGGCACTCATTGAAATATCTGTTATAGTTTAAGAATTACAATATTTTGTGTAACACATGTTTTTATAATACACGTTCGCATTCTGGAACCATTTTGTGGTGGATCGTCAGTTCAAAATGTTCAAATGTTTGTTAAGCTTATGGGACTTAACTGCGGCGTCATCAGTCCCTAAACTTACAAATTACTTATGAATTAACTTATACTAAAGACAACACAAACATCCATGCCCGAGGGAGGATTCGAACTCTCGACGGGGAACGGCCTCGCGCATCGGAGCATAGCGCCTCAATGCGCTCGGCCACTCCGCCGCGCCCATCAGTCTAATAGCATTTACACTGTGGCAGGCTGCTGTCAAGATTCGTAGAACACATTATGCTTCTTGTTTTGTAGTTTGGAGTATATCTGAGGAGACAGAAAAACTCTCATTACATTTCGTTATTTTTTTTGTCCTCAAATTACCATTAAAATTACATACAGAATGACAAACATAGATCATTACTGCAATTTATTACGCATAATACAAAGATACTGTCCCATTCTTCAATTGGGAGAAATTTAGTGAACTTATCTGAAACCATTATGAAGATATAGGTACCTAATGTTCCGAAAATGTAGTTTCGAAAAAATGAGTAAAGAATGTTCACCATATGCCTTTTCCAGAACATGCCAGTGGCATAATCTTACTGGCCAGCTGCTTCCTTTTCAGGAGTCTTTTCCTCACTCTACACTCCTATGGCAGTCAGAACAGCTATCATATAATTTCCTGTTTGGATGCCTAATTTGTCCATTACTGTTGTCCCGCTAATTACAACATCACCGAAAGGATAACAGCATCCACCACACCTATTTTGAGTACTGTCCATCCAACGAACACTGTTTTCGGTACTCGTTGCCACACGCAGCTGTTGAAACATTCATTAGGATTTTGTGTACGGCCATTCAGACACTTGCTAAGTAATTTTTTATCTTTATTGTTTCTATGACTGTGGCAGGCATGCAATGTCTAAGGTGATATTCCTTGTCTGAAGCATCAGCGTGGCCAGTGTGCAGACATTTGTTCAAAGAGCGTTTAAGGCTATAACAACTATTTAAAAGTAAATAAACGACACACTTTTGGAAACGAAAGAAAAATTTTTTTTTCCGATTTTTCAATCGTTTTCACGTCCAGGTCCCCTTAAAGCTCTTTTTTCGGAATTTTCTAGATAGTCCGCTTTGATACTTGTGAGTGGACACCCCTGACGTGTACTACTAACATGCAAAGTCTCATTCCGAACTGAATCTCTGTACCTCCTGAGGATATTAAAAAGAGTAATTATACACCATTATCTGCTGTGGGTCATGCTCATACCTAGAGACTACAGCCCCATGGCCATTCATCAGGACGTGCTACCACTGTCATCGACGCCAATAAGAATTATTGTATCGAGAAGAAGAGAGGAGCAATGCAAGCCATTATTCGTGAAATTAAGTGGCTTTCTTGGCCGGGAGAACCCTTGCGGGATTGTTCGGCCGCCTTAGTGTAAGTCTTTCTAGTGACGCCGCGTGGACGACTTACGTGCCAATGATGATGAGATTATGATGATTAGGACAACACACAACACCCAGTCCCCTGCCGGGAATCGAACCCGGGCCGCTGCGCGGTAGTCAGCGACGCTGGCACTGAGCTACGGAGGCGGAAATTCGTGAAATTGAAACTAACGATACAGCCATCATGTTTTTTCATAACTTCTATGTAGTATGGAAAACCAAAATTCCTTTAGCAAGAAGCGCGTGATATGACAACTGTATGTTCCTTTATACATAACAAGTGATCCGCATACAGCTGCAGATTGTAGCACATCATCAGGTGTACATAAAAATTAAAAGTTAGTAAAGAACATAGCAAAGAAAATACGCACACCCGTCATAACTAAAACTATTGTTTATCGTAGGACGGACAGTCTTTGAATTGCGAATCATGGTTTTAACTATGACTGTTGGGCAAAGTTTCTTGGCCATGTTGTTTCTGTGTATTTTGTCTACGTCCGCTGTCAGTCTTATGATCCCATACCGACCAGCAGTATTCTAGCAGAGGATGGACAAGCATGGTGCAGGCAGTCTCTTTACTGAATTTAATGATTCTTCTTATTGTTCTGCCAACAGAGCACAGTCTTTAATTCTTCACAACAATATAATCAATGTGGTCTTTCCAATTAAAGCTCGGTCGGGGGTTCGAATCCCCCCTCGGGCATGGATATTTGTGCCGTCCTAGTTCGTAAGTAGTTCATAAGTAGTTTGTAAGCTTAGGGACTGATGACCCCGTAGTTAAGTCCCATAAGTTCTACAAACATTTGGACATTTTTCAATTAAAGCTGTTCGTAATTTTAAATCTTACGTGAAGTTTGTGCGTCTTATTGTGTAACTGAACTTTCTGCAGATTTCTTTTAGTACGTACTAGCTGTAAACCCGGCGTTACCCGAGTGTTTATTTATCCTACACTCTCGTAGTCCACATCCCCTTCCCCCCTCTTTCTGCATCCACCTCTTTCACTCCCTTCTCTCTGTTCGTTTTCACCTTTACCTCTCTCCGCAAAGCCGGCCGCGGTGGCCGAGGTGACTGAGGCGCTCCAGTCACGGTCAGCACGGCCACTACGGTCGGGGGTTCGAATCCCCCCTCGGGCATGGATATTTGTGCCGTCCTAGTTCGTAAGTAGTTCATAAGTAGTTTGTAAGTTTAGGGACTGATGACCCCGTAGTTAAGCCCCATAAGCTTAACAAACATTTGATTTCTCTCCGCAAAGTTTTCTGCAAGGTACCCTCTGCCATATACTATACAAACATTTATGTTCCCAGCGATATTCTTCTTGGTTTAAAGGTCATGTGTGCAAAACTTCATTGGAGAAAAACTATATATTTTGTAAAATTCCGTAAGTTAAGTATTCTTCACCTGTTTATAAATAAGATTGGAAACTGATGAAGCAATGTCATTAATAAACGTTTTAAATGAAAACTCAGAGCTGGAAACAAGAAAGACCCAGTTTTTTATGATGTTGTCAACGATGTAAGGGGGGATATCGTAATGAATGAAGCTAACAGGCTCTATTTATTCTCTTATATGTATTTTTTGATGTATTTGTATTTCTGTATTTTCCCTTGGAAATGGATGTCGATGTTTTGCAATGTTATTTCACTTACCATACTAAGTTGACCAAAAACATGCCGTATAAACTTTGTATAGGCCATCTATAAAATTTAGCGTTGTTGTTTTCTCAATTCTGAAATCAAACGATAACTTTCCAACAGGATGCTATGTTTTTCAAACTCATGACAAGTTTTTACATCACGGATTGTAGCTCGTAGCCTGTTTCACAGCTAGATATTGGGCTATGCGAATTGACGTGACGAACATTGTGAATAGACAGTGAAGTGACGTGACGGCCAGTGTGAATTGGCCTGAACAACGCTAATGGCACTGCATGGAGCCCGGAAGAGGCGAGAAGTTCAATAATCCTCAGTCAGCATATTAGCCACTGGCCAACAACTCATTGTCGGTGCATTCGTTGTTTTCCACTAAGTAGACTTTCTGCTACGTTTTGGTGGCCTGTACATTACGAAAAGTTTGCGAAACCTTACATTTTCTTGTCTTTCCAGTTTAGTCGATTTCTTCACATAGTAACTTAATAATACGAAGGGGGTCGAAAGGAAAAGCTCCGGAACGACACTGTGCATATAATTTAAATATTTATCCGAAAGTAAACACCAGAGACTGAGCACATCTATCCCTCCGTTTAACGATCCGAATGATTCCTTGTTCCCAGAATTCCTGTGGCTGTGATAAGAGTATGTCTTCTACTGTGTCCTTCAGTTCCTCGTCCGACTTGAAGCACTTCAGCTTAGGATGTAATTTTGGAGGACCGTACAGATGGAAGTTGCAGGGCGACATGTCCGGGTTGTAATGCGATTGCTCAAGCTGCTCCTACTTGAACTTGGCCAGTACACTTTGTGTGATCTTGTGTGGACGCGCGGTATCACGCAGCAGGATCGCTCCCGCCGTGAGCAGCACACGCCGTTTGTTCTTGATGGACTTGAGCAGGCTACGGAGTGTATCACAGTAGACTTGCGCATAATGGTTCGTCCGATTCCAGTGACGGCTGAGCGGCGTGGTTTGCGCATGCAGGTGGAGGGAGAAGTTCCCCCACCTAGCTGCTTCACGCGCTTGCTACTTGAGCCGCTAACGATATCACGCAAACCAAAAGAAACAGTTTGTGAATAATTTCTCGCGTTTAAGTTTAGGGTTATCTCTATATCTTGGTATTATGGAATTTATTAGTCAGATATTGCAGAGTGCAGAATACTTCAAAACAGAAATTTTGTAGCACTGAACTATGTAATCTAGCAGGCAGACGCTCACCTCCAAATGGCTCTCATCAGCAGAAGGCCAACACGTGATTTTTAATCCGGCTGCGCGCCCTCTCGCTGTTGCTCGTCGGTCTTGGAAAAAGAATCCAACGAACTAAGAAGCGAGGTACGTTTGGCATAATAGTTCGCGATCGGTAACGCATGTTTTAGTTCGCAGCTCGGCCGCGAAGTACGTCGCTCTTTATAGTTTGTCCGCTCTTTTTGGCTTTTGCTACCGCTACTAAAAGAGCTCTTTCTTTTGTTATGACAGCTTTTTTTTAATATAATGACCAGTGTTTCCCAAGCGTGTGCTATTATCCGTATTTTTGTGCAATTAAACATCAAATACTTAAGCAAATAAACCAGTTATTTAGACGAATGGATGATACAATGGTATTCAACTACTTTGCATACAGAGTACGCGTAGTATTTTATTTTTAAAATGGATTTCTGGCAGAAGGGGATCACACGTTTCTGCGCGCTACCGCGTCCTCACGCTGTTCCCCTTCAGTCTTCGGAAAAGGAGCGGACAAACTAAGAGGCGAGGGATCTGCGAACTAGTTCGTGTAGTTCGCCTGTGAGAGCGCCCTTCCGAACTAGTTCGTTCGCGAACTACACAATATATCACAGTGCACGTCACTTTTAATGATTTTTTCGTGCTCGAGGAAATCGATGAGTATCGGACCTCGGACGTCGGTGTGCATAATATTTTTTTCTCTCAGTTTCCTGTATATAAACGATTCTGGGACCAGAAATGACATTCATATTCTTACTTGTCACAAATATTTAACCATTTTTTCCGAATATGTCGGGACTTCCGAGGTCGTAATGAACCAAGAACCTAACAATAGAACTTAAATAATAATTCATAACTTGTCATAAATACATCCTCTTTATTTCTGAAAATTATGTGATAATATTGAACTAAAAGGGAACAGCCACTGTGCTGTCTAAATCAGAAATCCGAGTATTCGGAAGTTGGGTCGCGTGTAGAAGAAGCAAGTATTACTGTGTGAGTTAGACTTGTTGCCTGCGGTGTTACACTGTTGTACATCTCTGTAGTTCCTAATGTTTCCTTTTCTTGCGACGAGTGTACGTAATTGCTGCAGTCAGTATCAACATGAAACATGTCAACTGTGAGGGGGCTGACATGGAGCCGTTTATTTCGCATATAAAAGTATTAGGTGTTAAAGAAGTTTTCTTGGTTGGAGAACTGTGTGAAATAGAAAGGTTGAGAGAGTGAGAAAATAGATGAGCTTGTATCCCGTTGGAAAGCTCCGACCCTATTGCAAGTTGAGATCTGATTGGCTCCCGCCTATACTAGTTGCCCGCCAAAACTTTAAGCTTCTTTTATTAATATTTAACTTTCCTATGTCTATTAAAAATTACCTATATACTTTCTGTAATGCTTTTGTGCTAAGCTATATTTCGGTTAATTCAAAGATTTAATTATTTGTATATTTTGTAATAAGCTGAACAACGTTAGTCTAGAAGTTTCGCTTGGCGCCAAAACGGTGGCTTGTGGCGCGCAGCGAGGTGCGGCGGCAGTCAGTCGAGCGCCGACCGCGATACCCTGCACATTCATGTTAGTGCAATACGTTATGTATCGTTTATATATATAATATTACTCAGTCTGTATATTTGTGCTTGTATATGCACTGGCATTTCTTCAATAAAAACAAGTACTGGCATCCTACAAAAGCTAAAGTTAATCGTAGTGCAGTACTTCCTAGCCACATCTAAACACCTCTTTAAGCATCACTTCAGGTACAACGGATTCGCGACCTGTGTGCTTCACCTGCGCAATGGGACATCAACTACGACAGAAGACACAAGGTTAGTAAAAGAGTGATTTTAGATGTGCACTGAAGTTGCATATCGACACGGCACCTCGCGTGCAGTGCTGCCCCGTTTACAAACCAGGGCACTGGCACGAAGTGCGTTGGTAACATCGCCGAGGGAAGGCATGAAAGAGGGGAGGTGTTTTAGGAACTTTGTCAACTATGCACTGACCTTCCCTCCCTGTCTTTTTAAAAAAAAAAAAAGAATCCCCGCCGTACAATGCGTACGAGGATTTCAGTTTCGTTTACAAACTACATGTAAGCGATACTTTATTTCCGCCCCCCCCCCTCCGCTAGAACCATCTAAATTCTACTATATGTATTTATATAAGTGAAAGGGTGTCACGCAAAACTGTAAGCTATAAAAGGGTGAACACACCAGATGTATTTCGCAGCATTGGCCGTTAATGTTTTATTAAAAAAAAAAAAAAAAAAAAAAAAAAAAAAAAAAAAAAAAAAAAAAAAAAAAAAATAATAATAAATAAATAAAAAAATAAACACAGATCGATTTCCAATACATAATGATCATCTTCAAACGAGCATATGAATGCCCTGAATGTAACTCCAACGGTAAACAGTCAGGATCAACGTGAAACATGTTTACCGTTGCAGTTACATTCAGGGCATTCATATGCTCGTTTGAAGGACACTGAAGATGATCATTATGTGATTGAAATCGATCTGTGGTTTTTACAAATAAAACATTAAGGGCCAATGCTGCGAAATACATCTGGTGTATTCATCATTGTGCGGTCGTGGAGCACCTCCAAGAAATGGAGTCAAACCTCTATAAAAGGGTGTTGCCATGAGAGGAAAGTTTGGAAAGCACTGGTATAGAGTGTTAAACTAGCTAACTAGGCAGTCCTGATGCATACGGTGAATTGGATATTTAAGCTATTCCTCCTTCTCTTCTTAGGCTTCTCTCTGAATTAGCTTGCTGAAAATCCGGCGTTGATGAGATATTTATTTATTGCTATAGTCATTTGCATTACTTATATTTAATAATTTTCTGCCTGCTCTTCTTCCCCCACTTCCACTGCGTGTTTTCCTCCTCCTCCACCCCTCCTGTCCCTTCGCCCCCCCCTCCCTATTCTACCCACCCATCCATCCCCCTATCTCTCACGCTGCCTATCTGCTCCCATCCCCTCTCTCTGTTCATCTCTACTCTCCCCTGTAAAACGAAAATTACATGCATCTGCTAATTTGCATGGTGATCAGTCAAACCTTACGCCGTGCACCGTACGAAAACATACAGTTTGTGGCCAGATTTCTCTTTTGTTTTTGAAGATTTAGTGTGGAAAGTACGTAAGATTTCATACGGTGCATGGCGGGGGATACTTTAGCACACTCCTTAACACTAGAGTTTTATTCCGATCTTGATAAAAGACAATAACCTTTCTCTTGCTTTGAATGTCATAACTGCAAAATTTCATCTACATCTACGTAGATAGTCCGCAAATAACATTTAAGTGGCTGGCAGAGGGTTCATTAACCACTTTCGCAACCTTTGTCTACCATTCCCTTCTCTAATTGCGCGCGGGAAGAAAGAATACTTAAATCGTTCCGTTTTCGATCTGATTTCTCTTATTTTATTGGGATGGGCATGTCTCCCTATGTAGGTGGGTACTACTAAAAGCCGGCCGCGGTGGCCGAGGGGACTGAGGCGCGCCAGTCACGGTCTACACGGCCGCTACGGTCGGGGGTTCGAATGCCCCTCGCGCATGGATATTTGTGCCGTCCTTAGTATTAGCTAGTTCATAAGCAGTCTGTAAGTTTAGGGACTGATGACCCCGTAGTTGAGTCCCATAAGCTCTACAAACAAACATAAAAACATACTAGTAAAACAGTTTCACTTTCAGAAGTGAAAGTCAGTGATTGAAATTTCGCAAATAGATCTCGCCGCAACGAATAACGTCGTTCCTTTAATGATTTCCACCTCAAATCGTGCAATATTTCCGAGACGCTTTCCCCCCTGTAACGTGATAAAACAAAACGAGCTGCCCTTCTCTGAACCTTCTCAATGTCTTCCGTCAGCCCCACCTGGTGAGGGTCCCACACCGGGCAACAGCCAGTGAAGTAGCCAGTCTCTTTGGTGGAGCTGTTGCATCTTCGAAGCGTTCTGCCAATGAAACGTAATCTTTGGTTCGCCTTCCCCACAATATTGTCTGTGTGTTCGTAATTGTAACTCCTAGGTATTTGGTAGAATGTACTACCCTAAGGTTTGTCTGATTTATCGTGTAACTGAAGTTCAGCGGATTTCGTTTAGTGGTCATGTGTATTACTTCAAATTATTCATTATTTAGTGTCAACTGACAATTTTCGCACCATGTAGAAATTTTGTCTAAATCGCTTTGCAGTTGCATTTGATCCTCTGTTGACTTGACCGATAAACGACAGAATCATCAAAATTGCGATTTACCGCTAAAACAGAGTGTAATAATAAAGCAGAGATTAGTAAGTCATATTGGGCGTATAATCCTTGTAATCGCATACAACAACATGAAAATCGCGTGAAGAAAGTAGGTTAACTTCCGATGTTAACAGAAGACCGTCACGTCAAAACTTGACGTGACGTGACGGTCTGGTGACGGACAGTGTGAATCTGCCATTAGAAATACACTGTGGAATGTTCTGACGGAACGTGACGTGACGTCACGGACAGTGTGAATTGACCTTTATTATGAACTATGGCGGCATTTCAGACCGATGTTTCGTTCAGAGGATGAAAGGTATTTTGCGTTTATTTTCGATGGATCTGGTTGCTACTGTATTGAGCCTGGCTACAACGTTGCTGTGTGCTCTAATCCCAGCATCCGCCTGCGCTCTCTAGTTTTTGAATAAATCGGATGAGTAACACATCAGCCGATGTGGGTGCGTGATCCGTCACACTATCGCGGAAATTTTGAGTCCAACCAAGTCCAGTGCAGCTTTTTAACATGGCGCCAACTGATGTGCTACGTGGAGTCCTCCGAGTAGTGGCTCTACTTGCCATCCAGAAAATCACAAGATTTTAAACAGAAAGAAGACGCAGAAGTTGGATGCGCAAGTGGATTGCGAGGAGGAATGAGTTTGGGGCGTCAACGATGTTGATCGGGAAACTGGAAAACGAGGACGATGCGTACTTTGAAAATCATTTTGAATATTTATCAAGGCTAGTAGGGCCTTCTATTCAAAGAAATAACTCCCTAATGCGGGATGCTATTTCTGCCTGTTTAAATTTACAAGTCACCCTGTGATATCTTGCCTCCGGTGATTCTTTTACCTAACTGCAATATATGTATCGCCTTCCCAAATCCACCATATCCAAGTTCATGCCTCAAGTGCTGGATACTATATACAAGGCATTAGAAGTGCATCTGAAAGTAATTTGATGTCCGTTTTCAATCAGTATTTTGAAGACTGTTATGGTACACTTATTAATAGGCAGATGTATGATCTACAGACATGGATGCTCTTCGCATAATACCAAAAACTGTACTGTATATTGCAAAGGTGACTTTTTTAACAATTGCCATCGTTCTTATCTGAGAAACGAAATATTATACTTGAGTTACAACACGCGAACGTACAGACACACACCACAAACAAGATCAAAAAAAAAAAATGTTCAAATGTTTGTATAGTCTATGGGACTTAACTAAGGGGTCATCAGTCCCTAAACTTACAAAATACTTATGAACTACTTACGAACTAGGACGGCACAAATATCCATGACCGAGGGGGGATTCGAACCCCCGACCGTAGTGCCCGTGCATACCGTGACTGGAGCGCCTTAGTCCCCTCGGCCACCGCGGCCGGACATAAACAAGATCCGAAAAAAAAATACGGGTATGCTGCCAGGTATCAAAATCGACGACGGTCGATACTTCGTCAGGTGACCACCCTGCCAGTTTCAAGGCGAAACTGCAGTGAGGAACCAATGTGCACTAATAGTGAGAACTTGAATTATTTTTCGGAACATCTAAATTCAGTCCACCCCATCCATTCGTTTCACAATGAAAGTGGAAAAGAATGGTTGCGTTCCCTTCCTTGATGTGTTGGTCAGGAGAAATGCAGATGGTACGTTGGGACATGCTGTTAATAGGAAGCAAACGCATACTGATTTGTATTTGTAAGCTGATAGTTGTCACAACCCATCTCAACATGAAGGGGTTCTTCGAACCCTAGTGTATAGGGCTGACGTCACTTCTGACCCGGAAAGTTTGCCCACTGAGCTGTCTCATCTGGAGGTAACTTTTCGACAGAATGAATATGGTGAAGGACAGATTAAAAGAGCGTTGCGCTATCGACCTCATGTGCAACGAGCTAGTGATGACAGCACAGATTTGGCACTCACTTCAGTGGCCTTTCTGCCATATGTTGGTATCACTTCCAACAAGATTGGCCGCATTTTGCGTAAAAACAATGTAAAATGTGTTTCGTCCACCTTCTAAAATTAAGGCACTATTGCGATCCGTTAAGGATGATCTCGGTTTGCGCAAGGCGGCTCTCTACCGTATCCCATGTAGCTGTGGTATGTCATATGTTGGTCAAACTATTAGGACTGTTGAGGACCGTTGTATTGAACATAAAAGTCACACACCTTTACAACAGCCAAACAAATCTGCTGAGGCCGAAGGCCACGCAATGAAATACAATAAAACGTAAATTCTGGCATGCACTTCCATCTACTGAGACTGTGTTATCAAGGGAGCAATAGAAATAAAACTAGTTGACAACCTTATGAATAGGGATGGAGGCTTCTGCTTAAATTCCCCTTTGGATCCTGCTCTCTCACTTGTCAAAAAACAGAGGGACAAAACTAATCCGACCTCATCCGTCGAGAACTGATGTTTATTATCGATATTCTGACCGGTTTCAACTTTGGTCGTGTCGGCGCTGTGTGCTTGCTTGCTCGGTGTGTATTGTCTTTCCTGTCTACTCATTGCAAACCGAGGTTTTAAACAAGGAGGTTAGAATAGGGGGAGATGCCCTTGACGCCACAGAAGTGAAGCCATTGCCGCCATATTATGGTGCCAATAACACTGCTCACACCACTTGGAACAAACGTGACGTAATTTTTACGTCACACGCTGTATCGACGATCGCACGAAGAGCTATCGACTTGCGGTCACATTACTTTGTGCAAAAGTGATATGCTACTGTAATGTGAATTAGTTTATTTCAATAGCTGTAGTATCATAATAAACGTCGTCGTTGGTTCGATTACAGTCGGCTGCAAAAGTGACATGCTTGGATATTGCCTTATTTAATGGTAGCTTAAAAACACCTCGTTCTCGCAACTTTTATCATGATAAAGTGCTTGTGAGGCGTTTCTATTTTTTTTTCTTTCTTTGCCTTCGTGTTTCTAAAATACTACGGGACTTCTTAACAAAATTAAACTAAGTACAAAATATGGAAATTCATGTCAATATTCATAATATTGGTGACAAGTAAGGAATATCGTTCTAAGCACAGACTCACAAATCGCGACACTTTCGAAAATAAACAGGCAAATATTGAGATAAGCTAGTAATATCGGCCTAACTACACGCTCGCAAATCACACGATATTCGGAAATAAACAGCGAAATATTTCTGAGAAGCGAATAATATAAATGGAATCAGCACTTGCTTATCAGCAGTTTATTTATTTATTCATCCGATTACTGTTTGGAGAGATATTGTATACCGTACATTAAGCGTCTTTTAAATTACAATGTAGCCTATTAAACGTTTCCCCTTAGGCTTTTCTCTAATCATATCCTCGAAAATCATTATATATTTGGAACATAGGTAAAATATTTGTGGGAAGGAAAACAGAAATGTGACTGCTGGTCGTATCATTTCCACGAAGTCCGTTCTCAACAGAAATGTCATTGCTGGCCGTATCATTTCCAAGAATTCCATTCTCTGTTTTCTAATCAAACTAAAGTCACCAGATCGATGTCACTAGTTCCTGAGACAGCGTTCTCATACAGGTAAAAACATGTATTGCATACGATACTACCGTTATTTGAATAAGAAGGGCCCACAATGTGTTACGATTAAGCAACATCTACATTGTGTTAATAACTGTGCGATTTAAAAAATTATTTCCATAGTAGGATTTTCGAACCAAAAACCTTCGGATTTTCGACCTCAAACGATATCCACTAAGCTACAAGGACTTGCAAATTGTTATTTACATGTAGTGATAAGAAATTAGTCGAGAACGGTTTTTGTGATTTATCTATAATGTGTTGTTTCCATTAAACGGCTTACTGCGTATTATAATACCAAAACTCTCAGAAATACGGCAAATCGAGATGGCGTCTGTTGCATTGATGTATCGAATAACAGGCAATAGTCGATAGCTGTTTGTGCGGTCTTCGATACAGCGTGTGACATAAAAATGACGTCACGTTAATTCCAAGTCGTGTGAGCAGAACGCTACGCCAGTAACATTTGTGGTGACTTGTGTGTATTCTACTGTCTGGCCTGTATTTGCCGACAAAAGTATATTATATCAGATATGTACTCGACAGTCATTGAAATGTATGAAAGTTAACAGGGCAAGAATCACAGAATGCTTTAATCTGAAAACATATTCCCTTGGCTCCAGAAGATGGCGGACTGGCTTCAATCGACAGCTAAGCGTTCAATAGTAGCACCGACTCCTCTTAGTTTTAAAGATCGTTGCACATTACTTCCTCACTGCAGTTTCGCCTTGAAAATGGCAGGATGGTCTCCTGCCGAAATATCGGCCGTCGTCGATTTTGGTACCTGACAGCACCCCTGTACGTTTTTCGAAGTTGTTATTCGCCACAATAAATTAAGGAATCACATTATAAACAAGCTATTCGACAGCAACATCCATCTTGCGGAAACGAAGAAAAAGTGGTGGGGGAAGCCAACTTGTGCAAGTAAGTAGGAACGTCCTCAGCTTTCGTTTCTACGTGCGCCAGACGCCAGTTGAGATTCTGGGGGTTCACACGAGCATGTTGACGTCCGCACGTCACGTGCGCCAGCGATTCGTGTCCGCGTCAACCCCGCTCGAGGCTCGCCCGCCGCCCGCCAGCTGTTTAGGAGTCGGTGGCGCCACCGGCCTGCCGCCAGTGACCCATTTGCGGAGCTGTAAACACGGCGAGGCCGCCGCGTGCCTGCGAGCCGCGAGTCACGTAGGCCAGTCTAATGCCGCCCGCCTCTGCTCTGCCGCTGTTCTAATGGGGCTCCCTGCCTCCCCCCCCCCCCACCCCTCCTGCTAGTGGAAGCTGCACGGCGCGGCGCCTCACTCTGCAGGCGCCGGATCTTTCCTGCGCTGGAACGAATACACACAATTTTGTGCGCCTCCCCGCGGTGTTTAGAAAAAGATAAGCTCACAAAAAAAAAAAAAAAAAAAAAAAAAAAAAAAAAAAAAAAAAAAAAAAAAAAATTAGGTTTCACCACAGTGTTACACAGAGTTGGACTCTAAAGTCTACATGCACTCCCATTTTGTTGCATAAAATCTGGTACTCTGTGCCTGCGTCCTCGTCCACAATCAGAGCCAGCTCTGCCTTGTGGGGGCCTCGTACATACAATTAAATAAAGCAAACAGAAGTGCATTTTGACAACATTAATATTTTATAAGAAAAGGTAAAGTTTTTTTCAAAGGATGGGGCCCCTCCACGCCCACACAAACGTGATGACCATCACAAAAGTTCTACTGTCACCTCCGTATTTGGTTAGTTTGCTAAGGTGGATAGCGGGATGAGGGAACCGCGATGTTATAAGTTATCCGTACGTGTGGGCACGATCACCCATTAATACGGTGCATCTGGAGATAGAATTGGTCGAAAGGTATGTAAGGACAGAGGAAAGAAAAGTGCCAAGGCAAGAGCCAAGGCGAAAAAAAACCTCTGCGACAGTGGGGTAGGTTTTAAAGGCAGTAGCGGTATGCTATCTGCGACAGATCATGCAAGGTTTGGTAATGTTAGTAAAGGGTATATCTCAGTACCGTTAACTGTGTTAGGTTTGTCATAAAGAATCAGTCCGGTTGATGCGAGGTTCTGCTGCAGCTGAGCTCCTGTGAAGTCTCCTGAGTCGGCTGCGGCAGAACACCTGTGAATATAGCCAAGTTTGTCATGACAGTTAGACAGTTCGGTCATAGAACTGGCTAAATATGTGGAACTGTATAGGTTTCTTTGTGTTTATTCGCAGCGCAGGTTAAGGAACTGACCCGCATATTTATAGTCCAGTTTCGTTGACATACGTTTCCCGTATAATTTTGGACATATTCTCAGTTCGAATATAGTAAATTTTCTTGAGACGGAAAAGCTTTTATGAATCAGCACGGGTTTAGGAAACATCGTTCATAACTCAGCTTGCCCTTTTCTCACATATCTTGCGAGCCATGGATGAAGGGGCAACAGGCAGATGGTATTTTTCTCGAGTTCAAAAAGGCATTTTGACGCGGTGTCAAACTGCAACTGCTAACGAAGATTCGAGCATATAGAATAGGTTCACAGATTTGTGACTAGCTGGAAGACTTCCTAAGTAATAGAACGCAGTACGTTGTTCTCGACGGCGAGTGTTCATAAGAGATGAATGTATCGTCAGGCGTGCCGCAGGAGTCTGTGATAGGACCGCTATTATTTTCTAACTACGTAAACGATATGATGGACACAGTATCTTGTAATTTTCGGCTGTTTGATGATGATGTTGTGGTGTATGAGAGGTTGCCAGTTTACTGTAAAGCATACAGGATGACTTAGACAACATGTCTAGTTGGTGTGAAGAATAACAGGTAGCTCTAAATGTAGAAAAATGTAAGGTGATGCACATGAGTAGGAAAAACAATCCCATAATTTTCGAACACAGCATTAGCAGTGAGCTTCGTGATGCAGTCGCGTCGTTCAAATACCTATGCGTAACATTGCAGAGCGATATGCAATGGAACGAACATGTAAGGACAGTTGTGAGTAAGGCGGACAGCCGACTTCGGTTTATTGGGAGAGTTTTGGGTAGATTTACTTCATCTGTAAAGGAGACCACGTATAAAACGCTTGTACTACCACGTCTTGAGTATTGCTCAAGTGTTTGGGACCTGTAGCAGATCACTTTCACGGAAGACACAGAGGCAATTCGTAGGCGAGCAGCTAAGTTTGTTACTGGTAGGTTCGATCAATGCGCGAGTGTCACGGAAATGCTCCGGCAACTCAATTGGGGATCGCTGGAGGAAAGACGACGTTCTTTTAATGAATTTCTGTTGAGGAAATTTAGAGGGCCGGAATCTGAAGCTGAGTGTAGAACGCCTACTTGCATTTCGCGTAAAGATCACAAAGACAATATAAGAGAAATTAGGGCTCGAATAGAGGTATATATTCTTTTTCTATTTGAGAGTGGGAAAAGAACTTGTCTAATAATGGCTTAGTGTACCTTCCGCCACGCGCCTTACGGAGGATCGCGGATTCCATTGCGAGCAAAAATTAAGCACGGTGCGAATAATATGTGACAATGCAATTCAAAGAATGTAGCACACACTAAAAAAATCGTAATCAAAAACATGAAGTAGTATATTAAACTTGTGTTCTGAGCGAAACGAAAACAGTAACAAACTGAGATTGCATGTTGATATGAACTTGCAGCGGTCCAAGTAGGCTTGGTGGGACGAAGGAGGCGAAAAAAGTCTGTGTTACCGTTATTCCCTATACGAGATTCATCTACGAGGTCATCAGTCCCTAAACTTACAAACTACTTATGAATTAGCTAACACTAAGGACGGCACAAATATCCATGCCCAAGGGGGGGATTCGAACTCCCGACCGTAGTGGCCGTGTAGACCGTGACTGGAGCGCCTCAGTCCCTCGGCCACCGCGGCCGGCTGACTCACCAATGCGTTTGGTGACTCGTAAGGGCCATTATACGACGAGTGCTGGAACCAGGGCATAAGAGTTGCTGCATGCTGCTAGGCAAGGAATATTTGGAAATATTTGAGTTAGTTGCTTATGGTCTGTAAATGCTTGTCTACACATCAAATGAAACTCCAAAACCTGGTACTTATTTCTCGTAACCAAATATGAATCTGTGTATCGTGAAATTCTCAAGAATATCTTTATTTGTTGGTATATGTACAAGAATTACAGGTTAGCATCCCGTATGGTAATTTTCTTTGCTACATCCATCGCACTTCATTTGAATGGGACATGACTGGATTCTATCAACTTTTCGGTGAATTCGTTCCCACAAAACCGTTACTGTTACAGAGACACAGTTTTGTTCACAATGCTTCCCTTTCTAGAGAGTGCGTGGGAGTTGAACGCCTATGCCTATTTAAAATTTATGATCATGTGGCTCATGCTACTGTATTCACGTGGACAGTGTTATGACATTACGCTTATTCATGATGAGACCGAGCTTCGTTCTCGACTTTCTGTCTATTTCTAGTTCGGCTCCATCCTTTAGAGCAATGGTGAAGGTTGACTTTTATATATAATTTTTCAACGATAAATATTCTGTCTCTGCGAAGAACAACAAAGAGCATATTGTTACCTAAACGACTGAGACGACTACAAGTTTGGTGACTGAAATCAATCAACATTCTGCTCTCATTTACGAACAGCTTCTTGACGCCACATTTCCATTTGTTGCTCTCTATTCTGATGCTGTATAGTTAAAAGGAGACGTAAGGCAATTTTACCCCTAATCTGCCTATGCCTATTCTTTTCAAAAGAATTATATATGATAAAACAATGAAATTCTTACTTTATATATACAACATATATACCTGAATTTACAAGTAAATTGAACATAATACATTTTATGTTTTTGAAGAACTTTTTTTAGTACACAAATTATTATAAAAACAATTTCTAATTGTTTAGTGTTTCTCAATTTACTTGTAATAAATTATTACGATATTCAGTACAAATTTAGCAAATTTCATATTTCTAACCCATTAGTTAATTATGGCACCTGAAAGGAAAAAAATAGTTTTGACAAAATTCAATTTAAAGTTTAATATTGCAGTTGTAGCATAGTTATCGATGAGAATTATTTACCAATAATATTTTCCTGCACCTCTTGGTCCCTCTGTCTAGCTTCTTTTGTGCATTTTAAATTTACAATATCTGCTGTGTGGATTCTCTCTTTATCCATTTGCACCAAAGATTTTGCAGTATTTCCAGTAGATTTCATACGCAAAAATATGAAATCATGCGGTTTTCTAGTCACACCATCACTGAGCATAAAATAGCACCATAAACACAAAATATGAAGTTTGTAATCTAAACAAATACCGTTTTCGGTTACCAGGTCCAAATGACAGTTGTTCAACGAGGTATCTTTACAAAGTTCTCTAAATATAGGTTTAATACCAGTCACTAATGCTGCAAGTAAAGAATGTTTATGGTCATATCTGGAATGTTTTCTGCACTAGCACCAAGTGTCAGGATCATTCGGGTGAAGACAGTGCAAAGGATTTTCGTTTGTGAAAAGCTTATGGAAAAAAGCCCATACGGTACAGTTTTTTTACTTTTCTAACTCACAACAATTCTCCTTATAGTCATAATAATTATTTTTCTTTTAATAATCTTCGCAACCTGGACCCCATTCTCTTCTGCACATTCCCAGCGCACTCTAAGTGATGTAACAACAGAAGCACGAAATAATGTGCCGGTACTGTACAGGGTCAGGAGTAAAGAAAAGCTGTGCATTATCCCTGCGGAGCGTCAGGGAAATCATCATAAGCCACGAAAAAATTGTCGCATTTATAGTACACAAAAAATGTTTTACTCAGGAAATACCGGTCGTTTCAATGACGCTAAAATCTAAAAATCGAATTTTTGAGCCACTTGTCTTCAGTCTCCCCTTAAAAGGCTCGAAGTTTTATTTTAATTCTATTTTATTTATTTTTTCCAGAAAAAATTCAAATGTTCGAATGTTCGTAAAGCTTATGGGACTTAACTGCGGGGTCATCAGTCCCTAAACTTACAAACTACTTATGATCTAACTAAAGACAGCACAAACATCCATGCCACAGGGGGGGGGGGGGGAGGGAATCTAACCTCCAACGGAGAACGGCCTCGCGCATCGTAGCATAGCGCCTCAATGCGCTCGGCCACTCCGCCGCGGTTTGTTTCCAGAGCAGACGGTACAATTAATGTATTTCGCGATTGCTGTTGGAAAATGAGCTAGAGTTAAAATTAAATGTCTCCAGTTTGTCGTTTTCACATCTGGTGGTACCATTTATCTCAGTTGTATCTGGATGTTGAACTACAGATTTTTGATCGTGTCAGCCAAAGATGTTCATATCAATGGTGATGAACAACAACTTCGTCTGTGAAAAAATTCAGTTTTACAGGAGAGTGAAATAAGCATTATTATTTTACAGTTATCTCGATGGAAAATAAATAAAAAACAATTATTACCACTATAAATTACTTCATTATTAAAATTTCCATGAAAATTTACTGGAAAATAATTTTCAAGCCATAAATTAAAAAAAAATTGTCAACGATGTTCTTACATGAACCAACTGACATACTTGGTTGCAGTTCAACACCATCTATATTCTGTTTCTTGACTAATTACAACATTGCTGCTATGAAGTAGGGGAACGCGGGGCAAGACGGGGTACTTAAGCACTTAACAATATTTTGCAGGCTTACAAAATGCTCAAGTAAAGTACCATATATTCTCCTCTAAACGTCAGTATTTCTACAGTTTATAGAAAAAAATAGATCCAAAATTGTTAGTATTTACTATTGAAAAAAGTATTTTTTCTCACGGTTCAGCAAGTACCCCATCTTGTCCTACAGTGGGGGTACTCTGGTGGGGCAAGATGGGTTACCTAAATACTGTATAAGGCAGAGGTAATTAAATGATTCAATTAACACAGGTTTACAAATTCATAAAAGATTTATTTTAATATCTAATGGAAATACATTAAGTAAACATTGTGTGATGTTTAAGTTCAGTTTATTGTTATTCAGTTATTATTGTCGTTTTATAAGCAAAATTCATACACATGATGAACCTCGGCATCCTCGTCTTCTTCTCCCGCACATGAACAGTGAGCCCATTTTTTGCAGGAGACGCATGACACCCATCCTTCTGTTGACTGCGAGTAGAAACAGCCGTAATACAGACACGCAGTGTCATCTTCTTCTAATGTGCTTTCTACTTCAACTTTTTTATCTTCTTTGCCAAGTTCGTCATTGCTTTTTTATTCTTCCCACTTTTGCCTTTACAAAAAAAGAGGGATTTTTAACAGACTTATCAGGTGAACCCTTGGGATACCCCATCTTGCCCTGCCACTAGGTACCCTGTCTTGCCCCCCAGGGACCATTTTTACGTTAGGTTAATATTATAGCACCAAGGATATATTCAATTAGTTATTGCATGCATTAATTTATTGCTAAACAATCTGTTTCTCATTGATAATACTTAAAAGCATGAGAAACAATTACTTCTCACCTTTCACGTTTGAAAACGACGAAAAATTACATCAGCACAGACGAAAACACGTTTGGATGTATTCACTCCGATTGGTTTGCTCAAAATGGCTACCAGCAATGTCAGGCACTCGCATAGCAAGTGCCTACTAGTTCAACTATTCGCCACTAGGTTGCGATATCTGTCGTGGTAGAAATTACAAAAACCCCGTCTTGCCCTCCATCCCATCTTGCCCCGCTCTCCCCTACTAGTAAAAGCCTGGCAGTCAACAGAGTTGACTGATATTCTAGATGTTCTAGATATTATGAATTGTGATTAAGAATATCTGTGCAAAGCTGTCTGATAATTCAAACTGAATTACCCAGGGCAGGCGGCGAGGATGCCCCTTTGCTTACTGCCCCACGGGTTTCCCCCTTCTACTTCCTAAACAGCTCACAGTAGAGGGCAATGGAGGAATAACGATCAACTGTAGCACAGAGAATTTCTCTCTCGCTGTTACTTTACGGAATACGAGAGTTACACATACTAAGGGTTAGAATAAAGGGAGGTGACACAATCTATGCCTATCACATGCGTCAATTGAAGCCTGTCCACCATGTTGGTCCGTTCTGGAATGCTATTTCTTCGTTAAAACTATGCGTTAAGTCAACTCTCTTTCTGTTAATGCATTGAACTGACAGTCACGGCAAAGTATGTACTTTCAAACACTATAATTTATTGATTAAACAGTATTAAATACTCATTGTAATATATTTCAGGACTTAATTTTTAACGGCTAACTTGCACTCTTTTAACACGTTGTACATCACGGCAAAACCGTTGGACGTTTTATTCCTCTTTTAAGTGATATAAAACAATAGCTCTACAGTACGAACACTTCTCCAAAACTGACCAATATGGCGAAGGTAGGCTTCACCTTTTCAGTATAAGGGCGTCTCCCTGTATTCTAACCTCGTTGATACATACAGGTTATAAAGAGATCGCTGGGCGGTACAGAAAGGTCATTTCCAGACGATTACTGAGATTAGTTTTTATACTTCATGTCGAAGATGTACAGTTTGTAATGTATTTTTATTATCGCTCTGCATCTAATAATAAATTTACATGATTCATCATTCTTTCCGTGACCTATACCATTTCAAATTCATTGTAGTCGTAATTATGTTCTCTACTTCTGTACGTTCCCTGATATACTGACATTTTTAGCTGCTTAGTCTAGTAATCCTCATCACTTTTCTCAGCGTTGTTCCCTCTGAAATGTTCTTTTTTTCACAAAAACCTTCAGCCTCAAAACAATAAAATAATAATTTTATTCATTTATTTATTACATTATTAGAGATACCTAGAGGCAGAACAATGAGTAAAACACGTGGAACATGCATGGATCTAGTTTCCTGAGCCTTCGTCAGGAATGTTCGGACACACAGTACTCTGGCCAGCATTAATATTTGATGTTAGCACCGATAGACTTTTCCGCCTGTCCTGTTTTACCAGTCCGTCCAGTCTACGACTTCCGACGTTTGTAAGGACGTCTGGCCGCCCAACCCTGGGATGATTGGGCGTGGTTTCACCTTGTTTTCGACACTCGCTGAATACGCACACTACAGTACTTCTCTAACACCCAACAAATCGTGCTCGTGCCGGCTCCCGGGCCAACACAATCTCAGTAGGTCTGGTGTCCTCCCCCACACAGACTACGTGCTCGTCGCGTGTGTCTGACGAACAGTAATTCATCGTCAGGTGATGCCCCTATCGCTATCGGTAATCAGTAGGTGGTCATAAAATGCATTGTTGTCGCTTCCTCCTATGTATAACTCACGAGAAAGAGGATAAAATCAGAAAGATAAGAGCTCATGCGGTGGTTTACCTGCCGTCTTACTTGCCGCGAACCATATGCGACTGCAGCGTGACAGAAAGTGGTAGAAGTTACAGTGTTGCTCGAAGAATGGAGGTAGATTTAAATGTAAAGGAATTTCGTCATGTTTATAGAATATCTCGTCAGTACTTGGAGGAACACAGACATATTAAGTACTTCAATTTTTTTTATATATGTTCCACAGTATTTCTTGTTTGTTTGTTAACCCGCGAGGACTCGCGCATGAGTATTTTGCTCACTGTAATTTTAAAACAATCGGCATTTTACCAAATTTAAATAGTCAAATATTTGTGTTTTCTTATAAACGCAACTAGAAATACTTATTTAGACATATTAAGTACGTAACAAACTGTTCTCTGATTGTCAGGAAAATACTATACATGCCACCGATCGCGTAACTTTTAAAGACGCGAGTTCTCGCGGGTTAAGAACCGGCTTAGCCCACCATCAGATAACTGAACAGATAGTCCTCACAACGGTGTGAATCAGTGGCGTATCCAGGATCGCGGTCTGGGGGGAATGAGGTCAAAGAACGACCTAACGTGAATTCTAAAAAAAAAAAAAAAAAAAAAAAAAAAAAAAAAAAAAAAAAAAATGTATTGTCAATAAATAAATAAAAAATCATATAATTTTCGAATATAGTCTTTGGACTACTAAGAACTTACACCGTTGTGTGGACTACCTGCTCAGTACTAACTGATGATGGCCTAAGAAGCCGAAAGCCGGTTCATAACAAACCTCCAAACAAAAACTGTGGAACAGAAATAAGACAGTCCGTGCAGTCGCCGTATTCATTAACTCATGGTGGCTTAGTAGTATAGCGCCTGCCTAGAAACCAGGAGCTCCCAGTGTCGAATACCGGCCATGACAAAAATTCTAATTCAATGCCTCTCCTTCAGTTTCATAACTCAGGAATAAAAAGTGTTGAAGTTTTTAATCAGTAGAGGAATTTGTTGGTTGATCCATTGATGCATTCTCTATGCGTGCGCACTTGCATATACCAACTGCGTGTGTGTGAAATCCCTGTCATTCACTAGTATAGGAGCATTCACATATCGTTGTTTGTATCATGACGTATATTTAGCATTGACTGTAGGTATTCGCCGTATACATCGTGCCAGAAAAACAGTATAGCCGCGCGGGAGTAGCCGAACTGTCTGGAACGCCACGTTGAGGATCGCATGGCCTCCCGCGTTGGAGGTTCGAATCCTACCTCGGGCATGGATGTTTGTGTCGTCTTTAGTATAAGTTAGTTCGTAAGTATTTTGTAAGTTTAGGGACTGGTGACCCCGCAGTTAAGTCCCATAAGCTTTACAAACATTTGAACATTAGAAAAACAGTATAACTTTGTAGTAAATTCACTGGTGTACTAAGGGAGGGGGTGGGTTCTGAATACCTGGAAAGAAGTTATTTTTCTTTTTTTGTGCACCATTGGCCTCTCGTTCTGAGGCCTCCAAATCTCAGAAGTTACTTTTTTTATATCGTAACTAGATGAACCGGTGAACTTCGTATCACTTACCTCTTAAAATAAACCATACTAATTTAAATCATATGTATTTTATATCCAGTAGCTTTATAAAGGCATTTGCTTTGAACGTCAAGTGTGCAAAATTTTATCGCAATCGTACGAATGATATTGTTATCCCAAAGAAATGAGCTCTTTCAGTTTTCCACAAATTTTCTTATTTTCTGGCCAACTATTCCAAACTTTTACTTCACTCAATCCTTCCTCTCACTTTGTACGTCGAATGTACAAAATTTAATCGCAACCAGACGAATGATATTGATATCCCATTGAAAAAAATCTCTTTCAGTTTCTCGCGAATTTCCAAATTTTCCAGGTAACTTTCCCGAATTTTTAGTTCATAAGAACATTGATCTTTCGTTGAATGTCAAATGACCAAAATTTTATCGCAGGCGGATGAACGGTTCTCAGTACATTTAGAAATACATTGAAAAAGAAACTTAGTTCGAATTGTGCGACTTTCCTAGTGTCTCTAATTTTTTTAGTGAAAACTTTTTCAAGTCCATAATGAACAAAACAAAAAAATTATAGCTCTCCGTTGTGCGAATAGTCAGTTATAGTGCTGAATTCAATCAAAAACACGTTGAAAAACGCACTTTCAGTTTTTCTCAAATTTTCCAATTTTCCGGTAGATTTTCTAAAAATAAAAAAATAAAAAATTATTTCATACAAACCTCCTCCTGTCAAGCCTTTCTCAAGTGATGCTTTTACAACCATGTGGCAATTTAATTTTATTCGTAGAAAAAAAATTGCTTTCGGTTATTCCTAAATTTTCGTACTTTCCGGGCGACTTTTCAGAATTTTTGTTTGATGCGAACCTTCATCTTGCTTTCAACATGAAATGTACCAAATTTTTCCCAATTGGACGAAGGGTATTGATAGTTCACTGGGAAAAGCTGTTTCGGTGTTTCCCGATTTTTCTCTTTTCCGGACAACTTTTCAATATTTTATCACCGTTTAAACCTTCCCTGGACTTAACAACAGCCGGTCGCGGTGGCCGAGGAGACTGAGGCGCTCCAGTCACGGTCTGCACGGTCACTACGGTCGGGGATTCGAATCCCCCTTCGAGCATGGATATTTGTGCCATCCTAGTTCGTAAGTAGTTTGTAAGTTTAGGGACTGATGACCCCGTAGTTAAGTCCCATAGACTTTACAAACATTTGAACATTTGTACTTAACAGCAATATTTCAAGACTAAAATTGGCCAAATCGGTTCACCCGTTCTCGAGTTTTGGCGAGACTAACGAACAGCAATTCGTTTTTATGTATGTAGATACATGTATTTCCGAGTGGAAATTTTGTTTTGCCACCGCCCCGTGCCTCCGACAGCCTGAGTCCGCCACTGACTGTATATTCACGTGTACTGTAAGTGACTAAAGTAACGTACTCAGAGGCAGAGAGGTGAAACACCTAGAAACAGCACAAAAGATATGCACTAGTTTGTTGCAGCCTGTTACGCAATTCCAATCTCTTTTGTTTCCCTACGACATCGTACACGTCAGAAACGAACGAATACTTTGCGGCTTGTAAACGTGACTAATGCTTAATTAAAACGCTGAGCTGTTTGTTTCGACAAGGTCCGATAACGTTATCAAGGTTACTGAAAGTACAAGTCATTCAATTTGCCGCATGGACAGTCAATGCAAGAACTGGGTCGTCTTATCACAATTGTTCCCGTCGCTCTCGCAGAATACATTTGTATACCATTAACGAATGACTTTGTCTACTAGTAAGCTGGGTTTACATGAGTAGGAACTCTTAACGAAAAATAACAACATGCATTAGTACGCCGGCAGTCGGCAAGGAATCGTCCTTTAATAACATTTTTGTCTACTTTCTGTCTTCTTTGTGTTTTCAAG
This sequence comes from Locusta migratoria, assembly GCA_026315105.1. Classification (NCBI taxonomy): domain Eukaryota; kingdom Metazoa; phylum Arthropoda; class Insecta; order Orthoptera; family Acrididae; genus Locusta; species Locusta migratoria. The sequence continues at coordinate 314,775,720 of CM048745.1, forward strand.
CGGCACGGGTTCCACACATCATACTCTTCTCATCAGATAACGACCATGATTTAAGTGGCGAGTGAGAGTTCCGTCTTTTATATTGCAATGACGGAGTACCCACGTTATGTGCTTTCGGCGACTGAAGTATTGCACCAAAAGTACTCGGTGCGTCCTTCAACGGTGGCTATTGAAAACTTCCGCTGTTGCACAACCTCTGAAAGTACGCAAGCACCCACAGCTCGATCTCGTCAGTTGGACCGAAAATGTACGTGATTTACATTACGTGACAGATTGACAAGTCGAGCGTCAGTGTACAATTTGACATTCCGAATGTCAGTACAACATTTAATTTCCGAGGTGTTTCACTCTCAGCCTTTTTCCTCAGGGAGAACAGACCATGAGGTATCGAGACACAATTAATTCATGCGGGAATACAGTATTGTGGCTGCGAGAATTATAGAATAAATAGGCTGTGGTATAGGAAAGAGACAGCGTGGCGAATGGAGATTTGTGTGTGGCGGGAGACATGCAGGGAAGAGTCCTCTGCAGTGGGGCTGATCACTGTGTCCTCGGTGGCGGAGTTGTCAACGCGTCTTCCTAGTAAGCAGGAGATCCCGGGTTCGAATCCCGGCCGGGCACAAATTTTCATTCGCCACAGTTTGGTATTCCACTTAAACCTCATAACAGTGATGCCATAACATCGCAAATTTATTTCATTCATTTGAACGCTGTAATTCGTCATAGATATATATATAAATGGCTACAGCATGGTCTGTGTGTGTGTGTGTGGAGGGATCCGCCACTGGAAACACCTTTAGTAGCTATAGAACTATTTCCCAACAAAGAAGTCACAAACGGCAAGAATATTCAAGACATTCGATTTTTAAGCAAAAGTAATTACATTCAACAGCGTATGCTTGTATAAGAATTAAATTTGTTGGCAAGAATTTGGACTTTTTTATCATGACCATGAAAAATGCTGAATAAATCCGGCACCTCAATTGAAGTAGGTTCATAGGTGTTAGAACCGGTACACAGGTCATCGGCGAAAATAGTAAATGTATACGGCAGACAACGATGTTGCAGTATTTAGGCTTGAATTCTATACCTTAAACAATTTCTTAGGATGTAAACGAAGGCTTCCGCGGGCGTCAATATATCAAATGTCTCACAGACGTTTCGGTCACTATATCCATAAGAAGGCCGCTTGCAATAGTGCCCGAAACGTCGGTGAAACATTTGATAAGCTGACGATGCATTACAATACCCGGAAGAGTTTTATCAACAACTAGCTGAAAACCCGGCTTTGCAAGGGTATTTATTTATCTATCCCTACCTTAAGTTAATACTTCTCCTAACCCTTCTCTGTTCGTTCATCTCCTTTCTTCTAAAAACATGCTATATTTTTCGGAGAATATAAAGAATGCTGTCTTGCATAGTGTACAAAATTATAAATGCAGTATCCAAACAAAGAAAGATAGTTATCAAAATTCAAATGACATACAAATTTCGTACGATGTCATATTTATTGAGTTATATGTTCTTCAATTGTATAATTTTTCAGGTATTTAGTCATTTGTATAAGTCCTGTATGTCTGTAAAATCTGTTGCTATTATAATTAGTAGTTAAGAAATAATAGATTAAAACTTGGTGCGTGATGGGGCGGTTTTCCATGAACGTTACTGTTTATGTGCTCATATTTCATAAACTACGTGTCGTACTGTGATACAGTTTCGAAGGTACATTTAGCTATATGCGTGAATACTGTCTGTAAAATTTCCTGTAGCTACAATGTGTAATGTATAAATTATAAATTGTAACGTCTACCGAGAGCCGCAGTTTTAGTCCATGAACAGCGGAAAAGTAGTAAGTGAGAAACATTTTTCCTTTCATCATTTTACTATGGTTGCCAGCGAGAAAAAGTTTAATAAAGGTATGAAATTATGTTTAAAGTTTGTTGCAAGTCGCTAAGTATTGTCATTCTCATACAGTGTATTTAGAAAGTCTCGCCGCATTGAACCATGTGCCGTATGTGATTCTTAACCATGCAACAATTGTTACCTCACGGTAAGGAATGTGTGTACCAAATGTAGTTGAAATCGGTCCAATGGTTTAAGAGAAAATGAGCAGCACTGTCGCAAAATGCAGCAGTTTTTCGCGCATCTCATTGTTTATGACGTCATATCTCGCGAACTAAATATTGTATGCGATTCTTACACTTACGGCGACCGTCCTCATAGACTGAAGCTTGCGTGTACAAAATTTCATAAAGATTGGAACAAAACTGTAGATTTGTATGCAACACGTACAAACATACGGACACTCTGTTTTATATATTAGATTTCTTAGGATATTTAGTTAATAGAAAACGAACTTTTATGACACACAATCTTCTAACAGAGAAATAAAACTTAAATTAGTAAAATTCTAAAATATACATAATGACTAGGTTGGCCCAGGAATGACAACTGACCAATGATAAGACGCGATTGTTGGCAATTCACATGTAAAAAGTTGTCACTTATTTATATATGCAAGGATTTATCTATACTAACCAGTCAGCGCTGTGTCTCTGGTTGGAGCCAGTTGTTTTCCCATACTTTTGAGGTTGCCAACGGCCACGTTGCAACAGCGTAATGGACGACCACACGTGTCATGCAATGATTAAAACTTCTTTCTCATCGGATGTATCTGTTGTCTTGGCGGAGCCGCATGGACCCCAACAAGAAAAGTCACTTGTTCCAGTGATAACGGGTGTAGAAGTTATACTTCCAAAGGTGGCATTAATACTGATTTCATCATATTTATCACTTCACGGGGGGCTAAATTTTCAATCATATGATAATTGCGCAAAGTGAATTGAAATTCATTAACCAGTTTTCGTCTTACAAGGCCATTTTCAGACTTTAATGTTCTGTCTAATAAGTTACAATGTTTACATACAGACTACAGAGACATGTTACTCATTTAACACTTAGATTCAAGGACATAGGGAACGTCATCTTTGCCTATTAACTGAAATTCTTAGTGCACTTAAAATTCTGTATATGTAAAGCTTTTCAGTTCACAGTTAAAGTTTATTCGTTGGTTTCTACTACTTCCCACAATGTAAGAGACTATGTAAAACTTATTTAAAATATTCTTTCAGCAGTCTGTCAAGCAGGCTAATTTATTTATCGTATTGGTTATTTTTTTTTAAAATTTTTTATACAATAGATTTTTAAGGTAAAAGTAATGTTTGCTTTTGGTCTCCTCCCTTCCAGTATATTTATGGAAGATTGTTTAAATATTAACTTTTTTTATTGTACCACAGTCTAACATACACAGTCGCGACACTCACTGCTGTGAAAGTTGTTACCAACTGACAACTGCAACGACACTAGCGCTCCCAGTGGTGGGCAAGGCGCCGCATAAATAAACTTTGTTTGTAATTCTTTTCTATGTAATTAACCAAATAGTTTCTGTAATTTTTGCTTTGCAGACTTAGTAAAATAATGAAAGACATAAATAATCGTGAAATAAATGTAAAAACAGTCGCATTTCCCTGCCTTAGTGATATAAACAAGAACTTATTCATGAGAATTATTTACGAATATGTGCGTATTTTGCAGTCTACTCCGATGAAAGTAAAAGAATATAAACATAGGAGAAACATTAATTCCTGTTGTGGTCTGTTCTAACATGACAGGCCCTTTTTTTACGTATTTAACTTCGATGTGGAGTCTAATGATTCGAACATTTTTCAACTTCATTCGTTATTCTTATAAACGTATATACTTTTAAGTGTTATTACTTTTGCTTGTAAAACGAATGTGTTGAAGATTACTGCTATTTGTGGTTCAGATGTAGCAACAGTTGTTTTTGTTGGCCACCTATTCTCCGCTCGTTACAGGTCGAAGAGCCAACAGCGGAATATTATTTCTGCCGCAGAATTTTCCCACTGTTACTTCTACTGTGCTGTTTTCCACATCTTGTTCAAAATATCTTCAGTCAACATACAGCCAGAACAAAACAGTATTAATGTCCTCGTCACGAATGAACATGCTAGTACAGTCTAACATATACAGCGACGACACTCACTGCTGTGAAAGTTGTTACCAACTGATAATTTTAAAGACACTAGCGCTCCTAGCGGTAGGCAAGTCGCCGTAAGAGTCAAGGAGGTTAGAATAAAGGAGGTGGCATTATCTATACCTAGCACATATGGCAATTTAAGCCTGTCAACCATCTTGGTCAGTTCTGGAATGCTATTTCTCCGATAAAACTACGCGTTAAGTCGACCCTCTTACTGTTAATGCATTGAACTGACAGTCATGGAAATGTATGTACGTTCAAACTATATACTTTATTGATTCAATAGTAATAAATACTCATTATAATATATTTCAAAACTTAATTTTTAACGGCTAATTTGCACTCTGTTAACACGTTGTACATCACGGCATAACCGTTGGACGTTTTATTTCTGTTTTAAGTGACGTAAGACATTAGCTCTACAATACGAACACTTCTCCAAAACTTTGCAATATGGCGGAGGCAGGCTTCACTTTTTCAACTTAAGGGCGTTTCCTTGTATTCTAACCTCCTTGGTAAGAGTAATGTTTATTTGTGAAAACTTTTCGCGTAATTAACCAAATGGTTTCTACAATTTTTGCATTCCAAGCATTAGTATAATACCTAGAGATGTAGCAATCGCGAAGTAAATGTAAAAAACAACCGAATTTCACTGATTCAGTGATGTAAACAATAACTTATTCATGAAGAAATACTTGCGAATAGGGGTATATTTGCAGCTAATTCCACTGAAAGTAAGTAGAATATAAACACAAGAGAAACATAAATTCCTTTTATGGTCTGTTCCTAGATAATAGGCAGTTTCCTTGAGGTGTAAAAATTCGGTGTGGAGTTTAATTATTGATACATTTTTACAATTCGCTCGTCTTTCGTGTAATTACTTTTTTGTACAAAACGAATGGCTTGAAGTTCCATGTCGTTTGTGGTTCAGATGTAGCAACAATTGTGGAACTGGTTTCAGCTTTGCTGGGAACTGGTTTTTTTGCTTTCGATTTTTTATTGTCACGTTTGTGAGTATTTTCCTGTAGCTACAGCTGTGGTGGCTGATCTGGTACATTAAATAATGTAGGAAATGAATTCCTTATAAGTTTCTTACATTCAACACTTACTGATTTGACTGGACTTGTAGTGAACCTTGACGTTTCTGAGTAGAAAACCGACGTCTTTCAGCAGAATGTTGGGTTTTGTGTTGTTTGTTGGTCATTTTGTAAAATTCTTGGTTAAAAAGTCGTAAATTCCAAGATAAACTTAATTAAACTGCCCTGCAATTGTTGTTAGGAAAACAAATAAAGACAAACATGGAATTATTTTCTAGTTTTTACTGATTTTTATGGCACTAAATACCTTCCCTTTGTAAAAAGTGTGTTAAAATCAATCTAAACGATACTGTTCACACTCATCCGAAATCGTATTCAGAAATGTTTCTCGCCAACCGCTTGGAGCGCTGCTGTCGTGGCGTATAGCTAAGATCAGTGGAAGTGTCCTGACTGTATATGTTAGACTGTGATTGTACTACCAAAGTAGAACCAAATGTAACATTTCTTGTGTGCTGGAATCTAAGTGTAACTGGGTAACGTATCTTCCAAGTCAGTTACGTAAAAAATGTAATTTTTTGATAAAAGAGTAAAGTCTGCAGATGGTCTGGTAAGTGGAAAACCGGTTAACAAATTAATATAAACTTATGGCACATACACATTTTTTTAATTGAGTACGATGATGTTCCACCAAGAACAGACGGAAGAATCAGTCAAAATGAATGTGTAAAGTGTTATCTTCCAAATACATTTGGCTGTGATATCTTCGATCTTTCTGAATGTAGCGTTTTCGATGCCCACCAGAATAACTGAGTAAACCGTAGTAAACTAACAATTTCAAGCGAAGTGTTTGAGAGGTACATGTCCCGTTCAATTTCTTTAAAATAGTGGGAAACGATAGACAAGTTGATGGACTGATGGATAACATCTGGCCGAACTATAATCCAATGACTCTGAATATTGTTGAGAAAACGTAATCGTTCGGAAAACAGGAACTGTCAGTACTAAGGGGAGTAAATCTGCAGCATCCGCACACTTATCGTCATTCGCACTTAAGTGCCACCGAGTGTAACTAACACGTGTCTGAGCAGATAATGAGCAGAGTACCACAGCGGTGCGAAGTAACAACACCCTTCTGCGAAGACGTTACTGAGGGAGGGGATGACTCTCAGGGATGTGTTACTTGTGGTGAAGAGGTTGGAAAGATTTGTCCATGAAATGTTAACTGTGATTTGCAGGTCGTTTCGCAGATTTGAAGAAGGTATGAGGGCAACTAAGAAGATGAGTTAAAATGATACAAGACGTACAACAGTTTTATAATATTGCTAAATGTATGGCAACCGCGTAATTGTACTTCGCCTCAGATATTATTTCGTTCAAGATGGTCACACGTCTGTACGTACGTACATATAAACAGTCAACTGATCGCTGTACATTGTGACGATACTGCTGGCCCTCTCATCTCAATGTCATCGTACGATACCGTCTGCGTCCGACCCGGAATCGTGTGGTTTAATAATGATATATGATGCGTGTGAAGTTATTTACAAACGAAATAGCCAGCCTAGGAATCAGTGTAGGATAGTGTCTCGGTGATACTGTGATTAGTTAACAAGTGATAGATTCCATTAATTAAGAGATTCATATATTTTCCTTCCAGACAGTTCTATAAACAATAGTTTCGTCATTGTATGTTATTTCAAGACTTAAACAGACGAATTGTAAAAACTTTTGTAAAAAACAAAAATAAATGAAAATAAATAGCATTGTACATATGTTAGGCTCATAAACAAGTTATGTAGACCAGCTAATTGTGTAATTAATGCAATAGTCGAGATTTATAATATTGAATTATTTGTATATATTGACTGACGTGAGATTTTGAGTATATTTTCAGATTTGCGAAGATATTTGATAGTTCAATATATGTTAGTAACGTGTATGATGTACTGATTAACAAATTAATTGACATTTAACATTGCTGTTTGTTATCAAACAGAAAGGACGGCGATTTAAACTTAAGAAGATATGCGCCATGTAAAATTATTGTATGTATAGTTTTCATTTTATATTGTGATTAATTTTGTGTATATGAAATGTTTTACTTCTGTGTTTGTTAATTGTAAATTAGTATATTCAATTGCTATGAACAATGCGTAATGTAATGCTACTATTCTCAAGGTTATATATTTGCCTCAGCGCCTTGCGTAGGGGAGTTCAAGATTCGGCGGTTCTGAAGTGCTTTGGAATCTATGTCAATGTGCTATTGTGGTGAATTGTTTACGCATGTTATAAAGTTGTAATGTTTTGGTGGAGAAGCTAAGTATCTTGTTCCGAAGTGGTAGAATGAACTGTAATTTACTTAAAAATCAAATAAACATTACAACCTTGAACTGTGGAGCGTAGTGTAAGAATATTCATATATATATATATATATATATATATATATATATATATATATATATATATATATATATATATATATATATATAAAGTTGAAAAAATGTTATGAAAGTAGCCAGGCTTATAAGGATATATTTTAAAACATTGCCTTTGTATTTTATATTATTTATTTAGTTTGCCAGCTAGCTCAATAAATGGATGAAACATAAACCTCAGGGACCTCATTATTCAGGTTAAATTTTAGTTGATGGTGTTCAACTGGTGAGACTATTCTTACAAAGTAGTCCCACATAAAATGCTATAAAAATAATATTCAACTGCAAATGAAGTCAATGTGGAACCTATCCATTATATTAAAATTCTGAATACTATTCTTAGTTACGTATATCATCGAAACTTTAATTGAATGTCCAACTTGAAGTAAAATCGCAAAGTCTGAATTCAGTGAAGCTAAATGAAAACTGTCTTTTATTTTTTCTAAGATATGGCTATCAGGAAATTATTTAATGAAATATTATTCACTTCTCACTCAGAATAATAATGACAGTAACTCTGAATAATTATGCACTTCGTAATTTATAGATCTTTGTAAGATACCACATATTACCATACATTACCACAGAAGTTGGCGTAATTTGGTTTTTCAGAGCTGAAATAGAAAATTGTTATGTTTTTTTATTAAACCTTATTTTCCACCCGTCCTTGCTTAATCAGTTAGGAATTCTATATTTGCTACGTAATGGCGGCGGTGGATGCAATCTGTGTCGTTACCTTCTTCATGATACAAATGCTAATGACGTCCTTTAGCATTTCTTACAAATGATCAGGATATTTCTAATTAATTAAAGTTCTTACACTTATTTCATTTAATACATATATTTTAAGACTTTAAAATGTTCAAACACATTTACAGACCTCATTACAATATTTCCTTCATTTTCATCAAAAACAATCTCGTCACGATTATGGATCGATCAGCCCAGATAAGAGACATGACAGCCAGATACAAGACACAAAAAGGTACAACAAGATTACTTTTTAACATTACATACATTAAAAAAAAGGTAAAGCAGTCAACAATCCGAAGGTTGGTCCTGTTTGGAGGTGGTATGCCGTTGCCGTCCTCCGAACTGACTTACCCAGCCAGTTGTAGGGGGACCTTCAGTTTTACTTGTTTTCCGAACTACGGTGCTACTCGGTATTTATCACATGAGCAATACTGCCAGAGGTCAAAGTGGAAAGTGACAGATAAAAATCTTAGGACCTGGCGGGGATCGAACCCGCGACCTTTGGATTTATTGTCTGACACTCTCCCACTTGTCAACCGAGGCGCACTTACAAACATTTATATATTTTAATTGTACAAAGATAATAACACACATTAAAATAATTATTCTTTGTTACGAGTGTATACACAGACACCTTTTATTAAATGATGCGTCTATATTAGTGGTACCACTAAACTTTTCAATCATCGATTTCGGTAGAAATTGGAAGGACATTACAGTAGTTCGTGCTAGTCTAATTCGTTTCTGTCCTGTTAGATTCCACACATGAATCGAGGGAAGTATAACCACGGTCCCCACCCTGAACACCTATCTTCTTCTTACCGTGACTACGCGAAATATACTATGTGAACCACTATAATTGTTCCTTGAATACCGATTATCTCCAATTATTCAACAGAATTCCTTAATAACAACATAACATTTCTTTAAAATTTGAGAATCGCTATTCCCGATCAGCAGTTGTATCAACTTATCTTGACTCTAGTTGTCCTCTCACTTTTCTACCACGTACTGAGAGTAAATATTTTGTTCTCATTATTGAGGTATTACAAGTAATGCATCAACCCTCTCCTGCCCGACGGGACTTAAAAGTCCGCCGGCCGCGGTGGCCGAGGGGATTGCGGCGCGTCAGTCACGGTCTGCACGGCCACTACGGTCGGGGGTTCGAATCCCCTCCTCGGGCATGGATATTTGTGCCGTCCTTAGTATTAGCTAGTTCATAAGTAGTTTGTAAGTTTAGGGATTGATGACCCCGTAGTTAAGTCCCATAAGCTATACAAACATTTGAGCTTAAAAGTCCCTGCCCATTTCCAGCGTCATAAAAGAAAGTGGAAAATGATATGTGACTTGTGTTCCTGACGCGCCGTTAGTGTCCCTCTGATGTATCATATAAAACACTCACTGGCCGAGATTGTTCAATATCTCTGTCACAGAGCGCAGTAAACAATGGACTGTCTCATGTCTGTGTGTACGATTTCCTCAGGCGAGTTTTTGCCACAGACTTATATTACTAGACTGGCAATGTCGTATGCGGTATCATTGGTGTCCGTGAAGTCTCGCCGCCATATTTCTCTACTACAAATGTGTGAGCATTTATATATGTATTTACAGAAAACATTCGTAAAAATACGGATGTGCCCACGTAACTACGCTGTCTTTACAGATTTGACATAATGGTCGAGTCATGTGCTGTATATAGCTGTAAATTTTTGTATATCGAACGGGAGATATAACGCCAATTCACACTGTCCGTCACGTAAACGTCACATTACGTCACGGCACCATCACGTCAAGTTGTATTCACGTCAGTTGGTTAACCAAATACCCGATGATCAAAGTGATGTTATGAGTGGCGATCTGTTATGTAGAAAGTCATAGTTTAATACTGGAATTGCGGAAACAACAACAATAAATGTTACTGACGGTCAAATAAAAATTTACACCGTATATTTATGGTGAACGTAGTGTGGTAAAGTTTAGGGAACTGAAACATTTCGAAATTTCGACATTATTTTCAAGCGAAAATTTAAACATACTAGCAGATCAAACCATATTTATAAGAGCATAAATAGAAGCAGTTCGCTTTGTCCGTTACGATTTTCCCGCTGACAATGTTAATACCACCGGAAACAACCCAATTTTTGTCTTTCATTAGCACTGACATTTTCGTTTAAAAATTTATTTAATAGTAATTGCGTCATCACATTAAATATTACTGAAATGAACAGTTTGCCTCAGTCTTTTCTGTTACTATATTGCAAAACATTAACCATTTTCAGATACCCGACAACGCTTTTAGGAAGACACTCAAATTAAAATAAAATATTTAAGACGTAATAAAACATTTAAAATTTACAGGTAAAAGTATAATAATAAAATAAAGAGTAATAAGACACATTTGCTTGTAATCTGTGTAACAGTCTACAACATTAAACTCGCGTGTCGAAAATAGGTTAACTTTCAACGTTAGCAGACGACCGTTCCGTCAAAACTTTCCTTTCGAGAAAGCTTGGCGTGATATGACGTGAGGGTTGGTTGAAGTACAGTATGAATGCCGCCATTAGAAATACATTGTGGAATGTTATGACGAAACGTGACGTGACGTAACGGACAGCGTGAATTTCCCTGTATACAGTAATGAGTTTATTGATCTGCCTTCTTTATTAATCTGTTACCAATTTTATTCTACTTCGGCTTTTCTATCAGCAGTATGATCGCTATAAAAGAGCCATTTGTTGTGGATAACACGTAGCTTTATTCATTTGAGTTTCTTACGAAAACTACAGTTACTTTGATATATACAGTAATGAATCCCTTTAATTTTCTGGTTTTGTTACCAGTTACCAGTCTCGATCAACGGGGGGCTTTTCTTTCAATGGTATGACCGCTGTAAATGTGCTATTTGTCGCGGATGACAGGTACCTTTATTTTCTCAGTATTTTCCCGATAACTACAATCTGCTTTAATTGTATGTAGCGGTAAAATTTTACTTACCATGCCGGTGGCCTCTTATGGTAATGTTGGCAACATCAACAAAACGGTAGAAAGCCCTAACCAAGATTGATATTCTTAGTAATCAATACAGTGCGAGTTGATAAGTAGACGTTGGCGGTGATCCGCAGCAGAGATAAAAATATCTAAGTTTATGCTTCGCAAATCACGAATTTTCCCTACGTCTGCTGCTCCTGTAAGATGGAACACATGAAAATTTGTGCCAGACCGGCACTCGAACTCGGGTCTCCCGCTTATCGCGAGCGGTCGCCTTAACCACTCGGCCACCCGTGCACTCTCCCCGGCCAGACCGGGAGACCAGGATTCAAGTCCCGGTCCGGCACAAATTTTCATGTGTTGCTGATTGTCCATCTTACAGGAGCAGCAAAGTAATTAGTGTGTAAGTCGAGCGACTGATGACCACGATGTTTGGTCGCATAAAACCTCACACACATTTGAACATTTTGGAAACGTATTATTCAAGGAATAGAGCTCTTTTTATTTATATAGTGTTCAAATATGTGCCTGGAAGTTCTTAAAAAACGTTGAAATGTTTGTATAGTCTTCGGGACTTAACTACGGGGTCATCAGTCCCTAAACTTACAAACTACTTATGAACTACTTACGAACTAGGACGGCACAAATATCCATGCCCGAGGAGGGATTCGAATCCCCGACCGTAGTGGCCGTGCAGACCGTGACTGGAGCGCCTTAGTCGCCTCGGCCACCGCGGCCGGCGGAAGTTTTTAGTTCTGACATTGTGTCAAAGGCATTTTGTGCATGTTGTCTTTGTTGCTAGGTGTCAGTAAAAAGTGGTTGTAGTTTTGTTTTCTTTTGTTTACGAATTACGAAATACAGTTTCCTTTTTCCTCCCTTCAGGTCAATACTTGATAGCTTGTACAGGAAGGGATTAATCAGCCGATTTTTCCGCTTTGCTGACACTACTTGCAACTTCCGGATAACTTTGAATTGTTGCGTAGAAAATGGCGGTTTGGATCATGTAACTGTGTCGGTAAGCGAGAAACAACGCGCTGTAATATTCTATCCGCGGGAAAGTTCCTCCAATTGAAATGAGAGCTGTGTACTGTGGTCATTGTACCGCCATCAGTAAAGTGCGACGTCATTTTGTTAGTGGTGCTAATGAAGCAAACGGTGGTTCTAAAGTGCTTGTGGACGACCGCATCATACAACCATAGGGACTCATCGGAATCGGGTCGATGAACTCATCGGAGCAAATCGTCAGGTAATACAGCTACAGCCCTCAGGTAAGTAGGGCTAGTCTCGGCCAGGTCATCAAATACATGCCTGCGACACAAAACTGTTTGCGAGGTAGCTTCCGCAAATTTTTACTCCTGGCATGAGAAAGAGTGAAACGTGTCCATAAAAATTTGTAAGAAAATGTCTAATATTGTGCCTCCTGTTTTGTGTCGAGTAACTTGCTTGCAAGAAAATGTATAATATCGTTTCTACTGTGTGTATCGATATGTGTACTTAACTCTGTGAAGTTTCATCTTATGACAAAGATCATGCATAGCATTGTAGCTCGCGCAGAGAGTGAGTGGGACTTGTGGTTTAGCTCGCTTAGAGAGCGGTTGGGTTGTGTTTATGGCTCCGATGTGGAGCAGAGGCTGCTGTGCCAGCAAGATGATTTGATTGTATTTGGAATATATATTGTATTTTTTATTACTATCAAAACGTTGTAGCACCGCTGGAATGAAGGTAATTGCATTTGATGTCATTAGGAAAAAGTTGTATTATGTAGGTAATTAATGGTGATTATTAATAATAAGTAACAAAGTTGACCTTTCTTTCAGGTTTCATTTACGTAGTTAGAAGATTAACCTACTTCCTTCATTTGATAATTAGTTATTAGTGAATTTAAAGTGCAGTACGGATTTTGGTAATCTTGTTAAACAGATTTCGTTATTTGTGCTATAGTAAATGATTGTTATGCAACACTGCAGTTAATTGATTAGGATACTAAATTTTGATAATCAGGTACTGATCTGCATAAAATTCTCGCAGTCAAACATTAAGAAAGTGGTTTGTGGTTTGTATTATCTTTGTCGCAGTCAATTTTTTTTTAGTATAGTCAGTGTCTGTTTCATATGGTGACTTGCCACAGTTCTTTTGTTAAAAGATCCATTGCGTACATAATCAGTTTAATGCACTGTTTCTTATTTAACAGTATATACATCAATATCAAGGCCATAATTAAACAAAATTGCTGTGTTAATGAACAATTTGTTGTCTGATTTAGCGATAGATTCAACAACAAACTACAGGTTCACGGCTTTTAAGAGTACTGAATATATGTCAACATATTTATTTTGCGTTTGAAGCGTGGGAGCAGCATTCTGAGAGGAAATTGATTTCACCGTTTTGACCCTAAAAATATCAAAAGGAGTTTCGCCACAATAGATCACCTACGCGAAATAAAGTTCAAGGCTACGGCATCACCAACAAAACCAATTGGTTAAGAGGACAGCTGGCTCGGAGTGGGCATTTCGTGTTCTAATCTCCGTCCAGCACAGATTGGACCGTATGAATAAAATGGAGTATCTACTTTATACTCTGGATTCCAGAGAACATACTCAGGTTCGCATGAATAAAGGGAGTCGGAAAATATACTTCAGCCGAGTATATTCTCGGCGTGAGTAACGGGGTGGGAGAAGTTGCTCACAGCTGAGAACATTCTCCAATTTCATATGAATAAAACTACAGAAATTTCTCACGACGGGAGAACATTCTCAGATTTCTGGAGTGAGCTCTATGGCATACTCCGTGCTGAGTAACTTCTATTAAGGTTACGTTTTACTGAGGTTTATAATAAAAATGACAACAATTTTGTTACTTAGAAGGCAAAAACAAGTTCCTTTATATGTAGTCTTTAAGAAATACGAGGGGATCTATAAAGTTAAAACAAATAAAAACATTTTGTTGACGAGTATCTTCCTTCGGAAAAATCGTGTGACACTTCCATCATTTTAAACAGTGACTAGAGTGATGTAAGAGCTGTTTTCATTACCGACATAAAAATGAAACACAAATGGATTCAGCTGCGTGTTTACTCATTTGTTTGGCGTGTATATTTACAGTTGTAAAAAGTCACATAGCAAAACAATATTGTTTTAAAATAGAGTCTATTAGTAAGATCTTATGCTGTTAGTTCCAAATAAAGTGTATCCCAGGACATCATAGTTTCTATCACAAAATAAATATTGCTGCAATACCAGGTAGGCCTACTGAAGTACTGTTTCTATCCAAACCGGTTGGCCTATTTATGATGCGTTTTCAGACTTCGTAATCGTAACTTCTGTGATGTTAGAAGTAAGTAAAAACGACAGGAAAATTAATAACTGATTAATCACATACCTAGTGGCCTGTTTCTTGTTCAAAATCGCATGGCCTAACGCTTATGAGCAAACCATTGAGTGTCATATTTAACAAAGCCTACCGCATTTTAGAACACTCCAACAGCATTCCACGTTGTAACAGATGAATATGTGATGCGTTCTTATTATATCGTTCGCAAATTGTGCTAACCATACTTCATTAACAAACGAGTTTCTCGCGTGACGAAAATTTTGTATCGCCAGCAGAATACATTTTCGTAAAAAGTGCATATTTAGTCGTAATGATATGCTCCTTCACAACAAACTAATATCTAAACACAGTACAGTTCTTTCTGAACACGCCGATGCCTACTCCATATTTGTACACTTAATAATTTGCCTGATTGGGCTAGTTTAAAGAAATAAACGATTGGACAGCTGATCTGTGGCGGACATGACACGCGGAGAACTTACTCAAGTAGGAGGGGAGGTAGCGAGAATGAACTACCTGCTCAGATCATATGCTTCGAATATTCATACGAAATTGAGAACTTACTCAGAGAACGTTCTTTTGCTCTGAGAATCTTCTGTGGAGCATTTGCTCTTTTTTATTCACACGACCCAATGTCTACTTCGCCACTGAAATTACTTAAATGCTCTGTAACAGTCGACATATTTGGATATTTAACAGTGCATGTGAAAATAAAATTGATACCATTACTCGGGATCAATGCACCATGTGTTGGACACGTTCAGGTTGCTGGAACCTTCGAGGTACGGTTGCCGTCAAGTTGCCAACCCGTTTCGGGAGCCGAGGCGGTTAATGGAGAGAGCGCTCACGTTCTGTGGTGAGGCGAGGTCGGCCTCGTCACGACCGCCAGCGATGAACACGTGGCTCCCGCCTAACCGCCTCTGACGTGGCCACGCCTCCGCTGTCTGCTAAAGTCCTTAGTCACCGGCAGCCGAACCTCCGCGTAGGCAGAGTCATGCCGCAACAATGTCCACTTAACAGCTTCAAATTTGAAAAGAGCCGTGAAACGTACTAATACGCTACGCTGCTCAGGGAGCAATAATGTTACTGCTCGTAAAAGTACGCCTCGTTCGAAATTGCGTTTGCTTTGTAGGTGGATATTTTGCCCATAAAATACAGGCCACCATCATGAACCACAGACATTGCCGTGGTGGGGTGGCATGCTCGCCTCAACGATAGGGATAGCCGTACCGTAGGTGCAACCACAGCGGAGGGGTATCTGTGGAGAGGCCAGACAAACGTGTGGTTCCTGAAGAGGGGCAGCAGCCTTTTCAGTAGTTACAGGGGCAACAGTCTGGATCACTGCCTGAGCTGGCCTTGTAACATCAGCTAATGTGGCTTTACCATGCAGTTAGTTATTGCGAACGACTGAAAGCAAGGGGAACTACAGTCGTTACTTTTCCCAAGGACATGTAGCTACACTGTATGAATATATGATGATCGCGTCTTCTTAGGCAAAATATTCCGGAGGTAAAATAGTCCCCCATTGGCTTCCGTCAGGAAGTACTCGGTAGGATGTCTTAATCAAAGAAAACAAACGACCATTCCACTTTACGGATCGGAGTGTAGAATGTTGTGACCGTTAATGGGATAGGTAAGTTGGAAAATTTGAAAAGAGAAATGCATAACCGCGGTGGAGTTGCCGAGCGGCCTAAGGCGCACGCTGCGCAGCGCGGTTGCTCGCCGTCGGAGGTTCGAGTCCTCCCTGGAGCATTTGTGTGTGTGTGTGTGTGTGTGTGTGTGTGTGTGTGTGTGTGTGTGTGTGTGTCTGTGTGTGTGCGTTATCCTTAGGTTAGTTTACCTTAGTTTAAATAATTTGTAAGCTACGGACTGATGACCACGCAGTTTGGTCCGATCGATTTACAAACATTTGAAATTTTTTTAAGAAATGCGAAGGTTAAACGTAGATAGGGCGGGGATTAGAGACTTTCGGTGGCAGGATGAACGTGATTTCTGATCAGGAGAGTAAAGGGTTACAAATACAAAATCCGTTGGTTGTAATTCAGGAGTAGTTCAGATAACGAATAAGAAAATAGCGATGCGGGTAAGTTACTATGAACAGCATAGTGAACACATTATCGTAACAAAGATTCACACGAAGCCAACTCCGACCACAGTAGTAAATGTTTATGTGCGAACTAGCTCTGCCGAAGAAGGGGAGATCGAAGAAATTTATGAGGAGATAGAAGAAATTATCCAGACCGTTAAAGAAGAAGAAAACTTAATTGTGTAGTACGAAAGGGAATAGAAGGAAATATAGTAGGTGAATATGGACAGGAAAAAAGAACTGAAATATGATATCGCTTATTAGAATTATGTGCAGAGCAAAACTGAATTATCACAAACACTTAGTTTGGTTATTATGACAGAAGGTTGTATATGTGGAAGAGACCGGGAGACACTGGAACTTACCAGATGGACTCTAAGACATAGTTTTAGAAAACGGATTTTAAACTGTAGCATACATCCAGGGGCAGATATAGACTCTGACCATAACTTATTGTTTATGAACTGTAGATTAAAACTTAAAAGACTGCAAAAAGATAGAAAATCAAGGACTGCAAAAAATAAAAACGGAAATGGCTGAGAGTTCCAGAGGAAGCTTTAGGGGAGAGTAATACAGTAGTAGAAGAATGTGTAAGTCTGAGAGACAGAATAGTGAAGGATGCAGAGGATCACATAGGCAGAAGGACAAGACCTCAGGAAATCCCTGGATAACACAGGATATAATTGACGAAAGGAGAAAATATAAAAATGCAACAAGTGAAGCTGGCAAAAGGGAGCTGAAAAATGAGGTTGGCAGGAAGTGCAGACTGGCTACGCAGGAGTAGCTAGAGGACACGTGCAAGACCATAGAGGAATGTAATAAATACGGGAAAGATAGTCACAGCCTACAAAACATTTCGAGACAAGAAAAGCAGATGCATGAATAAAAAAAAAAAAAAAAAAATCAGATGGAAAACCACTACTAAGCAAAGAAGGGAAAGCTGAGTGTTGGAAGCAATATATAGAGAGGTTAAACAAAGGAAATGAACTTAAAGGCAGTATTCTAGAAATGTAGAGATGGAAGAGGAAAATGATACAGGAGGTACGATACTGCGACAGGGATTTGACAGAGCACTGAAAGACTTGAGTCGAAATAAGGCCCCTGGAGTAGATAATAAACCGACTGAACTACTGACATCGTTAGGAGAGCCATTGATGAAGAAATGGTTTGATGTATTAGACAGGGGAAACACCATCTGACTTCAAGAAGAATGTACTAAACTTATGACTTATCTTAGAAGATAGGTCAAGGAAAGGAAATCCCACGTTTTTAGCAATTGTAGAGCTGGAGAAAGCTTTTGGCAATGTTGAATGTAATTCTGAAGGTCGCAGGGGTAAAATATAGGGAGAGAAAATTTATATTCAACTTGTACAGATACCAGACAGCAATTATTAGAGCCGAAGGGCATGAAAGGGTCGCAGTGGTTGGGAAGGGAGTAAGTCAGGGTTCTAGTCTACACCAGAGTTGTTCAATCTGTACATTGAGCAAGCTATGGAGGAAAGCAATTTAGAATTCAGGGTGAACGAATAAAAACTTTTCGGTTTGCCGATAACATTGTAATTCTGTCAGAGGTAGCAACAGTCCTGAAAGAGCAACTGAACTGAGTAGACAATGTCTTGAAAGGAGGGTATAAGATGAACTTTATCAAGAGTAAAACGAGGGTTATGGAATATAGCTTAAAAAATCAGGCTGCTGAAGAATTTAGGTTAGGTAATGAGACAACAAAATTAGTAGATGATTCTTGTTATTTGGGGAGAAAAATAACTTTTCATGGCCGAATTAAGGAACATATAGAATGCAATCGGCTTTGGTCAGAAGAGCGTTTCTGAAGAAGCGAAATTTGTTCACATCCAGTATTAATTTAAATGTTAGGAAGTCCTTTCTGAAAGCATTTGTCTGGTGTGTAGCATTGTTTGGGAGTGAAACGTGTACGATAAGGAGTTCATACAGAAAGATGATAGAAGGTTCTGAAATATGGTAGTATAGACGAATGATGAAGATTATATGGATACTTCACGTAACAAATGAGGAGATGCTTAACAGAATTGAAAAGAAATTGTTCTGGCATATCCTTACTAAAGAGAAGGGATAGGTTCGTGGGACACATTCTAGGATATCAAGGAATCGTCAACTTAGCATTAGAAGGAAGAATGTGGGGTAAAATTCGTAGAAGGATACCGGTAGACGAATACAGTAAGGAGGTTCAAAAGGATATAGGTTGCCGTCTTATTCGCAGATGAAGAGGCTTGCACAGGACAGTGCGGCGTAGAGAGCTGCAGCTAACCAGTCTGCAGGCTGAAGACAACAACAAAAACAACAACAAAATACGCCAACTGCAAATAAATAAGAGTGATTCGGAAAGTAAGCTACGATTTTTTGGGCCACTTTAGGCGAGTAACACTAAAATTGGGCCATTTGTAATAGACTTTTGACATCTAGAAATTTAATTGAAAATAATGCCTTACCCTTTCATCTGAGACAAAATTGAATAGAAGGTTTATTAAAGGAGAAAGTTCTCTAACACTTTGCTCTTGTGTTTTATTTCATATCTCGTACTTTCAGAGTGTAACGTGTTCCCACTTTTTAGATAGCGCCTTTCATCCGATCGGCATCAAATTTTACAGATGTATTTGGTGGGTGCTGCGACCAGAACCGTCCCTCTAGCGTCATAACCAGACGACTCTAGAGGACGGCACTATGCTCTCTCTGGGTTACTATACGTCGGATCGGAAAAAAAATACGTGTATCAGTTATTCCGAATTTATCTTCGATTAAGTTTTTGCAAGATTTTTCGATATTTTGTCTCTGAAAATTGAAGCACACGTATAAATTTATAATTCTTCATATGATTCTAACGTCTTACTACAATAAAACAATTGAAATATGAAAAATGATTTACGACAAATATTAGGAATAAATACCGAAGAATGTATGAGATTAAAAAAACAATTGTACGGTATATTAGGGCTCAACCTATCCATTACAATCCCTCCACCCCCTACCTACTATTTCCCTCCCCACCACCACCTGCAACCAAATTAAAAATACCTACATCGTACTGTAAAACTCAGTACCAATTAGTACTCAGCCAGACGAGTTGCGGACGCAACTATAAGGTAAAGAAAAATCTATCCATTTATGTATAAATTAACTATTGTCAATTAACCCTTAGTAAATTTATCAAATTGTACATTGCTATTTTACTTTTGTTTTTTAGATCTGAAGATTATCCAAGTGATCGAAACATGTTATTAAACAATTTTATTGCAACTGTTGACGGAAATAAACACATTTAAAATAACATAGTGCATTTGCGGACATTCTCAAATCGACCATGTCGACTATAATGAAAAACGTGCCTGGTCAGGCGATGAGAGACTGTTTTAGTTTACTGAATTTGAATCTAAAATTAATGAAAAATCGTTGCAAAATTAATTTCAACAGGGATTGCTTATATCAGGACATCATTCCGAAATATGCAAGAGTTAAAATTAGAAATTAAAAAGCAACAGCACGTGCAATAAAGAGGAAAAGCGAAATCATGTGGGTAAAAGCAGAAATTAGGTAAGCATACAAGTACAAAGATGTATTAAACGACGAGTTATACTCATTGTACTTAAAAATAGCTAAAATAGTATCCCCTACGCAGTTTGACAACTTACGCTTATTTATTGACGATACAGTAGACACTGAGCGGGCAAAAGTAATTGCAAGACATCAAATGAAATTGTCACATTTGATAGGAGGGAAGAAAGGAGAAAATAGTAATGTGCCTAAGATACACGAATTCTCTGATAAACTTGTAAATATTACAGATATTCCTCTCACGATGAAGAAATATCTCTTTTGTCAAAAGGTTTGAACTATAATCCATAACCAACGCTAGGACAAGAAGATGTAAAGAGAATTATAGCAGAGGTCAAATGCGCAAGTGATATTGCAAAGCTCCCCACACGTAAACAGAATACCATAGCAGTCAAGATCATCAACGCGTTAAAAGCACAAATTAAGCCAGAAAATAACCTGAATAATGAGAACAAGATCATAGACGATTTAAATAAAAAGTTAAAGAGGCACAAAGCAGTAATTACGCGGGCTGATAAAGGCAGCACTGTAGTTCTTGTCAGAGACGACGAGTATGCAACTAAAACTGAAAAATTCTTCTCTGATAACGGTATTAAAGAAATAGCTAGAGATCCAACAAAAAAGTTTCATGCACAATTAAAACGAACAATCCAAAATTCTGACTTTCTCTTTTCAGATAGAGAGAAAAAGCAATATACAGTCATGAATCCGCAAACACCAAACGCCCGCGCACAGATAAAGCTGCATAAAAAAGACAAATCCATAAGGCTGATATGTAACACAAGACAAAGTCCTAACGCTCCATTAAATACCACTTTAGCACAAAGGTTAAGAACGCTATACACATTTCATGAACTGCATAGTCTAAAAAATACGTACGAATTTGCGGAGAAAGTGAAGTACACAGTCATCCCATCTGATTCCATATTTGCATCCCTAGATGTAGTGAATTTATATACTAACGTACCTGTCCGGGAAACAATAGATATAATCAAGCGCAATCTTATAAGACACCAAAAAATGGCTACAGGAGAAATAGTTGACTGATAGAACTCTTAGAACTAACGCTCTCCTATAACTTTTTCACATTCAACGGCAAGATATATCACCAACCTGAAGGACTTGCAATGGGAAACTCCCTAGCAGGCATTATGGTCGAGATCTTCCTTAATCATTTAGAGAACGAATTTTCCACCACTAACCCTACAATAGCCAACAAAATTCTCTATTATTACCGTTATGTAGATGATGCCATTTTATTAGTTAAAGGAGACCAAAATGATGTTAATGACATTGCGCAAAAAATGAGTGCTATTCATCAAAAAATCAAGTTCACAGTCGAGCACGAAAATAATGGATCCATCAACTACCTCGACATTACAGTTACAAGAGAAGCGGGTAGACATCGTTTTGGTGTATATAGGAAACCTACTTGTGCAGACCTTATCATCAATTCAAAATCTTGGCATCCGAAAAGAGTAAAGATGGCATATTTTCGTTCAATGACTAACAGATTATTGAAACTGCCATTAAGTGACCATGAGACGATGAAAGAAATTGCCATCATAAAGCAAGTTGCAGTAAGCAACGGTTACCCAGATTCAACAATAAATAAGTTGCTGCAAAAAATTAACAAACAACAACAATGAAAAAATAATGACAGTACGTTGACAAGTGACGTAGAAGAAAAGAAAATCATCTACAAGCCAATGAGCTACAAAGGAAAGGTTTCAGACATCATTGCTAGGCAATTTCGAAACACCAACGTACGAATCGGATTTAAGACCAACGATGTCACTCGATTTAGACTGAGACACCGTGTGAACAAAAAATCCTCAAAATTCACGGCAGCAGGCGTCTATAAACTCAAATGTGGAGATTGTACAAAAATCGACGTAGGTCAGACAGGCAGAACGTTCGAAACACGTTTTAAAGAGCATTGCTCTCTTCATAATAATAAAACAGCATTTGGAGAGCATTTAGTGACAGAAAAGCACACTGTTGGAACAATTAATACCCATTTACAAGTGCTTCATAGGGAACCAAAAAGACGCCTCCTAACGACACTAGAAGAAATAGAAATTTTCACACACCGGCTTCAATAACCTGGAAATACACTCAACCAACAAAATAATTTTAATAACAGCGCATTTTTCAAAAACTTTGAAGGCCTCTTGCAACCTTGGTCCTGGACGCAGCGCGCCTTGGAGCGGCGGCCCCACTTTCCGGTGGCTGGCGGCGGCGTGCAGACTGGCTTCCGAACGTACAAGAAAAACTGCGCGCCGCACAACGCCACCAAGTAGCGACAGAGGCAACTAACGCCCATACCATACTGTTTTATATAAGTTTTTTATATAAATTTTTTATATTTTAATGATTTTTAACAAACTGATGTTTAAAAAATTTTAAAGCATGACATATGTAATTTTATACATCTCTGTTTTACACATTCAATGTTTTAAATATTGTATGCATTTTTTAATTATCGT
The DNA here is from genome assembly GCA_026315105.1 of Locusta migratoria. Taxonomy (NCBI): domain Eukaryota; kingdom Metazoa; phylum Arthropoda; class Insecta; order Orthoptera; family Acrididae; genus Locusta; species Locusta migratoria. The sequence continues at coordinate 314,798,480 of CM048745.1, forward strand.
ACCATATTTTTATACTTACATCACATACAGTTTTATAATTGTTATGTCTGGATATATTCTAGAACCCCACTTTTAGAAATATTTATATAGCAAACAATTGTACGATATATTAGGGCTCAACCTATCCATTACAATCCCTCCACCGACCCCTGCACCCCCCCCCCCCCCCACTTACTCTTTCCCTCCCCACCACCACCTGCAACCAAATTAAAAATACCTACATCGAACTGTAAAACTCAGTACCAATTAGTACTCAGCGAGACAACTTGCGGACGTAACTAAAAGGTAAAGAAAAATCTATCCATTCATGTATAAATTAACTATTGTCAATTAACCCTTAGTAAATTTATCAAATTGTACATTGCTATTTTACTTTTGTTTTTTAGATCTGAAGATGATCCAAGTGATCGAAACATGTTATTAAACAATTTTATTGCAACTGTTGACGGAAATAAACACATTTAAAATAACATAGTGCAGTTGCGGACATTCTCAAATCGACCATGTCGACTATAATGTAATTCGCTGTCCATTACGTTCCGCTGAACAGCTGCGAGAGTACTCCGTAATTCTTGTACCATTGATGTCAGGTGTTATCTGCTAACATGGCATTTTTGTACATTAGATTATGATTCATTGTCCTAAGAACGACGTGTTTTTCATAATTTTCCTTGCGCCATTGCTTTGAAATAACAACGCTTGAGTTATAATAAGAAAAATGATCAAATACAGAAAACAAGATGGCGTATGCAAAAGAGAGAGCAAGGTTCCGGGCGAGGGATGTCACGTGACTATTTCCGAACGCCAAATGTACGCTATGTTCCTTCCAGGTTATAAAGTCATTCTTAACCAGTACAGGTAAAGAAAATAAACTTAGAAAAAACTACGAAATGAAGACTGGTGATAATATTTTAACGGCAAAAGATAATGACAATGCGGGAGAGATATTAAAATAATAGTTTAAAGCTGTAAAAGTTCAAAAAAAGAGTATGTTTGTCAAAGCTAAACTCAAACAACAAATAATTTTTGCTGTTTGTATAATACGGCCAGAAAGAGTATTACGTGTTGTTTGCAAAGATATTATCACAATAGTAGAGTCGTAATCGTATCGTCCATATTTTCTTATTATTTACATTTTTATTATTTTTGTCCGAAATGTTTGGAAAAAATCATAAAACCACAAATAAATCTAAAGTGGGTTGTAAAACACGCAGTGCGATTTTTTTCAAAGAAAATACTGTAGTGTTGGGCCTTTTATTAGGTACCAGCTATTTTCCAATATAACCCCATATGCATTCAAAATTGTTGTCATACTAGTTCACAAGCTTCGAAACCTCTTCTGCGTAAAACTCTGCGGACTGTGAGTGTGGTCAGCCACTGAAGCTCTCCTTCAGTGGAAAATGCTCTGAGAGGTCCTGACTACTGAATCCATATTTGCAACGTAGTCATCATTTATAACAGTTCATCGTGGATGTTATTGCGTCCATCACGAAACGTTGAACAACACCGTCAGTCATAATGTTCCCTTTCACTCCATAACCTCACGATGAATTGCTGCTTGTGTCATTTGTATTGTTCACAGAAATCACATTACTCACAGTTAGCACGATCCTCTACTACTCCACACATTTTAACCATCTGTATTCATACACGACAGGCTGTGTTCGAAAGGCCGCGTGCGGAAAGTGCGTTTTTTCAGGTGTCAATGTCTCGGGTTTTATTGATCACAGAGTCTCTTCGCTATTCCATAGCCTCATGGTCATTTGTACACATATCATAAGAACGGGCATGCTATAGGTATCCTACGGTACAGATCCAAAATTTAAGCACTACACACTTCTGAAGACCAGACAAATTGAGACAATTGGTTGGGTTTTGTACGTTATATGTGATCTATGGTGGACTTTATTGGCTTATAAAAGCACTATTTGTTCATGGCCGGTTCCTGAAAACAAATGTCCACTCCTATGCTTTTTATTTCTTCAAAACGTCGAAATGTTTACCGTATACTTTTAAACATGATATTTTCAAAATAATTGAAAATTTTTCCGACCTCTTTATTCGTTACAGAGATTCAGAGATTCAAAATTACAGAAATTACGCACAAAATTACAGATACAGGATTTTATCCGTTTTGTCAAGGTGGGCCGCAAATATCTTGACACCTTGACAAAACGGCTAAAAACCGGTATCTGTGATAACTAATCACAACAAATGACTCGGATGTTAACATATTTTGCAGACATTTATCTAGAAATACCATTTTTCCGTTTTTTTGAATATCTTTGTCCGTTGTGAAGGTACACCCAGACACCATGCCGTAAAAGTAACAATTGCGCTGACAGGTGACGTTCCGGCCACTATGAAATTTACCATCCGATTCAAGAAATGTATTCGGCAAAACAATTTTTTGCATATCTCACAGTTTGATATCTACGCTCAATGAAGGAAAGCAGTTTCCAATAATCTGAAAAATCTGGTGCCCAAGATCGGTTCAAAATCTTTGTGATCGATTTTGACAGACCTGCGCTGCCATAATCGTATCTTGGAAATATTAGCTGAAGTCTAGGATTTTGTAAGTAACACACTGATGCCCCGTCATGCACTGCAGAAATATATAAAACGGTTTTCTTATTTCTATTGTCGGGAGTCTTCCGACAGTACGAATGGTGCAGTGGTTAGCATCGAAAATCGCTTTGCTTGCGGTCCCCAGTTCAAATCCCGCCACGGGCAGAAGAAAATTTCTTTCTTTGTATTTACTACTTCTAGAATTTTCTACATGTTTGATGTACTTGTAAGTTCCAGAAAATTCTTTCTCCGTATAAATAGTGGAGCACTCCAAGCATGAGTCAGTCTGTACTGAGTGTACGCTTGTGTTCACAATAAACGTGTTCTATGTGTAAAGTGTTGTGCTCTATTAACGACCAGACTTAGAATTCCGCACCACCTGCAGTTTCCAAACGTGACAATATTGTCACTATTATATTTGTTTCATTAAAAACCTAGAGTATGTCACAGCTGCAGACCAAGTCAAAGCACGTTGTCTTATGTATATATATATTTTTTTTTTTTTTGGCGATAAAAAGTGCTTTTATAAAAGTCACTGTTAAAGTTATAAAAGAAACACGAATCTTAGAGTGTGAAGTCTACTTACAAGGAAAACAGATTCTAAAAAGCCTATTACTGTTGCTTCTTGTATATCGTCTCCTCTGAACATTATGCTTACGGATAATTTGAAAGGCGCCCATTATGATGGTAAACTTTTGCACCATTCGTTATAACACATCTTCCATTATGTTACATAATGTTTCATTTCAGTATGTACCTACGCGACAGCAATATAATTTGTGAACAAACATCAATGAGTTCCTCCTTCACTTTTTTAAAAAAAATGTTATTTTACACGCCACAAGAAAATTTTCATAACTGACTTAATCATATTTCGTTTCCATGACAGCGAAATGCAGCGTTTAAACGTTTAGTAGTAGAAATGTTTGAAGTAAATATGTATCAAGCCTCATGTGTAACATGATTGACAAAAATAAGAGCTAGGTAGTTTTAAGAGAAAGGATATAAATCACTGACCTGTAAATGTAACTCCTGTGACTTAAACCCATATCATTAAACATCTAAATATATCCACGCACCTATTAAAGGTATTATTTAATTCTTTCCCGAATTTATTCGTGCAATTAAACGCTGCGCAATTATTCACATTTTTTCCAAATGTACTGAAATGTTGTGGAAGGTGTTGAGGGTATACCTATGATTAACAATAGGTGTACAAGAAAAAGTATAGAATGTTCGATCAAGGCACAATAAACTTCAAGTTACTAGACTCTTCCCATCATAATGGCGTCTAGCTGAAGGTTTAAAGATGTTATACATATCAGAGATATTCGTAGTGAGTACCAAATACTTTGAGTACAAATGTGACTGAAATGTTCAGTTGTTGGACCGTAGGTGTTCGTTACCCACTTTACAGTTATATTATATCGGTATGTACAGTACATACATATATTTGCCCTGTATTTTTGATGGACTGGAATTGGACATGGACATATGCACAATTCAGTTATTATTTTTTTAAAGTGAACAGAATATGTACGTATGACGAATCAGTTATTTAGTGTATTGTTTGTTTTTTTTATCCATGAGCAGTTAAATTGAATGTGCGATCGTTCCCACACGTATCTGCCCTTCCTACTTCGGAAATTGTGGATAATATTTTCTCGAAAGTTCGATGATACATCGCCATTCTGATTGATTATTCAAATCTAATAGAAAAGTCGTTTGGTTTCCACTTCCCCCATTGATTTTACAAATTCCGATGGAATGTTATCCATGACGTCTAATATGATTTCATTTTCCAGAGTGCTTTTACAGTACGAGCTGGATCACATAGATTTCAATTTCTCCTCCTTCAATCACTCCATCAGACGAATCTCTCCCTGGGCTCCCCAACATGAAAGTCTTCAATAAATTCTTATCATCTATTTGCTCTCTCCTCTGCGTTTGGTAGAGGAATTCTCATTGTACTAGTAATGTCTACACCCTTGCTTTTAACTTCACAGTAAGTGTATGCTGAGTCAGCTCTTCCGTCGATCATTTTCTTCACGATTGCTTCACATTTTTCCAGCAGACATTTCGTTTCGGTTTCCCTAAATTTAATTCCTGATGGATTAATATCGCTGTGAAGTTTTTCATCTTCTAGCTTTCATAATCAGAGATGCACCCTCCCCTTCTACTGAACTGCGTATTTTTGGTATTGCCTATCGTAGCATTTACATCCTTAGCGAAATTTAAACGCGTCGCATCATCCGTCAGAATCAATAGTTCAATTTACAGGATTTGTTCCAAATTATGAAATAATCGCTCGAGATCAGTATTATGTGTAATAGAGGAAGAATAAAAAAGTGCATTTAGGAAGTGACGGCGTCCGAATGATAATACATACAATATTAAGGCAATTCTAGAAAACTGATAATAAGATAGTACAGAAAAAAAGTTTCGTTATTTACTTGTGGCTTATGGGCAATAATGGATGAAACGGGATGTCCTGATTGCGAACTATACATGAACACAAGCAGCTCAAAAACTGAAGAGATAATGACAAAACATTGTATCAGGCAAGGCTATAGATTGGCTCGGGCATTAATATCTATATTCAGAAACTCATCAGGAAACTGATACACACACACACACACACACACACACACACACACACATATATATATATATATATATATATATATATATATATATATATATATATATATATATATATAACAGTCTATAATGCAATGAGTTTTATTTGTATCATCTAGTTTCGGTTCTTTTTTGGACCATCTTTAGGAGAGCAACTCCATTGATTAAGTAGAGCTGGGCAGGTGCTTGGGAGCCTTTCAGTGAATGAGGAAATCATAGGAAAAGAATAGCATATTGTGAATGGTTTCAGCAATTTATTAACAAACATGGAGTTGGTGTTTTCAGATCGAACATTTTTCAATGATTTGGTTTGGTTTCACTTACCTGGGTACATTAATTCTAAAAATTCACATATTTGATAATCCCAAAATCCGCATGCCTTAAGAGAAATGCCCACTGCACTCAGAGAAAATCGAGGGTTAAGTTGCCGTAACACGAGCGTGAATTATAGCGCCGATATTTTTCCAAACTACCGTCACCTCCGAAATCTATTGTTCCCAGTTAATTTATCCATTTATTGGCCAGCTGAATGAAGCTGAGATCAATCATTTATTTTTGTAGCAATCCTGGAGTTGTAAAAAAAAGACCGAAACTACTTGATACAAATAAAAATTATTGCACTCTAGACTGTCCAAAAATATGTGATATGCATTTCTTTCTAGACAGGATTATCGCATTTTTTAAATTTCCTTAGTTCAATTTTCGCATCTGCGAAATTTCATTCAGCAATTACAGATACCGCTGCTGATTATCAGCAGACTCAGGGGATCCAACAAGTAAGCCACCATTTCTTGTTAAAAAATATTTGGAGTGGGCAACAATTGTATTTTTCACTGAAGCTGCATGTTTGGAACGCATAATGAAAAGCGGAAGGAAAAAATGAGCTGCAGCGACTCTCCTGGGCAGTCGTTTCTGTTTCTAAAGAAAGCGTTGCCAAGAATTGGCGGACTGTTTGCAAGACATGCAGTCCGCTCTCTGTTTTGTGTAGGCCCGGTGCCCGACTACCAGCGGTCGGAAACCTTTCCTCTGAATGTGTTGCACTGAGAGCCCTCTGACTGCACCTCAAAAAGGCTGTATAATGAGCCGCAACGAATCTTGGCCGTGTGGAGAATACTGCCCACTTTTACAACCCCAAGCAATTCAGCCGGAGCACCACTCTAAAGAATGTTGTCCACCGTTGGCGGTAGTCTTCGTAGTAAGAAAGCTCTGTCTTTTCCGTGAGATCTATGGCCTTTCGTGTTGTAGAAACACGAGAAAGAGCTCTATTGACTGCCCGCAAAAAAAAAAAAAAAAAAAAAAAAAAAAAAAAAAAAAAAAAAAATACAGAGCGGGAGACGGCTAAAATAAAAATGAACCACAAGACTCTTCAAAAAGCCTATATCGCTATGTGTTAATACCTATTGCTGATCAGTTTCTGCTGAACTAAGTTTCCATTATCTGATCGATGCCCACATAAGAAGTCAATCCTTCATCATGGGTACTATATACACTGTCCCCTCTCTCCCCCACCCCAAATAATAATAATAATAATAAATAAATAAATAAAATAAACTTGGAAATATCAATCATTATCTTTGAAGAGTGGGAATTTTGAGCTGAGGTTTTAAAACCTTAAAAACAGAAGTCAACAAGTCATTTGTTTAAATTGGATTCCATTATCTGGATGGGTGTGCTCAACGGCCACAAAATCACTTTTATCAATAATGAAAGGAGCAGCATTAGCCGTAAAATCTCTTGCTTTATTTAGGCAAATCGATTTCGGTTTAGCAAGAAACCATCTTCAGTGCTGTCAGCAAGTTCAAAACAGCATATTAGTAAAATGTATAGTGACATTTACGTCTAACAAATCCACTGACATAGATACATGTGATACTATCTGGTGTCATACAAAGTATGACCTTGTATGACACCAGATAGTATCACATGTATTTAACTATGTCAATGGATTTGTTAGACGTAAATGTCACTATACATTTTACTAATATGCTGTTTTGAACGTGTTGACAGCACTGAAGATGGTTTCTTGGTAAACCGAAATCGATTTGCCTAAATAAAGCAAAAGATTTTACGGCTAATGCTGCTCCTTTCATTATTGATAAAAGTCATTTGTTGGTCGGAGAAGTCATCATGGAAAAACGTGAGCCGCCGCAAAGTGTCCGAGCGCGTTGAGGTGCTATGCTCAGAAGCGCGAGGCCGTTCCCCATCGGGGGTTCGAACCCCCCCCCCCTCCCCCTCGAGCATGGATGTTTGTGCTGTGTTTAGTATAAGTTATTCTGTAAGTTTAAGGACTGATGACCCCACAGTTAAGTCTCTTAAGCTTAACAAACAATTGAACATTTGAAAAACGTGTGTTTTGGAGTTCCCCAAGGCTCCATCCTTGATCCAATCTTCTTCTCGCTGTATATCAGTGCTATTTCTTCAGTGATTAACTCCTGCAACTACCATCTATATGCCGACGACATCCAACTGTACATAAATGTCAGCCCTAAGAACACTGCTGTTGCAGTAGCTGGTATGAATGCAGATCTTTGTTCTGTTTCACGATGAGCACAAAACCTATGTCTTAAGTTAAACCCCAATAAATCCCAGGTCATGCTCATATCTCATCCAAAGTTACCAGCCGGTATTTTCGTGAAACAGTCTCTGAAATACACCTCAGTGGTACCCAATTACCATATCAAAAACAGTGAAAGACCTTGGGATAATCTTGGATGAACACCTAAACTGGGAAGAAGAAACGCTTGTACCTTGCAGGAAGTCGCTGTAATCCAAAAATTTAGAAAAATATTTCCAACTCAAGTTAAACAAAAATTAGTCCAAACCCTTATCTTGCCCAATCTTTACTACTGTGATGTAGTCAATACGGCACAAATAGAAAAAATTCGAGACACCTAGAGTTAGTGATGAATGATTGCGTTATGTATGTGTGCAATATACGGTTGTACGATCATGCCAGTGCTTCATATACCCAGCTAGGTTCGATGCGCCCACATAAGTGGCGCGATTTTCAAACGCTGCGCTTACTTACATCCTCAGCCACCAGTGCCCCCAATTCTTATCTTCTCACATTAAACAGCTATCATCGTTCCACAGTCCCAATACGAGACCGGATACGTCTAGCATCTAGGCTGTACCATCACACAACACTAAATCCTTTCTCGTGTCGTTCTCGATCTCAGCCACGTGATCTACGTCTTACCTTAAACCACTCGACATTCAAGAGGAAACTGAAAATTTACATATTTACGACGGCAGAGCCTCCATTGTTACCCTGCTCTCAGTTCTTTCTCTCTTCTCTCCATCATGGCTTTGAATCTTACCGTACTATTTCTCTTCCTGTAGCCAATCTACTTCTTCTGTATCTTCTTCGTCACTGTCCTTTGCAAAGTCATTATTATTATTATAATTTTGATTCTTATTAAGTATCTATGTATTATTGTTACAATTATATTCTATTAACAATCTGTACTTTAATTCTTGTATTACACATAGTATGTCTGTAATGTGTTAAGCAAATTGTTCACTCTGAGTAAGCCTGGTTAGGTGTAAGAGAGGGCCTGAAGGCCTTAATCTTGACATAAATATAAAAATAAATATATGACATAAAAAATAAATGCGTAAATAAATAAACATTTTCGCGCAGTTACACAAGCCATGGGCTTTTCTAGAAAAGATTTTTGGCAGTTACGTTGCCAACATTTCTCTTGTCCAGAGTTTGGCGATGCCTCTAGAGAGAACACAGGTAATTCAATTCTCAAGAGCTCTCTGGCTGGGAGAGCACTTGGAATGGAGAGCAAATGAGTTTTACACCTGTGCGAGAGCAAACTTAGCTGGTCATTTAACGCCTTTGGCTGGAGACGTGGCTACGTCTGAGGGAGGAGATAGCATTCACTGTGATAGCAGCTGTCGACGCTACTCCATCCTGCAGCTACTACATCTACATGGGATACTCTGAAAATCACATTTAAGTCCTGGCAGAGGGTTCATCGAACCACCATTCTACTACTAATCTCCTATTCAATTCTGGAATAGCGCGCGGGAAGAAAGAACACCTTAATCCCTCAGTTCGAGCTCTGATTTCTCGTATGTTATGATCTTTCCTGTTTATGTAAGTGGCAGTCAACAATATATTTTCGCATTCGGAGGAGAATGTTGGCGATTGGAGTTTCATAAGTAGACCACGACGCAGCGATAAGCGCCGTTGTTGTAATGATTCCCATCCTAGAGCCTGTATTATTTCCATGACGCTGTCTTCCCCGTATCGTGACAATACAAAACGAGCTGCCCTTCTTTGGACTCTTTCGACGTCCTCCGTTAAACCCACCTGATAAGGATACCACACTGGGCAACAATACTTCAATTGAGGACGGACAAGCGTCTTTTGCATCTTTTGAGCATTCAGCCAGTAAAACGCAGTCTCTGGTTTGCCTTTCCTACGACATTGTCTACGTGTTCTTTCCAGTTTAAGTCTGATGTAATAGTTATTTCTAGGTATTTGGTAGAGTTTACGGCCTTCACATTCGATTGATTTATCTTGTAAAACTAGCTTAGAAGTATTTGATGGTAAAAGAGTGTTACCATTGGTCTAGTAGGTTGGTTTTGACTAAGCGCGATTCCAGAAGCTCGATTCCTGTAATGACGTGTTCCAGGGTTCATTAATGACTCGCTTATTCATGGTACTTGTATGTGATACAACACTCTGTACCTTCTGGAATATCAGGAACACTATCTAGTCAGAACTAGGCAGCGTTTCTTTTTGACGATTATTTGTAAATTGCCTTTTCTGTCGAAGTCTATTTACGAACACTTCACTTTATGCCAAGACACCTATTTAATACAGATTGATTATTATCATCAGAAAAATAAACTGCCTTCTTAAATAGATATCTAAGTGGCTATATCTTACAAATTACTCATATAGTCACAACTACCTTAGTATTTTGATCTGAGGATGAAATTTATACTTCTGAAACTAGTAATAAATATGTATTAGACAGCTATCTTGACAACAAAATATTTCGAGAAAAAACTAAGATCGATTCATTCACCGATAGCAGTGATAAGTAATCATAATATTTCCTTCTTCCTTATTCTCCATCGATTATGTAAAGTGAATCAATCAGTGATTTATATTGTTCATTATCCACAAACGTTAGTTGTTTACTTGTTTTACTTACGTCACAGCGTGCTCAGTTTACAGGTCGATTCAACACTGAGGAGAGGCTACAATCTTGCTTTACTTTCCCAGATCGATGTTTCTTTCGTGCCCTTCGACTCTTATAACTGTCTGGTTTCTGAACAATTTGTATGTAATTTTCCTTTTCCTATACTTTATTCCTGCTACCTTCTGAGTTATACAGAATATGTTCCAGTCAACACTGTCAAAATCTTTCTGCAAATCTTCAAAAGCTATAAACTGTGGTTTGTCTTTTTCTCAACCTGTCTCTAAGATAAATCGTAGAGTCAGTATTCCCTCACGTTTTCTTGGATTTTTCCTAAATTTAAACTGAGCTGTTCCAAGATCGAGTTTTAGCATTCTTCTGCAAATAATTCGTGTTCGTATGTTGCAACCATGACTTGCGAAACTAAGAGGCGTGACGTATTTACACATCTCTGCAACTGTAAATACATTTTGTTTGTATATTGCCTATCTAATATACATATTTTAAAATAATTCGTGTCGTGGCCTTATTCTCATCGTCATTTCTCCCATTGTTGATTAGAATCCAAATTTTCCATTGGTCTTAGCGGAACTCAAATTTTTCATATCACCTCTTTTTCGTGTCAACAGTACATGCATTTAAATAAGGATCAAACGGACGTGTACGATGGTATCTGAAGCCTACCGCCTGAGATTTAAATTAGTTTTGCTTACATTTGTGTCACACCGTGGTTAAGCACCTCCGACAGGTTCAGTCAGAAACAAGCCGTTAATACGTAAAACAGCATGCTTTTTCTATAAACTTATTTAAAGTATCTAGCTTCCTGTGAATTATAGAAGGTGACCATGGAATAAACACAGTACACACTAATTTCTGTGAAAGGTATGACCACTATTGACATTATTTCCAAACTTAGTATTCTTTTCTGGTTATTATAAAAGATCGTGAGAAACGATGTGGAATTTATAATCGATATAGCTCCTTTGAGCTGATCGAAACCGAAAAGAATCGTTAGTAGTACTCTGTAATGAATATTGGAGTAGCATACAGTGGGAGCTGGATGAAGATTTCTGTGCAGCCATCCATTCACTGACTCTATAAGTGGTCTAAATGAGCAAATGACGAAATGGACCGTGGTCTTCGGTCACAAAAAATGTGTGGTACATTACATAGTTACATTGTAGGCCTATGTGGAGGGATTCTGAGCAGCTTGCGTAATTTTTGTCGCTATCTGACCTTACGTCCAAAAATAATATTCAACTGTTTTGTGTTATCTGTTCTACATACAGGTAAAAATGGGATAAATAATGGTCGGCCTTGGGAACGATAAGACAAAGAAATCTGACCTGGAGAAGCTTGATTTCTCAGCAACGAAAAAAACATGTTTTGAACCGTGTAGTGGCCCTGAGCTTTTCTTTCGGATTTCATGAATGTAGTCACGATCGCCGCTTTAGTAGACCGTAGCTAAACACTGAAGTAATTCGTTGTTCGGCCGCGTGAGTGAAACGTTAGAACTCGCCGTGTCAGAACTCTTTCAAGAACGAACTGAAAGAAAATTTAAGAAGGCCTGGCTTTTTTTGATGAGAAGCAACAGTGTGAATAACATCAGTCGTTGGTAATTTTAAACCTATTGCAATTTTTGCAGTAGTAGTCTCACAGCCACTAAGACTTGTGTATTCGCTCTTCATTTGTGGACAGGCGGCTTCATGAATAGTACCATCCACTCCCCTACACCTACATAATTACTCTGAAAGTCACATTGAAGTGCATGGCAGAGGCTTCATCGAAAGGCTATTATGATTTTTCTCTGCAGTTCCATTTTCTAACAGGAACAACTGAACTTTCCGTTTTCGATCCGATTTCTCTTATTTTATTATGATGATCATGTCTCCCTATGAATGTGAATGCTAAAAAAAAGTGTTTGCATTAGGAGGAGGAAGTTGGTGAAAGGAACTTTGCTAATAGATCTCGCCGCATCGGATAATGTATTTTATCTAATGATTTTCAGCCCAACTCGTGAATCCTTTCCGTGACACTCTCACTCCAATATCGCGATAATATAAAACGAGCTGACCTTCTCTGAAATTTCTCTATATCCTCCGTCAGTCTCACTTGGTGGAGTTACCACTATGCGCAGCAATACTCCAGATTAGGAGGCAAAAATGTAGTGTACTCAGTTTCTTTAGTAGAACTGTTGCACCTTTCAAGTATTCTGCCAACGAAACGTAGCCATTGGTTCACCTTTCCTACGATATTTTCTGAGAGTTCTCACCAATTAAAGTTGATCGTAATTTTAAATCTTAGATATTTAATTGAATTTACAGCGTGTATATTTGACTGATTTATCATGTAAATAAAGTTTAACGGATTTATTTTAGTGCTAATATGGATAATTTTACATTTTTCATTATTTACAGTCAACTGCCAATTTTTTGCACCCAGCAGACATCTTTACTAAACCATATTACGACTGCTTTTGATCTTGGGGTGAATTTTCTTTGAGAAAGAAGCTTGGTCGTGGTAAAAAGGGGATATTACACTATCCAATTTTATTTGACAAATAATCAGTCAAAGTGCATCGACAATGGCGGATGAATATTTTTTATTATCCTTACTGTTGGTTACATATACACTACTGGCCACACACCGAGAAGAAATTGTCTTCTAGCTTTCTGCTCGATGCAGTTGGTTTTTACAGTCATCCTCATATAACTGCGCAAATTTTGTTGTTGCGGCGACACACCTTACGAATTTCGCGCCCATGTTTCCAAACAGTACGTCAAGAACTGATTCTGCGATGCTAGCGCTTCAAACGGTCACATTTCTCACCGCAATTAACATAAGACGATCGCTTTCTTTGATCAAATCTACGGTGAGTTGCTAGATTTGATCAAAGAATTTTCGACGAAAGGCAACTTTGACTAAAGTTCCATTTTACACAGTCCAATTTTCTTTTACAAAGATTCTTTGTCAAAGAAAATTTGATAGTGTAATATCGGCGTTACCATCCGATAAATGACAGAATCATTCGCTAACAATCTATGAGAGCTGCTCATATGTTTCCTAAAGCGTTTATAAAAATAAGGAACAGTATGTGTCCTTATAACATGTCGTTGAGGAACGCCAAATATTACTTTTAATCGACGATTTTACATCACTTTCTAAGTACCGTGTGGTTTCTGACAGGACATCGCGAATCCAACCGCAAAACTGTGGCGATATTCTATAAGCACGCAATTTGATTAGAAGCCGCTTTTGAGGTACATTATCAAAAGCCTTCCGGAAATCGTGAACTCGATTTGAGATCCCTGCTCGATAGCACTTATCACATCATGTGAGTAAACAGCTAGCTGTGTTTCGCAAGAACGATGTTTTCTGAATTCGTGTTGACTCGCGGTAGTTCATAATTTTTTTTAGGAAAGTATATGTTCTAAAATACTGCTGCAAACCGACGTCAGTGATATAGGTCTGTAATTTTGCGAATCACTCTTATTGCCTTTCTTGCTTACTGAAGTGACCTGTGCAACTTTCCAGACTTTTGATACGGATTTTCGCTGAGGGGGTGGTAGTATATGATATTGGCTATTGCATCAGCATACTCTGAAAGGAACATAATTGGTATGCAGTTTGGACTGGAAGACTTGATTTTGTTAAGTGATTTAAGTTCTTTCTATACTACAGTAATATCTATTTCTAAATTACACATGCGCGCAGCTGATCTTGATTCGTATTATTGAGTATTTACGTCATCTTCTTTGGTGAAGGAATTTCGGAAAGCTGTGTTCAGAAGTTCTGCATTAGCACAACTGTCATCAGTAAATCACCATTGTTATCTCGTAGTGAAGGTGTTGATTGTCTTCTGCCACAATTACACTTTACTTATGACCACAATATCTTTGGATATTCTACCGCCGGCCGCGGTGGCCGAGGAGACTGCGGCGCTCCAGTCTAGGTATGCACGGCCCCTACGGTCGGGGGTTCGAATCCCCCCTCGGGCATGGATATTTGTGCCGTCCTAGTTCGTAAGTAGTTCATAAGTAGTTTGTAAGTTTAGGGACTGATGACCCCGTAGTTAAGTCCCATAAACTATACAAACATTTGAACATTTTTGATATTCTACCAAATTACGTAAAAAGGTTTCGTTGTGGACACTATTATAAACCTCTCGCATAGAAGTTCCCGAAAGATTTCGAGTTTCTGAAAATTTGACAGTCTAGGGAATTTTGTCTCTTTAAGTTTTTCATGCTTTTTCTTTGTTTTTACAAGTGTGATCTAACTCTTTTTCTGTACCACGGCGGCGAAGCCCCCCTATTAGTTAATTTATTTGTTATAAATCTCTCAATACCTGTCGATATTATTTCTTTCAATGTAATCCATACCTGATCTACACTCACATGGTTAGTTTCTCAAGACTGGAGATTCTCAATCAGGAAAGCCTTAAGCGAATATAACTGCTTTTATGAATAGATATAGTTTTCCTTGAATTCTGATGGATTTGGAAATTTCGATATTCAGTCTCCCTACGACAACTCTGTGTTTTCTATTCCCTGTTTTGATACTTTTGTTAGCTCCGGATTATTTGTTCAAGATGTTTGTAAAGCTTAAGGGACTTAACTGTGGGCTCATCAGTCCCTAAACTTACAAACTACTTATAATCTACGTTATACTAAAGACGGCACAAACATCCATGCTCGAGGTGGGATTCGAAACCCCGATGGGAAACGGCCTCGGGCATCGCAGCATAGCGCTTCAATGCACTCGACCACTCCACCGTGGCTATTATGTTTTCACTACCGTTTAAAATTGTAATGGGTTCATGAGGTAATGTGTTCAGTACATTTTCTGCCGATGTTTTATGCTTGCTTCCGATTTTGAATTTGTGTTTTTGCTTACATATCGAGAGCAATTTAAAGTCACCACCAATTAAAACTCTATACTTTGAAATTTTGATCCTATCTTTCTTCGATCATTCCTGCAGTTGAATGGTCTTGAGTCGGTGGCTCGGTAAAAAAGAAATTACAAATTTATTTCGGTTGCCAGCTGTTATGCAGCTATGTGAAGTGGAACGACCACATACAATTAATCGTGGATCAGCCAGATACAAGACTCAGCTTCATTAGAACAAACTGAAGAAAATATAATCCATCGACAAAGGAAGCAGCTTTTAACACACGCGTCGATCTGTACTTGAATATTTCCGGTCACTGCTTTCCCGTACCATGAAACACTACATTCGCGTCGACGACAAAAGAAGGAAAAAAACCTCCCCTTCATTTTCTGTTCCCCTTCTGGCCAATGATAATTATTTGCTGCCCACTCATTATCTGAGTAGACAGAAAGGAGGGACTACCATTCTTTTATCCCAGACACTCTCGTTCTTGTTCTCCTAACGTGAAGAAAAAAGATGTTACAGATATCATCTATATTTATGTTGTACGTAAATTCAGGTTATTCCTCGGTTGCACAGTGGTAGAGTGCCAGACTACAAATCCAAAGGTCGCGGGTTCGATCCCCGCCAGGTCCTGGGATTTTTATCTGTCACTTTCCACTTATTTCATCTCTGGTAGTATTGCTCATGTGAAATATGCCGAGTAGCACCGTGGTTCGGAACCCACGTTAAACTGTAGGTCCCCCTATAACTGGCTGGGTAAGTCAGTTCGAAGGTCGGAGGAAGGCAACAGCATACCACCTCCAAACAGGACCATGCCTAGTAAAGCACTGCGGTGTTCAAACCAATCTTCGGATTGTTGACTGCTTTACCTTTAAGTACCTTAAAAATTCTTAATGGTTTGAATTACTATTATTTCGATTCCCCTTTTATTATTCTCAGTAATTCTCTATTTATTAATTTGTAGCCGCGGTGGAACGACCGTGCGCATGAAGGCGCTTTGCTGCTGTGCGCGCCGTTCGCCGTCGGAGGTTAGAGTCCTCCCTTGAGCATGTGTGTGTTGTTCTTAGGCTAAGTTAGTATAAGTAACAAGTTTAGGGACCGATGACCACTGCAGTTAGGTTCCATAACTTTACAAACATTTGAACATTTGATATTGATGTTTAGATGTGATTTGCAAACCATTCTGCGAGTTTGGTCTTGTTTACCCTTAAAATTAATTATTCCTTTTGTAATCAGCTATCGTATGGGACATTTTCGTAGAACCTGCAGTCTTTTTGCTGTTTTTTATCGAGTCCGAATATTTATGTGTGAGCAAGTGTTATTCCCCGCGGTCACGGTTTTGATTTCCTCTAACACACGGTCAATAGCTCCGAACCAAGCTGTGTTTCAAGAGTGATCTCGTTACCAAGTCAGCAACTATTGTAGTATTTGCACCTATTTATAGCTGTTATTAGAAGAAGAAGGAAAATTTATTAACGAGACCTACAAATAGATGCAACTGTCAATACATGCACCTCACGATGTTTGGCAAGTAACAATGGGTCTGACTCCACGTTAATACATGATTTATTCAAGAAAAAATTAGGCTAAAGTCAAAGTCCAAAAACAAGGATCACATTACAGAAAATTACAAATGATGATTTCCCAAGCGTTGTCACCCTGCCATATTTGGGGAAAGTTTCATATAAAATAGAGTAGGTGTTCAAAAATAGTAATGTGAGAATTGCTTTACAAGCAAACAATAAGATAATAAAACAATAATGACATAAAATTGAAAAAGAATCCATATACGATGTCAGGAATATATAAAATCACTTTTGATCAATGTGTTCAATATATGTGTGATCACTTTTGATCAATGCGTTCAATATATGTGGGAAAAGCAGGAAGGAAACTTAGAATAAGATTTAGAGAACACTGTAATCCGAACCACAAATCAGCCCTGAGTGACCACTATAAAACACACGGGCACACACTGTTACAATTTGTCAGAGCTTCATGTTCTAAAGTCAGTTGTCAACCTTTCCTCTGTCAAAGTTTACTACTGATCCTATACTCATATATTACACATGCAGGCTGACAGCGCATAGAAGTGAGTGAAATTTAATTGTTTAGGTTTGACATCACAAGTACGAAAGACCACTTAAACTTGAGAGCTTACTTATTCGTTCTACACAATTTTGACTGGCTACTTAATCTAGGATTTGTTTTCATTGTCGTCAAAAGAATATAATCATAATTATTGTGTTGTCAGCAAGTGTATAATTAATTGTTGTGTTTAAAGCGATTTATACAAATTGATAATAGATAATTACAACTGTCTGACAACATATTTTGTATTCTTTCAAAACTAAATTTATTTAAATATATTGTATAATCTTTTGCATAGTTTTCCTTTACAATACGAGGTTATTCAAAAAGCGTTCAATGAATGAAATAAATCGCAATTTTCGATCAGTTATGCCTTCACTATAGGCTGCGGTAATAGGAAAGAGAAGGTGAATGAAGATTTGGGTGTGGCGGGATACGTGAAGGGAAAAGTCCTCTGCAGTGGGGCTGGTCACTGTGTCCTCGGTGGCGGAGTGGTCAACGCGTCTGCCTAGTAAGCAGGAGATCCCGGGTTGGAATCCCAGCTGAGCACAAATTTTCATTTGCCGCACTTTGGTAATCCATCTAAACCTAGTACAGTGAAGCCAAAACTGATCTCAAATTGCGATTTATTTCACACAATAATTAGTTTGTTAATGAAGTCATGTTATCAACACGTGTAAGAGCAAACAAGAATCATTGTTAGTCACAAGAGAATCCAACCTTTGTCCGTTCTCACATTTGTAATCTAAACTTTGATCTTTTTTGAAAATAATTAACGTATACTTTATTGTCAACTTTTACGTTTCCACTGTGCTATACCCTATACCCGTACATGCTTTTCTATTGATATAAGTCACTGTTGCTATAACTGACTGTTAAAGATCGGTCTGTAATCTGTTTAAATAACGAACTACTTTATTATCGAATTAACGAATTCTACTTTGAGCTACAACCGGACATATCACTCAGTGATATTGTCATCCAAACAGTTGTTCTGATAATCAAGCGCACCAACAGGGTCATACATATTGCGATCAGTCGATGAGTGGCTGATTAGTCAAACTATTTCTCAGTATTATGACAGACATTCAGATCAAACTCTGATATTCACAGGGTAGAGACAGACACGTCGCCTGCGTTCTCACGACGTAGACACAAGTAGCTCAGACGTATACTCACCACAGTTACAAGTTTCGAATTTATTCTATTTTAATTTAATTTGTTTAAACAGATTTGCGTCACTACACTAGATACTAATATCAGTGTTTCAGCATGAATTGACTTCTGGTAACTCATAACCGCTTGAGTTTAATCTTTTCAGGTACTGCATAACATTTTATCTTGAAATGCGGACATCCGCAGCCAAACGTTGACATTATGAAATTAGATCCGCTTCGACTGCAAGCATCTTTTACTTAAAAAGTACAACCGATTTCGCGTCCTATAGACTTATTATCAGGTGCTGAAAATTTGTAAAATATGTCTAACGTTTAGCCACTCGCCAGCGTTTACGTCGGAAGTTTAAAATTTTTTGAACGCTACCTAACTAACGTTCACGTTCTCGTTAAACCTATAAAACAATGAACGTTGTTGCGGGAGTCATATTTACCTCAACAGCATTCATTGGTTTATCGATTTAACGAGAACGTGAACGTTAGGTAGCGTTCGAAAAATTTTAAATATCCGACGTAAACGTTGGGGAGTGGCTAAACGGCAGACATGTTATTGAAAAGAAAAAAAAAAAAAAAAAAATTAAGCACGTGATGATGCGTCAATAGGACGCGAAACCGGTTGCGCTTTTCAAATAAAAGCTGCTTGCAGTCAAAGAGGACCTAATCTCACAACTCCATAATAAATCATAGAATGTAGGCTTTCACGGAGGGCGTCTCCATTAATTAAAACTTCCGGGCTAAGTTGCCGTGGTCCATCAATACAACTTCTTTCTCCCGACGTTTCGTTGCCTACTGCAGGCAACATCTTGAAGGGTGAGTCAACGATTGCCTACTAGACTCACGCTTCTCCTGACGGACCTCGACCTTGGTCCGATGGGTTGCAGGCTAAGCATTTACTGCTGTTCCTGCGGTACCTGAAACATAGGAAACACATATTAATGGCCTGACTGGAGGAAGGGTCTTAGGGTGTCAGATACTGACGGTGTGGTTTCTTCCACAGTTGCTACGAGATTATAAGATTAATCTTGTAGCAGGTCAGGCCTGAAGTGTTGTTGTGTCCCAAGGTCCCGGACGAGCCGGTTTTGGGACTGCTGCGACTTCTCATAGAAGTTCCTGGCGGTGGCGCGGAACCTCTCCCGGAGGGGCAAAATGCCGACTTCGTCGTGAAGCCGGGCGGTGGAGTACCGCTTCGGAAGATGCAGGGTAGTCTTCAGGGCGCGGTTCTGGATCCTCTGCAGCGACTCGATGTGGAGGTCTGCGGCGTTTCCAAATACTGGGGACGCGTACTCGAGCACTGGGCGAACCAGTGACAAGTACAGCGTGATCCCATGTTGAGGCGGCAGCGACGACCGCGGGTTAAGCAGCGGGTAAATTACGCGCAAGCGCCCAATGGCCCTCTGTCTTACATCACTGACGTGATGTTTCCAGGTGAGCCTTTGCCTACTAGGCGCTGGAGGTCCTGCTTATATAGATGGCATAGATGGCGCCACCACTTGTCACGTGCTGCCGGCTATGAAACTATCTGTGACCAACGTCATCTCTCTCTCGATTACAGGTAATCGATTGTCATATCTTTGGTTCAAAGTTGACCGCCAAATCGTATCTAATTTCAAACCTTCTTCTTTCCTGTTAAAATTGTTGTGGTGTTTCTGTATTTCTATAGCGTCTCTGTACATGCGTGTGTAATAATGCGACGTCCTGGTTAGCACGATCGTTTCACTAAATTTTATTTCATGGTCACCACGTGTAAAAACATGCTCTGCCACAGCTGACTTGTCTGTGTGACCCAGACGACAATTACTTGTATGTTCCAATATGCGAGTATTAAAACTCATTTTTGTTGTTCCTATATACGCCATGCCACAGCTACAGGGAATTTTGTATACTCCAGGCGTTGCTAGGGGATGTCGTGCGTCTTTCACCGATCGTAAGCATTCGCTAATTTTCTTGATAGGTCTAAAGACGGCCTGCACTTGAAATCTGGCCAAAACTTTCCCAATACGGTCCGTAATTTTGTGGATGAAAGGAAGAAAAATTTTCCCGGCCGACAGTTGTTGTTATGGCTTGTTTTCGGACCCTTTTCTTCTTGGAGGGAGAGCTGGATCTATCTCTTTATCGGTGTACCCATTTTTCTTAAACGCTGTTCGTAAATGGTTTAATCCATCTCTCAGATAAATAGGCTCACAGACATTATTAGCTCGATCCAACAATGTTTTAATGGCACCTCTCTTCTGTCTAGGATAATGGTTCGAATTCTTATGAAGATAACGATCGGTGTGGGTGTCTTTTCTGTATACTTTATGCCCTAAGGTCCCATCTGCCCGTTTGATTACCGATACATCCGTTTTCCTCTTTCTCCATAGTAAATTGTATCCGCGGATTAATGCTATTCAGGTGCCCCAAAAAATCATTTAATTCTTCACCACCGTGATAAACCATAATAAATGTTTCAGCAATAAATGTTGAGCGAATCGGAAAACAGATGGTGTAGTAATTTTTGCTTCCGAAAGTGTAATCGTAGGAATACGTGCAATATGGCGGTAATGCTGTCGTTTGCCCGTACCCTGTTTTCGCAGAAACAAGGGTAGCGGGAACTTGCCGGCACTGTGATGTAGAGGCGGCGTGGCTTGCGTCAGGAGAAGAGGAAGTCCCGACATGCCGACGGCAGTCGCCTCATTCGCAGCCGCTAGCGTTACGACACGCGGTGTTCCTGAAAAACGACGGAACTGTCTGCGGCAGGCAAGACAGTGTTCTACGCTCTGACCCAAACTCAATAAGATACATGTTCATCACACGATACACTGTACCTCACGGATCGAGGTAATGAGGTAACTTTTTCAAAGTATTGGTCTCAATATACCGCCACAATTGTGCGATTGGATTCCTGATTTCCTGTCAGAAAGGACACAGTATGTTGTAACTGACGGAAAGTCATTGAGTAGAAGTGATATCTGGCGTTCCCCAGTGATGTGTTACAGGGCCCCTATTGTTCCTTATTTTTATAAACGACTAGCTGTAAACCCGGCATTGCCCGGGTATTAATTTATTTACTCCTGCCATTTTCAGGTAAGTATTCATTTATGTAAGGGCTGTATGTCTGTAAAATCTCTTGAGAATACAATTAGTAGTAAAGAAGTAATAGATTAAAACTTGGTGACTGATGGGACGATTTTCCACGAACGATACTGTTTACGTGCTGGTATCTCATAAATTACGTGTCGCATAGTGATACAATTTAGAAGCTATACTCAACTATATGCGTGTATAGTCTGTAAAATTTCCTATGGCTACAATTTGTAGTGTAGAACATATAAAATGTAACGTCATACCGAATGCCGTAGTTTTAGCCCATGAACAGCAGAACATTACTGTTTATGTGCTCATAACTCATGAACTATGTGTCGTATTGTGATACAGTTTAGAAGGTACATTCGACTAAACGTGTGTATACTGTCTGTAAACTTTCCTGCGGTTAGAATTTGTAGTGTAGAAATTATAAATTGTAACGTCATGCCGAAAACCGTAGTTTTAGTCCATGATCAGCGGAACGTTATTGTTTCCGTGCTCATATCTCATGAACTACGTGTCATAGTGTGATACAATTTAGAAGGTACATTGAAATATATGTGTGTATACTGCCTGCAAAATTTCCCGTCGCTACAATTTGTAGTGCAGAAACTATAAATTGTAACGTCATGCCAAAAGCCGTAGTTTTACTCCATAAACAGAGGAAAAGTAGTAAGCGAGAAACTTTTTTCCTTTCATCATTCTACTATGGTTGCCGGCGAGAAAAAGTTTGATAAAGGTTTGAAATTATGTTTAAAGTTTGTTGCAAGTCGCTGTCATTCTCATACAGTGTATTTCGAAAGTTTCGCCGCATTATACGGCATTTTTTGCGATTCCTATTGGTTATGAGGTAATATCTTTTGAACCATGTGCCGTATGTGATTCTTAACCTTGCAACAATCGTTAACCCATGGTAAGGAATGTGTGTACCAATTTTGGTTGAAATCGGTCCAGTGGTTTAGGAGTAAATGAACAGCATTGTCGGTAAATGCAACAATTTTACGCTCGTATCATTGTTTATGAGGTCATATCTCGTGAATTGTGTATCGTACGTGATTCTTACACATACGGCGACCGTCCTCGTGGATTAAAGCTTACGTGTACAAAATTTGAAAAAGAAGGGATCGAAACTGTAGATTTATATGGAACACGTACAAACATACGGACACTGTGCTTTATATATAAAAACTAGCTGAAAACCCGGCGTTGCCGGGGTATTTATTTATTTATTCCTGCCATTTTTAGGTATTTATTCATTTGTATATGGGCTGTATGTTTGTAAAATCTCTTGGGAATACAGTTAGTAGTAAAGAGTAATAGATTATAACTTGGTGCGGGAAGGGGCGATTTTCCATGATCGTTACTGTTTATGATCTCATGAATTATGTGTCGTACTGTGATATAATTTAGAAGGTACACTCAACTATATGCGTGTATACTGTCTTTAAAATTTACTGCGGCTACAATTTGTAGTGTAGAAATTATAAATTGTAACGTCATACCGAAAGCCATAGTTTTAGTCCATGATCAGAGGAACATTATTGTTTACGTGTTCATATCTCATGTACTACGTGTCGGAATGTGATACAATTTAGAAGCTACATTGAATTATATATGTGTATACTGTCTGTAAATTTTCCTGTCGCTACAATGTGGTGTGTTCAAATTATAAATTGTAACGTCATACCGAGAGCCGTAGTTTTACTCCATAAACAGCGGAAAAGTAGTAAGCTAGAAACTTTTTTCCTTTCATCATTTTATTATGGTTGCCAGCGAGAAAAAGTTTCATAAAGGTTTGAAATTATGTTTAAAGTTTGTTGCAAGTCGCTAAGTACTGTCATTCTCATACAGTGTATTTCGAAAGTCTCGCCGCATTATATGGCATTTTTTGCGAATTCTATTGGTTATGATGTAATATCTTTTGAACAATGTGCCGTATGTGATTCTTCACCATGTAGCAATAGTTACCTCACGGTAAGGAACGTGTGTACCAAATTTGGTTGAAATCGGTTCCGTGGTTTAGGAGAAAATGAGCAGCATTGTCGCAAAATGTAGCAGTTTTTCGCGCATCTCATTGTTTATGACGTCATATCTCGTGAACTATATATCGTATGTGATTCTTACACTTACGACGACCGTCCTCATGGATTGAATCTTACGTGTACAAAATTTCATAAAGATTGGAACAAAACTGTAGATTTGTATGCAACACGTACAAACATACGGACACTCTGCTTTATATATTAGATTGAAGTCTCCAGAAGATCAAAAGCAACTGTAAAATGATTTAGATAAGGTATCTGTATGGTGAAAAATTGGCAGTTACCCCTTAATAATAAGTGTGAGGTCATCCAGATGACCACTAAAAGAAATCCGGTAGACATCATTTACACTATAAATCAGACAAACCTACAGGCCGTCAATTCTACTAAACACCTAGGAGTAACAATTTAAATGGGAAAGAACCCGTAGAAAATATTGTACGGAAGGCGTTTCATTGGCAGAACACTTAGAAGATGCAACAGTTCCACTAAAGAAACGCCTACACCACACTTGTGCGTCCTATTTTGGAGTATTGCTGCGCATTGTGGGATTCACGACAGGTGTGACTGACGGACTATTTAGAGAAAGTTCAGAGAAGGGCAGCTCGTATGGTATTATCGCGATATAGTGGATTCAGTGTCACGGAAATGAAGCACGAGTTGGTGTGGAAATCATTAAAAGAAAGGCGTTATTTATTGCGGCGAGATCTATTTACGAAATTTCTTTCTCCAACTTTCTCTTCCGAATGCGAGCATATATTGTTAACACCCACCTACATAGGTAGACGTGATCACCATTATAAGATAAGAGAATCAGATCGAACACAGAAAGATTTAGGTGTTCCTTTTCCATCGAGCTGTTAGAGAATGGAACTATGGAGAAATATCATTGAAGTGGTTCGATGAACCCTCTACCATGCACTTCAATGTGACTTGCAGAGTATCCATGTAGATGTTGATCTAGATGTATAATATCAATAAACATTCCACTAACGTACTTTGGTGTAGTATCAGATCAGGTTGCGAATGCGTTTCGCAAGGTAAATGTCAAAGTTTGTTTTTCTACTAACAATAAGTTTGGTATCTTATTATGGCTCATTACGGAGCCAATTGTCTACAAATTTTGTAGGGCTGGAGTTTACAAGATTGTCTGTGCTTCGTGCGAAAAATTCTATATTGGACACACAGGGAGAGAATTTCGTATTGGATTTCGTGAACACGGGTACACCAGTAATAGCATGCTTTGGATGAAGATTAAAAAAAAAAAACTATTGAGGATACCTGTTGTGCATTTGGCTAACAAAGGTACCGTTTTTAGATATTTTACAAGAGGTTGAAGTATATGCAAGCTTTCAAAAGGAGCCGGATCTGGTAGTCAATGAACATATCATAGGAAGTCGTAAAGGATTCTTTGAATTCGTCAATGAAATTCTACTAAATAAACTTGATTAAATTAAATTGTGTTTGTTCACCTGGATACTTTTATGTTTAGCGTGACTCATATTTTGTATTCTTTCAAAACTAAATTTATTTAAATATATGGTATAATCTTTTGCATAGTTTTCTTTTACAATACGAGGTTATTCAAAAACAAGAAACATATTTCAAACATTTATATACCCCAAACTACAAAAGATATAACCAAAATTCCAATGCTCCTTGACAGACAACAGTCTAAAGTTTGACCTTTAAACAGATTCCCTGAATACTAATGTCTTCTGTGTCATATATCTTAACGAAGTCTATGGGCCTTTCCTGTGCACGGAGAAAACACACAAGATTAACCTATCAAAAAATGGTTAAAAACTGGTTCTTTCCTTACTTCGTGCAAGATGGTTCCCCGCCTCATTGCTGTACCACCATCCAACGTTACCTGAATGACACCATTCCAGGATGTTGTATTAGATGAGGAGCAGCAGAAGATCAACTTCATCAACCATGGCCTCCCACGTTTCCGGACCTCACACCTCACGTAAAAGTTTCTAATCCCACTAGTGCCTGACACGTTGGACGTCTTGTACATCAAAGTCTTGACGCTGTGAATTTGATAACGAAAAACCAGCTGTATCATCTGTGACAAGAAAAGAGCCACTGTATCAATATTTGTCAGGTAACACATGGTGCTCATATTGAATGTATAAAAATGTCTACTTTTTCTATTTCCAGGAACGTTGGAATTGTATTTCTATCTTTCATAGTTTGAAACAACAAATTTTTGAAATCTGTTCCTCCAGCCCTGTATTATGCGTTGGACTAATCGTGACCAGGGCGTATTGTGGACAGCTTTTCACGTTTAACACTCTACTGTTTGTTCAGTCGTAAACTGTTTCACATAGGCTATAACGCCCTGTTTTATTTATTTATTTTTTAATTTTGCTTATGATAAGAAGTATTTTAATACCTTGGTTGTTCCTGTTTCATTATTACATTTTCTAAGAATACTATGTTTAGCACTTGTAATCTACATCTACATGGGATACTCTGCAAATCACATTTAAGTGCCTGGCAGAGGGTTCATCGAATCACCATTATACTATTTATCTCCCATCCCATTCTCGAATAGCGCGCGGGAAGGAAGAAGACCTGAATCTCTCGGTTAGAGCTCTGATTTCTCGTATTTTATTCTGATGATCATTTCTACCTATGTAAGTGGGAGTCAAAAATATATTTTCGATTCGAAGGAGAATGTTGGCGATTGGAGTTTCGCAAGTAGCCCACGCCGCAGCGATAAGCGCCGTTGCTGTAATGATTCCCATCCCAGATCCTGTATAATTTCCGTAACGCTGTCTCCCCTGTATAGTTTGCATTTTGTGTTTTTCTATATACTATGATGATGGGCATCGCCCCTTGAATACGTAAGAGGAATAAAGGTTTCACAACCATCTGGACCTTCATCATTTCTGCAGCCCAACTATTATTAACTTATATTTGTAGTAATTGCTGTATTGGTTGCATACCTCCACCAGGACTTGTGTCTGATCTACATTATAACAAGAAGTGCGGCATCTATTCTTTCGGAAAAGTCCGAAAGAAAGGGCGTCAAAATTCTTAACTGTAAATGATGAATCAGCTGTGAGCCATAGAGTACAACCTTTGTATTTCCATCTTGTCTGAGATGACTGGGAGACGGATGTATAATTGATTATAACAATACCAACACACACCTTCAGCCGTTAATGTTGTAAATCCTTCATTACTAGTTTCGGTAACTCGTTGTTACTTTCTTCAGACCCCTTTTAGTTGATTACTTTCACATAACCAGGATCCATATAGATGATCTCGCATGCACATCCATTTTTTACACCTGCCTAACGAAGTTGCACTATCAGCATCACTAGATGAGTCGTCTGTTGATACCTGATAGTGCAACTTCGTTAGGAAGATGTAAAAAATAACATAAAAGATTTTATTTACTTATTTATTTGTTTTCTTATTAAACCTGACCAGATTAGGGCTTTAATGCCCTACTCTTACAGCTGACCAGTAACAATACATACGGGAAACATTACAAGAATTCATAATAATAATAATGATAGTAAACACCAATAATAATAATAACAAATGGTATTTACGTGGAGTGTACATAAGTTCAGCACACCTGAAAGCATGTATAGTATAACCTGATGTAACAAGATTAAAGAAAGAGCGGAAGACTGACAATGGCTGTTAGGAGCGAAGAACATTAATAAAGACCTCTTCTTCCTATATGGAAGCGTTGGCCGTTGTGATAAAAGGTGCATTATTAGCTGTCTTTCGAAGCTGTACCGACCCTGGTTATGTGATAGTGGTCAGCTAAATAGGGGTCTGAAAATCATCAGATTGCCTTCCATATAGAAAGTTTATTGCGTCTATGTATATGATTACAAACAGGAGATTTGCAGCAATAAGTCATTCTTTTCGAAAAAATAAAACTGATTTATCTTGCAGATCTAGATTTCGGCAAGTAACTTGTCATTTCACTGCTAAAATTTCAAGAAGTTCACCACACTACGAATACATTACATAATATATAACATTGACAAATTAAATGAGAACCACATAGATCTATTTTACATGCCATACAGTTTTTATATCTATATGCTATGTATGTTCATTGTTTAGCCCCCATAAACGAAATGTAATACATTTTTCACAGTTGCAAGTAAAAGTGGGCAGATCGTAGGAGAGATCGGTTGGGCATGTGCTGCCCTCAGAATTTTATATAAGAACTGAAGACACGCTAAAAATTAAGCTGGTCAAACAACATGTCGGGGGAGGAAATCACGCCAGGAGAAAAAAAATATTCATTCGTCCTTCCAGTTCTTATTTCTGCTGTAACCGATGTTGTTGTCTTGATCTTCATTCCAAAGACTTGTTCGAAGCAGTTCTCCACGCTACCCTATCATGTGCGAGCCTCATCATAAGAACGGCAACCCATGTCCTTTTAAACTCGTGTACTGTATTCATCTCTCGGTCTCCCTCTGCGATTTTTAGCACACATACTTCTCTTCAATGCTAAGTCGACGACTCCGTCATATGTCTCAAACTCTGTCCTAAAAATCGATCCCTTCTTTAAGATATGTCAGAAATTTCTTCTACCATCTTTTTATCTGAACTGCTTCTCGTCCACGTTTCACTCCTGTATGATGTTACACTTCAGGTAAATGCTTTCAGAAATAATTTTCTATCAGTTAAATTAATATTCGATGTCAATAAATGCAATAACTGTTACAGCTTAGGCGTAGGCATAATCGTAGCTTATGAGAAGTACTGTTATTCACGGCTTTGACACATCTGAAGCTACCAAATTTTGAAGGAAATTTTAAGGTCCTAATGGCATTCAAAAACGTCTGTCTCAAGGAAGACGATTTATGTACTGTCGCTATTTAATTAGCAGACACTAGAGATGAGTCATAGGTTGATAGTATCGCTGCGTTAGTGCAATTGCTTGTTCTCCAAAGTAGTTATATCGGCAACACGTCAGTCCACTAAAGAAATTGTAACGTGACGGTAACTCACCTGACAACAAATCTCCCGACCGTATGTCGCGATAAGCTCGTATCCCGGAAAATTGACAGTGAATCAATATTCTGCGTTATCAGACTGTTAACACCTGATGGGCGACAGTTTGTCTGGTACGAGACAACATATGACTGTGAAATCACCAGAAATTCTGTCCCAATACAATTCTGCGTTATCAGACTGCTAACACCTGATTGGCGACCGTTTGTCTGGTTCGAGAGATCATACGACTGTGAAATCATCAGAAACTCTGTCCCAATACAATTGGCGGAAGAATCAATGGCGTCTCAAAAAGAAAAGTTTGCATAATTAAATTACGAAACTACCAGGAACTTTGTTCCCTAGACTTACACATTGCTTTAAACAACTAACTTATACATACCAAAGTCAACACATACACCCATGCCCGAGGGAGGACTTGAAACTCCGGTGGGAGCGGCCAAACAATCAGTGACAAGACGGAATGGCGTCTTTTTTAGTCAGTTGTAACGATTAACTTGCCTCTTATTTAGCTCAGCAATTTGATTGTCTTCTGCTTGCTTAATATATAGACATGTCTTGGAAAAGAATAAGGATGGATCAATATTTTATCGCCTTTTCTCCTTATGAGCTCTCTACGTTGCATCTTATACACAATCGTGAACATGAGTAAATCTTTGTATGAAGCACTCACACTATATGCACTAACAAATGGTAACCGGCATCGGTCGCTACAGGCTTTCAATGTGTGCGTGATTTGAAGTGCATGTGCGTTTGTACTGTATGGGTTCTTGTTGTAGATGTGCGGGAACGTCTGTTGAATTTCATACAATATTACGTTCGGTCATATTTCATAACACATTGGGTTCCACTATCATTGGAATCATATTTAGAGCGTGTTGGAACATTTTTCAGATTTTCACCTCAGAGCCAACTCTGTAATCGAAGTTACTGTTGTATTCTCATTCCATTTTGAAAAGATAGCATTCACTGAATCAGTCCTGTAGACTTACTCTCAAATTACCTAAAATTATTCCAGAAAAATACAGTTTTTCGCACATTTGGAAACTGTCTCAAGGTATAACAGAGTCATTCATCATGAGGCAAAATTATATTCCAAACAGTTGCAACAAAGGAAGTCTTGTCAATTCCACATTAAATAGATTTTCTATTACTCAGTAAGTGAAATTAAGAGGTGTTTATCAAAATACAGTAACAACCATTTTAGATAATAAAAAAACAGTACTTTAAATCTCATATCACTCATCCCAAGGCACAAGATGCTGCACAACTCATGAAATACGGCTTACATTTTATGTAAATAGCTTCATAGAATGTGTAAGACTTTATTCTTCATAAAACTCTCTTATTAATAATATCCTCGAAATATCTGTAACATATAGCATAAAATATAAGGCACTCGCGATATTTGCAAATGCTGGGTAAAGCATAACTTCAGATCTCAAAGCCATAAGAAGCGTAAACGTGCCACAAACTGCTTGTGGCGGTCTGAAATTTTTGGTTTTTCATGTGATTCTAAACTTGATTACTAGATTGAAGCTCAGACCAGGTACATCGTGTGTTCCTACGTACACTATCCACAAGGAACAAAACTGTTTAAACATCTGTTTAATTAGTTTAATAGCATCATTGTTCATTTTCTGTCATATATTTTTATGAACAAATTAATCCATACGGAAAATGAGATACAAATTGACAAATTAAATATTACTCAAAGATCTCTTTCTACTGTGGCTCACTCAGAACTACGATCGACGCTGAAGCAGTTGATGAATATTATTTATCAGTGTTACTGTACATGTAAGCTTAGACAGTTTGAGAGCTTAGCCCATTCCAAAGACAGCCATTACAAAAACTACGCTCTAGAGTACACTGCATAGAGCTTACTCTTCAATTTCTGGGAGTACTGACAAATTATATATTTTGCTTCCAATAAAAAAAGTCAGGTAACGATCACAAGGGCAAAATTAAACACCATAAGCAGTTCTCAGAGCGATTAACGACAAACCTTTCTCTTATGTTTCAGCCCCAAAGGATACACGGATGAAGAGTCAGGAGGGGATGTTCCTGATTCATCAAGTCCCCTCTTGCGCAGTTGGCTCATTGAAATTCAGATGCGGTCGAAAAAGCGAAACAACATTTAATTCCCTGCATAATTAATGGAATGGCTGAAGCTGAAATACTGTGTAGATTGAAGAAAGTAACAGGAGCTGTGTTCCAAATTTTTAATCAATTAAGTGACAGGTTTCGGTGCTACGATCGCACAATCTTCAGGTCTCCGTTACGAAACTGTCGCAAGTAACATTGCATTTAAAAGGAATGGCCGTTGATACCGGTAACCGTAAATTTCTTCGTCTATGCATGGCAGATATCAAACTTGCGACAGTTTCGTAACGGGAGCCTGAAGACGGTGCGATTATAGCACCGAAACAGGTGCTTAAACCGATCTGCTGCGGGTTCCAAACACTTGAGCAATACTCAAGACATGGTTGTACAAGGTTTTATATGCAGTCTCCTTTACAGGTGAAGTACATCTTCCCAAAATTCTCCCAATAAACCGAAGTCGGCTGTCTGCCTTACGCACAACTGTCCTTACATGTTCGTTCCATTTCATATCGCTCTGCAATGTTACACCTAGATAGTTGAACGACGCGACAGCCTCAAGAAGCTTACTACTAATGCTGTATTCGAACATTATAGGATAGTTTTTCCTACTCATGCGCATCACCTTACATTTTTCTACATTGAGAGCTAGCTGCCGTTCTTCGCACCGACTAGAAAATTTGTCTAAGTCATCCTGTATGCTATTACAGTCAGTTAAAGACCACACCCTCCCATACACCACAGCATCATCAGAAAACAGCCGCAAATTAAAACTTACTCTGTCCATCATATCATTTATATAGATAGAAAATAATAGCGGTACTATCACACTACCCTGGAGCACGCCTGATAATACACTCGTCTCTGATGAAAACTCGCCGTCGAGAACAACGTACCGCGTTCTATTACTTAAGAAGTCTTCCAGCCAGTCACAAATCTGTGAACCTATTCCATAAGCTCGTATCTTTGTTAGCAGTCGGCAGTGTGGCACCCCGTCGAAAGCCTTTTTGAAGTAGAGAAAAACACATTCCGCCTGTTATTGATACCAAAAGAAATAATATGGGGTACCCACTCAAGAGAGAGGAGGGGGGGGGGGAGGAAAAAGAAAAAAAAACACATGGGATTGTACTAAACATAGTATTCGTTACACTTCAGACTGTCTCAAAATATTTACTTCCATATGCCCCAAACATTAGTTCATGCCTATGAATTTAAATCAGTTGCTGGTACTTTCTCTCGATTTAAACATGAAATACAATTGGTGGTGATTCGATCGTCGGATAAGGACGTTCGAAGTCCCTCAGAGTGACAGAAATCGACCAACATGATCACATAGTTCGTTCCTCAATTCTTTTAACTGCACAATACACACGTTATATGCTATCAGACCTATCACGACTTCTAATAAATGTGACTATCTACAAATTGTATTTGTATTGCATTCGGTACGTAAATAGTAAGCAGTCTCACTATCTGAGCATATAAAATTTGCTTTGTCATTATTTTTCCAGACTGGAAATAAACGAGAAGAGACAGAGAAATGAAGATGTTTGAAAGGAAATTTGACCACAGAAATTCAAACAGTGTTCAAATGTTTGTAAATCTATCAGATCAAACTGCGTGGTCAACAGTCCGTAGCTTACAAACTACTTAAACCTAGGTAAACTAACCTAAGGACAGCACACACACACACACACACACACACACACACACACACACACACACATGCCCCAGGGAGGACTCGAACCTCCACGGTGAGCAACCGCGCGCTCCGCAGCGAGACCCTTTAGACCGCTCGGATACTCCACCGCGGCCGACCACAGAAGATGAATGATGAAATGAAACTGCTTGGACATGTACAGATAATGGACGGATAGCCAAAGAAGACTGGAGACCTAGAGCAAGGTGTATCGAATCAATAAAGTCAATTAAGTAACAGGTTTCGGTGCTACGATCGCACAATCTTCAGACCTCCGCTACGAAACTGTCGCAAGTAACATTGCATTTTAAAAGGAGTGGCCGTAACAGTAAATTTCTTCGTCTCTGCATGGCAGATATCAAACTTGCGACAGTTTCGTAATGGGAGCCTGAAGATGGTGCGATTATAGCACCGAAACAGGTCGCTTAATTAATTAAACCAATTTAAATCAGTTGCTCGTACTTTCTCTCGATTTAAACATCAAATACAATTGGTGGTGATCCTAGCATCGGATAAGGACGTTCGAAGCCCCTCAGAATGACAGAAATCGACCAACGTGATCGCATAGTTCGTTCCTCAATTGTTTTAACTGCACAATACACACGCTATATGCTATCAGACCTATCACGACTTCTAATAAATGTGACTATCTACAAATTGCATTCGGTATGTAAATAGTAAGCAATCTCACTATCTGAGAGTATTAAAATTGGCTTTGTCATTATTTTTCCAGACTGGAAATAAACGAGAAGAGACAGAGAAATGAAGAGGTTTGAAAGGAAATTGGACCACAGAAGATGAATGATGAAATGAAACTGCTTGGACATGTACAGATAATGGACGGATATCCAAAGAAGACTGCAGACCTAGAGCAAGGTGAATCGACTCAATAAAGACCAGTTTAAGGAGGAGGAATCTGGACTGGAACGAACCAGCGAGAACAGAAGAACATAGAGAGGCTATACCACCTACATCAGCGTGCAGGCAGTGAAACCCGGCAGCCATCTTGATTTGGTGTAGAAACGGTCTTGGGCCGATAAATGCGTAATTCTTCAAGTGGCGCTCGCCTAAATTACATTGCCACTTGAACCCCTTAGGATAGGAAAAAAAAAAAAAAAAAAAAAAAACAACAAATTTTTCACGCAGACGGGTGAATACTGAAGGAGTGCAGCAGCGTTCTTAGCAAGTACAATAAGTATTGTGTTTGTATAAACATAATAACTGAAACTATTACTTTTATATGAAATAAAAATTGTGACATGAGAAAGTTAGTCGCCTGGCACTTTTTGTTTTGTTTTGTGGTCAGCGAGAAAGTTGTAGATAATGAAATGAACTTTTCTCTTTATTTAAACAACTTTTTTACAGCTCCCCTGGTTTTCTCACAAATTTGGATACAATACAGAGGTGGAACTTTTCAAATTCTACTCGTTACTTTCAGCGAGCTTGTCCATCAGTGAGCACAGATTTTGTTGCCCACTCACCTTGTACGTTGTGACCAATATAGATAAACATTTGTAATTTGGGATACAATGTTCGGTATACAATAATTATGACTCAACACTTTTTACTGAATTTATTACTAACTATCTGAGCTGCTTCGCCTTTGCATGGGTAATCTTTAAACTACTTAGACTCGACAACTGCAGAACGTATCGTGATGCGGTTTCTTTCAATTTCTCGGTATAATCCTGTGTTCAACATAGGCTACATTACATGGGAATACGAAAATGAGAAATAATTGGAATAAGAATAATAACGTAGAATGGTTTACCACTTCATCACTTTTGTGGCCTTTGTAGCGTAGCCTAGACTATGAGATCTGCGCCAAAGTACATAGGATAGAATTATAGAACTCATGACGATTAAATTAAAAAAAAAAAAAAAAAAAAAAAAAAAAAAAAAAAAAAAAAAAAAAAAAAAAGACCACGAAATCAGATGTCTAACCTTTACAGATCTCCACGATCACTATATTTGTAGTATTAAGTGATCTCGCGCCAGTGCTTTAGAAGAGAAAAATGATAAATGTGGTTCACTCGTAAATACACTCGCGTATTAGTTAATTTTTATTTATTTATTTATTTTTTGGGTGTTTGTGAGTTCTGCAAGGGTATACTATGTACACTGGCCTAGCTCTTAAAGTTTAGGCCCCAGAGATGACGAAAGTGCAGAAGCGGTAAACGATTCTATGGTATGATTCCATTTTAGTTTTTTTTAATATATTCGTATTGACATTAAATATAGTCCATGACTATCCTAGGATTCTAAAGAAAAAATTAAAAGAAACCGCATGACGATACGTTCGGTACTCCTCGAGTTGTAAAAGGTTAAAGGGGCAGGTAGAGAAAAAAAAAGTGCTTCTATTTTATATAAAGTATGATTTGCTGTCCCAAGCTGAAATTTGTAATTATTTATGACAAAAATAGATTGTTTAAAAAGGAACGCCTTGAAATATATGAAAAAGATGATTGCTATCCCTAGCTAAAATTTGTAATGATTCATGACAAAAATAGATTGTCTAAAAAGGAACGCCTTAAAATATATGAAAAAGGAATTAACAGACAGCGAACTCAATAAATTCCGCCGGCCGCGGTGGCCGAGGGGACTAAGGCGCACCAGTCACGGTCTGTACGGCCACTACGGTCGGGGGTTCGAATCCCCCCTCGGGCATGGATATTTGTACCGTCCTAGTTCGTAAGTAGTTCAGAAGTAGTTTGTAAGTTTAGGGACTAATGACCCCGTAGTTAAGCCCCATAGACTATACAAACATTTGAACAATAAATTACCCTGTGCTTGCAGCTGTGGCCGGGTGGGGCTCGGCCGCCATGTTGGTTGGGTGTCGCGCTCTCAGCCGGCTTCATTTCACTGTCATCGTAAGGCCTCTCTATGCTTTTTTGTGCTGTCTGGGTCGAACGCAACGAGAATCGTGGAAAGACAAAGTGGAAAAGTACCCAAAAATGTCTCAACCTGGCCTGATGTTGGATACAGGGGAAACGATGACAATGATAACTTTTTCAAAGTACGTTTTCATAACTGTCGCTTGTCTCCATCACAATGTATTACAAATAGTATGCTCAATTATAAGGCAGTGAATGATTATTACCAATTATTTAATCACGTCTCTTTACCAGAATTCTTACTTAACAAATAACTATTCATGAAGTAACAAGTTAATACCGTTTTATTCGTGAAGCAACGTGGCTGTTGACAACGACTTGACAGCTGCCGGCGACAAGGTTTTCTTACGTCGCGGTCAGGGCCGAGGTGTATTAGAACTTGTTTTTGGCTGTGTATTAAGGAGATAACAGGTTTCATGAAAACAAGCTCCTCCACAAAAAGGTCGCGGGTGACGACTGCAACAGGTGTTCGGTGGGAAAAATACACGGGTTTTCCATCGGTTAGGCTCTAACTTGTTGGAAGACCTCACCAAGGCGCGGACTATACACTCAGTCGCAAAAGTATTCGGACAGTGGGAAGTTTCACAATGAGTACTCGAGAAACACTGACTGAAACCCAAACATATTTATTAGCAATATTAAGGCTCCTGTAAGTACGAGCTGACGCATCCGCCATTTTCATTCCTGTAGCTCGTAAGTTAAACATACTGCGGTGCTATAGGATTTGCGTCATGGCACTTCAACACGACATTATGGGTGGTTGTTTTGTCATAAACTGCTCAGATCATTCCAGAGGTGGCTACAGAATGTTTAGTTTTCAGTGAGATTCTGAGAGAAGAAAAAAATCTAACTGTCGGCGCAAAAAGTGGGAACCCGGACCGAGCCCACAGTTATGTATTGAAAGTAAATATTATTTATTATTACGACTTGGAGTAATATTTAATAGTAAAGCTGCATGTCTAGAGTTAGCAGTCGCAGAATAACACACCAAACCATCAAAGAACATACTGTTTTTAGAGCACAATGTAATATATTGAGAAATACATCACATCAAAAAGTTTTGAACTGGCATTGAACAAATTGTTGAAGATTCTTCTATTACGTTATTGCGAGAAAGTATTACAAACACTAAAACGGAAAAGATAATTATAATGGGCAAAAAGTTTAGTTACGGCTGTGGCAGCGTACTATGCTGATAAAGGCAACTACAGTTGAATGCAATTTGTGGTATCTCGATGTTTTATCGTCATACCTTGTAGTATAGAATTTGAAAGAATGGTGCCTGATGTTTTATCACTAAATACACCCTCAATTCAGTTTCTCATTAGTAAATGCCAATATTGGCGCTTATCTATAACAGACTCATAACTGACAAAAAATACTGGGTAAATTTTACTTTAGGCTGCGACGGTGTAGGTGCTAATGTTTGCAACAAAATGTTTCCTTTACAAGGATTATTAAATTACTGACAGGACAAGGGTATGTTACATACGAAAACCTGTCAACCTTAGAGAATGTTCAACACAAAGGATTATTCCCCTCATTCTATACGATTAGGTTTTCAAATAGCATTCAACGATTTTTGCCAACATCGCGCACCGTGTGCCTCTCCGACCGTAAACTTTAGATCCTGTACATTAATATTCTTTTTCGTTTTAGTGTTTGTAATACGTTCTGAACCTTTCTCAATAACGTAATAGAAGTACATTCAGCAATGTGAGTACAAAAATCTGATGTGGTGAATTTGTCACAGGAGATAACAAACACTTAATGCAACACGGCAAACAAACTTCGCATATTGACAGTCATTATTCAAATACAAGCCAAGATGGCTTAAAAACTTTATCTAGATGACCAGTTTCGGCAGAATTAAACGTAGAACGCGTTTTTTATTGCAGAAATATATATGTTTCTTGCGCTTTTTTCTTTATTTGGACAACAAAGAAAAGCAGCAATAAGAAAAGAAAATGCGAGATTTTTGTGTCTAATCAACATATCGATGTAAACAAGAGAGGAATGCGAGCTCAAAGTAGCACGATCTAAGGCTCTATGACGGGCACTTACAAAATATTTCATTAAACTTGAACAAAAGAACACTGTTCGTATAAGCTACGTGTTGTGTTTAGCATTCGCACGGAATGAAAATGGCGGATGTGCCAGCCTGTGTTTTTAGGAGCTCTAAGCAATATATATGCGTAACAACATTAATTACAAAAGAATTGTTGTATTATTTGGTTTCCAAAACGTAAATAACAGAAAAATTAATAACAAAAATGAAAAAACCTACACACCCTGCTGCTACAAAAGTATTCGAACACTAACCAATAAATGTTCATAAATTGTACGAAGAAAATGTCAATACCTTGTGGGTCCACCTTTCATTTTCAATGCCTCCTCCAATCTAGTAGGCATACTTTCCACGAGTTTTTTCGTGAAATCTGAGCCTATATTTGCCCGTTCTTGGCGCAGTTTCTCTTTCAAGGTCTCCATCGTATAGATGTTGACCGCGAGGAGGGTCCGTTTCAATTTACCCCACAAATGTTCGATTGGGTTAAGGTCTGGTGTTTGGGGAGGGGGGTGCAATACCTTCGGGCAATTGAAGAGCAACCACATTTGTACGATATGCACGGTATGCTTGGGATCATTATCCTGAAAAAAATGAAAGTTGTTCGCAATACCTAGATGTCGTGGACTCTGCTTCAAATGTCCTCGCAGTATATTCAAATACGCTTCCTTGTTCATCGTATCATCAATGAACACTAGATCACCCACACCATTGCCGGACATGCATCCCCACACCATGATGCTCCCACCTCCAAACTTTACCGTTGGTTTGAGGTTCCTGGAATTCAGCTCTTCATTGGTCTTTCGCCACACGTTTGCCTTTCCATCGCTTTGCCATAATGTAAATTTACATTCATCGCAAAATATCACCCGATTCCGCTTCGCCTGATCGTATTCGGCGTATTCCCTCGCAAACTGCATACGTTTCTTCTGGTTCACTGCATTTATGAATGGCTTTCGCCGTGCCACTCGACCATGGTACTGCGATCGTCTTAGTACTCTCCGCAAGGTTTCGGGATGAAATTTTATATCAAGGTCTCCCTCCACCTCGGATTCTGTTGTATCTTTCGCACAATCACACGTTCATCTCTATGTGAAAATGTCCGTGGCCGTCCTGTACTGCAACGAAATTCCAATCGGTCTTCTTTCTCGAACCGTTTAATAATGTCGTGAACTGTACTTTTCTCCATGTTCACTATTGCGGAAATTTCCCTGCAGGTTTTCCCCTTCGCGTGATGATAAACGACAAGTTGCCTTTGCTCGAACGTAGAACACTTCCCTCTGCGTCCCATCGTCGACCTGTACACGCTCGCGATGCGTGTTTACTGATCATCGCTATCGTCTCGCGGAAATGTCGGACACTGCAGTCTGTGTGTCTCGGAATGAACTATTCTCTCAAATTGTCCGCCTTTGTCCGAATACCTTTGTTGCACTTTTCCATGCCGTTTTCAGGAAATATTACGTAGCAGACACATGTGCAACAACAATTCTTCGTATTTGACGCGTGTTTCATGTTGCGAAATCATACCCGGAGTCCCAAATAGATTACGAAGTGCAATGGAATGAGCAAAAAATATCGATATACAAAAATATCGATATTTTTTGTAAATTTATCGATATTTATCGTCGATATTTTATTTTCCGATATATCGATATTAATTTTTGAATGTCGAAAGCGATATTTTTAAAATCCACCTTTTTAAAAAAAAAATTAGATTCTTTAATGACCGTTGGGCGTTGATAGGTGGCAAGGAGGCATAGAATGCGTGGAGAGAAGACGGTTCAGTGCTGGCAACCTCTTTACTCCTGAGCTGTGCTCACTGCACCGTACTGATCAGTTTGATTTTATGAAAGGGGGTTACAGAAATGTTAAATGACAAATGTAATGCTTATTTCATTGTAAAATAAAACTAACTACTGATATCACTCTCACACAATGAAGGAAAAGAGTTTGTTGGTAGAAATACGAATTCCGACCTTTAGGCGTAATTGTTGTGAAACGTCGCAGACAGAGGCCAAGTTTTCGTGTCTGCATTGTGCTTTCCCCTTTGTTTGCCTGTTATTTATTGTTAGAGAATCATCGGGACTTCACCTAGTGTTGCTAAGCCACCGTCTAGTTCAGTTCATCAGTTATGTGGCGGCGTGTCCGATATCTTGTTGGTGTGTCATTCGACCTCAACCAGGTTATTTTCAAGTCAACTATGTCCGCCGTTTGGAAGTTATTTACAAAACATCTGGAAATACCACAAATTTATTGATTAATGCTTAAAATTATAAAATATTTGTCAATTTTTAATTGTATGTGGATAATTTCTGTGGTTTTGATTAAAATGATTAATTTGGCATTCTATGTAAAGATTTCACAGATATATCGAAATATCGATATTCTTATTTCAAAAAAATCGATATTTTTACAAATATCGATACAATATTGTATCGATATTTATAAAATTTTGCCCATCCCTAATTTCTGTTTTTGTTCATGCGGCAAACTGCAAAATTATGCGCATTTACGTGTTGTCCGAATACTTTTGCGACTAAGTGTAGCTTACACCTTATGATAGGAATTCTATATTTGCATCTGAAACTTGTCTATATCAAATTGTGGCGAGTTGATTTCGTTTAAGGAAAACTCCTTTTGGTGTGTTGTTACGTCTGTCTGCATGTGTGATTCAACATGGATTGACTTGCATACTGACATAATAAAAGTAAACTGCTGGTACATATACACAAAAAATTGTCCTACAAAATAGTCTGTCTACGTTCTCTACGGGCGTTGTAAATGTATGTATCTGTAACTACAACTGATTGAAAATATAAAACATAAAAAAAAATTCTAATCACTTGAAAGTTAAACAAATAAAATTCAAATAAATTTCCTGGAATTGAGTTGTCCCTGACAATTACTGTTATACAGTAAATATATATAATTGTTTATAAACTGATCACCAGATAAATTTTCATAATTACATTTCAATTGAATGCTAGCTGCTGAAACAGTTTGCATTGATGTTGGCCCTGACCAGCCTTTTATTTGCATTGCGCTGGGAGCATTTCCAACAGTATTTTTCGAAAATATGATGTGAAATGTATTTTCGACCACCTTCTAAGATAAAGGCACTGTTGGGGTCCGTAAAGGATGATCTTGGTTTGCGTAAGGCTGATGTCTACCGTACTCCTTGTAGTTGTGGCATGTCATGTATTGGTCAGGCAATCAGGACTATGGAATACCCGTGTATTGAACACAAACGTCACACACACTTACAACAGCCGGGCAAATCCGCTGTTTCAGAACATTTTCTTGGCACCGATCACCTATGGAATAACACAACGACACAGATTCTGACATTCACGCCGGCCGCGGTGGCCGAGGGGACTGAGGCGCTTCAGTCACGGTCTG
Organism: Locusta migratoria; assembly: GCA_026315105.1. Classification (NCBI taxonomy): domain Eukaryota; kingdom Metazoa; phylum Arthropoda; class Insecta; order Orthoptera; family Acrididae; genus Locusta; species Locusta migratoria. The sequence goes on from CM048745.1 coordinate 314,839,273, forward strand.
CTCGGCCACTACGGTCGGGGGTTCGAATCCCCCCTCGGGCATGGATATTTGTGCCGTCCTAGTTCGTAAGTAGTTCATAAGTAGTTTGTAAGTTTAGGGACTGATGACCCCGTAGTTAAGTCCCATAAGCTTTACAAACATTTTTTTTTGACATTCACTTCCTCTTATTGGGATAGTGTTATTAAGGTTGCTGTTGAAATTAAACTAGAAAAGCGACCTTATAAATAGAGATGGTGCTTTTTGTTTAAATTCTGCTTGCAATCAGGCTCTATCTCTCGTCAAAAACCAGAGTAACAGAATTAATGCTGCCTCACCTGTTGATCAAGAGTCAATATCGATATTTCTGATGTTGGTCATCTTTGTGTTGACTCTGCCAATTCTTGTACTGTGTGTGTTATCTTTCTTGTTTTCCCTTTGCAAACCGAGGTAATAAATTTCCGTTGTATATTGCTTCCTGGGTGCAGTCACAGTCTAACATACACAGTCGCGACACTCCCACAGATGTTTGTTATACGCTGCGACAGCAGCGCTCCAAGCGGCCGTCAAGCTACATTTCGTAATAGGATATTGGATGAGTGCAAATAGTATCGTTTACATTTATTGTAACATTTTTTTTTATATTAGCGAACTCTGTAGTGCCTTAGAAATAGGTAATAACTTAAAAATAGCTCCACATTTGTCTTTCTTAGGTTCCCTAAGATCCCTGACAAGATACGAAGCGGTCCATTACAGGAGAGTTGATTTATAATTATCTCGCAACTTACAGGCTTTAAATTAACAATTTAATTTTCTATTCAAAATTGATAGATGGCTACGAGGCACCAGAAGACGTGCCTTTCAGCAAAGAGATGTCGCTTTTCTACGCAGGAACGTTAAGATTTGTTCATTTCAATTCAAGTAAAATTGATGAGGCTGAAACGTAAGAAGCGTATATAGAATGCAGTAACTACATAACGTACCGAATCAGCGCCACAGTTGTAGCTGAAGGATAAACCTCACGGACGTGGCAATAAAACGACAAAATCAATCAAACTGTTTACCAACAAAAGTCAACCCGATTCCACAAATGTTGCTACTGCTGAACCACAAACTGCAAGAAACATAAAAAATTGGCTTTTTAAACTAAAGCAATTACTCTGAAAACAATATGCACAGGTAAGAAAGACGAATGAGGGATAAAAATGTGCAAATCATCAGACTCCACACCGAATTAAAACACGCAAAAAAAAACCTCCCTGTCCTAATAAGAACAGACCATAGTGGAAATTTATTATTCTCTTATGTTTATATTCTACGTACTTTTAGCGGAAGAAGCTGCAAATATACAAATATTCGTAATTATTTGTTCATGATGAAGTTGTTCTTTATACCACTGAATCATTTAAATTAATTTTCGTATTATATATGTGTCTTGATATTTTACTGATGCTTCTAATGCAAAAATTATACTAAATATTTCGATAATTACGTGCTAAACAATTGTAAACAAACATCACTTTTTCGGCTGCTTGCCCACCACTAGGTGCTCTAGTGTCGTTGCAACAGCCAGTGGGTAACAACTTTTAAAGCAGTAAGTGTCGGGACTGTATATGATAGACTGTGGTGCAGTCGTGCCTTGAGAATGGCTGGGTGTGCTGCCGAAACATCGCCAGTGGTCGACGACGTTCCCCGGCATCAGACCCGTTAGTTGTTTTAACGCTCAGTACGCCGGGAAAAGTTAAGGTTTCACGACGTACGAACTATTGGATATTACACTGCAGTATATTATAGGTTTCGTTGCTTGTTACGAAGAAGCCAACTCGATGGTGCACAGTTAGTGGGAAAGTCTATGATGGAAACGACGCCACTGTTTGACATTTCACAGCATCCTTCGTAACGACAGCGTACATAAGACAAGGGAAAACATCATTCGCGAAGCGGTATAGTGGACGAAACCCCAAAGTTCACTAACAATAAACGACGAGCATTAAGAACTTTTGTGGCATAACAACTTGAAACCATAATGGGAAAAGCTATTGCAAAACTCAACTCTCACTTTAGTAATACTGCCGTATTTTATCGCGTAATCTCCCCCCACCCCTCTTTCTTTCTCGAAAATTTTTCTTGAAAACACCAGGGAGGGAATTATGCGAGTAGAAATTCAGAGAGGAAGAAAAGCAATGTATTACGCAAGCAAACGATTTACGATAATTCGTGAAAAACGTGATAACTACAGGTATTTACCTTCAATTAACACAACTTATTTTTAAATTAACACAAAAGAAATGGAGTCATACCACGGTTTCATTATGCCTACAATGAATAGCAGCAATACATCGTTTCATTGTTTATTTTCTCTCACTATTCTGCGGTCTCGCTTTCGTCACTATCATTACCATTCTCAGGATCAGATAAACGCATCTTCTTCATTTTCACTATTTTACAACATGTCTTCCTCGGAACCGTCAAGCCATAGACGGATTATCCAGTCGCACATCGTCGGTATTGTTGGCTTCCTAATCTTGCCTCCTGGACTCAGCTGATGAGATCCCTCAGTCATCTATTGTGAATACAGGCGTCGAAGATGTTCTTTGAAAGGTTTGTTGACGCTGACATTTAATGGTTTGAAGAATGGACCTTACACCTCCAGGAATGATCAATTTCGGTCTATTTCCCTGTTTTAGGCCCAAGGAAAGATTTGGAGCTTGCCTTTGCAGTCACGAGCTTATCTTTCGTTTCCGCCAATACAGTATTCCATTAGGATCGACGGAGAAATGTCTTCCTGCAGCTTTCACTTCGTTTTAATCGGCATAAGACAACATATTTAAATTTTGCCCTTTGAATATTTCTCCATTATGACGTCTTGTAGCAAACCGACCTAGAAATGTGCCTGCAACTTTGTTTCAGATTAACGGAATGTTGTGTCAATGGAAATATTCGTTCGTGGCAGTACCGCTGGGTCCATTGTCAAATTATTTGAACACTGTTCCAGTAAGATCGAACCAGGGAATAGAATCATGCGCAATATTTATAAATTAATTTCTTAATTGTGTATAACCACAGGGGAGGGGAATATGAGATACAAAACGCCTAGAGCTTGACATCCATGGAAGAGCTGCGGTTGCTCATCTTTTAATGACGCAAGTCACGCAAAACCTTGAGGGTAGCGGTATCACGATAATAAAACCAGGACACTTTATCACTGGAATTATGCGGTCTGTCCCGATGAATCATCGTTTACATTGCTTCCTAGGAACAACCGTGTTTATATATATAGAACCCCAAGAAAAATGTATGATTCGGCATACCTGCTTCCTAGAGTCATGGGAGATTCCGTCATGATTTGGCAACCTATGCCGTGGCATTCTACTGTTCCTAAGCATTGCTACCCAAACTGGCCGGATAACTGTGGATGAATTTCTCACCATCCTGGACAACAATCAGCTTATTGTGACTAACATATAACTAACAAACACGGCTGTATTACAAAATGATAATGCGTCCAAAGAGACGGCTAAAAATTTGCAGGCGTGATTTGTACAGGAAACTCTATAGAATATCTCCCCTAAACAGAAAAATCGCCAAGTCTCAACACAACAAGATTTTTATCCCGGGACTATGAGCAAAGGTGAGAACCAGTATTATATATCCATCATCGTTGTAGTAATTGGCAGATGATTTTGTACGATAATGAGTAATATTCTGTTGGAAACTACGAAGGTTGGATCCTAAATAGCGGTAACTATTTTCAGAACCGATATAAAAGCGTTATTTGTTTGCACCTGTAACTGTCCTTCAAAGTAGTCACCATCATTGTGTAGAACCCGTTGCCAGCGAGGTAGAAGGCGCAGTATACCGTTAGCAGACCCTGTTTTGTTGATGGTGCGAATGGAGCGGTTTGCTGTCTGTCGTATCTCTGGAACAGTTCTGAAGCGAATGTCACTGAGTGGTACCTTCATCTTGGGAATCAGATCAAAGTCACAAGTTCTTGCGTCTAGGGAGTATGGTAGATGGTACAGTATTTCCCGGTCCCGTCGGCCGAACAGACCAGCCACAGCTAGCGCTATATGCGCCCGCAAAACGATGGCTAGCTCACGAATCGTCTGGCGTCAATCACTGTCCACTAACGCGGCAACAGACACTAGAACTTCCTACCCGATGCATGTCTGCCACAGTTTGCCGACCTTCATTGAAGGCTTTTACCCAACCTGCCACTACTTTGCACGACAATGCCGATTTCCCGCACGCCTCTTGACCTTGATGACACTGTCGTGCTGTACGACCTCTGGTACATTCAGTCTTCATCCGTTGTTCCTGTTTCGAAAACAATGACACCATTACGATAGACCGCTCGTTCACAAGTGACTGTGTTTTCTTCGATTGAACACACACCGGTAACGTGGGACAGGAGAGTCCATTTGCTTAGAGGTAGGGTAGGTATGTCAACAATGTGTGCTATCAGCGACAATGGTAGATTCCATAGCATAGTGCCTTCACAGCAGTGTTGCCACTATTTAAGTTCCAACCTTCGTATAAAGAACAACTTTACGAATCTGTTCTCAAAGCTATGGTGGTCCAACTTCTTACTAATTAATAAATATTTTGTATATCTCCGGTGTACATACACCCTGTACTTATCGGATTTCGATACTGGCTGGAACGCTATTACGACTGTGTTTTGTCATTCTGAGATATTTCTGCACACGTTGTTCGGGGTTCTACCACGGTTACGGGAGTCTGAAGATGATGGGTTCAGCAGGGAACACTCGATAACATGCAGATTGAGCTGCCAACTGCGACTAGTGCCTGAAAGAACAAGTTATTGACTCAGCCGTGCAGTATTGTGGAGCCACTTCACGTACTTTATGCCAGCTAAATGTATCTTTTCAACAACACCTGAACAGTGCAACGACGTCTGGAATACCACGATCCATGGTGACCATTGTGATACAGACGTAGTGCCCACAACAGCTTGACACACGAATGGGACCACTTCGGCTATATAGCATATGTAGACGTTCCAAGGGTAAGGAACGTTATGATATTGCACAACAAATCCCAATAGCCAAGATCGCTTTTTAACGTACTTTTTAAATTATGAACTATGTAATAGATTGATAATGAGTTCCGTTAATGGCGACCGCCTGTCGTTTGAACGTGGCCTGTAAGATCGCGCTACAATCGACTCACAGTAATGGTAGCGAAAAAAAAAAAAAAAAAAAAAAAGAGTGAGCCGTTCCTAAAGTCGGTACAAATGCGTTGACTTTCTCAAGGTTTATAGTCGTTTCATCGCCGTAAGGAACTTTCTGAGCAAGTGGGTGTATTCTTTGTTTCGTAAATATTTTCATGAACGTTTTGAAACTTTTATAAATTTCATTATTTAATGATGCGCTAATGTGGAATGGGACAAAGCTGCTATTAGACTTTTACTAGAGGCGTATAGCGAAGAGCCAGCCCATTCAAACAAGGCTGGCGCCGGTGGCGACACCTACATGAGGAAAGTCTCCAACCGATTTCTCATTCACCGACAGCAGTTGACCGGCGTTGCCTGATGAAACGTTGTTGTGATGCCTCGTGTAAGGAGGAGAAATGCGTACCATCACGTTTCCGACTTTGATAAAGATCGGATTGTAGCCTATCGCGACTGCGGTTTATCGTATCACGACAGTGCTGCTCGCGTTGTCGCGATCAAATGTTCAAATTTTTGTTAATCTGAAGGGATTTACAAACTACCTATGAACTACCTTATACTAAAGACGACACAAACATTCATGCCCGAGGGGGGATTCGAACCCCCGACCTTAGCGGCCGTGCTGATTGTGACTGGCGCGCCGCAGACCGCTTGGCCCCTGCGGCCGGCTTTGTTGCGATCCAATGACTGTTAGCAGAATATGGAATCGGTGGGTTCAGGAGGGCAATACGGACGCCGTGCTGGATCCCAACGGCCTCGTATCACTAGCAGTCGAGATGACAGGCATCTCATCCGCTTGGCTGTAACGGATCGTGCAGCCACGTCTCGATCCCTGAGTCAACAGACGTTTGCAAGACAAAAGAACCATCTGCACGAACAATTCGACGACGTTTGCAGCAGCATGGACTATCAACTCGGACCATGACTGCGGTTACCCTTGACGCTGCATCACAGCCAGGAGCGCCTGCGATGGTGTACGCAGCGACGAACCTGGGTGCACGAATGGCAAAAGTCAGGTTTTCGGATGAATTCAGGTTCTGTTTACAGCATCATGATGGTCGCATCCGTGTTTGGCGACATCGCGGTGAACGCACATTGGAGGCGTGTATTCGTCATCGCGATACTGGCGTATCACCCAACGTGATGCTATGGGGTGCCATTGGTTACACGTCTCGGTCACCTCTTGTTCGCTTCAACAGCACTTTGAACAGTGGCCGTTACATTTCAGATGTGTTACGACCCGTGGCTCTAGCCTTCATTCGATCTCTGCGAAACCCTACATTTCAGCAGGATAATGCACGACCGCATGTTGCAGGTCCTATACGGGCCTTTCTGGATACGGAAAATGTTCGACTGCAGCACATTCTCCAGATCTCTCACAAGTGAAAACGTCTGGTCAATGGTGGCGAGCAACTGGCTCGTCATAATACACCAGTCACTACTCTTGATGAATCATGGTTTCGTGTTGAAGCTGCATGGGCATCTGTACCTGTACACGCTATCCAAGCTCTGTCTGACTCAATGCCCATGCGTATCGAGGCCGTTATTACGGCCATAGTTGGTTGTTCTGGATACTGATTTCTCAGGATCTATGCACCCAAATTGCATGAAAATGTAATCACGTGTTAGTTCTAGTATCATACGAGGTACGTCCAGAAAGTAAGTTCCGTTTGGTTATATAAAACAAATGTGTACAGATACCAAATTCATTGTACAAAAATCTACAACTGTTAAACTAATTTTCTACATAGCTGCCGAAATTTTGTAGGCACTTGTCATAGCGTGGCACAAGTTTCTGTATGCCTACTTCACAGAACGTTGCCGCCTGTGTATTCTGCCATGTGGTAGCATGTTCTTTCAGCTCGTCTTCATCGTTGAAATGTTGACCACCAAGGACAGATTTTTAGGTGTAAGAAGAGGTGAAAGTGGCTAGGAGCGAGGCCCGGGCTGTACGGATGATGATCAAACATGTCCCAGTGAAATTCCCGTAAGAGTTGTTTGGTCACATTCGCCACATGAGGTCGCGCACTATCGTGGAAACAAACACCACCTTTTGATGGAAATTCTCTTCTTACACGTAAAATTTGTCCTGTCAACACTTCAACTATGACGAGCTGAAAGAACATGCTACCACATCGCTGAATACACAGGAGGCAACCTTCTATGAAGAAGGCATACAGAAACTTGTGCCACGCTATGACAAGTGCCTACAAAATTTCGGCAGCTATGTAGAAAAGTAGTTTAACAGTTGTAGATTTTTGAACGATAAATATTTTTTCTGTATCTGTACACGTTTGTTTTATATAACCAAACGGAACTTACTTTCTGGACGTACCTCGTATATTTGTCCAATAAATACCTGTTTATCATCTGCATTTCTGCTTGGTGTAGCAATTTTAATGGCTAGTAGTGTAATATAGCATGTCCAACAGATCTGTATTTTTTAATCAAGACATTATTTATGATACTGCCTGCTAATCGTCAGAGCATAGACGCAAGACGCAGAGGTCGGCAGAGCAGATCAGCCCAGGTTGCGTCAGACGAGACGTGCCTACGGGACAGGAAACCCGACACGGGTCGCTCAGTCACGTACGGTTCTGCTGAGCAACCGCCACCTCGTGCGTCACACACCGGCTGCTGCCCACTCGACCGTTTTTTCTTGCGCATTCGAATCAAGAACAGCGTGTACCTGAACCCGCCGCGCAAGGAAAGTCGCCTAACGAGTTTCACCTGCCTACAATCTGGTGCCCACATAGAGATTCGAATGGAGCAAGTAATAGCTTTGTGTAACTGGTCTGTGGAGTGTAAATTAGGCGTTCATTGTGCCCCTCGTCCGCGCTGATGGAGTGGTCAAAGGGAGAGACTGTCGTCGGCTGTTATTAAGGAGCTGGAAGGTCTGTCAAATTATCTTCCTTAAGAAAAGTATCTGCGCTCCACGACGGCAGTAATTTTTATTAAACTTGGCCGATGTCAGTAGACTGCTTTTCCTAAGTTCCTAGTTGCAAAATAAGTTTAATGACTAATAAAAAATTAAATAATCTTATATCACCTAAAATAATTTCTACGTTAATTCCTATTTTTGTCTAATTTATTAGTGAGAGAACGACCTACAGTGAACACGGATTCAGAAAGTATCGTTCTTTGTGAAACACAGCTAGCTCTTTACACACATGATGTGATGAGTGCTATAGACAAGGGATGTTAAATAGATTCCGTATTTCTAGATTTCCGAAAGGCTTCCGACACTGTACCTCACATGCGTCTCCTAATCAAACTGCGTTCTTATGAAGTACGGACACAATTGTATGATTGGATCCGTGATTTCCTGTCAGACAGGACACAGTGTATATGCAAAGTTTGAACGATGGACAAAAAGTAACACCGAGGCAATTATAAGAATCGATTAATTCCTTTCGCAAAACGTAATAGGTCTGAAATTAATGTTCAGATAATAGCATCATTTTACGTTAAAAAACTTCTTCCTCTGGGAGAATTTTTAGGCGCGCGATTTGTACGTTTTCAACTTGTAGGAATTCATGCCAATTTTTCGCGGAGGTAGATAATGATTAAAGCCAAAACCATAATTTTATAAACTTATCTTTGTTTATTGTCGATACATTACAGTTTAAAGTTCAGATAAATTTTGCATGTGTTGAGCCTATTTGGAATATCTGCACCAAATGTGACTGAAATCGGTACACTGGTTTAGGAGATGTGGAATATTATCACGCCATGCAGCATATTTCATTGTTTATGACACCATGTCTCCTCCACTATGTGTTATACGTGATTCTTACATACGCAGTGATCTATCTCTTGGTTTGAAGGTCAAGTGTCCAAAACTTAATCAAGAATGGAACAAAACTTCAGATTTGTATGCAAAACAAACACACAGATATAATGAAAAGAAAAGGGAGAAGATTACAGTAAGATTTTAAGTAAATACAGTAAATAAATCGTAAAGATGGAGCGTATTTAAATTTTCATAATGAAATCAAAATTGATTTATGAAAATTTAAATCTGAGAGCTGTTATTACTTGTATGACATTTAATTTTGATGGAGTTTATTCTAAAGATATTAGAAAGTCTTATTATTATTATTGTAATATTCCTTTTATTAAATGACTTGCAGTAGTTGTAAGGTAGATGAAGATGAGTTTTTCCATTTGGATTAAAGGTTCTGAAGATTTGGAAAATGTTAAGGTTAATGGAGATTGTACACTTTATTATAAAGTATGACCTTCAAAGAAAGCTAAACACTGATTTTTCCAAAACCTGAGAAGCAATTCTTGGTGTCTTAGCTGTCAGGGGCAACCAGGGATGCCCACTGTTTGAGGCACCTCTGGGCATCTCTGTAAGCAACAGTGTTCATGTTGGCATTACTGCTGTTTAAAGACGATCTTTGGAGATAAATATGGCTGCCAGCGGTATGAAGGAGACTGTCTTTTTATTCATCTCCCGACTACGACAGTAAGTAAACTATGGCTGAATAAAAGTTGGGAGCCAGAAAATTAAAAAAAATATTATCAAAGCACACGAAAATGCGACTGTGCATCGGCCACAGTCAAAGTTGTAAAAGTAAAGAACTAGCTTCGCGACTTACCTGGCAGCTTCAAAAACATTCAAATAAAAAAATCGTCCCATAATCGCCCTTTCTTACGAGTTAACCGTAATACACAAGGGCAGAGAACTCCCTTAAGGAGTAAGAATGTAATAGGAAGCGTTCCTGAGTCAGTATACACGCATCCTCAATTTAAATGGCATGTACCGTCATACTGGACGTTAAAAGAAATGCCATGTTGTACGAATTACGCCATGTGTCATGTTATACGACGCGACATTACATATTGAGTTACATCACATACGTGCCAATATGTCAAAATCTATTATTTAAATATTTTGGTACTATCAAGCCGAGAGCTAGATCTCCTCTTTTACATTTTTCTCTGCCCAGGACATATTTGTCTTTCATTGCGATACAATAGGAGTGTTTTTAATTTTCTGATGTATACAGTAATTTGGACGAATACGTTCTCGAGCTGATCGTGCGATAGTCGGTTTGTGGGTTTTGTTCTCCGAAGGTAATATTCCAGACACCTAAACAGTACTGTTCATACTAATTTGAACAATCATCTGGTTGCAATTTTGGGAGTTGCCTTTTTTTTTTTTTTTTTTTTTTTTTTTTTTTTTTTTTTTTTTTTTTTTTTTTGGTGTCAGGTTTTTCAAAGCTCTGTCACACTACTCACTGATTGTAATCTTTATATCTTTATGTTCTCCGTATTAACAACTGCACATTTTCCAGGTGTATTATCCCTACTGTTCTATTCTCCTGTGACTTCATTCGCCCGCTTGCTGCAGCCCCCAAGTCTTCCATATTTACAAGATTTTTCATGTTGCTTTAAAAACTAAATGTTTCATTTCTTACATATAGGGGAAAGCAAGGAGAGATGACGCACATATCTAAAACAATGTCTAAATCCTGTAGAAACGCAAACTGTTTGGCACGTATGTTTCTTCTTTCAGAAAAAGGCTCGCCTCCATAAATACACGACAAAATGGAATTTTAAATCGTGTCTGCAAAACGGTATTCTGCTGTCTCTCATTCTAGGATAGGTAAGATAATGCACCATGGCTAGGAGAGAGGTGTCATGATTGTGCCCTCGAAAAGGTTCGTTTAAGTACCAAGACAAGTCTAGTCAGTGGGTTTAATAAGTTTTTGTTACAATTTCATGTCGAAAACATTAAGAAGACAGAGTTTCATTCATAACATCTTTGGGTGCATTCCTCAATTCATCTTTAATATTTTTTATCCGTTTATATGTATCTGACATGAAGGAAACTACAAATTTCTTGCAACACTGGCTTTTGTTAGATGCTTTTGCGCGCCCATTATATAACAATATCGTCAAATGTCCGTGATATTTCATCCACTTGCCTCGGCCAGTTGATGAGAAATTTTTCTCCTAAAAGTCTAAAAGTTCCAATGTGATCATAATGTCAACAGAGTTTGCACTGGGCCTGTATTCTGCAGCATCTAACTCGCTACTAACAGATTGTTGCCGCCGCCACATACCGTCAAGTATGGAAACTGAATGTGCGTCTTCTACCCGCGCAACTCTACGAGCTTTACCCTGAGTACTCCTTCTCTTCGTCTGCTTTTTAGTGCGCTATCTTCATCTTAACTATAGTTTTATTGCCGAAATTAATTTGTTGTGGATTTTGATGAATTTTTATAGTATCTTAAGTCATTGCTCCAGCTGTTCAAATAACACTACATCCATCTTCCGCACTAAATATCAATTAGATCCTTTCCGCCGGCCGCGGTGGCCGAGGAGACTGAGGCGCTCCAGTCACGGTCTGCACGGCCACTACGGTCGGGGGTTCGAATCCTCCCCTAGGGCATGGATATTTGTGCCGTCCTTAGTGTTAGCTAGTTCACAAGTAGTTTGTAAGTTTAGGGACTGATGACCCCGTAGTTAAGTCTCATAAGCTATACAAACATTTGAACATTTGAGATCCTTTCCATTTCCCCCTTCTCATTTGTTATTTTTATCGTTCCCACCCGCTTCCTAGCAACCTTTTTCGTTTTCGAAAAAGCTTCAACCTACCTAAATCCGAAATTAAATTTTTTAACGTATTTAAAAGCACCAAGTTTCTTAACCGATGGCCTTCAGAAACTAGGCATTTTAGTTGCATTCAGTGCAGTGTTCCATAGATATATTTGCAATTCTACGTGAATATTTCGTACTAATAGCGCCCTTTTCTCGATGAAAGGTAGCTCTGTCAATTTCATACTTCCCATGTTCCCTTTGCTAGAAATAGCTTTTGTGCTTTAGTTTCATAGCAAAATTTCTTTGCTACGTATTTAGTTAAGATTTTTCTACCTCCTTTATTGCCTTTTGTCATTTATATCATTTTTAAATTACGGTAAATGATTAAAAAAGGCTAACGTTTGATTTGTGTATAACAGTCGAGGACAGGTACGCTATACTTATTTCTTATTACCCATAATGCTGTGAGATGAATTTTTCGACTGTACCTAGTTAATTCAGTGATTCATAAAATATGACGAGCGTGTTACTTTAGCTGTTATAATGGAGGCATTTCGTCTCTTGAAAACTCAATACAGACTGTTTCAAAAACCGGATGGTATTTGCATAAAGAATGTGAAGAGCCAGTGCGCAAAGGAATCGAAAGGATCAGAGAGACGAGAAAATATAGAACTAATTGTACTGTAATGCATTTCTAACTTGTTCCATGCCAAGGACACTACATGAGGTGACTTGCAACCAAAACCATATTTAGTCCCACCGTGAGCCCCTGAAATGTTAGGATGGTTTGTTCTCATGTATATGCAACAGAAAATTCAACAGGAACTTATTCGTAATGTAGTTATTATTATCAGGTCTGCATAAGTCACCTGATAAACTGCGTAAATTATAAAACAAGTTCCTTGTGCATTTTGTTGTTAACACAGCTGCAATGCGGCTACGTTTAGAACAAAAAAATGTGGTTCTACTTCTGTAGCTTTTCTATGAAATGTAGCCGGCAGGAAGTGTTGTTATTCAGCCAAGTATTGGTTCTCGTTACTCTTTTACTGAGATAAATTAAATAATTATACTGAAGGCAATTGTAACCGCTCGGCACTTGGAGACCTCCGAGTAGAATTACTGCTTCCTCGGCAAACACATCACGTTCTGCGAACGTGGCAAGATAAAACGTTATCTTTCACAGGTGCGACTGACTCACACGTTTCGTTACTACACTCGAATTTGCGAAAGCATCTGTGAGCGCCAGAAGGTCTGCACCATACAATTGTCAAGAGGCCTTTCTGCACACATTGTATGAGGCTTTTACGCTATGCAATTAAAACCTACCACTGGGTGTAGGGGAAAGGCATTGCACAGAGTGGCTGTAAAAACAGCCATGTCAAATTACTACAAAGCTAATGCACTTTGTCCGAAGGATCATACATACATGTTTGTTCCTTGAAAAAGATAAGTCTCTCTATAGAAAACGTGGAGATAATATAGTAGGAAGGAAAGAGGAAATAGATGAACATGAAATAGGAGATACTACACTGAGAGATGAATTTGACAGAGCACTGAAAGACCTAAGCCGAAACAAGGCCCCTGGACTACATTACACTCCCTCAGAGCTATTGAAGTCTCTGGGAGAACCAGACATGATAAAAAGGTTTCATCTTGTAAGATGAATGAGACAGGCGAAATACCCTCAGACTTTAAGAAAAATGAAATAATCTCCGATCCAAAGAAATTACGCGCGCACACAGGTGTGAAAATTACAGAACCATCAGTTTAATAAGTAATGGTTGCAAAATTTTAATACAAATTATTTACAGAAGGATGGAAAAGATGATTGATGCTACCTCGGGGAAGATCAGTTCGGATTCAGAAGAAATATAGGAATACGGGAGGCAATACTCACTTTACGAATTATCTTAGAAGATAGATTAAGGAAAGGAAAACCTACATTTCTAGCTTTTATAGATTTCGAGAAAGCTTTGACAATGTTGATTGGAATACACTCTTTCAAATTATGAAGTCAGCAGGGGTAAAAAATAGGGAACGGAAGGTTATTTGCAACTTGTACATTAACCAAAAAGATGTTAATATAGTTGAAGGTCATGAAAGGGACGCAGTAGTTGGGAAGGGGGTAAGACAAGGTTGTAGCCTTGATTTGATTTGATTTGATTTTCGCAGGGAAGCCAAAACAGTCTTGGTCCAACCCGCCACTGCCCGCACCGAAACTAAGTTTATTGTGCGGTATCGCTCCCTATATATCTAGTAAAGCCAACCAATGCGCTTAAACAGTGCAAGGAGTCCCTTTACCAGTTCTTTATTAGACGCAAATTCTTCGGGTCTGGTTGTCCCAAATGTTCTGTGCCTTCTACTCTCCAATGCAATGCATTCGAAGATTAGATGTGACGCAGTTTCATCACCGTCATCACAGATCCTACATTTAGGGTCCTCTTCTGTTATTCCCATTGTATGTAGGTGTTTTTGAAATTCCCATGGCCTGTCAGCAATCCAACCATGAGTCTAATCTCTCTCCTGTTCAGGCTCAGGATTGCAGAGCTTCTTTTAAAACATGGCTTTGGCATCATTACCTTGCCATGTTTTTGTTGATAGACTTTGTTCCAATTCAAGGTCTACCTGTCAGGAGTTGAAGCAGGAAGAGCACAGTGGGCTGTAGGATTTTACATCAGGAAAGCACTCGAACCCAGTATAATTGCAATAAGGTATTAAATGAACGACTGATGTGGATAGATTTGGCCATCTCCAGTAAGAAAATTGGGATTGTGGCAGTGTATTCACACTGATGAGATGAGACAGATTTTACAACGCGCTTAGTGATTTAGTTGTTAGAGTGAAGGATAAGGGTAGTGTTTTACTCATGGGTGATTTCAACGCCAGGATAGGAAATCGAACAGAAGGTTATGAAAAGGTTATGGGTAAGTTTGGAGAGGATATGAAGACCAACAGGAACGGAAAACAGCTCTTAGATTTCTGTTCCAGTATGGGCTTAGTTCTCACAAACTCCTTCTTTAAGCATAAGGACATTCACCGCTATACATGGGAAGGAAGAGGAACCAGATCCATCATTGACTATATTATAACAGACCAGGATTAAAAAAAAAAAAAAAAAAAAAAAAAAAACTACGGGGTCATCAGTCCCTAAGCTTAGAAACTACTTATGAACTACCTAACACTAAGGACGGCACAAATATCCATGCCCGAGAGGGGATTCGAACCCCCGACCGTAGTGACCGTGCATACCGTGACTGGAGCGCCTCAGTCCCCCCCCCCCCCCCCCCCCCCCCAGAAATTCAGGAAGACAGTCAAGGACATACGTGTTTTCAGGGGGTCTTTGATGATATCATTATTTAATCTTCAGTGAAATTGGTTTTGTGAGGCCAAAAGAGCAGAAAGTCAGGTCCATGTGTAGACGGATAAGGGTGGAGAAGCTTCAAGACAAGGAAATTAGGCACAAATACATAACAATGATCTCGGAAAGGTACCAGTTAGTTGAATGTAATGATTTACAGTCACTGGAAGAGGAATGGTCAAGGTACAGGGACACACTACTGGAAACAGCTAGAGAATGTCTTGGAACAGTAGTGTGTAAAGGTAGGAAGAAGCAGACAGCCTGGTGGAATGACACAGTCAAGGCAGCTTGTAAAAAGAAAAAGAAGGCACATCAAAAATGGCTCCATACAAGAAATCAGGCAGACAGAGAAAGTTATGTTGAAGAAAGAAACAAAGCCAAACGGATAATTGCAGATTCCAAGCAGAAATCATGGGAAGACTTTGGAAAGAAGCTATAATCTCTGGGGCAAGCCGCGGGAAACAATTTTGAAGCGTAACTAGCAATCTTCGAAAGGGAGGTAAGAAGGAATTAACAAGTGTTTGGACAGGTCAGGAAAGCTGCTAGTCAATCCTGTGGATGCCTTGGGCAGATGGGGGGAATATTTTGAAGAATTGATCAATGTAGGTGAAACATTCAATGATGTAACAGATTTTCAGGTAGAATGGGATAGGAATGACGATGGAAACAGGATCTGATTTGAGGAAGTGGAGAAAATGGTCAGTAGATTACAGTGAAATAAAGCGGCTGGGGTGGATGAAATTAAGCCGTAACTCGTCAAATAAAGTGGAATATCAGGTCTCAAGTGGTTACACAGGATAAATGAAAAGGCGTGGGAATCGGGACAGGTTTCTTCAGAATGGACGAAAGTGGTAATCACGCCAATTTTCAAACATGGAAACAGAAAAGATGTCAACAACTATCGAGGTATCTCTTTAATTAGCGCTGTAGGCAAAATATTCTCAGGTATTGGTGAAAGGAGAGAGCGAGTATTAATTTAGGACAAGGACGGCACAAATATCCATGCCCGAGGGGGGATTCGAACCCCCGACCGTAGTGGCCGTGCAGACCGCGACTGGAGCTCCTCAGTCCCCTCGGCCACCGCGGCCGGCTCCACCAGAACCCTGTGACATTCTGCAACAATTTTAGACCTTGTTGCAGGAGCTGCTAGTGATATCACGGCTGCCTGGCTGTCTGAATAGATATAGATGCTACGGTCTTTGTAGCACCTACGCAAATTCTCCTCCACACACGCCCTGATGGCAGTGATTTCGGCCTGGAATACTGAGGCCAGTTTCCCTAGAGAGATGACGCCGTCTTGGCTGCACCCCGTATACCCCGGCCAGGTTGTAGCCTAGTCAATTAGCACATTGAGTTAGCTGTGAAGGAAAGCAAAGAGAAATTGGAGAAGGAATTAGAGTTCGGGGTGAAGAAATAAAAATATTGCATTTTGCTGATGACATTGTAATTCTGTCAGAGCCAGCAAAGGACTTGGAAGAGCAGTTGAACGGAGTAGACCTTAAAAGAGAAAACAAAGGTAATGGAACTCAGAAAGTCAGGCGATGCTGAATGAATTGAATTAGGTAACGAAACAAAGTTGGTTGGCGAATTTTGTTACTTGGACAGTAAAATAACATATGATGGTCGCAGTACAGAGGATATGAAATGCAGAACGGCTACGGGAAGAAAAGCGTTTTTGAAAAAGAGAAATTTGCTAACATCGAACATTAATTTAAGTGTAAGGAAGTCTTTTCTGAAGCCATTTTTATGAGTGTTGCCTTGTATGTAAATGAAACCTGGACAATAAATAGTTCAGACAAGAAGGAGATAGAGTCTCTTAAAATGTGCTGCTATATGAAGAATGCTGAAGATTAGGCAGGTAGATCGCGGAACTTATGAAGAGGTACTGGACAGAGTTGGGAAAAAAAGAAATTTTTGGCACACCTTGAGTAAAAGAAGTGATCGATTGACTGAACACATTCTTATACTTCAAGGAATTGTAAATTTAACATTGGAGGGAATTGTGTAGGGGGGGAAATCGCAGAGGAAGACCAAGAGACGAATATAGTAAGCAGATTCAGATGGATATGTGTTGCTGTTCTTAGGAGGAGATGAAGAGGCTTGCTCGGGATAGAGTGCAGTGGAGACCTGAATCAAACCAGTCTCTGGACTGAAGACTATAACATTTCTGATTTTATCACTGGTAGATTGTCAGGCGCGCAGTAGTATTTATAATGGATGATTTTGTTAAATAGGACAGTTTGTACGAAACGATCTCTTCAAGGATACATGGCAAAAAAAGGCATGTAGACAATGGAAGGAAGGAAGGAATTTTAGGGTTTAGATAGCGTGGTCATTAGAGACGGAGCTCACGCACGAATTTTTGGGTGAGGATGGGGGAAGGACATCGGCCATGCCCTTTGAAAGGAACCATCCCTGCATTTGCCTGAAGTAATTTAGCGAAATCACGGAAAACTAAACCTTTATGGTCGGAGGTGGATTTGAACCACCATCATTCCGAATACGAGGTCATATTGGCTTTTAATGCTTGCCGAGAGAGATGGAGATAAAGGACCTTTGACAGTACGTTCTCAGTGATTCGAAGCACAACCAAGAACACACCAAAAAGTAGAAGTATGATTTGACAGCAGCGAACCATCAGCACCGGTTTAGTCTTAGCGTCTAGGGTGGATTGTTGGTGATCACCTAATACTAATACTCATCCTTCCAATAAGCGCTAGTCGTCCCGGGAATGCTTCGCAATTCCTAATATGTATGTACTCTTGCTTCGAACGTCAAACGTGCAAAATTTTATCGCAATCGTACGAATGATATTGATATCCCAAAGAAAAGAAAATTTTCCTATTTTGTGGCCAACTATTCCAAGCTTTTGCTTCACTCAAACATTCCTCTCTCTCTTTGAAAGTTGAAAGTGCCAAATTTTATCGCAATCGGATAAATGGTATTCATATTTCATAGAAAAATCTCTATTTTTTCCGAATTTTCCACTTTTCCGGGAAACTTTACCAAATTTTTATTTCATAAGAACGTTACTCCTGCTGCGAACGTCAAATATGCAAACTTTATCACAATCAGACGAATGATATTGATATCTAATTGAAAAAAGCTCTTTCAGTTTCTCGCGAAATTAATAATTTTCCGGGTAACTTTCCGAAAATTTTAGTTCTTTCGTTGAACGTCAAATGATCAAAATTTTATCGCAATCGGCTGAACGGTTCTCAACTTATAGTGTTAAGTACATTTAGAAACACATTGAAAAAGGCGTACATAATTTACTTCCCTGCCAATTTTTTATGATTTATTGAAGTTCCACTTTTTTTAAAATTTAAAACAATAGCTTAAAATAGTGGGGCTCCGTAGCACAGTGGTAGAGTGCCAGACTACAAATCGAAAAGTCACGGGTTCGATCCCCGGCAGCTCCTAGGATTTTTATCTGTCACTTTCCACTTCTTTCATCTCTGGCGGTGTTGCTGATGTGAAAAATACCGAGTTACACCGTGGTTGGGAACCCACGTTATAGGTCTCCCTATAACTGGCTGGGTAAGTCTGTTCGAAAGTCGGAGGAAGGAAACGGCAAACCACCTCCAAACAGGACCATGCCTAGTAAAGCGCTGTGGTGTTCAAACCAATCTTCGGATTGTTGACTGCTTTACCTTTAGCTTAAAATAATGTGACTAGTCTTAGCAAACCTCACATTGCACTTTAGTGAGGTTAGTAGATAGATGTGGCTTGAGCCTTTTAGCCGATGATATAGTAATTTTGTCAGAGACTACAAAGGATCTGGAAGAGCAATTGAATGGAATGGACAGTGTCTTGAAAGGAAGGTATAAGATGAACATTAACAAGAGTAAAACGAAGGTAATGGAATGTAATGTCAGCAAAGCAGGCGATGCTGAAGAAATTAGATTAGGTAATGAGACAATAAAAGTAGTAGATGAATTTTTTTATTTGGGTAGCAAGATAAATTCTGATGGCCGAAGTAAAGAAGATAAAAAATGCAGAATGGTTATGGGGAGAAAAGAATTTCTAAAGAAGTGAAACTTTTTAACATCCAGTATTAATTTAAATGTTAGGAAGTCCTTTCTGAAAGCATTTGTTTGGAGTGTAGCGTAGTATGGCAGTGAAACGTGGACGACAAGGTGTTCTGACAAAAAGATTATAGAAGCTTTTGAAATGTGGTACTAAAGACGAATGATGAAGATTAGATGGGTAGATCACGTGACTAATGAGGAGGTGCTTAACCGAATTGGGGAGAATAGAAGTTACTGGCATATCCTGACTAAGAGAAGGGATAGATTGGTAGGACACTTTCTGAGACATCAAAGAATTGTCAACTTAGTATTAGAAGGAAGTGTGTCGGGTAAAAATTGTAGAGGGAGACAGTAAGCAGATTCAAAAGGATGTAGGTTGCCGAACGTATCCTCAGATGAAGAGACTTCACAGGACGGGTAGCATGGAGAGCTGCATCAAACCAGTCTGCGGACTGAAGACCACAACAACAACGAGTTTAGGGACTGATGACCCCGCAGTTAAGTCCCATAAGCTTAACAAATATCTTAATTTGAACAAATTAACAGGGCAACATTGGTATTATTCTAAGAGTGGTGATTTTTCTGCGTACATCACCTCCCCAATTAATAGCAGAACTCTATACAAAACTTTTAGTATGCCACCGCTGATGGAACAATACCCTCTGACAGTGTTCCAATACGATAATTCACGCCCACATATAGCACGTGCGTCTACGGAGTGCGCACAGCGCGCTGAGGTCTTCCCACGACCATCAGGATCACCAGCACACGTGGGATGTATTTGGAAGGAGTCTCCATCCCATTAACAGCCCGCGGGGTATGGAGGACAGATGCAACAACTGAGGACCAAGTGGCCTCAGGGGAGGTTCCAAAAGTTGTTTAATAGGACCTGATTTGTGGGGAGCGGGGTTGTGACGTCCTACTGATCTGGCTCCAGTGTTTAACCTGTGCCGCCTCCGTGGCCCTCGGTGGAAAGTACGAGTTTCCTAAGGCGCCTTAATGCGGAATGCACGGTTACTTGCCGTCGGAATTTCCTCAGTCGTTGATTCGTTTTGTCCTTAGCATAAGTTAAAGTAGTTTGTAAACCCAGGCAGTTGGATTTACAAACATTTGATCATTTTAATGCACCTGTTCATATGTTTGTAAATCTATCGGACTCAACGGCTTGGTTATTAGTCAGTAGCTTACAAACTACTAACCTAACCTAAGGACAATACAAATAATCTTACCGGAGCGGGGACTCGAACTCCGGACGGCGAACGGTCGCGTGCACCGCAGCACAGCGCCCCAGTGCGCACGGTTCATCTGCCGCGGCAATCCACCTGTAACCGCCAACTGCCTTCTCTCTTTACGTTGTAGACAATAATAAACCGTCTCAATATTTTTCATGATATGTAGTTTTATTCACTACCAACCATTCACTTCTGGTTGCATAATATCTCTCATCAGGTATTATAAAGCGTTGGAACTTAATAGCAACTATTTATTTACAACCGATACAAAATCGTTACATGTTTTCACCTGTTAATGTCCTTCAAAGTAGTCACCAGCGTTGTGTAGAACCCGTTGCTAGCCATGTGGAAGGCTTAGTGTACCGTTAGCAGAGCCTATTGTGAGATTACCGCCCATTAGAAATATTGGTAATTAATAGCATTTGTAATTAAACAGTATGAAGTTCACTGCAAACATTGATCATGCCAATGTTCCAAATGTTACACAATTTTAATCTTAATAATTATGGTAGCAATGTATGTACGCAGTTGGGTGACAACATTTATAGTTAGGCCATAGGCAGAAATTCTCCACTGAGATTTGCTGTGTGCTTGTAGCTGAGGGGAGGCGGCGAGCAGGCTGACGTTGGTGGCTTGTTCCAGCTTAGGATTTTCCAGTTCGTTTCCGGTGAGGGGAGAGAGGGACAATGGCGAGTGCCAGGCACAGTGCAGTACACAGCGTGAAATAAAATATTCTAATACTACTTGCATTTGAAGTAATACAATGCAGTTAGGAGCCTTTAAGGCCCTCACTACAAAATAGCCTGTTGACAAATAAACAATACATTAGCTGATATAGCCACATCTGGACTAATATGTTTGACACTGAAAACATAATTTCATTATATGAAAAGTAATAAATTACCAATAATACAAGACAGTTACACAACTAGCATGGCAATGTTTGTTTATAAAAATAATATATTAACTATTTCTCATTTTATTTTCAATTACTCTTGTGTATTTTATCTTGAAATATTCAGTTAAATCACTTATCTGTGATATAAGAAATTGCACGATTATAATAAATAGTACAAAGGATGTTTATCCCAATATAAAAAACTAAGAAGACATTTTTTTAATGTGTAGTGTAATTATTTTGATTTCAAGTACAGTTTTAGAAATGTATTGGCTGAGCGTTGTACGTTGGCAAGTCGGTTAGAACAGCTCACATGGGGAAGTTGATGAAGTAGGGAAAAAACCCGGCAGTTGGGCTTTTGGCGCGCACGCGCCACGGCCCAGGAAGTGAGGAGTCGGAAGCGAGTGGTGTAGCTGGCCGGGCGCAGCGTCGCTCTGCACAGTCAGCATGTGGCTCTCCAGGTGGAGACTATAGATTTTTGTATGGCAATTGCCACGTGTGGTTGCTCGTCGTAGACTGCACCAAGTTGACTCGAGTGCTACTGTGTGTTGTGAATATTTAGCTGGTGGAACAAGGCGTACATCGCACTGAATTAAAGTGACTGTGTTTTGTTAATGTAACACGTGTCGTCGCATAGGCATGAACATAAACGGTGTTTGAGACAGGCACATGGTGTGAAAACAATTTGCGACAAATATTCATTTTGTCTGGGGGCTCACGAGCTATAACTTTATTTGATAAATGTGTTTACGTACAGACGTATCAGCCACAGGGTTTTAATATGGTGTAATAAACAACATAAAATGAACTTTCACGTGTTTTCAAAAATAGTAGTTAGTACACTCTATTCTCACATGAACTTACTTTATTATGAATTTTTTTGTTAATCATATGCAGGGAAGGAAAGCTGCGAACGTGTGATATCATCCCCTAGAAAACGAGTCAAACAGTAGCAATCACAGTTCCAGTGTTTTTGCATGTTTAGGAATTTGGTTCGCAGTTGGTGATTGTGAGTTTTAAAAATTAATCTTTCCCTATTTAAACTCTCACCCCGATCTTTCACCTCGCACTGTTCTGTTGATAGTGCGAATGGAGCGGTCTACTGCCTGTCGAATCTCTGAGTAACAGTTCTGAAGTGAATGCCGCGAAGTGGTTCCTTCATCTTCGGAATCAAAATCACAAGTCCTTAAGTCCGGGGTGTATGGTGCATGGAACAGTGCTTCTCAGTCCCATTGGCCGAACAGAACAGCCACAGCTAGCGCAGTGTGTTGCGCACTGGCGTGCAAAATAATGCGTGTGTTGCGCAGAAAGCGTTGCCGTTTCTTTCGCAAGGCTGGTCGCAGGTGCATTGACAGTCTGCCGTGAAGGAGCGTAATGCGTTAGGATAACACCATCACAGTCGTACACGAGAATCACCGTAACTTTCACCATTCTAGGGCTCTGACGCACTTTCGACTTTAGCGGCGATCCATAATCACGCCCTTCGATGGTACATTCAATCTTGATCCAACTTCGTTGTTCCTGTTTCGAAAACATAGTCACACCGTTATGTTAGACCGATCGCCGGTGACTTAGGACGGGCGAGTCCATTTACACGGAGGTAAGGTAGGTATTTTCAAATGTTCAAAAGTCTGTAAATCTATCGGACCAAACTGCGTGGTCATCAGTCCGTAGCTTACAAACTACTTAAACCTAGGTAAACTAACCTACGGACAAACACACACACCCATGCTCCAGGGAGGACGAACCTCCACGGCGAGCAGCCGCGCGCTCCGCAGCGAGACGCTTTAGACCGCTCGGCTACTCCACCGCGGCAAGAAAGGTATGTCAACAACGTGTGCTACCACCGACAATAGTAGATTCCATTGCATAGTTTCTCCACAACAATGTCACTGTTATTAAACTTCCAATCCTCTTACTTGTTTTAAATATAAGGGACTGTAATGTACTCTAATTACATTTCGACAGTTTCAGCACTTAAATTTATTTATTGCGATTAATAATGTTAATTAGTTGCCAAAACTGGGTGGCATAAAAATATTCTACCGAAGTAAGGTTAGTTGCAAGAAATAGTGTTGAATGTGATGTCTATAAAAGTAACAATACAATGTGTAATATTCACAGCATTCGTAGTCCTCACAGAGCAGCCCAGAAAGGCGAATTAACAAGTGGGAAAAAAAGCCTTGACGGTTTAGTCTGCTTTCTGGCCTGCTAACAGAAATCTCTGCCATTGCCATGACGTAAGTTTGCACCGAACACAATTAGGAGTGAGTCACAGGTAGCATTAGCAGAAGCTTATCTGCAGAAACCTGTTTGAACGCGAGAGCTCTGGCCTCATTTCACGTCCTTGCAGAAATTACAGCAGACCTTGGTCTCGTGAAGTCAGATAACACGTCGCCCACGCATTTGCGAAAAGAAGATATAATGAGGTAGCTAACTGAGCTGATAAGCATGCTTGACTCCAGCGAATTCGGGAAATTTGCACTTTAAAGACGGTAATTTGGAAGAATGCTTTCTAGCGATATGTATCGATGGAGAGAAAAAGATCGATTGTGTATAAAACCAGAATACCGATAATGACAAGACAGCCGGCCGCGGTGGCCGAGGGGACTGAGGCGCTCCAGTCACGTCTGCACGGCCACTACGGTCGGGGGTTCGAATCCCCCCCCCCCCCCCCCTCGGGCATGGATATTTGTGCCGTCCTTAGTATTGGCTAGTTTATAATTAGTTTGTAAGTTTAGGGACTGATGACCCTGTAATTAATTCCATAATCTATACAAACATTTGAACATTTGACAAAAGACAAAGGAGATGAATGTTAACGCCACAACCATTAGCAACGTGTATACCTGTACAACAAAATATAAATAAAATAAATAAATGTTATATATATGTACTTACTTTATTCGTCGTTGATGTTGCTGTCGTCTTCGAGGACACCGCCAGAGACCCTTTTCTCAAAAACTCAAATGTTTGTAGAGCTTATGGTACTTAACTGCGGGGTCATCAGTCCCTAAACTTACAAACTACTTATGAACTAGCTGATACTAAGGACGGCACAAATATCCATGCCCGAGTGGGGATTCGAACCCCCAACCGTCGTGGCCATGCAGACCGTGACTGGCGCGCCGCAGACCGCTCGGCCACCGAGGCCGGCATTCCTTTTTTCCCGTAACCTGTATACACTCGTGATGAGTCTAGAAGGAATGTCGGCAAAGACTCACTCTGCAGTTTAATGCCGCGTAGACGAAAATTATGTAAATATACATATTGAAATATATAAAGTTCGTTCCGTTCCCCAGGTCGACCTTCTCTTTTTATGGACGATCTCAATGATGTCCATAAAAGTTCCACCTTCTGCGAGTGTGTAGTCGGGTCATTGGACGACACGAATCCTACAGAGTTGTTAACAAACTCGTGATGGAAACCCTCGTTCTTTAGGTCTTGGTCTGAATTCCAACCATCTGTAAAAATCCGTGTTCCGAGAAATGTGAAGTTCTTAATTAGAGAAATAAGCGTCTGTTTATTCCGAGAGAATATTGTCGCCATTTAAACACCTTTGTTGCGTCTCTATTCCACCAAATATCCAAATCTGTTCTGTTTTGTTTTTTAGAAGCCTTCCTTTTCGACCTTCCCTAGTTGTGGTATGTGTTCAATCAATTTCAACAGTTTTGACAGGATCTCTTATTGGTGTAGATTCATTTGTCACAGTCACATAACAAATTTCTCTGCATAATTTGTAGTAATCACACACAGTTCTTACTGAACGTCCAGTTTCCGATGCTGTGTGTTCCAAAATATGATCTATCACCCAGCAAGACACTAAGATGATACGCTGCTTGTCAACACCATGTATTTTTTTTTTAATTTGTTTTCGTCCGGAATTGTGAACAGTAAAGTTGGTGTGGAAAAGCTAGGTCACTGCTTTTTTTTACCAAGTTTGTTTTCTTTCAACCGCAGTCAACGCAGTTCCGTGAATCATCATTTGGTAGTAATTGGTATTCCCAACAAAATTCGAAGAACGAATCCACTGTATTTAATTTTGGAATTAAATCACGCTACGCTTAGCTCGCATTATTTACACTACTATCTCCTTCATCAACTAACAACGGACTAGGCCGGTCGCGGTGGCCGAGCCGTCTGCGGCGCGCCAGTCACAGTCTGCACGGCCACTACGGTCCGGGGTTCGAATCCCCCTCGAGCATGGATATTTGTGCCGTCCTTACTATTAGCTAGTTCATAAGTAGTTTGTAAGTTTGGGGACTAATAATCCCGTAGTTAAGTAGCATAAGCTTTACAAACATTTGAATAACGGACTAACAAATACGTGCCGGCCGCGGTGGCCGAGGGGACTGAGGCGCTCCAGTCACGGTCTGCACGACTACTACGGTCGGGGGTTCGAATCCCCCCTCGGGCATGGATATTTGTGCCGTCTTTAGTATAAGGTAGTTTATAAGTAGTTTGTAAGTTTAGGGCGTGATGACCTCGTAGTTAAGTCCCATAAGCTACACAAACATTGTTTGAACAATTACGTGAACTACTAATACCGAAAAAAATTGCAGAAATATAGCAATATCATAGCATAATAATCTTTTCAATGACTTACTAATTCTCATAAGCGATATCTTACCATGTAACAGTCGCACCTTCGATATATCTCTCTTGCAAACATTCTTCAAAATTACCTTAAAGACTAAAAAGAAAAACAGAAATGGAGACAATAGATAGATTTTTCAAAGATAATTCTATGTGACAACAACTTTTTGGTGCGTGTGTTTGTATATGGTTAATCACGATATGCTGCTCATAATAAGAGAAATAAGTGATATCCAAGTGACTATTGCCTTAACAACTATAGCAAACAACACTGCCACGTGATGGAGCTGATTTTTCCATAGCATCACATAACCAAGAACTTTTTGTCACAAGGCAAAATTATGTCCATAATCGAATGTAGACGAAAAAAATTGAATTTGTACGTGAACAGCCGTCTGACGGTGATGTGGAAGGTTTCAAAACGGTAACGGTGCCATTTTCCAAATAAATAGGATAAGCAAATGTGGTTGGTTGTTGTTTTCCTTCACTGTAAGAATCATCCTGTATGACACTGAAGAGCTTAATTGCTTGGCAGACGGTTCATCGAAACGGTTTTGTGATATTTCCATTCTCGAATAGAACTAGGGAAAAAGAAACATCTAAATCTTTTATTTTTGGATCTGATTTATTTTTTTGTGATGACCATGTCGCCCTATGTATGTGGGTGCTAACTATGCATGTTCGCATTCGGAAGAGAAAGACGCTGAAAGAAATTTCGCAAATAAATCTTGTCACATCGAATAACGCCTTTCTTTTAATGATTTCCACCCCGACTCGTGTATCATTTCCGTGACACTCTCTCCTCTATATCGCGTTAATACAAAAGGAGCTACGACGGCGGGTTATCCGCGTGCATTGGAGCGCCGTGCTGCGGTGCGCGCGGCATACCGCCGCCGGGGATCCGAATCCCCCTTCGGGCATGGTTGTTTGTGTTGTCCCTAGGTTAGTTTACCTTAGTTTAAGTAGTTTATAGGCTACGGACTGATGAGCACGCAGTTAAGTCCGATAGATTTACAAACATTTGAACTTCTTTTTTATTATTATTATTAACAAAGAAAAGAATAGCTGAAAACAAAATAAGCAGTCTCGCATATGCGGATGACTTAATTGTAATGGCTAATTCGATTGAAAGGTTGCAAACTAATATTTCAGAGCTCGATCAAGGATTATGATAATGAAGATCAGCATCTCCAAAACGAAATGTATGTGGGAAAGAGATTTAAACAGATTGAGTGCCAAATAGGAGGAACAAAGTTAGAACAGGTAGACAATTTCAAGTACCTGGGATGTATTTTCTCACAGGATGGCAGCATAGTGAAAGAACTGGAATCGAGGTGCAGTAAAGCTAATGCAGTGAGTGCTCAGCTATCTACTCTCTTATGCAAGAAGGAAGACTAAGTTAGCAGTGAACCGCTCTATCTTTCGACCAACTTTGTTGTATGGGAGTGAAAGTTGAGTGTATTGATAAGGTAGAGGTTTCAGATATGAAAGTCGCAAGAATGATTGCAGGTACTAATAGATGGGAACAATGGCAGGAAGGTGTCCATAATGAGGAAATAAAAGAAAAACTGGGAATGAACACCATAGATGAAGCAGTTAGAGCGAACAGACTGAGATGGTGGGGTCATGTTACACGCATGGGAGAAGCAAGGTTACTTAAGAGAATCATGAGGTCGGCAGCGGAGGGTAAGAGGAGCCGAGGTAGACCAAGAAGAAAGTACTTAGATTCGGTGCAGAATGATTTTGAAATAAAAGTCATAACATCAGACGAGGCATTGAACAGGGGATCATGGAGGAATGTTATTAGAGATATTATGCTCCAGACTGAACGCTGAAAGACATAATCAGTCTCTAATGATGATGATGATTTAGCAAAAGGAGCTGACGATCTTTGAACTTACTCTATATCAACTGTCAGTCCCACTTGGCGGGAACCCCCCAAAGCGCAGCAATACCCCTAAATAGGACGCGTAAGTGTAATGTACTAAAACTTTTGCGTCTTCTGTTTTGCCAATGAAAGGTAACCTTTGGTTCGCCTTCCCTACAAAATTTTGTGCTTGATCTTTCCAATTTAAGTTGTTCGTAATTATTATTCATAAGAATTTAGTTGAATTTACAGCCTGTGGATTTGACTGATCTATAATGTAAATGAAATTTACGTCTTTCTTTTAGAGCTCATAGTCTTGATATCATTATTTAGGGTCAATTGTCGTAGTTTATGTAGGGTAAAGACACCAGAAATGGAGTTTTGATAATAATGGCAGGAAGGCTGAAGAATAATCATAGGATTGCTAGATCTGGAGAAAGCGTTAGACAGTATAAAACTGTACAAGTCATTCAAAATCTAACGAAAATAGGTCAGATGTAGGGAAATACGGGTAATATACAAGTTGTATAAGAACATACGAGTAAAATAAGACAGCAGGACCAAGAAATAAGAGCTGGGATTCAAAGGGCGTAAGGCAAGAATATAGTCTTTCTCCAATACTATTCAGTATTTACATCAAAGAAGTAATAACGAAAATAAACGAAAGGTTACAGAGTGGGATAAAAGTTCAGGATGAAAGAATTTTGTAGCGCGATCTCAGGTTAAGGAGGATGTGGCCAGGGAGGCTGAATATGATTCATTGTTTTCCAATTTAAATAAATCATTTATTTAAGGCTAGTTCTAAAGACAAATTTAAGGCAATGAAACTACAACCACAACTTTTAAGCACGCCGGAATCTCGCGGGAAACATTTCAGTACTACAACATGAACAATACCAAAGATTAATTACTTTACATAATATGTCACTTTTGATTTCATTTGACCGGTAAATAAATTTGATTAATTTACGTAAGAACTTAACAAGAAAGAGAAAGTTGCCAGCATGATAATTCCACTCTGGAGCGTAGTGCCCTAATATGACACTTCCTGGCAGATTAAAACCGGGATTCGAACCTGGTATCTTTGGCTTTCGCTGGCAAGCGCTCTACCGTCTGAGCTATCCCGGTACGCTTCACGGACCGTCCTCGCAACTTTACTTCTACCAGTACCTCGCCTCCAATTTCTAAACTACACAGACGTTCTTCTACGAACCTTGCAGGACTAGCACTCCTGGAAGAAAAGATATGGTGCAGATACGGCTTAGCCAAAGTATAAGGGATGTTTCCAGAATGACATATATTCACTCTGCGGTGACATTTCATTCTGGAAACATCTCTTAGGCTGTGGCTAAGCCATGTCTCCACCGTAGCCTTTCTTCCAGGAGTGGCAGTCCTGCAAGGTTCGCAGGAGAGCTTCTGTGAAGTTTGGAAAGTAGGAGGCGAGGTACTGGCGCAAGTAGAGTTGTGAGGCGGCATCGTGAGTCGTGTCGGGATAGCACAGTCGGTAGTGCGCTTGCCCGTGAAAGGCAAAGGTCCCAGATTCGAATCCAGCTCAGTGGTAGAGCGCTTGCCCGCGAAGGCAAAGGTCCCAGGTTCGAGTCCAGGTTCCGGCACACAATATTAATCTGCCAGCAAGTTTCAAGAAAAAATTAGTCGTAACAGAGACGTTACCGTCACTCTATAGTACTCAGGCGCACTAAAACAATAACAAAAACAATAACGTGAGAAATAACTGGCGAAACAGCGGCCCAGTATGGTAACAACTGGTTATGCCGTCCCCACTATCAGACATGCAGGAGCTTAGTCAGGCAACAAATAAAGTAGCGATTTTGGCTGAAGTAAGTGTTTTATATAAATTTTGATCGCTCTCCATAGGTATAATATGCCACTTAACTGTAACATATTTTATCAAGCTCAGAATTTGTTATACTACTCTTCTTGCAATATTAATATACATATACTATCTATAGAGTAACTTAAGATGTTTGAACGTTAAACTTCTAAACTGCATTGCTATATCTATGTAGTGTTTATCTGTTGATGGCATAAAAGCCGAAAACCAATTTGTAAAGACAAAAAAATTATAGAATATTATACATTTATCTAGAATGAAACTTTCACTCTGCAGCGCAGTGTGCGCTGATATGAAACTTCCTGGCAGATTAAAATTGTGTGCCGGAACCGGAACTCGAACCTGGGACCTTTGCCTTTCGCGGGTCAGCGCTCTACCACTGAGCTACCCCGACACGACTCACGAAGCCGCCTCACAACTTTACTTCCGCCAGTACCTCGCCTCCTACTTTCCAAACTTCACAGAAGCTCTCCTACGTTGAATGGATGGCTCGGCTTTTTTTATTGCTGAGGGCGTTCAGCCCCCTGACCGGGCGCGCTGGGCCACGGCGCCCGGCAACCGACTGAGCTATCCCGACAGCGCACACTCCGCTGCAGAGTGAAAAGTTTCATTCTGGAAACATCCCTTAGGATGTGGCTAAGCCATGTCTCCACCATGTCATTTTTTCCAGGAGTGCTAGTCTTGCATGTTTAGCAGGAGAGCTTCTGTGAAGTTTGAAAAGTAGGAGGTGAGGTACTGGCGGAAATAAAGTTGTGAGGCGGCTTCGTGAGTCGTGTCGGGATAGCACAGTCGGTAGTGCGCTTGCCCGCGAAAGGCAAAGGTCCCAGGTTCGAGTCCCGGTTCCGGCACACAATTTTAATCTGTCAGTAAGTTTCACATTTATCTAGTTTTTCATTACTGGATGACCCATTCGCGATCATGTCGCAGCTTGTGCGAAGGAACCGTCTCGGGTTTGGCACTCAAACCTGTAGGGAAAACTAAGAGTTGGATGGCAGCACGGTGAAAGGGAAACCCCAGCGTGCGAAATACGGTTCTAGAGTGTGGACCGCGGTGGCAGGTGTGTCGCTCGTAACTTGACTGCGTCAGCAGATAGGGCGTGCGTGTACGCCACGTAGGGCAGGGTGAGTTCCTGACGCAAGCGGGCGCACCGGCTTAGCTGACCTTCTCCTTGGCGGCCGCCTCTGACTCAGCTGCCGTTCGCGGCCACGGCAGCGTCTGCAACTGCAGCGGCCGTGAACAGCCCGCTGACGACACAAGGCGTCTCTTTACTGTTCTGAAACAATAAAGCTGAAGATAGCGGTACAAATTATTCTACTGTATGGAACCGATCATAAGCAAAGCAAGCGACGAAGAAGCAACTACTTTTGAAAAGATATCGTTCTACTGTACAACATGTGATTTTTCGATATCATGGATTTATAGTTGCAGGTAGCTTAAGGATGATTTACAGGGGGAAAAAATCATTTTTAATATTTCGCTTAATTAATGAACGAATTTAAAAATAAAAATGACTTGCCGCAAAAGCTTCGTGTTGCTGAAAATGCTACACTCCTTTACTTAATCTCTCTGCCCTTGCCTCTATGCCTATTACTTACCTTTCTCCCTTAGGCATATCTCTAGATTTGCTATCGGAAAACCCAGCGTATATATTTATTGCAATATTCAGTTAGTCTGTCATCTCCTCTCTCCTCTCTGTGTTCATTTCTTCCCCCGCCCTCCCTCTGTCTACATCTACATCTACATGGGATACTCTGCAAAGCACATTCAAGTGCCTGGAAGAGGGTTCAACGAAACACCATTATACTATTTATCTATTTATTCTCGAATAGCGCGCGGGAAGATAGATCACCTGTATCTCTCCATTGGAGCTCTAATTTCTCGTATTTTATTCTGATGATCATTTCTACCTATGTAAGTGGTAGTCATCAATATATTTTCGCATTCGGAGGAGAATGTTGACGATTGGAGTTTCGTAAGTGCCCCACGCCGCAGCGATAAGCGCCGTTGTTGTAATGATTCCCATCCCAGATCCTGTATCATTTCCGTAACTCTGTCTCCCCTGTATCGTGATAATACGAAACGAGCTGCACTTCTTTGGACTCTTTCGAAGTCCTCCGTCAAACCCATCTGATAAGGATCCCACACTGGGCAGCAATACTCCAAAACAGGACAGAGAAGCGTAGTGTATGCAGTTTCTTTCGTACTCCTGTCGCATCTTTTAATGGTTCTGCCAATTAAACGCAGTCTCTGGTTCGCCATTCCCATGACATTATCTACGTTTCTTTCTAGTTTAAGTCTGAAGTAATAGTAATTCCTAGGTATTCTGTGAAGTTTACAGCCTTAACTTTTGTGTGATTTATCTTATAAACAAAGTTAATCGGATTTCTTTTCGTACTCATGTGGACGACTCCAAACTTCTCATTATTTAGAGTCAATTGCCAATTTTTACACTATAGTGATATCTTATTTAATTCGTTCTGCAGTTGGTTTTGATCTTCAGATGATTTTACTAGATAGTAAATGATGGCATCATCTGCAAACAGCCTAAGAGAGCTGCTTAGATTTTTTCCAAAATCGTTTATGAAAACAGGGAACAGCAGAAGAACCGACCAATAACACTACCCTGTGGAACGCCCGATATCACATTTGTTTTGATCGATGCCTTACCATCGGTTACTACGAACTGTGTCCTCTCTGACAGGAAATCCCCTATCCAGTCGCAAATTTGGGGCGATTTACCATAAACATGCAATTTGATGCCGGCCGCGGTGGCCGAGGGGACTAAGGCGCTCCAGTCACGGTCCGCACGGCCACTACGGTCGGGGGTTCGAATCCCCCCTCGGGCATGGATATTTGTGCCGTCCTAGTTCGTAAGTAGTTAATAAGTAGTTTGTAAGTTTAGGGACTGATAGCCCCGTAGTTAAGTCCCATAGACTTTACAAACATTTGAATTTGAATTGCAATTTGATTAAAATGCGTCGCCGCTGCCGGCTCCTGATGCAATTCCTCTTCCTCATCCTCTTCCTCGCATCTCCTCTATCCGCCCATCCATTCCCCTGCCTGTCTCATTACCGCATCCTCGCTTCCTGCCAATTTCCTCCTCTGCCAACTTCTCTGCTCTCTCTCTACCTCTGCCTCCCCCTCTTCTATCGCCTCCTCCTATTCCCCTCCATCGCCACCGACGCCACATCCTCCACATCCCCCTTCTCCTCGTCGTCCTCCGTCTCATCCTACACCCCATCTCCCTCTACTACTACTACATATACTACATGCATACTCTGCAAGTCACATTGAAGTGAGAAAAAGGAACACCTAAATGTTTCTGTTTTCGATCTGATTGCTCTTATTTCATTATGATGATCATGTCTGCCTATGTACGTGGATGCTAACAATATATGTTTGCATTCTGATGAGAAAGTTGGTGAAAATTTCGCAAATAGATCTCGCTGCAGCAAATGACAACTCAACTCGTGCATCATTTGCGTGACACTCTTTCCCCTATATCGCGATAATACAAAACGCACTGCCCTTCTCTGAACTTTCTCTAAATCATCCGTCAGTCCCACCTCCTATGAATCCCACAATGCGCACCAATACTCCAAAATAGGAGTAGCCAAGCTCATTGAGGCGCTATGCTCCGATGCGCGAGACCGTTACCTGTCGGGGGTTCGAATCCCCCCTGGGGCATGGATGTTTGTGCTGTCTTTAGTATAAGGTAGCTCATAAGTAGTCCCTTAAGCTTCACAAACATTTGAACATTTTTTCTACTTTCTTTGTTGATCTGTAGCATCGCGTTAAAGCCACTAATTACAAATGTTCAAATGTTTGTTAAGTTTATGGGAAGTAACTGCGGGGTCATCAGCCCCTAATCTTACACAAACTACTTATCAACTAATACTAAAGACAGCACAAACATCCATGCCCCCGGGGGGCATGTGCATCGGAGCATAGCGCCTCAATGCACCTTTAATTATCTCATATTTGACACAATCGTTTCCGCAAATGTTCAAATGTTTGTTAAGTTTTTGGGAAGTAACTGCGGGGTCATCAGCCCCTAATCTTACACAAACTACTTATCAACTAATACTAAAGACAGCACAAACATCCATGCCCCCGGGCGGCATGTGCATCGGAGCATAGCGCCTCAATGCACCTTTAATTATCTCATATTTGACACAATAGTTTCCGCAAATGTTCAAATGTTTGTTAAGTTTTTAGGTAGTAACTGCGGGGTCATCAGCCCCTAATCTTACACAAACTACTTATCAACTAATACTAAAGACAGCACAAACATCCATGCCCCCGGGGGGCATGTGCATCGGAGCATAGCGCCTCAATGCACCTTTAATTATCTCATTTTTGACACAATCGTTTCCGCAGTTTAAAATCGAAAAAGAGGTTACAACGATTCATTAAATTTGAGCCTCTTTTTGTTTTGTTAATATTCACCGCTAATGAACATTCTTAAGAATATAGCAACGTATTTTAGGACAAGGGCATGAATCCTCGCCAATTCTTGTTGATCAACACATTTATAAATAATAATTGAAATCACTATTGTAATGGTAATAACGGTCTGTCGAAATTGAATCGTACTGTAGTTGTATTAGTTCAATTTGGAGACATGATGGAGCATCCTCTGCGTGCATCGAAAAAGGCATAAGAAAAACTTCTGAATGCAGGTTTAATTATTTTATTTCTTCAAAGCAATCTTCAAAATTTTTATTCAATGAATATAACACGTGTACTCCCTGATGTCGACATAAGTACTTAATTTAAAGGATTTTTAGAGGGAAAATTACCCAAATTTTCTCTTTGATGCTGACTTTTAGAAAGCAAAACCTGCAATTTGGAACTTCCAGTACGGTCACACTGAGAACCGATTATTTTATTTCACCCTGCAAGTATTTATTTAAGTCGTGTAAATCACCCGTGATAGTTATCTCGAAAGCAAGGTCAGCGATCCAAATGTTCAAATGTTTGTAAACTTACGGGACAAAACTTCTGTCGTCATCGGTTCCTAGACTTACAAAGAACTTAAGCTAACTTACACCAACAAATACAAGAATGCCCGATGGAGGACTCGAACCTATGACGCGAGAGGCCGCACTATCCGTAATAAGTACAATAAAAATGTATATATTTCTTTCTCTTCTACATATATATATAAAAATGAATTGCTGTTCCTTAGTCTCCCTAAAACTCAAGAACGGCTGAACCGATCTGGCTAATTTTAGTCTTCAAATATTCGTGTAAGTCCAGGGAAGGTTTAAAAGGTGATAAAATATGTAAAATTTATCCGGAACAGAGGAAAATCTGAAAAAACTGAAACAGCTTTTTCCAGTGATCTATCAATATCGTTCATCCGATTGCGATAAAGTTTGATCATTTGACGTTCAACGAAAGATGGAACGTTCTTATGAACTAAAAAGTTGGGAAAGTTACCCAGAAAATTTGAAAATTCACGAGAAACTGAAATAGCTTTTTTCAATGGGCTATCAATATCATTCATCTGATTGTGATGAAATTTTCAATGTTCAAAGCGAGAGGAAGTT
This sequence comes from Locusta migratoria, assembly GCA_026315105.1. Lineage (NCBI taxonomy): Eukaryota > Metazoa > Arthropoda > Insecta > Orthoptera > Acrididae > Locusta > Locusta migratoria. The sequence goes on from CM048745.1 coordinate 314,874,384, forward strand.
TTGAGTGAAGTAAAAGTTTGTAATAGTTGCCCAGAAAATTGGAAAATCTGTGAAAAACTAAAAGCCGTGGTGGAGTAGCCGAGCGGTCTAAAGCGTCTCGCTGCGGAGCGCGCGGTTGCTCTCCGTGGAGGTTCGAGTCCTCCCTGGAGCATAGGTGTGTGTGTTTGTCCTTAGGTTAGTTTACCTAGGTTTAAGTAGTTTGTAAGCTACGGACTGATGACCACGCAGTTTGGTCCTATAGATGTACAAACGTTTTTTTTTTCTTTTTTTAAACTAAAAGAGCTCTTTTCTTTGGAATATCAATATCATTCATACGATTGCGAATGCATTTTGCACATTTGGCATTCAAAGCAGGAGTACATACATATTAGCAATTGTGAAGCTTTGCCGGGTCTACTAGATATCCTGGTGAACTTCATATCACTTGCCTCTTAATATAAACCATATTAATTTAAATCATATGTATTTAAAACCCAGTAGGTTTATAAAGGTATTATCAGATAGTCTAAGTATCGGCTCGTTAGTGGGCGGAAAGAGTGGGCAAAGCACGCACACATGTCTTGGATAATGTTCATGTCACATTCGTGGAAATTCAGGGAAGGTTTAAACGGTGACAAAATTTGGAAAAATTGCGAGCAAAATTTAGATTTATAACTTCCGAAAAACAGTTAAGAATTCAAAGAGTAAATAGCTTTTCGAAAGAGTAATTGTTGTTCGATATTTCGCTTAATATACTTCTAATCAAAAAATACCTTAAATTACACACTTTCTAAAGTATCTTATCCAGTACTTCGACGCTCAAGCTATCTGCACAGTAGATTTCATCACAACAGATTCAGCGGTTTATGTACTGATATATAGCCAAATCGGTACAGCCGTTCTCGAGTTTTAGTGAGACTAACGAACAGCAATTCAATTTTATCTTTGACAGTTCATATACCGGTTCAGATCATGTAAAATTAACTTTACTCTTTCAAAGTACATTTCTGAATGCACCCAACACAACAACCAAGCCATTATTTTATATGTTTTAGATCTAAATTTTCCTCGCAATGTTTCCAAATTTTATCACCGTTTAAACCTTCCCTGAACTTCCAGGAATGTGACATAAACATTATCCTGGAAGTGTGTGCGGGATTTGCCCACTCTTTCCGCCCACTCCAGATTATGGCAATTGGGCTTTTTATTTAGTAATCAGTTCCCTTCTGTCTGGTCCGACAATCTGGTGCGTAACGGAATGTTTGTTTTCGTAGTGACGGCGCTGTGTGAGTGCTATTTATGGTAGAGTGGCATATTAAATGTTGTGCTTTCCCATCAGGCCTTAAAGAATCTTGCCACTCAGCAATAAAAATTGTCAGACATAAATCCAAACCTTTTGTGATCATGCTAAACGTTAGGAACATCGATTCAGTGTCCCATTTGGTAATATTCAGAACGGATATTCAACGCATCCAAGACGACGCGAGAGTGAGCGTTGTGCGTCACTCACGTGCTGCTACACGGCGAGGCAAGTGTGGTGGGGAAAGCACCGGGGCTGCAAGGCTCGGCACTGGAGAGCGCAAGCACTAAGTGCTCGAGCTGGAGTGGCCTATGTTGTTGATAACGTGTGTGACTTCTTCAGTACACCAGTCCTCCACAGTCCTGGCAGTCTGACCAGTGTAATGCTGCTTTCGTATGAAAACCGGTGTTGCGTATTAAAGTTGAGTATGGGGACTGCTAATGAAATTTTACCAGATAGTGAAATATTTCAAATGAAAATACTGATCAGTTTTGAAAAGGAAGGGACAATTTAAACAAAATCATTCGATTCCGCCATTAAATGGTAGCGATCGTGATATTTGTAGCACATACAACACCAGAAAGCAACATTACGGAAGAAGTCGGAGTAATCTAAATTTTACTTTATTGAAACCTTTGAGTAATTTTTCTGCCATATTCTGCTGTGATTATGGAAGAGATATCTGTAATATTACTTCGATTAAATGGATGCCGGGATTGTTCGTTTCGTTTGCTATTGTTCTATGACCGTGTTGAAAATTATTGAAAATTAATCATGATGGTCGCCAAAAATTGCAAAATTATCGGCCCTCATGAACATCGCGAAGATTTTCCTGCAGGCATTGAAATGCAATAAACCATTCGTAGTCACTAAATAATTTAAAGTTCACATAGAACGTTCTAGCGCAATCGCGAAGCCAACTGCAACAATGCCCAAGCATCACTTTATAAAGTACTGGGTATGCTGAAAATAAAAAACTTTAAAATTAGTGAGAATGGAGAAGGGACTGTAAATAAGTAAGATCTTTCAAATTAACTGTGGGGTTTATTGAAATCAGTAAAAAAAAAGAACTTAGCTCATACTTACAACGGTTAGGCAAAGTCCATGGCTGGAGCACGTCCTGATACATCGAGGAGAAGACAGTAAGTCCCGAACAGTTCCGCTCTCTCCCTTCAGCTTGTTACAAAATAGTTGAACGTGACAAATATCAAATGTTTATCGATACGCTGGCAGAGAGAGGGCGGAAGTCAGCGACACGCGTCGGACAAGTTATTTTGATAAAAAAATCCATTAATGTATTACTACACCAGTATATAACATGCCACAGCTGCACAGGATACGATCGACACACGACTTGCGCAAACCAACATTCATCCTTTCAAAAATGTTCAACTGTTTGTAAATCTATCGGACCAAACTACGTGGTCATCAGTCCGTAGTTTACAAACACTTAAACCTAGGTAAACTAACCTAAGGACAACACACACACCCATGCCCCAGGGAGAAATCGAATCTCCACGGCGAGCAACCGCGCGCTCCGCAGCGAGACGGTTTAGACCGCTCGTCTACTCCACCGCGGCATATTCATCCTTTACAGACCCTAATACCGCCTTAATCGTGGCGGGCGAAAAACATATTCCACGCCGTATTTGCCTAAAATACGGGTCATCCTAATTGAGACGGTTCCAGCATCAGGCAAAAGTGACACTTCAGTACTATCATCCCTTACCCGTTCCAGGGGTCGACAGCACAACTCTCGTTTGATGTCTTGTTCACTATAACCATTCTGACGAAAACTGACTTGCAGATGAAATGACTCAGCTGACGAACTTGCATATTCTGAAATGACATTAGCCCTGTGTACTAGGGACACCTTCACGCCGCGGTGGAGTGGCCGAGCGGTGTAAGGCACCTTGCTGCTCGCCGACGGAGGTTCGAGTCCTCCCTGGGGCATGTGTATGTATGTATGTATGTGCGAGTGCATGTTGCCTTCTATTAGTTCGTTTAAGTAGTTTGTATACCTAGAGACTAATAACCGAAGAAGTGCCACAGCTTTACAAACATTTGAATAGTTTTGAACCCCTTCACGCTTAACCGGGTGGTGAAAGCTATCAGCCTGCAGATGTAAAGCATGGCCCAACATTCCATCAACCTTCCTCCTGACCAATACATCAACAAAGGGAAGGCAGCCATTTTCTCCACCTCCATGGTGAAACCGATATTCGGGTGGATTGAATTTAGATGTTCCATAAAGCTAGTTAAATTTTCACTACCATGTGGCCAATCAAGAATATTATCGACTACCAATATTAAAAAGAAGTATCACGCAGGTTTCTTTGCCGCAAACTCCAAGTCATATTCCACTAAGGCCTTCACGAATAAATTGGCAATGTTGGAGTTGCGACAGGAAGCCCCTTTTTACCCATCATTGCAGGTTTATTCATGGAGGACTTGGAAGAATATGCCTTGGTGTCAACGGCATTGAAACCTATACTAATGCAAATGACTGTATCAGGTTATATCGAATCTTACTACATCCAATCTGTACTTAAATTGCCACTAAATAGCAGTGTTTAAGTTTCCTCATCATCACATTAAACGATTTTGTAGCAACAGTGTTGCTCTTAAAGATAAAGTTGTACTGATCGTTTTTCAACATTGGCACACATGAACTGTAAAACACCGAATTTGAATGCAGATATCGTAATGCATTGTTTTGACTCAGACTGTGCGTGTATTTTCCGTCATATGAAAGTAAGTTTTCCTCTTTCCAGCAATGGAATTGCAATAAATCTTTTTTTAACTAACACAGTTGCTTTCATTGTCTCTGTTAGTGGTTCAGTAGACACTAGGATATAATTTAAAAAATGATTCTTTGTGATACATACAATACCATATTATATTCTCCAAACTGGTAAGCTAATTTACTTCCTCATCGAGCAGCACCTTGTCAAGGACGGGTTTTCTATAAAAACTAATATCTGATGGTCTCATTCAGAGTATACCAAAATTAATTTTACGTATTTTAATTAATTTTTGGTTATTGCACTATTTGACTTAGGCTAAATAATACTAATCAAAATCAATGCAGCTGCCTTTATACAGACTTGAGATCAACGATTTAAGGATTATTCTGACAGTTCATCTGAAAGAAGACTTAAGAAGCATACATATTTCACATTGTACATGAATTGCTCAAAATAAACATTTCACTTCAAAAATAAGAAAAGAACAGGAAATTAATAAATGAAGTACCTAAGGATATTTGAACATGATACAATAACAGTGTAAAACAGTGGATTTTTACATCTTGTGCGAAATACACTTCTGGGCATTAAAATTGCTACACAACGAAGATGACGTGCTATTAACGCGAAATTTAACCGACAGGAAGAAGATGCTGTGTATGCAAATAATTAGATTTTCAGAGCATTCACACAAGGTTGGCGCCGGTGGCGACACCTACAACGTGCTGACATGAGGAAAGTTTACAATCTATTTCTCATACACGAACCGCAGTTGACCGGCGTTACCTGCTGAAATGTTGTTGTGATGCCTTGTGTAAGGAGGAGAAATGCCTACCATCACGTTTCCGACTTTGATAAAAGGTTGGATTGTAGCCTATCGCGATTGCAGTTTATCGAATGGCGACATTGCTGCTCGCGTTGGTCACGATTCAGTGACTGTTAGCAGAATATGGAATCGATGGGTTCAGGAGGGGAATGCGTAACGCCATGCTGGATACCAACGGCCTCGTAACACTAGCTGTCGAGATGACAGGCATCTTATCCACATAGGTGTAACGGATTGTGCAGTCACATTTCGATCCGTGAGTCAACAGATGGGGACAACAACCATCTGCACGAACAGTTCGACGACGTTTGCAGCAGCATGGACTATCAGCTCGGAGACCATGGCTGCGGTTACCCTTGACGCTGCATCACAGGACCGCCTGCGATGGTGTACGCAACGATGAACCTGGGTGTACGAATGGCAAAACGTCATTTTTTCGGATGAATCCAGGTTCTGTTTACGGCATCATGATGATCGCATCCGTGTTTGGCGACATCGCGGTGAACGCAGATTAGAAGTGTGTATTCGTCATCGCCATCCTGGTGTAAGACCCGGTGTGATGGTATGGGGTCCATTGATTACACGTCTCGGTCACCTCTTGTTCCCATCGACGGCACTCTGAACAGTGGCCGTTACATTTCAGATGTGTTACGACCCGTGGCTCTACCCTTCATTCGATCCCTGCGAAACCCTACATTTCAGCAGGATAATGCACAACCGCATGTTGCAGGTCCTGTACGGGCATTTCTGGATGCGGAAAATCTTTGACTGTTGCCTTGGCCAGCACATTCTCCAGACCTCTCGCCAATTGAAAACGTCTGGTCAATAGTGGCCGAACAACTGGCTCGTCACAATACGCCAGTCACTACTCTTGATGAACTGTGGTATCGTGTTTAAGCTGCACGGACACCTGCACCTGTACACGCCATCCAAGCTCTGTTTGACTCAATGCTCAGTTGTGGTGGTTGTTCTGAGTACTGATTTCTCAGGATCTATGCACCCAAATTGTGTGAAAATGTAATCACATGTTAGTTACAGTATATTTGTCCAATGAATACCCATTTATCATTTGCATTTCTTCTTGGTGTAGCAATTTTAATGGCCAGTAGTATACTAAGCCTATTCCTTCCTAAGTATGAAGGTAATTTTACAGCAATCGAAAACGGTGAAACTTTTCAAGATGATATGCATTCAAGAAAAACAGACCTTCTTTTGATTAGAATGCTATCAAGATCTTTAGTCCGCCTCTCATGAGATGAAAATCGCTTGTCATCTGGTGCTTTGCTACATCTACTTTCATTCCTATTCTACATGTCCCGTAGAGTGTTTCATATATTCGAATCTTGGCTATCAGTTACCTATTTCTTCTCTTTTATAAAATTCTTAACACTTTGCGTCCAAAAATTTTTATTTTTCTGTAAATAAAAAACATGTGTGTACTAATTTTTTTAGGCAAGACGATGGTTTTTATTTTAGGTACTTTACAATCTATGTACGTATTTTACAGTTTTGATGTTATGTTTCATATCTTTAATGACAAAATGAACACTGTACTGTTTTATATAGACTAAATGTATGATATGTAACCGTCCTGAAAAATTATCAGGCCAGACGATGGTTTAAAATCAAAACTGGGAGCAAGTAAAATAACAATTTTGGACACCAAAAAGTCATGAATTTTATAAAATATATCAATACTGCCGATGATCGCCAAATTAAACTGTATATATCTTTTCTGCTGGTCGATTCCTAAAAAATTTAAATGTACATACATGTCTTAGTAGATATGTAGGTCTTAAATGGAAGTTATTAACGTGAGTGAATGTCCAAAAATATTATATATTTATTAGTTGTTGTTGTCACTTTTAGCAATTAAGTGACATGGAGGAGAAATGAAGATTGCGGTCATGTTATTTCAAGTCCATGCTGATATCACCCCTTGACCAAAACAGATACTGATTAATTTCTCCCTGTTGTCCAAACACTACAAAGCGCTATTTCTGAAATAACCTCTACTGCGAAAAACATGGAAATAGTCGTATTTATAAGTAAACGAATAAATAAAAGAACTATAAAAAGGAAGAAACTATAGCAGTGATAGAGATGGATGTTATGTAAGTAATCAGCCACGTGGCTATAAGTTACTGGAGACGTAAAGAAAATCTTATCATCGAGCTGCAGTACTCATAAATTATGTTCTCGCGTCGAACCAAAATAGCAGTCGCAATACAGAAAAAAATATTTCTGAGATCTCTCCTTCCTTTCACACTTTACGGAAATTCTCCTGCATGTTTTGAGAGACAAAAGACTCGGAGAACTTTCATGAAGTTTGGGTAGTAAAATTTCAGTTGCGACGAGTAAACAGTGCTTTTAACAGTGTATAATCGGACAAAAAAAATGGTCAAATGTTTGTAAAGCTTATGGGACTTAACTACGGGGTCATCAGTCCCTAAACTTACAAACTACTTATGAACTACTTACGAACTAGGACGGCACAAATATCCATGCCCGAGGGGGGACTCGAACCCCCGTCCGTATATAATCGGACAAGACAAAATAATTCCCGAAGTTGTCCCATATCTCCCGGTTAAAATACACTTTTTCCCGGAGGAAAATACACTTCTATTGTTATAAGTCATAATATACTTTCGCTTCTAACAGCAAAACGTATGAATCCTTTAAAAGACAATTGCTTCATAATGTCGGCATAAAACTACCCGTAATTAAAATGCGCTTCAGTAGTTGGCTTTTTTTTTTTTTTTTTTTTTTTTTTTTGCGTGTCTATTTTCAAGGATTTTGTAACGCGGGAATCGAACGGAACAGCATTAATTGCACCATCACAGTTACACTCTTGCTTGTCAAGATATTTAAAAGTGTGTCACGATTTTAGAGTATATTACTGGACACAAACCTAATAATACAGTGGAAGTACAAAATTCACAATTATTTGCGAACTGCTGATTGTCTCTCTCTAATTTCCGTAATTCAATTTAGGGTAATTAAACTTTTTCCATTTTTATTACATAATTTTAATCTATCTTGGAAGATCTAAAATAAATACGATAAACCATCCTTGAAGTTTGGTTTTTTACAACGTTTGCTACCCTTTAAAACATAATAAACGTTAAGTGTTCCATAAAAATATTGAATACTGGCCCTACGTTGTCGTAAGTCATTCGTCCCCAAAGTGATACGCTTCGAATAGGAGTCAAACGGTTCGTGATTTAAGACATTCATAGCACATTCTCACTGTTAAGGCAATTTGTCTTCCGTATAAGGCCCTTTGTTTTGAAAGAAACAGTTCTCAAACCACTATTTGTAATTTTTTTCTCGTGATCTGATGGCAATGTGCTCATCGAAATCAATTTGTCACTAAGAATTGCATAGTCTTCGTCCTAAATCCTTTGACACGTCCCGCTATTCGCAGACGCTTGCGCCACAGTCTGTGCTTCATTCATTTACTTTTGATGTTTAGTTTTATTTTGTTATTATTCTTTCGCTTTTGTTTTCACTGCTGCAGTAAAGTATAGATCTTACCAGTAAAAATAACAATAACGTAACTGATACCTAAAACAATGAAAAGTCCCGGAATTCTAATGAATTCTCGGGCATTTTCGGGATTTCTTCCGCATTAATACAAAAATCCCGTGTTTTTTCCGAATCTCCCGGTTGTCCGGGAGAATACATCCTTTTAGTTATGGAAATTGTTAAAGATATATAGACCACAGTTGGTGTTGCTGCTGTACGTTTATAGTTCAGCAGGGTCATGACACCATACTTTTGGTATTAAGTTTCGCACTAGATCTGAATTATGATGATGATGTTTTTCGAAATGTATAAATAAATATACGTGACCTTTATATTCTAAACAGCGTCCTTAACAAACATGACCGCTTCCTCATGAGACACTTTGTGTCACGACTGAAGTAATAGTGAGGTACTAGTGGAGGTGCTGGTGTCTTAAGGGTGGTCGTGTTCCATTTGGATTTATTCATTAACGTAAAGTGTATCTGCATCATTAATGTTATCTATTTGTGTGTTAATTATTTGATTCTTTTATTATTGATCAATGTCCCATGTTTATATATGTTTCCAGCCATGCGATTGAACTTGTGTGTTCGTATGAGTGTGGAAGCTTGCTTTCATATTGATTGACTGCCGCGCAATGGCTTACAGTCGCCGCCTCTCGCTCTAGGCCTCGTTTTGCTGTAGATAAGAACGCATGACTTCGTTTGTCGTTTGCGCTGGCGTCTTGTGGCTGGCTAGAGAGATGGCAAGATGGCAAGGTGGCCGAGTTCTTAGTGTCGTACCAACCTAATCTCGGACGAAAGAGGTGACAGGAGACCTCTCTGGGAGCGAATGTAGAGGGAATTGTCTTCGCCAGGTAGCAAGGGTTGGTAGACAGGAGGCTCTGAACGCACTCTGCGTCGTTTTTAGCGTGCTCTACATTCGGTGTGTGATGGGGGAAGGTTTTTCCAGTGGCCTGAGAGCCACACTCTTGCTGCGACTGTGGAAGTAAGTACTTCGTCGAATCATGCTGAGGGGAAGGCATATTGATAGAGCTTTGCTTTCTTTGTGATCAGGCTGTCTTGGTTTTTCAGTGATAATTTTCTTGGGTAATTCTTTCGCTATGCGAGGCGAAGTGTTTCTTAATTTACAGAACTGGAGTAATACAGTGTGAATTTAGTATTTGCATTTTCATTCCGGTGAAAATTTTGTGTTCGGATTTTCTCAAGTTAGAATACACATGTGTGGCCTTCAGCCTTTTGTAAACTTAATATGTTTGAATTTCCTTGCTGTTTTAACTAACTTTTCATGTTGCATCTGTATCCGTGAATATGCTAAATATTTCACATATTTTTGATTGCGTCTTTCCTGTCTTGTATGACCGACTGCACCACGTACTTTAGTAACGGTCGCTACTTCACCCTTCAGCCATGCTTTTATTAATACTAACTTTCTTCTATACCAATTCTCACGCGTGCTTTACTTGCTCATTCTGTTTGTAAATGCTATTAAATACAGTGTGGTTGCACATCACGTGGTATTTAAGAATAGTAAGCCGCTGCCTCCCCAAACATGTGTTCGTTTGTTGCATAGTGTTCTTATATTTGTGAATCAAGACACCCGCCATCTCGTCAAGACGCTGCCGACGCTTTGTCTCGCAAATCCTCTCAAGTGTTGCCGTATTGTAATGTATCACAAGCATTATGCGCGTGTCTGTGAATGAATGAATGTGCTTTCTGCTACCAATTGTGTATTTGCAAATTTCCTCCCGCACTACCTTCATATTCATAAAGGGCAGAAACCATCTTATTACGGGCAGTAATTTTATGTTTTAATTCTCTTTTGTACAAGGTGTGTGCTTAATTTGGTCTCCCCACATTTATTTGCTTGTTCATTTTACTGAATAGATTATGATTTTAAAGTATCAAACCTCTGCTTTATGATTTCATGCTCCCTGTCCCATGTTTAATCATATATTCATTTATTTGATAACATTAATTTTGTGTTTGTTAAAACATATGCTGCTCCCTTAAGGAATGAGCAGTTACATAAATTCCCATTGCGCAAGTACTGTGGCCCATTGTAAAGTAATATAGAGCAACAGTGAGCGTTTTAACTTACATTGTCAGATCTCATCTGCCCGAGATGTTGCTTAGAAAACATAACAAGCTACTTTCAGACTCCAGCTGTGACACAGTTTTCATCTGCGAGGAATTGTGTGGCTTGTTTGCAAGTTTCCCGTAGGAAGGAAGTCAGGTGACTGGAACACCAAGCATGTCGATTATTCGGTTAGTATTGTGTATAGAGGAAAAATAACTGGTTTGTAGTTACTATGGGGCGTACACTTTACTATGTAGTATAGCCAGCCATGTCCTTCGGTCACGTGCCTATAAACCGAGCTACCCAGCTAGACTAGGCATATAATGCATTGTTTGTTTTGAAGTTTTTTAGGTGCTCAGTCACAGCCCATTTATATGGTTACACTTCGGAATGAGGGTGACGTATTCGATAAACGGTGTTTGGGATTGGAATTCGAGCCTGGGACCTTTGTCTATTGCGGGCAAGTGACTCTTTAAATTTATTTTATTATTTTGTTCCTTCGGTGAATCTGTTTCTTGTGGTCGTGCTATGTGGTTGTTCTACATTGATCGTTGCGTTCTTTGGCTCAGTTTTTTGCGGATGATGCTGTATTATATAGAGAGGTTGTAAGAATGGAAAATTATGTTGAAATGCAGGAAAGAAAGATTCTTTATCATTTAGCTACACTTTAGCAGGTCAGCAATTGGAAAAAAGTTAATTCCATAAATAATCTGAGAGTAGTCATGAGGAGTGATTTAAAATGGTACGACCATATAAAATCAATCGTCGGTAATGCACATGCCAGACTTAGATTCATTGGAAGAATCCTAAGGAAATTCAGTCCGAAAACAAAGGAAGTAGGTTACAGTACACTTGTTTGCCCACTGCTTGAATACCGCTCACCGCTGTGGTGTCCGTACCAGGTGGGGTTGATAGAGGAAGTAGAGAAGATCCAACGGAGAGCAGTGCGCTTCTTGACATCATTTGGTAATCGAGAAAGCGTTACGGAGATGATCGATAAACTCCAGTGGAAGACTCTGCAGGAAAGACGTTCTGTCACTGGGTGCGGGCTTTTGTCAAAGTTTCGAGAACATACCTTTACCGAGGAGTCCAGCAGTATATTGCTCCCTCCTACGTATATCTCGCGAAGAGATCATGAAGATAAAATCAGAGAGGTCAGAGCCCACACAGAGGCATACCGACAATCTTTCTTTCCACGAACTATATGGAATAGGAGGGAGAATCGATAGTGGTACTCCGCCACACACCGTGGGGTTGCTTGCGATTCGAAGCCGGAACCTTTTGTCTTTTCTTGGCAAACGCTCTACCGACTGAGTTTTCCTGCCACGCCTCACAGGTAGTCCTCAAAGCTTTAGTTGCACCAGTTCTCAACTTCTGCGATTTTGATAATTTCATAACTGCGTACACTCCGTTGCAGAGTAAAAAATATCACCCTATAAACATCCAGGCTGTGACTAAGCCATGTCTCGCGACTATTCATTCCTCCAGGAGCGCTAGTCCTGCGTGTGTCGATGGAGTACTTGCCCCAGAAATCCCGTTCCGGCGCAGAGTTTTAATCTGGCAGGAAGTTTCATATCAGCGCACACTCCGCTGCTGAGTAAAAACGGCATTATATAATAAACGTGTTATTCACAACGAGAGAGGGCCGCTCGGTGTCAGTACGTCGATCACTTCAGGGTCACTGAGTTCGCTTCCGATCATCTCTTCATTCCATGAGAAACTGAGGAGAGCCTAGGAATGGAAATAGGATACCAACACAAAGTATATTCTGATCATGACCTCTACTGCTTTTCTTTCCGTAACCTGTGTAGCTACAAGTAATGGAACTTTCTGTTATCACTTGGTACGATGATTACATACAGGGTTGGTTATTATATTACACAGTTACGGCTATCAGACGATTTTTGTATTTCTTGTAATATCACCCATTTTCCTGTTTTTATCGAAAATATTGATACCACCTTGTTTTTCTGTATCTAGTGGCTTCCAGTGACCTTTTATCTTGAAGTGGCTGACGCAATCTTGGCTTTTCAATGCATCACACAGGACTTTTTATTCGTTTACTCTGTTAGGAATGCACAGATGTTCAGGTCAAGTCGATCCCTGATTCCTTTTCATTGAACCTCAAATGTTTATCTCACCCGTTCCTCCCTGTCGCCAATTTCCTGTCTTCATTTCATTCACAGTCCCTCTCTGTCTCCTACTCTGGCTTCATACATTGCACTCGCCGCCTACCATCATTTTTGTACCTGTTTGTCCCTCTCCAATTTGCATGCCTTCCGCTTGCTAATAATAGTACACAACAATTAAAAACGATTTTGTCTCAATTTCATTGGTTAAAATTGATTAAAATACGTAAAATGAGTCTAATCTATGATGACGATCTTTCGGTTTCAATCTGAGCGACGATATGACTAGTCGTGACGAATGTTGTAGACGTGTATGATGGTGTTCTCCTCGTACGACTCGTGCGTTTAGTGTTACATAAGAGTTGTTGTGGATTGGAGACAATAATATACTTACACAATATACTTTGTGAAAACTGCACCTTTGGTTTGTATCAACGGAGAGCATAGGGGAGAAGGGAATTCTGAGTCTTCTGAAATCACTACACACAGAGTGATTGGATCCTTATACTAGAACTTTCGAAAGTTGAACAATATTGAAGGATTTGGAATCTATAGCATAGAATTCTTCATGCAGGTACACTGTAAGATTTTTCAGTTCAGTTTATAGTTTTTCTTCCCTCTTGCAGCAGAATACTCAGTGACTTGAATACCATGTTCATGCCTCTGTACGTATTTTAATATCTCTTGTAACCTCAACATCATTGATAGCATACAAGTTGCATAATTTTATCTATCGGAATTAAGCAATGAGTGGTACAATGGAGCTATTGCAAAGGAAGAAATATTAGCGATTTTTCACCATTACAGACATAATGGGACCTGGTACCAATCAAATAAGAGCATCCGCTAGATTCTTCTTCTGGAGAACAACCCCGGCGTTTGCCTCTACGGTTCAGCAATTCAGCGGCTGAGCGGCCGAGCGCATTGATGCGCTATGCTACGATGCGCGAGGCGGTTCCCCGTCGGGGGTTCGAAACCCTCCTCGGGCATTGGTGTTTGTACCGTCTGTAGTATAAGCTAGTTGATAAGTAGTTTGCAGTTTTAGCGACTGATGACCCCGTAGTTAAGTCCCATAAGCTCTACAAACATTTGAACATTTGAACGAAAATTTGAACGGATGACCGATCCCTACTGGTTCCTAATGCGAGTCCAGTTGATTCACTACTGCACCATATAGCTAAGGCGCGTTTGCAGCCATTACAGACGGAATTAGGGCGTGGTTTGAAGAAATCGGGTATGGTCATTTTTAAGAGAGCACCTGGTTTTTGTGCTGGCCTTTTTTTTTTATAGGGAAAACACGAGAAACGTACATCTAGGTCGGTGCCTGCGAATTTAGCACTCATTAATGTTAGATACATAAGGCAATTTGATACGATGGTAGATTTATTTTATACTTTTTTGTGTCCAGAACACAACACGGAGTGCTGATAATTGTGCTGTCCGAACTGCGTTGGCAATGGCGACAATCAGATCATCCTTCGGCCACTGTTCATCCAGTTCCCTGCAGCTGAGTAGAAAAAGGATCTTCTGGTTCACTGCACTTCCCTGAGATATACCCCGTTTATTTAGGCTCACATTACAGCGAGGTATACCAGTTCTCAGCCTGGTAGATGATGACCTGCAGCTTTTTACGTTGTTCCAATATTCCTGTGACAAGGAGTTACTTTAAGGATGTGTTCTACCTTTTTAGGTGGTATAGCAGTTCGTGCTGTTGTCTGAAGAGAACTTTCGATTTTAGTCTACGTGGTTGATGTTCTCATACAACCCACGATTACTTTGGTCTCTCCTGGATATCTGGAGGTGGTGCACTCAAGAGAAAGTACATTTTGTTAATATTGACCGCAATCGGCCTGATAAAATGCATCCTCTTTGCTTTAGGTTTATAATGGCATGGTTGAAGTGGGTGGTGGGGGTCAAGGTTAATGTAAAGATAAGTTGAATAATTTCAAGTAGTCACACCACGATAATTTGTATGTTTTCCTAGTCATATTAAGAGAATGATTTGCGCTGAAGCTCCTTTTACTTTACTGTCTTGAAGTATTCAAGCATTTGATTGTTGACATTCAATCATGAAAATATAGCTATTTTTTTCTTTATATTCATTATTTCGTAGGGGGCAGGCCAACTCGCCCCCCCCCCCCCCCCCAACCTACAACGGGGAAAAATGTCTACAGGGGTTATGTTAACCAGTCCTATATCATTTTCCTTTCCTTCTCCATGTTGCCATGAATGACGCACAACAGTTTGCGTTTGTACCGCAATGACAGTGTACCCGAGGGTTGTAGTTACTCCCAACTGCACTGTGTGAAGAGTAGAAACTCTGAAAGTTTAGCAGCCTGACGTCTTCTATAGATGTCCCCACGCAGATGATAGCACGCAGGTCGGATTTCTTGAATGAGGCTGAACTTTTGGCAGGAACTGATCTAATTACGGAATAAAACTGTGGTAGTTCGAAATGCCAGCTGATTTATTTAAAGTAAGCAGAAAACCAGCAAACTGAATAATAATATTCACTTGACACAGATTGTTTTAAATGATGTTGTTCAAATGTTTGTATAGCTTATGGGACTTAACTACGGGGTCATCAGTCCCTAAACTTACAAACTACTTATGAACTAGCTAATACTAAGGACGGCACAAATATCAATGCCCGAGGGGGGATTCGAACCCCCGACCGTAGTGGCCGTGCAGATCGTGACTGGAGCGCCTCAGTCCCCTCGGCCAACGCGGCCGACGTTTTAAATGAAAGTAAATATAAAACAGTGTTTTATGACCACCTACGTAATGCGTGTTACTCCACCGAGCGCATGTTCTAGACTCACATGTTACTCTTCCGAGTGCCTGTTCTGAACTGAAGTGTGGCGGCTCGATGCAAGACTGCCTTCATTCCGTAATTTGGCGCGTAAACATGGCCGCCGTGCATCGTCCGTCTTATATTAACTGTTTTGTTTATGGTTTTAGCAATTGTTCATATTGTCACGTTGCAATAGAAGTAGGCTTGACTTCGAAGGCAACTAAACACAGCACTTATACTGAAAGCACGTTTATTACGAACTCAACATACACGCAGCACTGACTGCCTCTCAGGCAGAGAGCTCTGCACAGAATTTACCAGAAATTAGAAGAACAGTTAACATAAGAAACAAGTAGAATTTACAAGTGAACATAAGAAAGATGTAGAACCTTCTGGAATTGTAAGTAACAAAGAAATAAATTTTTGTCGGTTAGCGGGATTGAAGCGGTGACCTTCTGCTCCGCAGTCCGTGACGCTATCCTCTGCGCCACGCCGGCAGTTGGTGTTCGACGTCTCTCGCGGCATTGCTCCCTCTCCTGAAGAAACAGCGACCCGCTGTTATGATCCCTGTGGAGCCTGCTGCAATGTCCTGGATCTTGACCGTGTCATGGGTCCTCTGTATGACAGTTCAAGAGAATCCTTCCCTTCTCCGCGATTATCGACTACAAACGTTCCTGTCGTGGCTTCATCACGAACATTACCGTCCTTAAAGTCCTTGAACAAGAAGCCATTGTCGTCTACCTGCTCTTCAGGATCGTAGTAAGGCTTCATGCGCAGGACGTGAACAATATCTCTTCGTTTTTGACGATTCGATGACGGCTCATAATCCTCAACTTTGTAACTTTGACAGGCGGCGTATGACACGATACGGACCAAAGTATCGTTTCAATAACTTTTCTGACAGTCCAACCTTCCGTACAGGGGTAAAAATCCATACCAGATCTCCTGGGCTGTACACAACAGGTCGGTGCTTGTCATTATACCGCTGACGATCCTTCTCCTGGGAGTTCAGTGTCCGTATGCGAGCCAGCTGTCTTGCTTCTTCGACCCTGGTGATGAGCTGTTTAACATAGTCATCCTGAGTGTCGTCCGGTTGGAACGGGCACAGTGTATCCATTGTCGTCTCAGCTTCACGGCCATGGAGCAGAAAAAACGGAGTGAAGCCTGTGGTGTCTTGTCTTGCGGTACTGTAAGCAAATGTCACGACTGGCAGAATTGTATCCCAATCCTTCTGCTCAACATCGACGTACATCGATAGCATGTCGGCTAACGTTTTGTTAAAACGTTCCGTAAGACCATTTGTCTGAGGATGGTATGCAGTTGTCATTCTGTGAACAATGTCACACCGTGACATTACCTCTGATACTAGTTTTGACTGGAATACTTTTCCACGATCAGATATCATGACACGTGGTGCTCCATGCTTCAAAATAATGTCTTCTACAAGGAATTTTGCCATCTCTGGAGCTTCTGCAGTCGGCACAGGTTTGGTGACAGCGTAGCGTGTGAGGTAGTCAGTGCAGACTGTTATCCAACGGATCCTCGAAAGGCAGTCGGCATCCTTGTGTTTGCGCCCGTTCTTGAATACCACTGTGACATCGTACTCTTGGAGTCTTAGTGCCCATCTTGCTAGTCGACCTGATGGATCCTTCAAGCTAGTCAGCCAACACAAAGAATGGTGGTCTGTCACGACGGTGAATGGTTTGCCGGAACTTGTTGATAGCCCAGATGACTGCGAGACATTCTTTTTCAGTTGTAGAGTAGTTTATCTCAGACTTTGAAAGTACTCTTGACGCATAGGCTATCACTTTTTCGGCATCTTCCTGAATTTGTACAAACGCTGCACCAATCCCATAACCACTGGCGTCTGTGTGAAGTTCCGTTTCTTCATTCTCGTCAATACAAGGCTAGCACTGGTGCGGAAGTTAGAGCCTCCTTAAGTGCTCGGAAAGCTCTTTCTTTTGTCTCATCCCAGTAAAATTTGGCGTCTCCCTGCAGAAGTTCTTGTAATGGACGTGCCTTGTTACAAAATCCTTTTATGATACATCGGTAGTATGAGCACAGCCCGAGAAAACTTCTCACATCACGAATGTGCTGAGGAGTTAGAAATTCTGTGACTGCCCTTACTTTATCTGGATCAGGGCGGACACCATCTCCGTTGACTAGGTGCCCCAGGATTTGTATCTCTTTGGCGACGAAGAAGCTCTTCTTTGGATTGAGGCGGAGACCTGCTGCCTGAACACACTTCAACACAGTTGACAGGCGACTCAGATGTTCTTCAAATGTTTTCGAGAAAACTACAATGTCATATAAATAGCAGAGACACGTCGTCCACTTAAGGTGTCGAAGCAAGTTGTCCATCATGCGTTCGAATGTGGTTGGAGCATTACATAATCCAAATGGCATTACCTTAAATTCATAGAGACCGTCAGGTGTAATAAAAGCCGTCTTCTCCCTGTCAGCTTCGTCAACCTCGATTTACCAGTAACCTGTCTGCATGTCCATAGTTGAGAAGTATGTAGCTCCTTTCAAGCAGTCTAAGGTGTCATCAATACGCGGCAATGGGTAGATATCTTTCTTTGTGATACTGTTCAGCCGCCGATAGTCGACACAGAATCGCCACGTGCCATCCTTCTTCTTTACGAGGACCACCGGAGACGACCAAGGACTCTCCGAAGGTTGAATAATGTCATCTCGCAACATCTTCTCCACTTCCTCCCGAATTATCCGTCTTTCAGCTGGCGACACTCTATACGAACGCTGGCTAATTGGCGGATGGTCCCCAGTATTGATACGGTGCTTTATCGTGGGCCGTTTCGTCTGACTTTTCCCCTGCTGAGGTGTGAATGTACCCGAAAATTGGCGTAGTATACCTAGCACCCGCTGGCGTTGTTCCTTGGTCAGTCCAGGCCCTATTGGCAGTTCCACGTTTGTTCCCTCCAGCGTGTTGTCTGTACTAATAGCAGGGCATGGGTCTTCACTGATGACGTTGAGCTCACCGTCCTGGATTGGTTCAGCTGTGCCGATACACATTCCCTTGGGGATTAGTTGTGACTGCTCGTGACAATTTGTGATCCAATTCTCTCCTTGACCACCGGTAATGCTTATGATAGCCGCTGGTATGTAAATTTCTTTTGTGAGCCTGATAAACTTCTTACTATCAACAAGAACTTCATAGTTTAACCAGTCATCTGTGTTTGTGACTGCAACTCGGTATCGTCACATTGTCAACGAAGAATAACTTCCCAGAAAATTCTGTATTACGTGTATCTGGCGGAACAACTTCTTCAATTTGCAGCTCAGATCTTCCACAGTCAATGATAGCTTGGGATGCCTGAAGAAAGTCCCATCCGAGGATGACATTGTGACTACATTCTGTTAATACGACAAATTCAAACGACTGTGTCCTGTTGTTGATGGTTATTCTTGCGACACAAGTTCCTGCTGGATGGACGTAATTTCATTCGCGACCTTCAGCACAGTTGCTCCCGTATCACAGAACATTGTCTTCTTTAGTGTGCGGCGGTAATTATTCGATAATACAGAAAAAGAGGCTCCTGAATCAACAAGTGCCCGGACAGGTTGGCCGTCGATCATGACGTCGATGAGATTTTCCGACATCTTGGCGACTGTCGTCCATGGACGATTTTCTGCGGCGGCCTCACCTCCGTAGATGGTCGCCTCGCTTAGTTTTCCTGGGCGCGGCGGCTAGGGGAGCGGCTGGTACCTCTGTACGGCGACGGTGAACGGCTGCGGCGCGTCGGGGAGCGGCCTCGTCTAGAGTACGGCGATGGGCTTCTTCCCATAGGTCGACTGAACTCATCAGCAGGTGACTGCCTGGGATAGAACTGCTCCGACGGCTGACGTCTTGCGGCAAAATAATCATCGAATATTCGCCTCCTCTCCCTGCAGTAGCGTACGACATGTCCAGGGCGTCCGCAGTGGAAACACAGTGGTGTGTTGTCTTCTGTTCTCCAGACGTCTGTTCTTCTGCGGGGCGTCATAGTTACCGGGGGAATTGGCTGTGGTCGCGTCGGTCGGTTCATGGGCTGCCGTTTGGCGGCTGCAGCGTAAGTCATAGCAGGGCGACGCCATTCTTCACGTCGGGTGCGATTGACGGGGCAGACAGGAGCTAATGTTTGAAATACCTCGTCCTCAGCGGCGTCGGCTACCTCGTGACTTACAGGGCTCACATCCATGGCCATAATTTGATGCTCGCTCGATCTAATAGTCCCGGCTGCCATGCACTGTTGTAATTCTTCTCTCACGATTTGTCGTATGAGAGAAGCCAAGTCCTGCTGGTCTTCCACAACGGCCATAGGGCCTACATTTGGGAGTTTGTCATACTTCTTGCATCCAACCATCCTTTGTTGCATCTCTTCAATACGTTGGCACCACTTGATGAACTCTTCTGTCGTAGCGACGTCTTTTATCAGAAGAGCTTGGTACATATCTTCTGCAATTCCCTTCATCAGGTGCGTGATTTTGTCCGCTTGTCATGTTCGGATTGACTACGTTACACAGGGACAAAACACTCTGTATGTACGATTGTGTCGGCTCACCATGTCGTTGGGCCCGGTTCTTCAGTTGTTCTTCCGCCGAGCGGATTTGTCGCTGGCGGTCTCCAAACGTCTTCTTAAGTTCCTCCTGGAACGTCTCCCAGTCATTCAACTTGTCTTCGTTGTTTTCGAACCATTGCTGGGCTGTTCCGTCCAGGTAGAAATAAACGTTGGCCAAGCACATCGTATGATCCCACCTGTTTGTACTTGGCGACTCGGTCGAACCCTTTTAGCCATTTGTTGGGGTCCTGTCCAGCATCTCCAGAGAACACCGACGGGTGTCTGATGTGCAGCTTCTTCTGCTAATACGGACTTTTGGAAGGATGTACTCAGTGTATCCCTTGTATTCCGGTTCCAGTCCGTGTAAGCGACGGCTTTTACGTTGCCTAATCGAAGCCACGGTGATGCAGCTGTTGCACAGTGTACCCGGCGCCTCCACCAAACAATGTCACGTTGCAATGGAAGAAGGCTTGACTTCGAAGTCAACTAAACACAGCACTTATACTGAAAGCACGTTTATTACGAACTCAACATACACGCAGCACTGCCTCTCAGGCAGAGTGCTCTGCTATTTATACACAGACAATTTACCAGAAATTAGAAGAACAGTTAACATAAGAAACAAGTAGAATTTACAAGTGAACATAAGAAAGATATAGAACCTTCTGGAATTGTAAGTAACAAAGAAATAAATTTTTGCCGGTGAGCGGGATTGAACCGCCGACCTTCTGCTCCGCAGTCCGTGACGCTATCCCCTGCGCCACGCCGGCAGTTGGTGTTCGTGGTCTTCGCGGCAATATGTTTCACCTACTCAGGGCATAGCTTGGCTTTGACGGGTATTTCTAAATTGAATTTGCCTTTGAATAAATACTTAATTTAATATATATTAACAAAAAATGATTGCGTTTTGGCGCGTAACCGCCAGTGCTACAGCCAATCGGCATCCAGTGTCTGCCGCCGGGGACTTCCCTAGAATTCGGGGAGATTTGCCAGTGCTCTTTCCCATGAGAACCCGACCTATTATACCACCTATCGTGGTTCTCACCAGCTTTTACCATCTGTCGCCTACTGGCCCTAACCGGCTGCACTGAAGCAATACTTCGATCTTAATATGATAGCTTTAAGCCAGAAATATTACAAACCTTATATACGACCATGGAATAGACAAAAAAGCCATCTGAAAGGAAACTACCAAACAAAATTAATCGGGGTTCAGGTAGATGACAGACCGAGATTGTGTGACTTTACCGAAGTAATGACCGTAGAGTCGAACAATTACTATGAGTAATGGTATTGTGTGGAAAGAGAAAGGGTCGACAGTGGGCAGCGGAAAGCAATTGGAGCAGCTGTCAGACTGGCCAGGTATAGCAGGTTAAACCGAGGAGCCAGCCGGTCGAGGATTCGTCCAAATCGGCGGAAATCGGGAAAGGCTCCATGCTTTGTACTAAAAAATAATGAGGGCTGTTAGCCGAGCGTTTCGTAAGGGTGTCTGGTGAACATCTATGTTCTACACTCTAGTAATTCAGAATAAAATAAAATAATCTATAAAATTATTTAAACTCCTGGCTATTAAAATTGCTACACCACGAAGATGACGTGCTACAGACGCGTTTTGTAACCGACAGGAAGAAGATGCTGTGGGGTGCAAATGATTAGCTTTTCAGAGCATTCACATAAGACTGGCGCCGGTGGCGACACCTACAACGTGCTAACATGAGGAAAGTTTCCAATCGATTTCCTATACACAAACAGCAGTTGACCGGCGTTGCCTAGTGAAACGTTATTGTGATGCCTCGTGTAATGAGCAGAAATGCTTACCATCACGTTTCCGACTTTGTTAAAGGTCGATTGCAGTTTATCGTATCGCGACCTTGCTACGCGCGTTGGTTGCGATCCAATGACTGTTAGCAGAATATGGAATCGGTGGGTTCAGGAGGGCAATACGGAACGTCGTGCTCGTATCACTAGCACGAGATGACAGGCATCTTATCCGCATGGCTATGACGGATCGTCCAGCCACGTCTCGATCCCTGAGTCAACAGATGGGGACGTTTGCAAGACAACAACCGTCTGCACGAACAGTTAGACGACGTTTGCAGCAGCATGGACTATCAGCTCGGAGACCATGGTTGCGGTTACCCTTGACGCTGCATCAGAGACAGGAGCGCCTGCGATGGTGTATGCAACGACGAACCTGGGTGCACGAATGACAAAACGTCATTCCTTGGATGAATCCAGGTTCTGTTTACAGCATCATGATGGTCGCATCCGTGTTTATCGACATCGAGGTGAACGCACATTGGAAGCGTGTATTCGTCATCGCCATCCTGGCGTATCACCCAGCGTGATGGTATGGTGTGCCATTGGTTACACGCCTCGGTCACTTCTTGTTCGCATCGACGGCACTTTGAACAGTGGCCGTTACATTTCATAAGTGTTACGACCCGTGGTTCTACCCTTCATTCGATCCCTGCGAAACCCTACATTTCAGCAGGATAATGCACGACCGCATGTTGCAGGTCCTGTAGGGGCCTTTGTGGATACGGAAAATGTTCGACTGCTGTCCTGGCCAGCACATTCTCCCGATCTCTCTCTAATTGAAAACGTCTCGTCAACGGTGGCCAAGAATCTGGCTCGTCACTATACGCCAGTCACTACTTTTGATGAACTGTGGTATCTGGGTGAAGCTGCAAGGGTATTTGTACCTGTACACGCCATCCCAGCTCTGTTTGACTTAATGCCCAGGCGTATCAAGGCCGTCATTACGGCCAAAGGTGGTTGTTCTGGGTACTGATTTCCCAGGATCTATGCACCCAAATGCAATCACATGTCTAGTATAGTTGTCCAATGAATAGCCGTTTATCATCTGCATTTCTTCTTGGTGTAGCAATTTTAATGGGGGGTAGTGTACCATCAACATTTAAGACACTAGAATAACGGAATAATTACGCACATATCAGCAGTGATTTTCCGTGTTTGCAACTACAATAAAAATGCGATTTTTTCACACTAGACGCGTTTCGTTTTATTGAATGTAAAACATCTTCAGTGGTGGAAATTTTGTCTTCTTTTCGCTTCACATCATGGAATGCCGGTCTGTTTAATGCAATACCGCCGGTTCTTCATGCTGTGTCGTTTTCTCACTACTTTCACTGTCACTGTTTCACTGTTCATAGTTGTTTTCCACAGATCAGAAGTGTTTGTTTTTGTTTTTAAAACAAAAACAAACACTTCTGATCTGTGGAAAACAACTATGTTTTTAAAACAAAAACTAACACTTCTGATCTTTGGAAAACAACTATGAACAGTGAAACAGTGACAGGGAAAGTAGTGAGAAAACGACACAGCATGAAGAACACAGTAACACTAAAATTGCGAGCAGCATTGTTTACCTCTCGTATATTTCATTTAGTATGTCGATTTATTGTACAATCTGACAGTAATTTATATAAATATTGAGCGACATGAGCGGTCAAGCTCCTGATATCTAGTTTGTCTATTTACTAAATTTAGACTTATATTTTACTAATTAACGCTCCTTTTTTGTTTTAAATAATGTTATATTAGTAATGAAGTGGATTGAGATGGTCAGTTGTTCCTTAAAGAAATATCTGTTGTTAAGAAGTATACGCTTTTGAAAGGGATGGCTATCGGCCAAAGAGGTAGCGTCTAAGGAACAGAACTGGTGAGTAGTGTGAGTCCGAGAGGGAGGAGAGGAGCGAAGTGTGTGCGCAAAAAAGGATCCGTGTCTACTCTTGGCAGAAAAAGGACCTCCCTAAATGATAGGAGAGTGTTAAGATTTGAGCAGCAAACAGTCGCTTCTCGGGACTCTTAATTTGGCGAGAACAAGTGTACGCCCTTGCAAATGACATGTATTTATGTTTTTACAGAAGTACTTATCAGTTGAGAAATGGTGTTCGGGAAACTTCAGCTATTTTGAACTGTTGACAATTACATATTGAGTGTTCGCAAACTATGCAGAGTTTCTGTATTCCTTAAAGTTATTATTACCAATTTCTTATTGCAGACAATGTAATTGTTTAACCAAATTATTATACTTATGATTAATAATTCATCTGACCACTTCCAATAAGGAACCAATTTGATTCAACAAACGGTATTCAACTAAATCTATGGCTTTGCGTACATCCTTTGCATACGTTAGAATAGAACCCTTTTTATTAATGAATCAATTATTTTATTATTGATCGACATTTGTTATTTGTTTCGCAAACTGAAGCCTACGCATAGAGTGTTTTTAAGAACCGTATCACAATATCTGCAACTAAGGTAGTGGCTGGGGCATGAAAGCAGACATGTACTGTTCGACCTTAAGATAACAGCGAGCCAAACTTCAAAATCAGAACTGTACGTACTCAATACACAGGTTTTTACAGCGTATAGTGACAATTGGTTTAAGCTTAACTGTGAGTCTTCAGGGAGGGTAGTCCGTCAACAAAGGAAGTTGGTTGAAGTCTCGTTGGGCCAGCACTGATCAGTGTGGGATCTGTACTTGGTAGGGCTAATAGAAAAGATCCAATGGGGCATCACGGGCTCATTTAGTAAGCACGAAAGCCAAACAAATGCGGTGCAACATTTGAAGAAAATCACAATGGTTGTTGCACTTGTATGACACATTTTTGAAGAACAGTAGCTTTTATAGGTTGTAATTTGATTATAGGAAGGTTATACAGCGTGTTGGCAGATACAACTATTGACTAACACGTGAACTGATCCGCGGATAACTCAGAATTGAGTTGAAACCGGTCACCATTGTTAATAAATTTGCGCTCAAGACTATAGATATTGTCTACTTAATCAAAACTATTTAGGCCGCCTCCCAGACAACATGTCAAATAACAATACGTTTACTGGTATTGTATATGTACCCTGAACTTCTATGTTGCTTTACAATAGTATTCAACTGAATGAAGAACAATGTTCAAATGTTTGTAATTCTATCTGACCAAACAGCGTGGTCATCAGTCCGTAGCTTACAAACTACTTAAACCTAGGTAAACTAACCTAAGGACAATACACACACCCATGCCCCAGGGAGGACTCGAACCTCCACGGCGAACAACCGCGCACTCCGCAGCGAGACGCTTTAGACCGCTCGGCTACTCCACCGCGGCTGAATGAAGATATAGACTGAAACCGGTCATTAAAAAAAAAAAATTTAAGAGTTAGGGTCCACACTGAGTCTTACCGGCAATTGTTTTCCCGCGACTGGAATAGGAGGAGGAACTTACAATGGTAAGCCTTCACAAAGTACGCTCCGCCACTCTCCGTGAGGTGCCTCGCAGTGTATGTGTGTAGATGCAGATGCAGAGTTTTGGCTGGAGAAGGCAGCAGGAGCCCTGCGGGTAGCACGCGGTAAATTTTGGACAAGTAGGGCCGGGGATCTTTTGTGTCGCTAATTAGCGTAATGTGGGTTCGTTAGCTGTGAGCGCCGCCAGCGCCTGTTACTCGGCGGCGCCGACCTCGGCCGCCTACGTCACGTGACGTCACGGCCTTGGTAGGCCTGGCTTGGCAGACGCGGCCGCCGTCACGTCGCGCCTCGTAATCTGCACCCCGCTAACTGGCCTGCCACAGCTCCTCTTGGGCAGCTTGCCCACCGTTTCCCGCTAGGCGCCCCGGAGTCACACGAAGGCTTGCGATTTACGAGTGCTCCGTCACGTACACTGCCAATAATGTAAAGACATAACAACAACCGTAATTTTTTTGGGATTCATTTTAATTATACGTCCGTTTTCGACACTACGTTAGTGTACTCTACAGGCCCTATATGAACCATTACTGTTCTATGACGTATACCTTATAACTAAACCGCGGATTTTTAAGTTACCACTTTTTTCTTGTTATAAGTTCAAATTTGCTATTTGTGCCTATTTCAGCATCAAGATCCTTAAAAGTACCTATTTCGTTAATTTGACTTGAAGTTTTTGTATTTTCAAAGACTGAAGTATTTTGCAAGCTGTTATGTACGTAACTTGTGTATTTTTATATAGTGACTAAGTGCAATGTTGCACTTTTAATTTAAACCCTATTTATTTATTTATTTATTTATTCATTCATTTATTTTTTTTTTTTTTTTTTTTTTTTTTTTTTTTTTTTTTTTTTTTTTTTTTTTTTTTACAAAGCAAGGTTACCTCATGAGCTCGGCAGTGGAGGGTAAGGGGAGTCGAGGTAGACCAAGAAGAAAGTACTTATATTCGGTGAAGAATGATTTTGAAGTAAAAGGCATAACATCAGACGAGGCATCAATGTTAGCATTAAATAGGGTATCATGGAGGAATTTTATTAGAGGTACTATGCTCCAGACTGAACGCTGAAAGTCATAATCAGTCTCTAATGATGATGATGATGAGCTGTCCAGCTTATAACATATATCAGACCAGATGATGGTGACACAGTGCACCGAAACCGGCTGTCATTTAATAAATTATTAATGTGCGATCTTAGGTTTTTATTTTGAAAACTACATAACATGATAATCGAATGTGGGAGTGCTAAACGCTATATATGAAAATCTTTCGCTCATAGAATTCTATCCAGCTGTGTATTTTCACTAAGATACATAGGCCTGAAACTGACCACGGATAAAAAAAAAAAAAAAAAAATCACAATGTTATCGTAGATGCCCTCTATGGCCAAATTACTGCACTACGCGTCTCCACTACTGGGTTTGGTGAAAAGTACTGTACGCAAACCTTCTAGTCCGATAAATAATTTGCCATTAGTTCGATGTTTTTATCCGAAGCACTGGGCAATTCCATTCACTTGTTGAGAACGGGCGGGCATCTATCAGGTGCCATCTGTCCAGTAGCGAATAAACGCTCCTATGAACCGCAGTAAAAGGGGAAAAAACAGGTCAAAGTCGAGATTTTTTCCCAAGAAAACAAATTAGTACATTGTGCAGCGTCTGATATGTTACCTGTTACTGACGTCCAACGTACAAAAAATGTAGTTTCTCAGTGGGAATACTACGCCATGCTCAAAACAGCTAAAGTCTAGTCATGTAAGACAGTAGCTGCAAGAGATTCCGCCATATACAATAGATGGAAAAATTAATTTCTGCCCAACATGCAACAAGGAGGTTACTTGGAATATTTTTATACTTTTTATTTTCCTGTGACTTAGGATTCTTTTTTATCACTATCATTTAACAATACCAAATACTCTTTACGTACGATTCTATGCTGCATTTTCTTTCTCTTTCGTAATAGGTTTCGAGTGTAAATAAATCTCACTTAACTCAGCATGCAGATGGAATCGCACGTAAGGCATAAAGTACGCCCCTATAACATGTGATGATGTAGAACGTTATTTTTCGGTGAATAAATTGATTTTGACTGACAGGCGCCACAGGTTTTTCACTAGAAAACCTAGAAAAGCTTTTGGTTATTCACTGTGAACTATGGTCTGAATGTGTGAAACCACGAATGTAAATTAACCTATTGCTACATACAAGTTTTATGGAGATATTTATCTTGGTGGAATTAAAAATATTTGGAGTTACGTTAAACATTAATGTTGTAGAGTGCTTGCTATGCTGTGTAACTGGGTATATTTTCCTTGTTTTTATTGACAATGCTGATATGTCAACACTGCATATTTTAATTTATTTTTATTTTCTCTACATCATATCTATTAGAACCGATTTTAAGTTTGATGTATCCTAAATGAAGTACTGAAGGAGCCTATCTTAGGTGCCCAAAACACACTTTTTACGACCCAAAATTGCGCGGTCTACTTATAACACTGACCGTGCGGGAATGGCTTTGCGGTCTGGAGCGTGACGTCACGGATCGCGCGGTGGCTCACGTCGGAGATTCGAGTCCTCCCACGAGCAAGGGCGTGTGTTTGACCTTAGTATAGGATAATTGAAGTAGTCTTTAAACTAGTATTCTGACGAAATAGAATTACAAACATTTGTTGTTTTTATTACAGTGGTATTCAGTGTTTTTCGTAATGACACCCACTATCTTCTGGAAAATATTCGCAACTCCGTATGCCCCGTACAGCTACTAAACAGCCAGTTAACTTAAAATTTCTGAATATTTACGTTGCACCACAAATCACTAGTTTTTCTACATTTTTCTAGTTCCCCTCCCTGTACTGACTTCTCGTGTGTGTCAGCTTAACCAGGTGTTCGTAGAAGATGACATGGGAGGCGAACAGGTTCAGACAAATCGACGGTACTTTTAGTGTGTACTTCACAATTAGAGTCTTTTCTCCTCGTTGTAACATTTTCTTCCTAAAAAAGGAAATTTAAAGTAAGTTAGACAATAATTAAAGTGAACTCGATACAGTGTAGTCTCGGAATTACGAGTTTACCATAAATACGAGCGAAATAAAACAAAACAACATCTGCGGGTACAATCTGTCTTCACAGAAAAACGCTCTCCACCATTATAACACGAAGTAAATAGTGAAAAGATTTTAAAACTTTAGCTTGCCAATGTAAATTATTTAAAAACTTTGTTTAAAAAAAAGGTCATATTTTTTTAAGCGTGTGTTCTTTTCAAGGCCGATTTTCTTCTTTTCCACACGTAAATTTCGATAGTTCGATGTGATCCCAGCTCGTTCACCTCAAACTAAGGAGACTACTGTAAAGCTAGCGCAAATTCCACAGTCCTGCTTTCTGTATTGTAGGAAGATAGTCTTTAGTGTTTAGGTACACAACAAATATGCCAAACAGATATTACGAAATTTCAGATCCTCAACAAGACTACAACAATACAAAATACGCAGAAAGTAATCATTTGCTTGCTTCCAAAAGTGGACATTGTTATGTATAACTAGACCAAGCGCCAAAATGTCATAAGCGAGATAACGGCGTGCAAAGTTACCATTTCCTTAAAAATGTATGTATTGTTGAAGGTTCTCAAATTTTTGTACATATGAAGCGTTATTATTGTTTCACTTATTTCTGAAAGATCACCGTAATTAAAAGCTAAATAACACACACACACACACACACACACACACACACACACAAAAGCGCAAATGGTCGTTAGACTACTAATGCTTAATTTCTGCTTGTGCACTTCAGTTATGCATCAGTGGACTAATCGCCTTTTGGTCTCATTATGCGTAACTGAACTGACCTGCCTTTCAATAATTGATCTCTACGTGATTCAGAAATGTTATTTTGTACATCGTTAGTGCACACATTTTTCTGTGGGATCTTTCCACTTCCACGTTTATTGGCCTCTCGTCATTCTACACGCGGTTACTTCCAGATCTGCCTTCATTGAAAGTTACAGACCCATCATCGATTTGCTTACCAACTACTGCATTTGATGTTACATCATTGTTACGGTTATTTGCATACGTGAAGAATCCCTGGTTGGAATGTCCGTGCTGGAAGACGCATATTCACCCTATAAAAGAAGAAGAAACGGATGCGTAAAGTTTACGACATTGTGTTTAGGTCCTTATGAAGTAGTTTTCAAGTGGATCCATTCGACTTACTTGAGTTGAATGCGTCAGTTACCGCACCTGTTAACCATAATATTCATGACATTACAACACAAAACCTAGTATTACGTCCGTAAACATTACACACTTCACAGAGCAAGGTAACAAGGCGTTTTGCTAGGTCGGTGCACACAGTCGATGTTGTGAACCAGCGCTGCCTCAAGTTCCGTTTAGCATGACTGGACTATAGTCGAGGAAGGTGGAGCTTGGTATACTGTTACAGAACTACAGATTGGTAGGTCGCATGGGGACTTGTGATGCAAAATTGAAAATCAACGATAGACGAAGTGGCACTTGGTATTTTTTAATAAATCTTGGCAGCCAATGCTACGATGAGAACGGTGATTTTTATCCACATCGATTATGATGTCTCTCAATAGAATCTGCTCAAATCAGAAGATATCAATAAAAGGCGCTTGGTCTATTGATGCATAACACCGTGCAAGTAGCCTTTATGATTTTGTTCTTGAGGACGTTTGCTTTATGTTACCATCTTCACTTCCGTTTTTTGGAATCGACAAACAACTTTACAAAAAATGTTCAAATGTTTGTAAATCTATCGGACCAAACTGCGTGGTCATCAGTCCGTAGCTTACAAACTACTTAAACGTAGGTAAACTAACCTAAGGACAACACACACATCCATGCCCCAGGGAGGACTCGAACCTCCACGGCGAGCAACCGCGCGCTCCGCAGCGAGACGCTTTAGACCGCTCGGCTACTCCACCGCGACACATCTTTACTTATCTCCATTTTCGCGTTCCTGAATACATAGCAGCTTGAATCAGTGAAAATTTTCTCAAAAACTATTTTACTTACAACTTTCATATTGCGGTAGGTAATTCTTAGTAATCAGGTAAGCAAACGTGTGGAACAGTTTTTTAATATCACTTTTAGAGCTCTTACAATTTCTTTTAAAAAATTATGTGTATGAAACAAAGTAATTTAAATTTCAAAACAATGCAAATAATTTTGCCAGAAATTACACTTAGAAAAAATTTGAACGACCGGAAGTTGTGTTATACTATGAAAAAAGTCTGCAGAAAAATTCAATTATTTATCTCCAGTGTTACAGGAAAAGATGTTCCTTATACATCGAAAAATGAAAGTTACAGTAAATTCACCTAAAAGATTGTATAAAGATTTACACCATAAAATAGTACCTTAATGACGGCCGTAGACATACATTTCGTCATCTTGCTCTTCATGCCTTGTAACTGATGTTTCTGGTGTGCCCTTTTGGCTATATCCTTCACAGACATTTCACATCTTGCAACATGCACATTATCTATCTTTTTCAATAGCTTCTTGGTGAAGCAACCAGCAACAAATCCTAGTCCAGAAGGGTCCTTTCATGCATCATATGTGACAATTTTAACAACAGTAGATGAGCTAAATGTTGTTTTGGGGCATCTCTTCCAATTGTACATAAGTAAGTTCTGGTGAGTGAAGTTTTTGTGGAATTCTCTTATTTATGAAGGTGGAATATTGCACAATACAGGAAGGCATGGAAGTGGTATAGACTTTCTAGTGCCTGTAATTTTTTAAGTGTATCCCCAACAAACATATTTCTTGTCAATAAGAATCACGAATCCCAGGAATTATTCAAAAGTAACTAGTTAAATAAGGATCAATTTTAAGGGAGACGTAGGCAAAATTAGTAAAAAATGAAAAAAAAAATTCCTGCATATAATTCTGTAGCATGTTAGAAATACTGTCTCCAATTTTCACAGATTAATTCGAACTACAATTGATAAAAAAGCTGTCTCGTTTCAATCACTGCGCAGCGCCACGCTCACTTTTCTAGACGACATCCTTGTTTGCGGTATTTTATTTCTTCCTGCTGTCATAAAAGCATCGGAAGAGTATAGAAGACTGTGGACCCGTTCATGTCATCTTATCTTTGCCTTCTGCTGGGTATCTTTGGAAGCTGTTATTGTCTGTGATGCAGAAATATAAACAATTCAGTTCTGCTGTTACTGTGATAATTACGACTACGTTCAAGCTATTCTGGTATGATTTGTCGTTTAAAATGCCAATATACAGTGGTAAAGTGTTGAAGAAAGTGACTAAAGCTCTCCATTTACACGTAAAAATTTTTTTTCTAAAAGTGAGTCAACATAACTCAGCGGAAGATAATTGTGAAGCTAAGAACACGAGCAGTTCACAGAAGAAAGTTGGAACTGGTGTAGAGTTTCATTCCACAAAAGACGAAGTGACTAGTGGTTTCAGGATAATTGACTTGGAAATTATGTGTTCCATTATTAGAAATTCTTGTGAATGTGGTAACTGTGGCAATAACTGTTTAAGATTATATGATAGCAATGGCAGAGTAGGTATTGTGTGTAATATGCATTTGTTTTGTGAAAACTGTGAAACTGACATTCATTTCAAGACATCAGCTGTTAAGAATTGGCCTTGTGATGCGAATATAAGATTCTGCTATGGGATGAGATGTGTTGGTGTTGGAAGGGAAGGTAACAATTTGTTTTGTGCAATAATGAATATGCCATCTCCGTCTGCCTCATACTCAACACAAAACAATCATCTTCTGAACGCCTTGGAAACAGAATGCAATAGAAGTTTGTCACGACCAGTGAACGGGACAGTTTTATTTAACAAAGAAATTCAGATAGATGTAAACTACCCTTTGCCTTCTACAGATCTATGTGTTTCATGTGAGTCGCCCAGCGGACCTAGTCCAGAGCACACGCCTCCAGTGGTTTAACAGTAAATTATCAGTTGTAAGTGTAACCGGCTTCTCTCTAGAAGCTACATATTTTTACTTTTCAGTGCGTTTTCCCCTTCAGTTCGTTCGTTTTTTATTTGATTCATATTCGCGTTAAATATCTGGTTAGTGTATTATTCCGCCGTGTGAACCGCGTCGCGACAGTCGTCTGTCTTTATTTTCTGATTTTCTGCACTTCCTCGTCTCAATTTGTAAATTTATACTGAGCTATCGTGCGTATTAGTTTCACATCCGCGTTTTAACACAGTGTAGTTTTCCTTTGAACGCATTGCGACTGTAGTTTTTTTTTTTTTTTTTTTTTTTTTTTTTTTTTTTTTTTTTTTTTTTTTTTTTTTTTTTTTTTTTTGCCACTGTAATCATGAATAGGGACTGTGACTGCTGTGTGCGGATGCAGTCTGAGCTGGTGACACTTCGCTCCCAGCTTCAAGCTGTGTTAACCTCGGTTGCACAGTTGGAAGCTGCGATCGATGGGCGTCGTTGCTGTTGGCCGGCGGTGGGGACCGAACGGACTCCCATCGTCTCCACCGATCGGCCTGCGGCAGCGACATGTCCTGAAACTGCTAGCAGTGAGGCAGACATCCCACCAGTGGTTGCGTGGGAGGTTGCTCCAGTGCGTGGCAGGAGGCGCAAGACATTCCGAGGGGCCAATCGTGAGGCCTCCCCGGTTCGTCTTGCGAACAGGTTTGAGGCGCTGTCTGCTCAGGACGATGTTCCTGAGTCTGATGGTGTCTCTCACCTTGTCACATCCCAGCCTGCAAGATCCGGGCTTTCACAGAGGGTAGGTTTACTTGTAGTTGGGAGCTCCAACGTTAGGCGGGTGATGGAGCCCCTTAGAGAGATGGCTGCCAAGGAGGGGAAGAAGGCCAACGTGCACTCCGTGTGCATACCGGGTGGAGTCATTCCAGATGTGGAACGGGTCCTCCCGGATGCCATGAAGGGTACGGGGTGCAGCCAACTGCAGGTGGTGGCTCACGTCGGTACCAATGATGTGTGTCGTTTCGGATCTGAAGAGATCCTCTCAGGTTTCAAGCGGCTAACTGAAGTGGTAAAGACTGCCAGTCTTGCTTGCAAGATGAAAGCAGAGCTCACCATCTGCAGCATAGTTGACAGGACCGACTGTGGAGTGCTCTGTGCACCAATGTCTTAAGGACCCCTGCGGTTTGTGAGGGATGATGGCAGCTACTCGCATGTAAATACAGATTCGTGTGGGTTGGTTTCCGATATACTGCATGTCCTAATGTACCATCAGCTTTTCGACGAACGAGTATATCCAAAAAAGGGAGGCAGCCATCTTTTTCCATTTCCATAGTAAATTTGATATTAGCGTGGATGGAGTTCAGATGGTCAAGAAATCGATGTAACTCATCCTTCCCGTGAGGCCATACTATAAACGTGTCATCCACGTATCTCCAGAAGACCGTTGGTTTAAAAGTTGCCGAGTCCAGAGCCTTGTCCTCGAAGTCTTCCATGAAGAAATTTGCTACCAGAGGGGATAGGGGGCTTCCCATAGCAACGCCGTCAATCTGCTCATAGAAGTCACCATTAAACTGGAAATAAGATGACGTCAGTACATGTTCAAATAAGGCGGTGATATCCTTGTCAAAATGTTGGCCAATTAGAGAAAGAGAATCCTATACCTTGGTATATAGTGATACCACGTCGAAACTCACCAGTACATCTGTACTATTAAGCCTGAGGTGGCTGAGTCTTTGAATAAAATCTACAGAATTCCGGATATGGTACATTAGGACATGCAGTATATTGGAAACCAACCCACACGAATCTGTATTTACATGCCAGTAGCTGCCATCATCCCTCACAAATCGCAGGGGTCCTTAAGACATTGGTGCACAGAGCACATTGTATATCAGACGATGACAACTTGCAGGAAGAGCTCACACATCTGAAGAGCATTTTCAAAGCAAATGGATATTCGCAGCAACAGATTTGCAGAGCATTCGATGTGAGTCCAAGAATGCAAGCACGAGACGTGGAAGAAGAAGACGAAAATAATAGTTATAGGTCAAGAGCCTTCTTACCTTACGTGGGCGCTCTTTCGTCAAAGATAAGCCGCATTCTCGACAAACATCGTGTTAAGGTTATCTTCCGGCCACCAGTGAAGATTGCAGCCTTACTAGGGTCAGTGAAGGATGATTTGTCGCTTCGCAAGTCAGGTGTGTACCAGATCCCTTGCGGAAATTGTGATAATTCATATATAGGCCAGACAATACGCACTGTCCACGAGAGATGCGTTGAACACAGAAGATATACTCGCCTATTGCAGCCAGACAAGTCAGCTGTGGCTGAACATTGCATAGAAACTGGTCATTCAATGAACTGTAGCGATGTGAAGATTTTGACACCCATATCTTCGTTTTGGGATGCTATATTTAAGGAAGCTGTTGAAATTATACTGGCCAACAACTTATTAAACAGAGATAAAGGTTTTAATTTAGACAAAGCTTGGAACCCCGCACTTGGAGTATTGAAATCACAGAGAAGACGTGAAGGTGTTGCCGCCGCCGAGCATACATCGATAAGTGAACACCGGAGCGCTCCCGCCACGGGGGGCGCACGCGTGTGAGTACTTCGATATGCAGTAAACCAGCATCTGTGACGCGCACGCGCATTGCCACCGCGATCAGGCTTATAAGGCCGCGCCCGGCACCTCGTCGACAGTCTTCGACTCACTCTGAAGATGGCCGGAAGGTACGCGGCCGAAATATCAGCAGAAGAAGTGAATTTTACGCGGCTGCATTCCCGAAATCTATTGGACTGTACACTGCGCCGTGAAAAGTTGAAAATGCACATCAAATACCTCTTCGGGGAGGAGATGGTTTCCTGTTTCCATAGTTTGGATAAATTACGACATCAGAGAGCAAGACTACTGAGCTCTTTGAGATTCTTACTGAAGTGCCGGGACCACGGAATTGTTCCAAGATTTGCAAGGTTGGTACATTTTGTTAAGAATACTGCAGTTAACAGAATTTTATATAAAGCTGGCTCTGCTATTGTTAAAGAAAGGATTCGTTTCACTCGTAGAAAGTTGGACAGTGTATCAGAAGACCTGTATCATGTACATTTAAAGATGGCAGCTGTTTTATCTCCTGACTCTTGGAATTGGGTTGATGGCACGACATGGACCAAATATGACTGGGTTCGTGATGTGACTACAACAAGACAGATGGCCAAATACAGCCGATTAGACCAGCCTCCTCAGGTGGATTCTGTTGTTCGACGCCCTGTTATAAATTTGACGGGAAAGAATCTGGACGAAGCCACTGTCTCTGTCTTAAGTAAAGGGCTAAATTTTGCCCCCACTCCAAAGACCTTGCCAATACCATCTTTCATTAGTGCTATTGAAGAAGCTGTCCGTCCACTATCAGAAGATTCAGCTGAAGAAATCAGACGTGAAAGCTGTCGAGCAATTATAAAGTATCGTCCACAAAGAAGTAACATATCTAGAGAAGAGAGGTTAGCCATACGAATACTCCGTGAGGACACAGACACAGTAGTTTTACGTGCTGACAAAGGCAACGCCACCGTCCTGCTGCCTCGGGAAGACTACAATGAGAAGATCTATGGTTTATTAAGTTCTGATGCGTACCGAAAGATCAACAAAGACCCAACTAGCAAGGTGACGATAAGGACTGCTGCCTTACTGAATGCTTCGTCACTAGAACCTGAAGTTATAAGACGTTTAAAAGTGCGAGGTGCTGTACCACCGAGATTTTATGGGCTTCCTAAAGTCCGCAAACTGGATAAGGACGAGCGTCTGGAGGATCTGCCTATGCTGCCAATAACAAGCACAATTGGTTCACCTACCTACCTTTCTGCGAAGTATTTGGCTTCACTATTAAAGCCATTGGTAGGAAAATGTAGTCACCATATCCGGAATTCTGTAGATTTTATTCAAAGACTCAGCCACCTCAGGCTTAATAGTACAGATGTACTGGTGAGTTTCGACGTGGTATCACTATATACCAAGGTATAGGATTCTCTTTCTCTAATTGGCCAACATTTTGACAAGGATATCACCGCCTTATTTGAACATGTACTGACGTCATCTTATTTCCAGTTTAATGGTGACTTCTATGAGCAGATTGACGGCGTTGCTATGGGAAGCCCCCTATCCCCTCTGGTAGCAAATTTCTTCATGGAAGACTTCGAGGACAAGGCTCTGGACTCGGCAACTTTTAAACCAACGGTCTTCTGGAGATACGTGGATGACACGTTTATAGTATGGCCTCACGGGAAGGATGAATTACATCGATTTCTTGACCATCTGAACTCCATCCACGCTAATATCAAATTTACTATGGAAATGGAAAAAGATGGCTGCCTCCCTTTTTTGGATGTACTCGTTCGTCGAAAAGCTGATGGTACATTAGGACATGCAGTATATCGGGAACCAACCCACACGAATCTGTATTTACATGCCAGTAGCTGCCATCATCCCTCACAAACCGCAGGGGTCCTTAAGACATTGGTGCACAGAGCACATTGTATAGCAGACGATGACAACTTGCAGGAAGAGCTCACACACCTCAAGAGCATTTTCAAAGCAAATGGATATTCGCAGCAACAGATTTGCAGAGCATTCGATGTGAGTCCAAGAATGCAAGTACGAGACGTGGAAGAAGAAGACGAAAATAATAGTTATAGATCAAGAGCCTTCTTACCTTACGAGGGCGCTCTTTCGTCAAAGATAAACCGCATTCTCGACAAACATCGTGTTAAGGTTATCTTCCGGCCACCAGTGAAGATTGCAGCCTTACTAGGGTCAGTGACGGATGATTTGTTGCTTCGCAAGTCAGGTGTGTACCAGATCCCTTGCGGAAATTGTGATAATTCATATATAGGCCAGACAATACGCACTGTCCACGAGAGATGCGTTGAACACAGAAGATATACCCGCCTATTGCAGCCAGACAAGTCAGCTGTGGCTGAACATTGCATAGAAACTGGTCATTCAATGAACTATAGCGATGTGAAGATTTTGACACCCATATCTTCGTTTTGGGATGCTATATTTAAGGAAGCTGTTGAAATTAGACTGGCCAACAACTTATTAAACAGAGATAAAGGTTTTAATTTAGACAAAGCTTGGAACCCCGCACTTGGAGTATTGAAATCACAGAGAAGACGTGAAGGTGTTGCCGCCGCCGAGCATATATCGATAAGTGAACACCGGAGCGCTCCCGCCACGGGGGGCGCACGCGTGTGAGTACTTCGATATGCAGTAAACCAGCATCTGTGACGCGCACGCGCATTGCCACCGCGATCAGGCTTATAAGGCCGCGCCCGGCACCTCGTCGACAGTCTTCGACTCACTCTGAAGATGGCCGGAAGGTACGCGGCCGAAATATCAGCAGAAGAAGTGAATTTTACGCGGCTGCATTCCCGAAATCTATTGGACTCTTTCTCGTAATTTGATTGAAAACCCTAAGAGATTTTGGTCATATGTTAAATATACTCGGGGCAAATCACAAACAATACCTTCACTACGTGGTAGTTATCGCGATCCTGCCGATGACAGCGCTATTAAAGCAGAGTTACTAAACGTAGCTTTTAGAAACTCATTCACCAAAGAAGACGAAACCAATAATCCATATTTCGAATTACGAACAGATGCCGTAATGAGTAACGTAGAAGTAGGTATCATCGGAGTAGTGAAGCAACTAAAATCACTTAACAAGAACAAGTCTTCTGGTCAGGATTGTATACCCATTAGATTTCTATCTGATTATGCTGAAGCGATAGGTCCTTACTTAACAGCCATATACAACCGCTATCTCATAGAAGGATCTGTACCAAAGGATTGGAAAGTTGCACAGGTCACACCTATATTCAAGAAAGGCAGTAGGAGTAAACCACTAAACTACAGGCCTATTTCATTGACGTCAATTTGCAGCAGGGTTTTGGAACATATCCTGTATTCAAATATTATGAATTATCTCGAACAGAACGATCTATTGACCTAAGGTCAACACGGATTTAGAAAATATCGTTCATGCGAAACACAACTAGCTCTTTATTCACAGGACGTGATGGGTGCTATCGACAAAGGTTCGCAAATCGATTCCGTATTTGTTGATTCCAGAAAGCTTTTGACACCGTACCTCACAAACGGCTTTTAATCAAATTGCGTGGTTATGGTATATGGCCCCAAATTTGCAATTGGATAGGGGATTTCTTGTCAGAGAGGACACAGTTCGTAGTAATCGATGGTAAGGCATCGACTAACACGGAGGTGATATCGGGCGTTCCACAGGGTAGTGTTATTGGTCCTCTGCTATTCCTTATTTACATAAACGATATAGGGGGAAATCTAAGTAGCTCTCTTAGGTTGTTTGCAGATGACGCCGTCATTTACCGTCTAGTAAAATCATCTGAAGATCAAAACCAACTGCAGAACGATCTGAATAAGATATCAGTATGGTGTAAAAATTGGCAGTTGACTCTAAATAATGAGAAGTGTGAAGTCGTCCACATGAGTACGAAAAGAAATCCGTTAAACTTTGTTTACAACATAAATCAATCAAACGTGAAGGCCGTAAACTCCACAAAATACCTAGGAATTACTATTACTTCAGACCTAAACTGGAAAGAACATGTAGATAATATCGTGGGAAAGGCGAACCAGGGACTGCGTTTTATTGGCAGAACCCTTAAAAGATGCAACAGAACTACTAAAGAAACTGCATACACTGCGCTTGTCCGTCCATTTTGGAGTATTGCAGCCCAGTGTGGGATCCTTATCAGGTGGGTTTGACGGAGGATATCGAAAGAGTCCAAACAAGGGCAGCTCGTTTCGTATTGTCACGATATAGGGGAGACAGCTTTACGGAAATGATACAGGATCTGGGATGGGAATCATTACAACAACGGCGCTTATCGCAGCGTCGTGGGCTACTTGCGAAACTCCAATCACCAATATTCTCCTCCGAATGCGAAAATATATTGTTGACTCCCACTTACATAGGTAGAAGTGATCATCAGAATAAAATACGAGAAATCAGAGCTCGAACAGAGAGATTCAGGTGTTCTTTCTTCCCGCGCACTGTTCGAGAATGGAATGGGAGATAAATAGTATAATTGTGGTTCCTTGAACCCTCTGCCAGGCACTTAAATGTGATTTGCAGAGTATCCCATGTAGATGTAGATGAAACGGGGCCACACCTCTCTACACGGTGTTTCGTCAGTTATAATTGTTGACACAGGAAAAGTTTTGGATTTGCAGGTGATGTCCAAATATTGCTCTGTTTGATCACAGAGAAAGACATTAGACAATAAAGAAGAAGAGAAACAGTGGCAAATAAAACACAAAATAGCTTGCAGCAAGAATTACGATGGTTGTAATGTTAGCATGGAGCAAGCAGGAATGAAATTAACATTTCATCGGAGTGAAATGAGGCATATGTGAAATATCTTGGTGATGGAGATTCTAGTGCTTTCAAATCTGTTGTAGAAAGCAAGCCATATGGAAATGGATATAACATTGAAAAGCTACAGTGTGTGGAGCACATTCAGAAGAGGATGGGCGGGAGACTTTTGAAACTGAAACACGAACACAAAGGTGTAAAACTCAAAGATGGAAAGCCACTGGGTGGGCCACATCGCCTGACTGACAAAGAGATCCACAATTTGCAAATACGTTATGCCAAAGCAGTAACGCAGAATAATGGAGATTTGAAGGCAATGCAGAAGGCAGTGTGGTTAATATATTTTCATAAGTTATCAACTGATAAGCTAGCACATGAATCGTGTGGTATATTCTGGTGCAAATATAAGCAGGCAAAAGCAGAAAACAAAACATATTCACATAAACAGAGTCTTCATGAAAAAGTGTTAAGCACCATAAATCCAACATTCCAGTTTCTAGCTCACCCAGATTTGTTAAAGAAATATACACATGGAGGAACGCAAAACCCGAATGAGAGCTAGCCTACGCCCCCCTTTAAAATTTATCCTTATTTAAGGAGTTACTTTTGAAGAATTCCTGGAATTCTTGATTCTTAATGACAAGAAATATGTTTGTTGGGGACAAACTTAAAAAGTTACAGGCACTACAAAGTCTATACCACTTCCATGACTTCCTGTATTGTGTAACATTCCACCTTCATAAATAAGAGAATTCCACAAGAACTTCACTCGCCAGAACTCACTTCTGTACAATCAGCTTTAGAATATACCTGCCAAAGTCAGAAAACTGCCACGGCCAATACATGACGCGCCCCTTGTGTATAATGTTTCTCAAGCATGGAAAGAGGTTTGGCAAAATATTCCTCCAGCTAACTCTCATCTTAAGACGCTAGCAGACGTGTGAATGGATCGGGTCTTCCCAGAAAACCATGGAAGCCGCTGAATCGATTCCTCACGGGGTATGGAAGATGTAGTGCCTATTTGCATGAATGGGGATACAGAGATGCCCCAGCGTGTAACTGTGGAGTTCCTGTGCAAACTGTGCAGTTCCTGACTGATGAGTGTAAGCTATGAAAATTTCCTGGTGGACTAAGTGAGCTGCATTTGGTGACAAGAAGAGAGGTAGAGTACTTAACATATTTCTTGTCTGTAACAATCAAAAATTCTAGGAATTCTTCAAAAGCAACTCCTTAAAGAAGGATCAATGTTAAGTAATAGACATAGATACAGAAACAACTTTTAGTGGGCCTAACGTAAAAAAAAACCTTTATACATCTAAGACTTGTAGGTAGCAGGCATACTTTCCGTGGCATTTCCCAGGCATTGATGAAATTCACATTCTCTTCTGAGCCTCTTGAGTCAGTATATGGACGCTTCTTTGGCAGGGAAGGGCGAGGGGAATCGTGGCCAGTAAGTTGTGCCTTTGCGCTGGTGAAGGCACCAGCTCCTATATTTCTTTAACGCAAACGCACGAACTGGCCCGAACGCAAAAGAACGTAGCTAGAGCTGAGTCGCTGTACGTTGATTCCTGAAATCTGTACTAATCAGATCAAAGCAGCTTCATGTGCCTACTGTCAACAGGAGTGTTATGCTATTCTTAAGATATTTGTATCGCTTCCCAACGAGCTTCTTCGTCGAAAGCTAGCAACAGCAATGAAAGGGGTTCGTGATCAGCCATTTACAGTTCCCGCAGCTCAGCTTATACGGTTGCGAAGTCTCCGTACGGCAACATCTGCGCTACAGTTACTTTTTAGCGGCCGCGTGGGAGTAGCCGAGTGGTCTGGAGCGCCACGTTGCGGATCGCGCGACCTCCCGCGGCGGAGTTTGGAATCCCCCCTTGCGCATGGATGTTTGTGCTGTCTTTAGTATATGTTAGTTCATAATCTGACCATAACTTGTTGGTTATGAACTGTAGGCTGAAACTGAAGAAACTACAAAAAGGTAGGAAAATAAGGAGATGGGACGTGGATAAATTGAAGGAACCTGAAGTTCTTAAGAATTTCAGAGGGAGCTTCAGGCAACAGTTGACAGAAACAGGGGTAAATAAAACAGTTGAGGAGGGATGGGTAAAATTGAGAGATGAAATAGTGAAGGCAGCAGAGGACAAAATAGGTAGGAAGGCAAGACCAACAAAACATCCTTGGATATCACAGGAGATACTAAATTTAATCGATGAAAGGAGAAAATATAAAAATGCAGTAAATGAAACAGGCAAAACGGAGTAAGGCGACTAAGAAATGAGATTGACAGGAAGTGCAAAATGGCTAAGCAGGAGTGGCTAGAAGGCAAATGCAAGTCAGTAGAAAAATATATAAATAGGAGAAAAATAGATACAGCCTACTGGAAAATAAAAGAAACATGTGGAGATAAGAAAAACAGATCTATGAATATCAAGGACACTGATGGAAAACCAGTTCGCAGCAAAGAAGGGAAAGCTGAAAGGTGGAAAGAGTATATAGAGGGGCTCTACAAAGGAAATGAACTTCGAGACACTATTGTAGGAAGGGAAGAGGATGTAGATGAAGATGAAATGGGAGATGCTGTGCTGAGGGAGGAATTTGACAGAGCCCTGAAAGACCTAAGTCGAAACAAGGCCCCTGGAGTAGATGATATTCCCTCAGAGCTACTGAAGTCTATGGGAGAACCAGCCATGACAAAATTGTTTCACCTGGTGTGTAAGATGTAAGAGACAGGTGAAGTACCCTCAGACTTTAAGAAAAATGTTGTAATCCCCATTCCAAAGAAAGCAGGTGCAGACAGGTGTGAAAACTACAGAACCATCAGTTTAATAAGTCATGGTTGCAAAATATTAACACGAATTATATACAGAAAGATGGAAAAGCTGGTAGAACCGACTTCGGGGAAGATCCGTTTGGGTTCAGGAGAAATGTAGGAACACGGGAGGCAATATTCACTTTACGGCTTATCATAGAAGATAGATTAAGAAAAGGCAAACATCCATTCCTAGCTTTTGTAGATATGGAGAAGGCTTTTGACAATGTTGATTGGAATAAACTCTTTCAAGTTCTGAAGCAAGCAGGAGTAAAATATAGGGAGCGTAAGGTTATTTACAACTTGTACAAAAACCAGACAGCGGTTGTCAGGGATGCAGTGGTTGGAAAGGGAGTAAGACAGGGTTGTAGCCTTTCCCCAATTTTGTTCAATTTGTACACTGAGCAAGCTATAAAGGAAAGCAAGGAGAAATTTGGAGAAGGAATTAAAGTTGAGGGTGAAGAATTAAAAACATTGCGTTTTGCCGACGACATAGTAATTATGTCAGATACAGCAAAGGACCTGGAAGAGCAATTGAACGGAATGGACAGTGTGCTGAAAGGTGCATATAAGATGAACATTAACGAGAGCAAAACTAAGGTAATGGAGTGCAGTGTAAGAAAATCAGGTGATGCTGAAGGAATTAGATTGGGTAACGAAACAATAAAGGAGGTAGATGAGTTTTGTTACTTGTGCAGTAAAATAACAAATGATGGTCGCAGTAAAAATGATATAAAATGCAGAATGGCAATGGGTAGAAAGGCGTTCCTGAAAAAGAGGAATTTATTAACAGCGAATATTGATTTAAGCGCAAGGAAGTCCTTTCTGAAGGCATTTGTATGGAGTGTTGCGTTGTATGGGAGTGAAACATGGACGATAAACAGTGTGGACAGAAAGAGGATAGAGGCTTTTGAAATGTGGTGCTACAGAAGAATGCTGAAGATTAGGTGGGTGGATCGCGTAACTAATGAGGAGGTACTGAACAGAATTGGGGAGGAAACAAATTTCTGGCATACCTTGACTAAAAGAAGGGATAGATTGGTAGGACACATTCTTAGACATCAAGGAATTGTGAATTTAGCCTTGGAGGGAAGTGTGTGGGGTAAAAACCGCAGAGGAAGACCAAGAGAGGGATACAGTAAGCA
This sequence comes from Locusta migratoria, assembly GCA_026315105.1. Taxonomy (NCBI): domain Eukaryota; kingdom Metazoa; phylum Arthropoda; class Insecta; order Orthoptera; family Acrididae; genus Locusta; species Locusta migratoria. The sequence continues at coordinate 314,917,902 of CM048745.1, forward strand.
GATTCAGACAGATGTATGTTGCCGTTCTTATGTGGAGATGAAGAAGCTTGCTCAGGATAGGGTATTGTGTAGAGCTGCATAAAACCAGTCTCCGGACTGAAGACCACAACAACAACAACAGTTCATAAGTAGTTTGTATGTTTAGGGATTGATGACCCCGCTGTTAAATCACATTAGCGTAACAAACATTTCAACATTTATTTTTAGAGCTTTGAAGATTTCTCAGAAACACATCATTTTTTGGTAAAATTTCTTGTAACTAAATAACAACTACCAATTTTTTGTACAATAGTACGGAAGACTGCCATGAATGACATACTATAGGTTTCGACCTGTGCGGTGTGAGCTAGGTACACTGTTTACGCTTTTATTAAATAACTCGAACCCGTGATCTCTGGCGATAAAGTGAAACAGTGCAAAAATAAACTGCATAAAATTACTACAAAAAAGCCCCCTCTTCATAATTTCTCCAGGATCAATATTTTGCGAGATACGGGAGGAGCAAATTTAGCAAATTCTTAAAAACCGAATGTTTATGCTATACATTTAAAATGTAAGATCGATTTACAGTTTTCTCTACCACTGTACAAAAATGTTCGACTATACGATTCTATCCCTATTCGCTATTTTTCGGCCTTTGTTGACTGGACTACATCTGTACGATCAATTGGACACTAGAATCAGCGCCCGCATTGCGACCACGTACTGATATGGATGTTCCAGCATGGAACGACGCCTGGTACCTTAGTTCCGCATGAGCGGTTGCTCTGTAAATGTAATAATTCATGCACTTCATATACAGAGTCTCAACAATATATGTGGAGTGGTTTGGAAAACTCTAAAGAGTTGTACTAATTTTCATTTCTAGCAGTGTATGTATGAATGTCTGTGAGTATGTGAGTGAGTGTGTGTGTGTGTGTGTGTGTGTGTGTGTGTGTGTGATAATGATTAATAATTAAAAAAAAAATACATTGTGACACAACAACTGTGACCAACGGTGATTTCCAGTCATGTATGTGCACAGTAAAGTAAAACGATGCTTTATGTATTTTTCCTTATTTGTATTTTTTCGTAACAAGTGTTTGAAATGCTAAGAATTCCTGGTTAAAGGCAAAAGTTTATCAGAATATTAAATTGTTCATTTCAAAATATTCAGTGTTATCACGTCAAGACATTAATTAAATTTTGAGCATGCTATCAGTACAGTTAATAGTGCAGTTACAATTTGATTATTGCTAAAACGCATTGCATACTTGCTGTTGAATAATTCCTGGTACTTATATAAACAATTAATTACTTTAAACTATAAATAGTAAGCATTAAGGTGAGAGTTTTGCATGATCTGCTGCATGTTGCATTTGCGTGGCTATGGCTTGCATTTCATTGCCTTACATTCAACCTCTGTGTTAACGAATTATTTCGCAGTAATTAGTGTATTGTCAGCGTCTTTTGAACCGGATTTGATGCGCATACTCTAGTTCCCTGCCCACCAAATTTTACGTAATTTTTCACGTTGCTGATTAACTTTGCTATTATTAACATCCCACTAAATTATTTGCTCGTACAACGATCTGGCGACCGTAGATCAATTATTAACTTTTTCCAAATTAATTCCTGTGTTCTGTTTGTTCCGCGTTTTTCATCTAAACATTAATTATTTTATTCCAAATTTTACTTTCCGTTTTCTTTATTACTATCAATCGTTGTTGTCTACCAAAGAGGTACAGCAATGTTCCGGATATAATCTCCGCTATACCATCGGCTCCATTACCTATAGCCTTTCCACTCAATTAAGATAATTAGGCACACGGGTCAATTTTTCTAATTATCGTACACTAACTGATGGTGTAGGACGGTTAAAAGGTTATAACATTATTTTCGGCATGGAAAGAAATAATTGCCTTGATTCAAAATGGCTTAGGAATGGCCTCCCTAAATAAGGAAAGCCCAAAAGGAACAGCTGTTTGTCGTCATTTCACAGTCCAATGCATTGGGTATCTATCTTTTACGGCCACCGTGTCTATTCTTCTACGTCGCTTACTTCAATACGCATTCGCTTAGGATTCGCACACATTCCAGAAGCGATAAAGTAGCTCGCCGAGAGTGGCAAATATGTCCGTTGACCAGTGTCACTTCAGAAGTATCTAAGAGCAAAACGAGTACAGCCGGGGCAGGACGGGCATCCGCAGAACAGTGGGGTCACAGATACGTGACGTGGGTAGCGGCCCCCCGCGGTCTATCCGCTTCTGGTGGGCTCGCCGCTTCTCACTTGGGGACAGATAACGTTTTATTTCTGTACACTGGACTATCTCAGCAGCTGACACGAAAGAGCTTTTAAGAAACTCCCGCTCCAAGCATCCTACTTGTTTCCTCCACAAAAACGATTTTACACAGCACTGTCTTTCATCTCGAGATGAAAAGTACAAGTAGTGGATGACAATGAATCGAGAGTCCTGCCTTATGTCTCACAATATATATGAATGAGTAAAGGCATTCTTTTATCTGTTACTGAAAACCCGGCGTTGCCCGGGTATTTATTTATTTATTCGTGCCATTTTGAAGGGTATATATATTTATTTGTGTAATGACTGTATGTTTCTAAAATCTCTTGGGAATCAATTAGTAGTAAAGAAGTAATAGATTAAAATTTGGTACGTGATGGGGCGCTTTTCCATGAACGTTACCGTTTATGTGCTCATATCTAATGAACTACGTGTGATACAATTTAGAAGGTACACTCAACTATATGCATGTATACTGTTTGTAAAATTTGTGGTGTAGAAATTATGAATTGTAACATCATACCGAATACCGTACTTTTAATCCATGAACAGCGGAACGTTAATGTGCGGCCGGCCGCGGTGGCCGAGGGGACTAAGGCGCTTCAGTCACGGTCTACACGCCTACTACGGTTGGGGGGTTCGAATCCCCCCTCGGGCATGGATATTTGTGCCGTCCTAGTTCGTAAGTAGTTCATAAGTAGTTTGTAAGTTTAGGGACTGATGATCCCATAGTTAAGTCCCATAGACTATACAAACATTTGAACATTTTGTTAATGTGCTCATATCTCATGAACTACGAGTTGGAATGTGATACAATTTAGAAGCTACATTCAGCTTTACGTGTGTATTCTGTCTGCAAAATTTCCTGTCGCTACAATTTGTAGTGTTCAAATTATAAATTGTTACGTCATACCGAGAGCCGTAGTTTTACTCCATAAACAGCGGAAAGGTAGTAAGCGAGAAACTTTTTTCCTTTCATCATTTTACTATGGTTGCCAACGAGAAAAAGTTTAATAAGGGTTTGAAATTATGATTAAAGTTTGTTGCAAGTCGCTAAGTACTGTCATTCTCATACAGTGTATTTCGCATTATATGGCATTTTTTGCGATTTCTATTGGTTATGACGTAATATCTTTTGAACCATGTGCCGTATGTAATTCTTAACCATGCAGCAATTGTTACCTTTCGGTAAGGAATGTGTGTACCAAATTTGGTTGAAATCGGTCCAATGGTTTAGGAGAAAATGTGCAGCATTGTTTATGACGTCATATCTCGTAAACTATATATCGTATGTGATTCTTACACTTACGGCGACCGTCCTCATGGATTGAAGCTTACGTGTACAAAATTTCATAATGATTGGAACAAAAATATAGATTTGTATGCAACACGTATAAGCATACGGACACTGCTTTATATATTAGAAGAAGATAAAGGCTGGAAACGGTCGTTATGCTTTCATAATATTAACACGTGGCTGCCGTGTGGCCGCTGGCGGACACAGCAGGCGGCTCTGGCGCGCCTCTGACGTCATCGCGGCAGTCGACGTTTCAATATGTCCGAAAAGGTCACTGCGAAATTGCGATTCCTCACGGTTACATTGATGACAGAGATAAGAGATAAAATGTTTTGATAGCCCTTGGTCTATTATACGTATCAGTAGTATTAGCGTCCTGTTGTCGTCTTGCAGCACAGTGTCATAATTTAAGTGTTACACACTTCGTGCAGCCCAGCTAAATTGAGCAAATTGGTTGGCTTCTGCATAGTATTTGTGGTCTAGGGTGAACTCCATACGGCTCATCAGGCCCGTCTTAATGATGTTGGGCGCCGGGTACGAAAACTCAGCTAGCGCCCCCTACCCGCTCTTGTCACCAAAAGGAAAGAAACCACATTTAATTTTTATGTCCCATAACTTTTACTTAATAATTACATAAAAAGACAATAACATTTTCAGACACTGAACTGATTTTTTGTGGCTTTTAAATCTGCAAATTTTATATGATGTCATCTGTTTAGAAATCTACTTTTGATCTGTACTTGTGATGGCCAAATTTGTCGTAAATAGTTTTTTTTAATTATTTTCAGTGTGGAAAACGACCTTCCGCTTTTTGCTACAGTCACAGGAAGTGTCAAATACATGCGCAAAGATGTTGAAACATTTCGGAACACAGACATTAAGTTATTGGAATAAATAAAATTTAACACATCAGCTATTCGCCATCAATATCTGATCTATTTGCATGTGTTAACTTTTGTTCAGGGTTGAAACATTGCGTTTTCTTTACTCCCTCCAGTTTTCAATGTTTTTCTAAAGTGAAAACCTGTTGTGTTCTATCAAGAAATTTACTTTCAACTTCGTGTCTAATATGGGCTCATCTGAAGTTTTGTAATCATCTCGTATCCAAGTACGTAGACAAGTCTTTTCCTGGAAGTTAGGTACACATTTTAAATTTTCAGTTCCTTTCAATATTTCAGCTACATTTCAAGCCAATGATTAGAATTTGCAGTATTATTATTGTCTGGCTAATCTAAGCGTTGCAGTTTTTGTCGCGACACCGGGTGTGTATTGATTTAGTATTTCCTGTTGCATGCCTTCCATTTCTGCAACGGCAGTCACGTTATTTCATTTACTCTTACGCGAAACCATCTAATTTTGTGCGCACGCCAGTGATACTTGTCTATCGAAAGTCGAACCAGTGCCGAAAACTCCATGAGGCGTATTCGTAGACAATATTCGTCCTTACATTTTTACAGGCATAATGAATGTTTATTCAGTCATTTTTTCAAAATTGGCGGATTGCACATGGTTTAAGGTGCTCGGTAGGCGAAATGTAAGCGAATATTTATGGTGCCTACTCTTACACACCACTTAAACTAGCTTACACTAACTTGTTCTAATGACGACACAAACACCCATGTCTGAGGGAGGACTCAAACATTCGGTGGGAGCGGCTGCGACCACGACGACATGGTGCCTTAGACCACGCGGCCATCCCCCTGGGCACCGGCGCCGGGGTGCACCGCACCCCTTGCACCTCCCTACTAAAGACGGCCCTGGTTGACAATTTTGAATACGGCCTGGTTCTCATGTTCCGTCTCAGTTATAGAACTTCGGCAATTGTTTCGCTACCAGTTTCTCCGTGTTCATGGACCCCTGGCATTGCACTGCACACATTTGGAGTTCACGTCTGAGGTGTATACTCGGGACACTACGGGTGAACAGACGGTACAACAGCCATCTGGTTCGATGCGGGCAACAGTGGGGCTAACGTACAATGGGGTTGAGGACTGCTACAGATTCCGATGAGGTGAAGTCTCACTGCAATTCCGTGTTCCCTAGGCTGATTAACTTCAAGGAATAATTACGCTGCCCTGGAAACAAAATAACAAAAAAGGGGCGAGGTAAGGACTACATAAAAAGCGGACTGACACATTCAAAGAGGACTTTCACGGCCAAGAGAGCGAGGCACCATGGGGCTAGTCAATCGTTGCCCTCTAATATTGTGTGTGATCACTTCGGTCGGTCAGTACAGTTGCACACCTGCGTGGCATGGATTGTATGACATTATCAATCAGCTCTTGAAGGATACTTGGCCAGTCTTCCATGAGTGCAATATCCAGCTCTGCAACCCTTGTAGGAGGTGATGGTGTGGCTGCAGTGAGTCTACCAAGTGCATCCCAAACATGCTCAAAGGCGTTTAAGTCCGGTGAACAATTCCCTCAGCTTCAAGCTTGTTGTCCACCATTGCAACTCTGTGGGAACGAGCGTTATCGTCAACCAGAAGGAACCCATCTCCTACGGCACTAGTGTAGCGTACAACAAAATTTCGAAGGATGTTTCGATACCCCTGAGCAGTCAAAGCGCAATTCTGGTCATAGAGGTATGTACGTTAGCCAATTCTCCTGCCCTCACCACTCGTTCAACACCACTATATGGAGATATTTCCTGCACATAAGCAGGATTGTTCAGAGTTCTACATTCTCTCCAGATGGAACGACGATTATCCGGCTGAATACAAAATCCCCGGCGCCATTAGATACGAATTCCGCTGGCTTAACAGTGTCGTGGTTTTAATACGACACGCACCATAGGGCTCCAGGCGTAGAGACCCTGGAGCCCTCCAGGCGTAGAGGTCCGTTATCTCCCGTTGCACGGACATCTCTTGCTGATATTACCCGTGGACGGCCTTGGCCTTGCCTTCTTTTAACGGTTCCTGTTGTCCTGGACATTACACTTTGGGACACTCCAATAGCTGCAGCCACCTCCCTCCGTACTGCTCCCAGCTTCCTACGGCTCTCGTTCTTGTTGCACTGCACTGCCTGCTAACTGCACTATCTAAAGCCAGCTGCTTGTATAATTCGTTTTGTATACACTGCAGAATCTTACTGTCATTACCACTATCTCGGTTGACGTAATCTTGTTCACTTCGTAGAACCGACATAAAGACGTCGAACCACTTTAGTCAGTTCTGTCGATGACAGTTCTTTAGAACCAGAATATCGCAACTGATCCCCTAATTGTTTGGATTTATCTATATATACGAATACTTGGAAGCTCCTGTGTCTATCATTTTGAAATCGAACATTTTTAGAAAATCGTTGTTCAATTGTTTGTAAATCTAAGGGATTTAAGTACTTCTGTCATAAGTCCATAGGGTTACAAACTACTTAAACTAATTGCGCTAAGGACAACACACACGCACACACCCATGACTGAGGGAGGAATCGAATCTTCGATGGCGAGCAGCGGTGCACTCCGCAGTAAGGAACATTAACAGCGCTCGACCACTCCAAATTGTAACCCCACTCTTATCTTCATCATTCATTAAACTACACCCAGCAGTAGGAAAATAATAAACATGACACAATTCAATTGTCATTTTTAAAGTAAAGAATTCTGTCTTTTATATAATTAGCAACTAATAACTTCCTTAGACAAATATGGCTACAATCGGAAAAGATTGTACATTACTATGTCGTAAATCATATTGCACACTATCAGCAGTTATGGAAATCTTATTATTATTACAGTTTAGACTTATAGTAATCATCATCAGCAAAACAAGTTCTTCATTTATAGAAACTGTGTGGATATATACATAGCATGTGAACATATACAGGGTGTTCCACTCAACTGTTTCACACCAGATATCTCTGAAACTGCAAGAGATATTGACCAATCACTTTCACGGTCATGAACTTACGGCAGGGGCTTATGAAAGTAGGTCCTAAGAGACACTCTAAAACGTGAAGAAATATTATTTTCAACACGAACTTATGTTTTTTTTAAATGGATACCCCATATTATTTCTTAACCAATCGAGAGGATGAAAAATCACAAAAAGAATGGCGTCGGTTGCATGGCGATGCGTCAATTACATCCGGAGAAACAGCGAAGCGAAGTTGACATTTGAAATAAATGAGGCGCACTGCTAGCGAGTGTCCGAGTCTCAACCGTGAGTCTCGCTTGAGCCTCGGACATGCGCTAGCTTAACGGTGTCGTGGTTTTAATGCGACACACACCATAAGTCCCTGCAGTACGTTCATGACCGTGAAAGTGGTTTTTCAATATCTCTTGTAGTTTCAGAGATATCTGGGGTGAAACAGTTGAGGGGGACACCCTGTATATGATGACATGCAGCGCAGTCATTTTAACTCAACACAGTGATATATCTCGAAAATTACATATACATGTGTGTATGTGTGTATTTTATAATGAACCGGCCGCGGTGGCCGAGGGGACTGAGGCGCTCCAGTCACGGTCTGCACGGCCACTACGGTCGGGGGTTCTAATCCCCCCTCGGGCATGGATATTTGTGACGTCCTTAGTATTAAGTAGTTCATCGATAGTTTGTAAGTTTAGGGACTGATGGCCCCGTAGTCGAGTCCCATAAGCTAAACAAACATTTGAACATTTTTATAATGATGTTTCGTTTATTTATGTGTAATTTCATTGTAACGTGCAATAATATCTCTGTCCGAGATTTGCAATGGGTGGAGAGTGGTCTTTGGTGAGCGAGTGAACGCGGACGTACGCTAAGAGAGAGGGAGTCGTGTGGTGTCACTTGAAGTGAGAGGACAGATAGCTGAAGCGAGGGAACGTGAGGTGCCCCGTTCGATATTGCTTGGCTTATTTTGGCGGAGTACTAAATTTGTGGCACCTTACACAGTGATGAATCAGGGCTGATGTTGCAGTCTTTAATTACATCAAGATTCTGACTTGTAATTTCTCATTAAATAGAACTATGTCCGCATCTTCAACTTCGGCATTGTCGACGACAGCGTTTCCGGCTCCTCAACAACGAAGACGAACTGCAAGACTGCTCCATTATTTTCCTACACACAAAAGTTTAGGCAGTTTGTGAGGCGCTTACCCAGAATTCTTGTTTCTAGTGTTTCTGACGTTAATTGAAAGAAGAAGAACCAATTTAAAGTGATCTTGGCTATTCAGTATCCCTAGTCATTATCACCTGCGTTGGATCCTACACTATCCACGGATGTGAAAACCGAGTATCGTCATAAAAGTAGAAATCAGGTAAATTAAGAACAATGTTTTTTTTTTCAAGAGTTAAAATTCATTTTTTTTATTTCAATACCTTTGCAAAGCAATAATAGCATCAACACTTGAACTATTCAAACATAAAAATAATTTCATCTTTACTGAATGCTCATCATCATCATCATCATCATTACAGACTGATTATGCCTTTCAGCGTTCAGTCTGGAGCATAGTACCTCTAATAAAATTCCCCCATGATCCCCTATTCAATGCTAACATTGATGCTTCATCTGTTGTTATGTCTTTTACTTCAAAATCATTCTGCACCGAATCTAAGTACTTTCTTCTTGGTCTAACCTCCTCTTACCCTCCGCTGCCGAGCTCATGAGTCTCTTAGGTAACCTCGCTTCTCCCATGCGTGTAAGATGACCCCACCATCTCAGTATGTTCGCTCTAACTGCTTCATCTATGGTGTTCATTCCAAGTTTTTCTTTGATTTCCTCATTATGGACACCCTCCTACCATTGTTCCCATCTATTAGTACCTGCAATCATTCATGCTACTTTCATATCTGTAACCTCTGCCTTATGAATAAGGTAACCTGTATCCACCCAACTTTCACTCCCATACAACAAAGTTGGTCGAAAGATAGAGCGGTGCACTCCTAACTTAGTCTTGGTACTTACTTCCTTCTTGCAGAAGAGAGTAGATCTTAGGTGAGCACTCACTGGATTAGCTTTGCTGCACCTCGCTTCCAGTTCTTTCACTATGTTGCCATCCTGTGAGAAAAAGCTGGAATAATAAAATCTTAGTTCATAAAAATAAAAACTCTTTGTATTAAATTTTGTGAATTTTGTACCGTTTGTTGATTGCGTATTGTCGTCTTGGTGTTCACACCAGTGGCCCAGTCAAGAGGGCTGATGGGGCTGTTTTCATTTTTTATTTTTTTAAACAGGTCGGCACCGGAAATTTGAAATAGTGCACATGTAGTAAATCACAACGTAACTATAATTTGTCAAGCACAAGTGAACGTGACAGTGGGTCCCCAAAGTGATGCCGCCACTGACAACGTGTGCTGCTGTTACTGTCAGCGGTTTTAATGCCGCCGCGACCAGCTTTGATGCTGCCGCTATTATTATTGCTACTATGCTGAAGTTACGAGCCGATTGTTCATACGCGGCGACCCGCTGCTTAGTACGTGAGCGAGCCACAGAGTGGAATCTTACGAACAATAATATTGTTATTTTAGTTCAATTTTTACTCATAGAGTCTCATGTTAGTTAAACTGTAAAGACCTTTGGCTAGTGACATAGAAGCTGCTTAATTATTATACGTTGCTCCTCTTCCACTTGCAGATTAATGCGAACCTACTTATTTTATTTCTTGTGCAATTGTGTTCGAAGTATAATTGGTTAAATTACAAAAAAAGTGTGAAAATAAGCCATACATGAATAAATTCAGTAGGCTTTATTTTTTAAAAAATGAGCCCCGTCCCCTTTCCCATAATCAAATCCTGGCTGTGCTATTCGTTCATACGTCATCTATGTTCATGTGCTGAGATTCCACAGTACTTGCTCTGCGAAATTGTTTGGTAAATCAGTATTAATTAAGCTGCATTTTTTGTGGTCCAACAGGCACAGTAGTGTGTTAGATTTTTGGTTGGTGTAGCTCCATACTAATGTGCATATTGAGACAAAAGCTGGTTGTAATTATTATCGAAGTATATTAAAATCTATAAAAACGATTATTTTCCGCCACGGTGGAGTGGCCGTGCGTTGTAAGGCGCCTTGCTGCGAAGTACGCGGTTGCTCACGGTCGGAGGCTCCAGTCCTCCCTCGGCATGTGTGTGTATGTGTGTGTGTGTGTGTGTGTGTGTGTGTGTGTGTTCTCCTCGGGTTAGTTTAAGTAGCTCGTAATCTGGGGACTAATAGCCACAGAAGTCAAGTCGCATCGATTTACAAACATTTGAACATTTGATTGTTTTCCTTGACGGCAGCTCTAACTTCCGCGGAGTACTGGTTTTCCATATCGCCAATTGGACTGTGAAACGTAAGGCAATGTCCGTATCAGGAAGAAACGTAGGAAGATTCCCCTCCTCCGGAAGACTGAATGAGGCCGAACGTCGAACGTGGCAAATATGTCCACAAATCAGTGGCACTCGGACAGCATGTAAGAAGAAGATAAAGTGTCTGGCGACCCGCGATTGTGCCCCGAGGTCAGGCGATAATTTGCGTCACTCCGGGGCCTCTCCTGGTTAAAACCGCTTTTGGGCAGCGAACCGTCGTTTCGTATCAGTAACGGCAGCTCGTCATCGTCTGCAAATAGTAGGCGCATCGCCGGTCGGCCCACAAAAGGAGATGTGTTAGTGTGGAACGGAAGGCTGACGCCACGTGTGTCTTCTGGATGTTTGCCTTGTATAGTTTGCAGCGCATGAATTGACACGTTGGTTCAAGTGAGGTATGGACAGTCAACTTGCAGGTCCGAACTGCCTGATGACCTACACATACCAAAAGAACTTTGACATCATCCACCAAAATAAGTTCTATTGTATTCTTATTATGGTGAACTGGTATTTATGAAGTAATACAGCTTAAGATCTATTGACAAATAAAAGCCATCACTTTCTTTGCATTCGAACAGTACGTAAAGTCACACTGACCTCATTCAGCAATGAGTTGCCTGAACCCTTGCATGAATGTCGCATTCGGGACAAGGGTGGTTCAAATGCACCTACAGCCAACCGGATTTAAGTTTTCCTTGGTTTCCCTAAATCACTCCAGGCAAAGGCCGGGCTTGTACCTTTGAAAGGGCATGGCCGATTTCTTTCCTCATCCTTGCCCAAAAATCCGAGCGTCAGCTCTAATTACCATGTTGTCGATGGGACGTTAAACCTTACACTTCCTTTCCTTCCTTGCAAAACTGTAAACCTGCGACCCCCCATGGCATGCTGCCTACGACTTTACAAGTATTTAACTACTGCTATTCTAATTTGTCTTATTCTTCAGTGGCAATGTGGTTGGTTGGGACATACTCGTTCCACGTTTTTCAAATGTTTGTAATCCTATGGGACCAAAGTACGTTGGTCATCAGTCCCTAGTCTTACAAACTACTTAAACTAACAAGGGGAGGCCGCCAATTGTGAAATTCAGATTCGATTCATACTGCGCGTAATGAAAGCTCATGACCAAAGGTGTAATTTGGTAAAGCACCAAGATGCACTTCTTAGCCGTTGTCGAGAAAATCGACAATTAAAAGAAGCCGTTGCGGTGAAATACTCTCTACGATTAGTAATATTGTACAGAGTCGTGACGCAGCGGGAAGCGCTCGGGTTCGTAATCCGAAGGTCGCCAGATCGAATCTCGCGGCATTCAACCTTTTTTTATTATCTGTTTTTTGTAATTCAAATGTATACACACACACACACACACATACATACACACACACCCACCCACCCACACACACACACACACACACACACCGCTTACCGCTGCGCCACGTCTCTTTAAAATATTACTAATCGTAGAGATCGTAGAGAGTATTTCACCGCAACGGTTTTTTTTATTGTCTATTTTCTCGACAACGCCTGAGAAGTGCATCTTGGTGCTTTTCCAAATTACACCTCCGGCCATAAGCTTTTATTATGCGCAGTATGAATCGAATCTGAATTTCACAATTGGCGGCCTCCCCTTGTAAGTTAAACTAACTTAAGGACAACAGACACGTCCATGCCCGAGGGAGGATTCGAGCCTCTGATGTGGGAGGCCACGCGATCCGTAACGTGGCACTCCATCTACTTTTTTCACTTTATCACAAGCATGTCTAATTTCATTCATCTTGGGGGAACATGCAGACCAATACAATCTGGCAGTACCGGCACTTTTTATGAACCTGTAGACGATAGAGTGCACGCAGGATAAATTGGCCGATAGATGTGCAGATGGCTAGGCGGCTAGGCAAGTGTTGGGTGAGCAGTAGTGGTGGGGATAGTGGCCCGACCAGTGATGGGAAGAGACCAGCGCTGGAGAGAAATGCCGCTCTATACTGAAGCCTACGCTCCACTACCTGCCGGAATTTTATAATCTCTCTCTTCTGTACCTAACCATACTATCAAAAATACCTTCTTTTAAATACTTTGGACACGTTCGAGACGAAAAACCATCTCAGGTTTTCTGAATTTATATTTAAATTGATATTTATATCATCTTAGCAGGAATGTTCCACTACGTCCATTGCCGAGATGCTATTCCTCTGCATGGAGAGTCTTGGCATTAGTGGCATTTATCTATGGAATACAGAAGCTGAATTAAAATTTGTGACGTGGCGGGAAGTCGCACTTAGATTATTCCGAGGCGCCTTGCTTGTTAGTGGTGCGGTCATCTAAAAAAAAAAAAAAAAAAAAAAAAAAAAAAAAAAAAAAAAAGAAAAAAAAAAAAAACGGTAAGACGTCTGCCTAATAAGCATGGAGGTCCGGGTTCGATTCCCGGCCACATAACAAATTTTAATTCAATGCTTTACCTCTATCATTAATGTCTTGGACATGTTCGAGACGAAAAGCCATCTCAGGGTTTCTGAATTTATATTTAAACTTAACTCGTTGTTATTCATATCTCATTTTATTAACATTATCTGTCTTACTTCGAAATACATGTTACTTAAAGCGTTACTTATGCAATATTTGTGGTACAGGATATGGACTGATTTGTTAGTATTACCGGTGTGCATGCAGGAAGTATGGTGTTCCCGTTTAACTTGCAAATACAAAAAATTTTCATTAGTCTTCAATTTACTGCAATCATCTGGATAGAGCTTGAACAATCAGTCAGAAACGTTACTAAATGAAACACCCATCATACGAAATAGAAAAATTTTTCAGCAGTCTTCAATTTACCGCACTCATCCGGATAGAGCTAAAACAATCAGTCAGAAATAATACTGAATCAAACACCAACAATACGAAACGTGTTAATAAAACCGAGGCCGGCCGCGGTGGCAGAGGGGACTGAGGCGCTCCAGTCACGATCTTCACGGCCACTACGGTCGGGGGTTCGAATCACCCCTCGGGCATGGATATTTGTGCCGTCCTTAGGATTAGCTAGTTCATAAGTAGTTTGTAAGTTTAGGGACTGATGACCCATAGTTAAGTCCCATAAGCTATACAAACATTTGAACATTTGAATAAAACCGATGGGATTTCTGTCGCTGCATAGTAGTATGTGTTTAAATTTAAAAGGAATGCTCACTTTCTCCTGTTCTACAGTATTGTAGACCAGAAAACGCAAATGTTTCCTTTAGCCTTGAGACTCATTAATACCTTATAGTCTGCAGAACTACTTGTCCTTATCAGTTATCTATGTCTACTATAATCATATGTTGTCCTATTAAAATTGGAGCCTTTACTACATTACTTGATTCTTCTCTCCACTCATTGGGCGTAGTATGCGAACTGCGAATGTATGTTACATCGACATATATGAGAGGTCAGCCCTCTCCACGGTAACATGTTATTTTGTTTAAATAATTGTCACAGTTACTGCTTCTTTCTAAACGTTCCAAAGCACCTATCTGAAACTTGTTTTTTGTGTCACCTGGTAAATATTAAGCGTGTTAATTGTTCTACTGAGAGCTGCATCAAACCAATTTCCGGACTGAAGACAACAAGAACAACAATTTCACGAAAAATAAAGCATGGAAGTATTAGATTGGAATTTCAAAAAAACTAATGTATCTGAAGCCTAACTTCTGAAATAGGTACCACAATGATGACACACTTTCGTTGAAAGACGTATTTTCCCTTATTACGGGAAAAAAGTTACTTATTGTGGGGTGCTGTTTGTTTGTCATGTAGAAATTGTTTGTCAATCTCTGCACAACTTGTTCATGAAAATCATCTAAATGTAAGAGCTTTTTCTCTTTATTCCACTTCTTCCTGGAGTGCAGAAACCTTCAGAACTACCAGTAACTAATTTTTATCTGTTATTTTATTTTATTTTTTATTGTCCAAAGCAGCGTGCACTCTTTCAAGGACACTTTTAATGGGATTTTTATCCCGTCTTTTGCCTCTTCCGACATAAATTTAATTACACTGAAAACAATCTCTCGTGCCTGGCAGTCTGGGTTGCCAACCTGGGGGGTTTTCCCCCAGATTTAGGGGGAAAATTTTATCAGGGGGAATTTAGGGGGAAAGAAGTTTTAGGGAGATTTTTAGGAGGGAAAAGAAGCGTCAGGGTTTTTTTAGGGGGGATAAGAGAAATTTTTATTTATTTATTATTTATTTATTTTATTTTTTAGCATCAAGTGTGTGGGCAGCAGTCGGAAGACTTGTTGCCGTACTGATTGCAAATGTTCATTGCAGCATATTGTCATCCTGTGTTTATTACATTGTCGCTCTTCTGTCACTACTGTCGCACTGTTTTCATTGTTTCTTCAGTTCATGTTGCCTGCACTGTTTACTTACAGCGCACGGAGGTGGCGCATATTTTAATATATGTGAAAGAGATGGCGAGAGAGAGAGAGAGAGAGAGAGAGAGAGAGGTCTCAAAATCAATAAGGTTTTTATTTATTTATCGAAAAGGAGACAGGCTGCAGCTCCTGCCCCCCCCCCCCCCCCCCTTCTCCAGGGATTGCTATTTTAGGGGGATTTCTTCCGATTTAGGGGGATTTTATAGCAAATTTAGAGGGAATCTTTGTGGCAGAGTTGCCAACTCTGGCCTGGCTGTGAAGAACTCTTCCTGCACCTACATCGCTTGGAGACTGTGCTGCCACGCCGTTCATAGCGGTGCGCTCACTCGACGTGCACTGGCCGGCAGGCGGAAGTGGACTGACGCGGCCTCCCCTTCCGAATGAAAGATTGAACTCGCCCGGCGCTTCGGACGAAATCTCGTCTCTGCGCATCGTCCACCGTATCCTGTGCGGACTCTACCTGCACGATGGACTCCATCAATTTGAATTCTTGCCAGAAATGGTGATGAAAAGTTTCACCGCTGCTGTAATCCCTGTGTAGCGTATCCTTGAAATTGCCCTCAATGGGCGACAGCGGTATCCGAAACCCGCACATGATACTCGCCCGTAACATCAGCGATCCGCCACCTTGCTGAACTCGACTGGCGACATGCCTCTGGCGTTCAGCATTCAAAATGTTTGTTAAGCTTATGGGACTTAACTACAAGGTTATCAGTCCCTAAACTTACAAACTACTTATGAACTACTTACGAACTAGGACGGCACAAATATCCATGCCCGAGGGGGGATTCGAACCCCCGACCGTAGTGGCCGTGCTGACCGTGACTGGAGCGCCTCAGTCACCTCGGCCACCGCGGCCGGCGTTCAGCATTACTAGGTTGCCTCCACATACGTTATCGATGGTAATCTGGTATCAGTCATATGGATATTCTACGGCAAATCTGATATATAAAGCAGAGTGTCCGTATCTTTGTGTATACATGTTGCATACAAATCTACAGTTTTGTTCCAATCTTTATGAAATTTTGCACACGTAAGATTCAATCTATGAGGACGGTCACCGTAAGTGTAATAATTACGTACAACACATAGTTGACGAGATGTCACGTCATAAACAATGAGATGCGCGAAAAAGTGCTGCATTAAGCGACAATGCTGTTCATTTCCTCCTAAACCACTGGACCGATTGCAACCAAATTTGGTACACATATTCCTTAGGTGAGATAACAATTGCTGTAGGAGTAAGCACCACATACGACACACGAATCAGAAAAAATAACGTCAAAGGATAGGAATCTCAAAAAACTGTCACATAACGCGACGAAACTTTATAAATACACTGTATGAGAATGGCAGTACTTAGTGACATGCAACAAACTTTAAACATAATTTAAAAGCTTTATTGAACTTAATGTCGCTGACAACCATAGCAAAATTATGAAAGGAAAAATGTTTCTCGCGTACTACTTTTCCGCTGTTCATAGACCCATTCTATTCGGTATGACGTTACGATTTATAATTTCTACACTACATACTGTAGCCGCAGGAAATTCTGCATACAATATACACACATGTAACGGAATGTACCTTCGACATTGTATCACAGTACGAGACGTAGTTCATGAGATATCAACACATAAACAGTAACGTTCATGGAAAACCGCCCTATCATGCACTAAGTTTTAATCTATTACTTCTTTACTACTAATTGTGTTCACAGCAGACTATACAGACATACAGCATTTATACAAATGAACATACACGTGAAAAATTGTACGCTTGTACAACATATAACTCAATAAATATGAGATCGTACGCATTTTATATGTTATTTGTATTTTGATTACTATTTGTCTTTGTTTGGATACTGCACTTAAAATTTTGTACATTATGCCTTATTTCTTCTCTTTTAAATATAACATGTTTTTAGAAAAAAGGAGATGGACAGAGAGAGAAGGGATAAGAGAAGTACTAACTACAGGCAGGAATAAATAAATAAATACCCTGGCAAAGCCGGGTTTTAGCTAGTTTTATATAAAAAAAGAAGAAAGAAGCTTAGGGTCCCGTCGACAACGTAGTCATTACAGATGAATTATCAATAGATAATTTTTGTTGATTTTTGGGCCCATTTGCACCATGCAGCATAATGTCTGGATTAAAGGGCCGGGTCTCTCTATGGCCGTCTAGAATAAAGAGAGTTGTTTAGTTGTCTATTTCGTACAGTCTTCTTTTACAGTTGCCTCCCGGTGGCGCAGACAAAGTCATTACATGATCGGTGTTCCTTCAGAGGAGAAGTCGCAGATAGCGGTCGTCTGTCAGTTGTTCTACATCTACATCCACATCCATAATCCGCGAGTGAGTGGCTATCTTTATATGTAAATGCAGCACTTTACTTTTTTATGTAGAGAGTCAATTTCTATTCGCTACAACAAAATCCTTTTCAGTAGCAGGAACCAGGCTCTGGAACAATCTACCTCAGTATATCAGAGAACTGAATAACACTGCCAGCTTCAAACGACAGTTAATGGATTATCTACTAAAGCAATAATTACGCCAGTCTTTATTACCCTACGGTCCAGATACGTCACATCCATTTCTCCTCCCAGATATTCTCCGACTGCCATTGCTCTCGCCAGGTACAGCTTCTGTCAGAATTCGCCATGCCTTAACCAGTCTCGATATATTCAAAAGTAAATATTGTATCTGCTAATATCAATGTTGTTACTTCTATTATTACACCAGCAGCAGCAGAAGGTGTCTCAGTGGTACTGTTAGTATTAATCCTATTTAGAGTTAAGTTAATACCTTTTATTTACATCCTTTTACATGTAATCAACCTGTATAAATAATGTTATTAACTGTTCATCTGTAAAAATCATTATTATGTTATAGGTAACTCACATGTAAAGAAATATTGTATGTGTAAAACCCTGGTCCGATGTAAGAGAGGGCCTGATGGCCCTAATCTGATCAGGCTAAATAAACAAATAAATAAATAAATAAAATACGCCGATACGCTACAGATCCTCCTACATTTCCCGAACCAACTTTTAAATATACTAAAGCATCATCCTCAGAGAGCCTCATTGAACTTTCGTGATATGTACGAAGTCATTTATACGAAGGTTGTCCACAAAGTAAATTCCGTATATTCCGCTGCAGAGTGAAACGTTTCATTCTTGAAACATCCCTTAGGCTGTGGCTAAGCCGTGTCTCCACCATATCCTTTCGTCCAGAAGTGCTAGTCTTGCATGTTTCGCTGGACAGCTTCTGTGAAGTTTGGAAAGTAGGAGGCGAGGTACTGGCGGAAGTAAAGTTGTGAGGCGGCATCGTGAGTCGTGTCGGGATAGCTCAGTCGGTAGAGCGCTTGCCCGCGAAAGGCCATGGTCCCTGGTTCGAGTCTCGGTTCAGGCACACAACTTTAATCTGCCAGGAAGTTTCAATCTATATTGTTTATTAATTTGAATTTTTTCCTAGAATTCTGGTGAAGGGGAATAGTACAAGGTGAGTCAAAAACATTTCACAAGTTTCGAACGATATACAAATTTGATGCGATAACTTAAAATCGTTAGATTTGTCATTTTGTTTCAAATAAAAGTGTCAAGTGTAATTTTAGTGTAATAGGAATATAATTTATGTTGAGGCGAAAGTGCCCCCGGTTATCAGCTTGTTCCCACACTCGTAGCAAGAAATCTGAGTAATAAAATCAAAATCCTGTACAATCGACTATAGCTGGCTGTACGATAGGAGGAAATTAATGCGTAAGAAATAAATGTAATGTGATCCGATTTTGTGAGCGATTAAATTTTGAGGAAGATATAAGTACTTTAGAATTTGATGTGGTGTCGTTGACCTGCCATAGGAGTGGCTACATTACAAAAGAGTCAAATTGTTCCATTCCGATGTCCTTGGCATTTAGAAGAGGTTAGGTTGGAAATTTTACTTCTAGTTTCCGCTCTTACCTCCTGCATTTCGCACCACAAAGGGGTCTAAGCGAACCTAGCGTAGCGTCTGTATTCGCTGGAGTTGCAACGAGGTCAGCGGAAGCCTGATAGCACAGCATCCGCGATAAACGGGACCTCTTCTACTGCTGCCCAGTGTAGCGGTGAACGCCGGTTATTCTGCTTCCATGGAATTATTGCTGTTCAGTAGATACAAAATCGATTAATTATGTAATGAATGTCTTGTAGGCCTCCAAGTAACAGTTTGGAACTTTACTCATTCGCTGCTTATCTCACAACTTAATAATAATAACAATAATAAAAGTTAAAAGCTGTACGTGTGTTGTGGATGTTGAACCTATCGTTAGATCAGACAACAAATTGTTCCTTGACACAGCAATTTGGTTTAATTATGGCCCTGATACTGATGTATATGCTATTAAGTGAGAAACAGTGCATGAAACTGATTATGTGCGCAACGGATATTTTTTAACAAAACAACTGTGACATGTAGCCTTTTGAAACAGACACTGACTATACTCAAAAATTTTGACTGCGAGAAAGATATTAAACCACAAATCACTTTATTAATGCTTGACTGTGAGAATTTTATGCAGATCAGTTTCTAATTATTGAAATTTAGTATCAATTTAGTATCATAGTCAATTAACTATCATTTACTATGGCACCAATAATGAAATCCGTTCAACAATATTATTCACATCAATACTGCACTTTAAATCCACTAATAATTAATTATCAAATGAAGGAAGTAGGTTAATTTTCTAACTACGTAAATGAAACATGGAAGAAGGTTTAAGCTACTTATTATTAATAATCAGCATTACATTACCTACATAATACAACTTCTGACTTGCTGGCAAAGCAGCCTCTGCTCTACATCGGAGCCATACACACAACCCAACCGCTCTCTAAGCGAGCTGAACCACTAGTACTACTCTCTCTCAGTGCGAGCTACAATGCTATGCAATACATGATCTTTGCCAAAGATGAAACTTCATAAAGGACACATATCGATACATACAGTAGAAGCGATATTATACATTTTCTTGCAAGCAAGTTACTCGATTCAAAACAGGAGGCACAATATTGGACATTTTCTTACAAAATAATTTTTTATGGACACGTTTCATCACCCCCCTCCTACCTATTAAAATTTTGTAGGGTGGGTGATGCCAATGGCATTGCCTAGCCAGCAAAATTACTGCATTTCAAGTCCAAAAATCCATTAATGACATCCAAAATATAACATGAAAAATATGAAAACCTGATAAACATTTTTATACAAGATATTCAAGATCAAAACAACAGATGGAGTTCATAGAAAATTTAAAAAATGTTACAGTCATAAATACATGCCATTTTAGAGGACAGTACCATCAAAAGTCATGCTTGGAGTGGTACACGATGTAACAGGCATAAGCAAGTGTCAAAATGTACAGCACATCAGCAATAAATGGAATACATGACAAATATACATAATGATAAACATAAGTATATATAGAATTTCAGAGAACATAGTTTGACAAATGATATAGTGGAGAAAATGAGATAGCTAGAAGTAATAGACAAGTGAAAAAAAATACAATAATAAACATGAACATATACAAAGTTTTACAAAAGGTAGTTTAACTAATGTCATCATTCTTTAAAGAAAATGAGGTAATTACAAGTAATACACACAGTAGTGTAAGTTCCATGCGTCTAAATTTTGTATAAGAGATCAGTATTTTTGGGAACATAAAATGAACATTTGTATCTTGTGCACAATGTAGTCTATGTAAATTTTTAGTGCACTTAGTATAAGATAAAGTGTCAATTTTGTATTCTGTGATGCATTTAAGATGCCATACTTTCATGGATGCTAGAACATACATGTAAAATTTTTGACTACATAGGTTTCTGATCATGTACAAAATAATGTCACTGCTTCGGCACAATAGGATTTCAATATTACGTTTGTCAATCGAATAGTTACAATGACAGTTCTGACTAAAGTGTATTGACTCATTATAGTTCTGAAAGCATATTTATCTATCAAGAGCACAATTTTATTTTGGTCACTCAATGTATCTACATCTACATCTACATCGATACTCTGCAAATCACATTTAAGTGCCTGGCAGAGGGTTCATTAACCACCTTCATAACTTTTCTCTACCGTTCCATTCTCTAATAGCGCGCGGGAAGAAAGAACACCTAAATCGTTCCGTTTTCGATCTGATTTCTCTTATTTTATTGGGATGGTCATGTCTCCCTAAGTAGGTGGGTGATAGCAAAATATTTTCACATTCAGAACTAAAAGTCGGTGATTGAAACTTCGCAAACAGATCACGCCGCAATGAATAACGTCTTTCTTTTAATGATTTCCACCCCAATTCGTGCAAAATTTCCGTGACGCTTTCCCCCCCGTAACGTGATAAAACAAAACGAGCTGCCCTTCTCTGAACCTTCTCAATATCTTCCGTCAGTCCCACCTGGTGAGGGTCCCACAAGGGGCAACAGTACTCCAAGAGAGGACGCACAAGTGTGATGTAGGCAGTCTCTTTGGTGGAGCTGGTGCATCGTCTAAGCGTTCTGACAATGAAACGTAACCTTTGGTTCGCCTTCCCCACAATATTTTCTATGTGTTCTCTCCAGTCAAAGTTGTTCGTAATTGTAACTCCTAGGTATTTGGTAGAATTTACGACCTTAAAGTTTGACTGATTTATCGCGTAATTGAAGTTCAGCGGATTTCTTTTAGTGGTCATGTGTATTACTTCACACTTTTCTTTATTTAGTGTCAATTGCCAATTTTCGCACCAAGTAGAAATTTTGTCTAAATCGCTTTGCAGTTGCTTTTGATCCTCTGTTGACTTCACTAACCGATAAACGACAGCATCATCCGCGAACCGTCTAAGGGAGCTATTCAGATTATCTCCTAAATCGTTTATAAACACGAGTAAAAGAACCATGAAATATACCTAAACACTTGTAATGAACCTGTGGACAACGTTTGCAATGGGAGGCACTGAATAGTATAAGCACACGAATAGCACATTAGCTCCTAACATTCATTTTAGGTCTTCACACGAATAGCCAATTATTCCCTAACATTCATTTTAGGTCTGCACACGATTAGCCAATTATCCCCTAACATTCATCTTAGGTCTGCACACGAACACAAAACACTGTGAGATTACACCACACTGTAGGCGAGCTGGCTAGTTGCACTGAAGTTGAAGTCATGGGGAAAAGGTTCTGATGTATTCCTCCATGCAATTCGACAACCAAGTGTGCTCCAACCAACGGGGCTACTAGCAGACTGCATCAGCATAGCCAAAATTAGAGCAAAATTATGGTGGTTGGCCAAGGCTGCAATGGACAGTACTATGTGACCAAACATCATCCAAAAAACATCTTCATTAAAAGGCCCAAAATCAGTGGTGTATAATAACACGTCCATTGTTCTGTGTGCATTATGGAATCTCGTGTGCGAAATCGCCAGTTCCCATGCGTGTCCAAAGTACATGAAATAAAGCATTTTACACACAAATTAGTAACATAGTCATGATATTTCAGTTTACACTGAAAGAAAAGTCGTTGATTATTAAACCATATTTTTACATTACAAGTAGTGTCTTGAAGACGGATACATTTGAATAGTAATGAGTAATTTAATTCTTGTACTAGAGTATCTACAAAATTAGTGTCATTTCATATAGGCATAAGGCTTTACATACTATGTACATATTACTTTACAAACACATAATCGTATGAAATACATTCAGGGTGCTTGTCATCAATTTGGCATTAGGTCATGTAAAGTAAATTTGTTGTCATAATTAGAGCAATTAACGTGAAGCCACTTCAAATAACTTGACATTCCAATTACCACTAGTCAATTAAATTGACATACATCACTATGGTGGGGATTGCATTACCACCAAATTATAACAATTAAATTACATATGTTGCCCCATGGCCAGGCTTTTGTCTGAACTGAGTTACATATTTCATTGCCTTGAGGTATAACACATCAGGGTAGTTTCGTGAGAATATCAAAAGAGGTTCAAGTCATCAGGTCATGTCTGTGTCTGTCTGAGTCAGCAGTAGGGTCAGACAAAACAATTAAGGCAAATTTTGGCACAGTAATAGATGTACATCACAGTAAATCATCCGATAACGTACACTACTTGTTAGGCATAGCTGCAGATTTTCATCAATAAGATCATCAATAAAATTTTGAAGATAGCAGTAAGCAAAAGCAAAGTATCTCTGTGCATTAACTAGACTTAACTAGGCGTAGTTTATGGCAAAACTGCAAGTTCGCAAGAGAGATGGCTGTGTGCAACGTATAAGCATAACCATACATTTTCATGAGCTTCATTATAAAATTAATTAGCATAGTGGTAGGGCTTAGGTATATAATTAGTGAGCATAGCGGTAAGCTTTGATTACAAGAGCAATAAGCATAGCTGCAAGCATAATTAGAGATATTCATTACACATAATTACAAATAATTACAGAGCATCAGAAGGATATGATTCTCACCAATCACACATGCCATTGAAGGCACAATGCATCAACATACAAAATGGTGCACATAAGCACAAAGAGAAAACACAAAAGCGCAGTGCGAGTAAGCACATAAGAAAAGAACAGAGAATAGCATCATTAGCAACAGAGCGATTCTCCTCATAATTGCTTCATAATCATTGTATACTCTCGTCCACATAATTACATTTATCAAACATCTTTGACTGTTACCAATACCTTCCTTACCATCATTTATCCATAAACAATAGTGCATTTTAAAGACCACCATGACATATTGTGTATTGCCTTACTCATCATCCTCCAGAATGTCCTTTTTCTTTTTTACTGCTTAATTGGCTTACAAAATGCTTATGTCAACTCAAAATCTTCTTCACTCGCTCCGAAGTTCGTAGGTTATGCAATTAGTAATACAGAAGAGAAATCTGATATTTTATAATACAACTTCTGACTTGCTGGCAAAGCAGCCTCTGCTCTACATCGGAGCCATACACACAACCCAACCGCTCTCTAAGCGAGCTGAACCACTAGTACTACTCTCTCTCAGTGCGAGCTACAATGCTATGCAATACATGATCTTTGCCAAAGATGAAACTTCATAAAGGACACATATCGATACATACAGTAGAAGCGATATTATACATTTTCTTGCAAGCAAGTTACTCGATACAAAACAGGAGGCACAATATTGGACATTTTCTTACAAAATAATTTTTTATGGACACGTTTCAAAGTTTGTAACTCTATGGTACTTATCTGTGTGGTTATTAGTCCCTAGATTACAAACTACTTAAACTTAATCAAACTAACCTAAGTACAACACAAACACCCATGCTCGATGGGGGACTCGAATCCCCGACGGCGAACGGCCGCGCACCGCAGCACGGCGCCTCAGTGCGCACGGTTATTCCGCCGCGGCCTCAAAACCTCAGCTCAGGTGTTACAAGTATGTCACTTGACCTTATACACCGACTATCAACGTTTGTTACCGAATTTCTACAAAGCTATCGGTGGAAATTCTGCCTGGCATACGTCATCTTGCTTTGTGTATTTGATTATTTTCTAATTATATTTCAGATGTTGTAATTTCAAAGCAATAGCGAACTAAATAAATTAAAAAACACAATTTTGTGTGTGTCCTACAAGTGTATTTTTGTTTACCTAACCGGTTTTCGGCTTATTAGGCCATCTTCAGAGTATTTACTGCTGTGTCAAAGAGGTTACAATGTTTAGATACAGTATGGGAAAAGATGACTCTCATACTGTATCTAAACATTGTAACCTCTTTGACACAGCAGTAAATACTCTGAAGATGGCCTAATAAGCCGAAAACCGGTTAGGTAAACAAAAATAAACTTGTAGGACACACAAAAAATTGTGTTTTTTAATTTATTTGATTATGTTCTACCAAGAAGCGACGGAAGAATCCGTCAAAACAATAGCGAACTGTAGAATTATCAAAAACACGTCTTTCTTGGTAATATTAATTATAATCTGGTATCTGAAAGTGCCAATTAGTCTTTTTGTCTTTAATGACAGATGATTAAGGGGCAGTAATACTCAACTCTCGGTTGTACCGAAGTGGATAGCGCGTTAATTATTTAAATAAATACAGCATGAACGGTGGTTCGCGACCCACAACAGAGAATATTTTTTGTTTGAACCCTGGGTCCTAAATGGTTTTCAGGCACTCTTATTTAAGGGGACACGCCCCTGAACGGGCTGCATTTTTAGCTATATATTCTCCCTCACGTTGCTACTGATCTATAAATGAGAGATGGCTCAAACTTTTTACAAACAGTTAGGGCCATTAGGCAAAGCAGTTTCCCAAAAATTATTGGAATATTTATAATAGTTTGATACTGACAAAAATATTTACAGTAGTATAAAAAACGGAATACTATTTCAATACGGTACCATTTTCTCTGGAAGTACTGACCTCACAGCTTGGAAAACAGAGTCACAGTACACGCAACACGTTTTATGCCTCCAATTTCTTTCCCTGATGCTGATCTGTGAAAAAGACAAGTAATTTATTTTACAACGACAATTTTTTTTAAAAAGTAGCTCAAATATCACCGATATCATCAAGATATAAGTTTTTCAAAGAAATAATAGGCAAGAGAGGTAGAGGAGGTCATTCTAAATATCTGTAAAAAATTTTGTGAGTTTAACTTCAGTCATTTAGGAGAAAAGTGTACCTGAAAGATGAGAATTCAAGTTTCGCAAACGAAGATTTACAGATTTATTAACTTACCACTATGGTGGTTTAGAACAATACAGGTGCATAATCCAGTTGTTGTACTGTTTCCTTATCCTCCATACTCTTTCTTTTCATTCTTTTCTTTATCCTTGACTCCTTGGTAGCAGCTTCAGCAGCTGTCTCTGCTTCGGTTACCCGTCGCTTATCAATAGCAGTTAGGGCCAAAGCCATATTCCTTCCCAACTGGATGTTCAATTTCTTCATAACATTGATCCTTGAAATTGCACCATCATTGAACGTTATTATTGCATCCATTACACCAATCTTCAGCACTGTCAGCCCAACGAATACATTTTTGGGTATTCTCTCCAATATACAACTGTTGAAGCTTTCATTTGCATTCTGCAAGAGACCATGTATACATCTAAGCAGATTTTTATTTACCATATCCCTATATATAGGCTTAATTGCCTCCATTACAGCAAGTGGCAAGGAATGCTTGTGGGTATATTGTATGCCTGTAGCATTGCGCCGGCCGCGGTGGCCGAGGTGACTGAGGCGCTCCAGTCACGGTCAGCACGGCCACTACGGTCGGGGGTTCGAATCCCCCCTCGGGCATGGATATTTGTGCCGTCCTAGTTCGTAAGTAGTTCTTAAGTAGTTTGTAAGTTTAGGGACTGATGACCCCGTAGTTAAGTCCCATAAGCCCTACAAACATTTGAACTTTTTTTTTTTTTTTTTTGTAGCATTGCTCAACCAGTACTTGCACCTTTAATATTCCCCTTTTGGACACAAACCATGCTGTGGGGTTTCATCTGTGAAACCATGTTGCCCAAACAGCGCCGGCCGCGGTGGCCGCGGGGACTGAGGCGCTTCAGTCACGGTCTGCACGACCACTACGGTCGGGGATTCGAATCCTCCCTCGGGCATGGATATTTGTGCCGTCCTTAGTCTTAGTTAGTTCATAAGTAGTTTGTAAGTTTAGGGACTGATGACCCCGTAGTTAAGTCCCGTAGACTATACAAACATTTGAACATTTGCCCAAACAGCCCGTCTCATGTTCTCTAAATCTCCTACATTTGTCCTTATTGCTAGTCCATAATATTGTGTCAAAGAATCAATTTCACTTTTTGTAAGACGACCTGCACCACCTATGTGTTTTCCGTCTGATAGTTTTTTTCCACTGTAGTCTTTACATAATTTTCTCAGCCGAGCTCTAGAATACACCTGTGTTAACGATCCGTAACTAACGACGGAAAAAACGGAGGAACAAAATAATGCATCACGGAATATGACACTTCAATCTGACAGATGGGCGTGGCCCGTGTACACCATTGCTTTCTACCTCAATTTTACACCGAACGGAAAATGATAATTCCCATACGCTACACATTTTTAAAACCAGCATGAAAAGCTCTTTACTACAGATGAAAAAAATTGCTAATTTTTGGTCATTTTCACGAGCATGTCCCCTTAAATAAAGCCATGTTCTGTGATATTCAGAGTTGCGCTCATGCAGGAGACCTCCCTCTAAATGTGCGTTTGTTTTATTTCGTGAACATTACATGCTACGCCGTGTACGAACGAATTTCAAACGTGCACAGGCACATAAATTGTGGAGGTACTGTGATAATGAATATTGTAAACAACGTGCTGACACTAGTATTTTCATATAAGCTATAGATTAAGTACTAGATTTCTGTGGTAACTGATTCTTAATTATACTGAAATGAGTACATTGCAACAAATTGCCTTGGTTCCCCCCCCCCCCCCTCCCTCTGTGATTTAGGTAAAATCAAGTGCAAACATTCTGTTTCAAATCGTGACAGCATTTCTTTTTATAGCTAAAATAACAACAGAATAAGTGTGCTGACAGTGAATTCTATACAACTCTAGTAACATAATACCCTTTACAAAAGTCACTGTTACATTATATCCCCATTTTACATGCACGTGCTTCAGGAGATCATGTATGCGATTCGTTGGAACGTATATTACTTCCTAACTCTCTTGTCATTTACGGCAAATTTTAATTCGTAATATGGTACTTTTAGTCGCCAGTTAATAACGGTCGTACTAAGAAAGACGTGTTTTTGATCATTCTTGAGTGCGCCATTGCTTTGAAATAACGACGACTGAGTTATAATAAGAAAATCGTGAAATACACAAAGAAAAGAAAAGTGAATTGTAGTTCTTACAAAGTGTCGTATGCTTCACAAGGCAAAAAAATGTAATAAGATAACAGATTATATTAAACATTTGCAGTCCTGACTCAAAAATCGATTATATCGACTATAGTAAAGACAGATGTTAGGTAGAAAGGGGAAGATTTGTTTAATGAAAATAATAGACTGCCAGTAATTAAAATTGAAACATTTAACACGATAGCAAATAACAATACTTTCATTTTATTGTGCATTTGTATATAAAGAAGAATACATGAAATTTCGTTAGGTGCAAGTCTCAGGGTGCTTTACAAAAGACATCGACACTGTTCTACAGATTTATTACAATATTGATGAAATTTTGCACATTTCAAGACAAGGGGAACATCACAGTTTTCATACGATATCTTACAGAGCATCCCGGAGGATACCTTACAACAGTTTTCTACATAGTTTGAGCGATCAGTATGAAAGTTGCCAGACCTATATTGTATGGCGGAGGGGAGGAGAATATGAACTGAGAAATGGACAAAGAAAGAAGGCGTAGACAGTCGGAGGGAGAGGTGGAGGAAAAAATGAGTGGAAAGAGAGGTGGAGATTGATAGTTAATGGGGGAGAAAGAGATGGACTGTGAGAGAAGCAGGTGAATAGATAGGATGGAGAGAAACAGGTGAACAGTGAGAGGGGGAAAGAGAAGACGGAGTAATGGAAGATTGTAACAAGTAATTATTGTAGGAATGTATTATTATTATTATTATTATTATTATTATTATTATTTCTCTGTTCCTAAGGAACAGACTTGGCAGTGATTCGCAGCAGTGATAAATATTTACACATATACATAGCAACTCGAAAAATTTTCCGACATCTGCTGCTCTTCTAAAGAGCCTGGAAATTTGCGTCTGGCTGGGGAGCATGCCCGGGTGACCGAGTGGTTAAAGTGAAAAGCGGGAGTCCAGTGTTCGAGTCCCGGTCCGACACAAATTTTCATGTGCTGCAGATCGATTGTCCATCTTTAGTAGAGCAGCAGATGTCAGAAAATTTTGCGATTTGCGATGTATATGTGTAAATTGTAGGAAATGTTGAAACACGCCCATATAGCGTGTTCCATTTATTTTATCCCCAGTAAATAAATGCTGATGGGCTTCATTTTTCGAGTGTAGCGAGACGCTCCATTCGCACTATGCGAAAACCCGATGTCCAAAATAAGGAACAATTTTGTTGTGTTTCATAATTTTAAATGTTTATTTCTTCTATATGAGGCCCTATATGTGATGGCGTATGTTTTGATATGTTGACACTGATCCCGCTTGCGCAGAATCAATGGGGCTTGTGTACAAAACTGTTTAAACAAGCGTTAGCCGCGCCTCGTTGCTCTTGTTGTCTGCTGGTTCAAACAGCTGCTTTCTTTGGAGGGAATTATTACGTTCTTCTTTAAGTCTGAGGGTATTTCCCCTATCTCTTACATCTTACGAACCAGGTGAAATATTATTGTCATGGCTGGCTCTCCCAGAAACTTCAGAAGTTCTGAGGGAATGTCGTCCACTCCAGGGGCCTTGTTTCGACTTAGGACTTTCAGTGCTCTGTCAAATTCATCTCTCAGTATAGTATCTCCTATTTCATCTTCATCTACATCATCTTCCCTTCCTACAATATTGTCTTGAAGTTCATTTCCTTTGTAGAGCCCCTCTCTATACTCTTTCCATCTTTCAGCTTTTCCTTCTTTGCTGAGTACTGGTTCTCCATCTGAGTTCTTTATATTCATACAGCTGCTTTCCTTGTCTCCAAACGTTTCTTTTATTTTCCTGGAGGCAGTGTCTATTTTTACCCCTGTTTACACATTCTTCTACTGAGTTGCATTTGCCTTCTAGCCACTCCTGTTTAGCTATTTTACACTTCCTGTCAATCTCATTTCTTAGTCGTCTGTACTTCATTTACTGATTTTTTATATTTTCTCCTTTCAACAATTAAATTTAGTATGTCCTGTGATATCCAAGGATTTTTTGTAGCCGGCCGAGGGGACTGAGGCGCTTCAGTCACGGTCAGTCACGGCCACTACGGTCGGGGGTTCGAATCCCCCCTCGGGCATGGATGTTTGTGCCGTCCTTAGTTGTAGGTAGCTCATAAGTAGTTTGTAAGTTTAGGGACTGATGACCCCGTAGTGAAGTCCCTTAATCTTAACAAACATTTGAACATTTTGATTTTTTGTAGGTCTTGCCTTTCTACCTATTTTGTCATCTGCTGCCTTCACTATTTCGTTTCTCAATACTACCCATTCTTCTTCTACTGTTTTATTTCCCCCCGTTTCTGTCAATTGTTGCCTAAAGCTCCCTCTGAAATTCTCAGGAAATTCAGGTTCCTTCAATTTATCCAAGTCCTGTCGCCTTATTTTCCTACCTTTTTGCAGTTTTTTTAGTTTCAGCCTACAGTTCATGATCAACAAGTTATGGTTAGAGTCTATATCTGCCCCTGGGTAGGTCTTACAATTTAAATCCTGGTTCTGAAATATATGTCTTACCATTATAAAATCTATCTGGTACATTGGAGTGTCTCCTGGTCTTTTCCACATATACAACCTTCTTTCGTAATTCTTAAACCAAGTGTTTGTTATGATTAAATTATGTTCAGTGCAAAATTCTACGAGGCGATCTCCTCTTCTATTCCTTTTGCCCAGTCCATATTCACCTACTATTTTTCCTTCCCTTCCTTTTCGTACTACCGAAGTCCAGTCTTCCATCACAATTAAGTTTACTTCTCCCTTAATTATCTGAATAATTTCCTTTACCTCCTCATACGTTTCTTCGATATCCTCATCATCGGCAGAGCTAGTTAGCATATAAACCTGAACTATTGTGGTCGGTGTTGGCTTCGTATCTATCTTGACTACGATAATACGATCACTGCGCTGCTCATAGTAGTTTACCCGCATTCCTATTTTTTTATTCAATATCAGACCTACTCCCGTAATACCTCCAACTAATTTTATATTTGTAATCCTGTACTCGCCTGACCAGAAATCCTGTTCATCTTTCCACCGAACTTCACTAATCCCCACTACATCTAACTTCAGCCTATCTATTTCCCTATTTTCTAACTTCCCTACCAGGAAAGGTATCTAACATCCCATGTTCCGACCCGTGGAGACACAATGCAATGGAATCCACTATTGTCGCTAACAGCACACGTTTCTGACATACCTACCTTACCTCCCAGCAAATGGATTCGCCCTCCCACGTCACCGGTGTGCGCACAATCGAGGGAAAAAGAGTCACTTGTGAGCGAGCGGTCTAACGTAACGGTGTCACTATGTTCGAAACAGGTACAACTGAGTTGGACCAAGATTGAATGTGCCAGAGGTCGTACAGGTCTTCAAGAGGCATGCAGGGAATCGGCATTGCCTTACAGAACAGTGGCACATTGGTTAAAAGCCTTCAACGAAGGTCGGCTCTTATTCAAAAGTTTTTATTCTCTTCAAACTGCAACTCTTCTACAATGCACGTTTCACTTCTTTACAAAATTACATTCAGACAAGAACCTTCAGGAACGAGATCCTAACAATTTACATTTGATATTTGTTTTTCAAAAGCGTTTCTCTTTCTACTGTCACACTACAGTCTAGATATAGTTGTTGTTGTTGGCGTTGGACTTTAGTCGGGTGTTCGAGTGTTTGTGTTCTCCTTAGGTTAGTGTACCTTAGTTTAAGTAGTTTGTAAGCTACGGACTAACGACCAAGCACTTGAGGCCGATAGATTTAGAAACATTTGAACATTTGTTGGACTTTTAAGGGGACTGAACTACGCGGTTATCAGTCCCCTAAATCAAAATAAGCCGAGGATAACAAACACACAGCCATGTTCGAGAGAGGACTCGAACCTCCGACGGGGAGCAATTACGCGGTCCGCAGCAAGCTGCCTTAGAGCGCTCGGCCATTCCACCACGACTTTAGATATATTTAGCTACTTTGCTACCAACCAACAAGATACATCTGTTGTTTTTAGTGTTTCAAGGACCTCGTCATCGCTCCGTTAAATTCGACAACATTTAAGTACTATTCTTTTATAGACAGTCATCTTATAACCTGTTTTCAAGCCCCCTTTAAGTGGGGGTTGGAACACTTGCGCGGAGTGACACTTGCGCGGAGTGACACTTGCGCGGAACCCGGGGCCCTTGGGGCGGCTAATGCCTTTACCTGGGTACAGGCAGACCAACAAGTCTAGCACTGCTGTTGTCGAGTGTCCACACTGTCAACACTACACGAAACTCAGTGAAATAGCACAACCCTTTGCGAGCTGCAGAGCACTATAGTAACTTGTTCTAACTACATATTAATCCGTTGAGTGTTCCTCCAGTAAACAAAACGGTATTTTAATAGTGATAATGTTTTGAGAGTTAGTCTCTGCTACTACAAGACGATGACTTTCCACAGTCATACCTCCTAAAAGCATTTTATTCAGAACACTAAGCATATTAAGACACCTGCGCAAGCAATAAATATATTAGGCATCCTGCACAGATACGTTGATGTAATTGACCGCCATGTAGTTAACCCCACTATCACGCAACTTCCATCTCTTTAAAAATAGCTACTATGCTTTTTAACAGGAGACGCAACCTTAAACCTTCAATTAAAAAACGTTAATAATAAGTCAATGAGTATTTTACATACTTGAAGCGTTTATTCGTAGACCCCAAAACGATTTGGCTGTATTCGAATTAGAAATACATCTAAGAAATGTATGAAATACGAAATATCTAAGAAATGTATGAAATACGAAATGTGTAAGGGAATGTCACACACCGGAAAATGCTAAAGATAAATTCTATTTTTCATACCGTCATATAGAACCATTTTTACTCCGAACTTGGCATAAACCAACAGGGAGAAACAAGTCGCAAGACTTCCAGGAAAAATGAAGCGAAATTGACAGCCAATAGTTGGTTATAAATTACATTGCCTGTTAACTGTATAAATATAAATTACGGAATACGCGGAACTCCTGTTCAGCACAGTCAAAAAGGTCGAAGGTAATAGGCAGTGGTTTACAATCAGATATCCGTATCACTCTCCTCCTCAAGAAGTTTGTGTGAAGATTTATATTCAGAACATTCAAGAAAAAGGTGTTGAAACTACAAGAAGCAGCTCATTTACTCAGGAAGGGAATACGTTATGGTGCCCGTAAATTTGAATGGCTGTATCTCTTGTAGTAACATTAATTTTTTAATAAAATGTTAAAATCCAATATACCAGAGTTTTGTTTTTCTAAACTCAGTCCCAACTTTTTTTGTCGAAATTTTTGCAGGAAGTAGTCTTGACGTGATTTCATACTTCTATGCATTAATATTATCAAACATGTAATTTGTGTCACAAATTGCGCGGTCGGTCCGGTCGGATGTTCGAGTCCTTCCTCGGACATGGGTATGTTTGTTTGTACTTTGCCTACGTTATTTTAAGTAAGATTAAGTAGTTAAGTAGTTAAGTAGTTAAGTCTAGCGACCGATGACCTAAGTAGTTTGGCCGCATAAGACTACACATATACACGTAATTTATTTATTTCATCACCACATTCAAGTACTAATAATTAAAGAAACTTAAATGTAGAAATTTGAAATAAACACTGAAAACAAATGATTGGTATTTCTCATAAAATGAATGCACAGAACCGTTGAATTATGTCTTGTGAATGTACCTGCAAAATCTGCCATATGAAAATTGTAGTGTGAGTCCCAAATTTGTTTTTATGTAATACCATTAAAAACATTTTAAAAATTCAGAACTCGAAAATTAGTGAAGTTATGGACTTTAAGCGTTTTGTGTTGCTAAATCTTTACATAGTAGACACGATTTTAAAATTTGGTTGCTATCGCCAAAATAGACGAAACGTTAAATTTGTTGGTGTAATCTTCGCCGTGTAGACTGTATGTTGTAGAAGTCTACGTCGAACCTAATTAGAATCATACCTCTGAGGAGAGAACGTTGTTTGCACTTCTCCTGCGTTTCCAGTCGCCGTGCTGTGCTACGTAACGACATCGTACCGTTCCACTTTACCGAGAGCTATATATGTATTCGTGTGATGTTTGTTCTTTCGAAATAAGACATCACACCAATATATGTATCATTTAGACGCAAAGATTCTGGGTTCTGTTTTCATCGCTAACGCGACTAACAACGTTAGACCTCGTGTGTAAACATTTAATGGTTATGAGTGCCACTGGAAAAATGCATAAGTAACACCTGTTGTTTGAGACTTGAAGATGACCTGAAATTAGCCGAAATCGATATCTCATAATAAACATAAGGTGTAGCTGTCTATATTTCATAATGCTATTCCTAACATATTTAAAAGCTGCTCAAAACCACCTACAAAAAACCTTTATAATGAGATTGTATATAATTCCACGATCAAATTGTGTTTTAGTTATTTGTAGTAATACACCCAAAGATCTGCCCTTGCTTTTAGTGCCTTGATCAGCTGTTTATTTTTAGAGGTATTACTAGGGACAGGAAAAATTCGCATTTGCGATAAATGCGAATATAGATGCGAATTCTGACTCAAATGCAGTAAATCCGAAATTGCAGTTAGCAACGGTTGCGCTCAATTCAGATTTCATCACATTCCTCTTCACATGGTGCTGTATTGTAAATCGAGTGATATTTGTATGACGTGTTATCTCCCTGTTGAATGAGGCTGTGATATCTCCGGGCCGTTACTACAGCTCCACCTCGCTCGGTGGGCCTTTCCCTGAATACGGCACAGGTAGCGGCTGGAGGGCGTGGAGTAGGGGTGGTGTATCCCTACTTCTGGAACACCCTGTTCACTACCTGCAGCGTCCGGGTCTCCGCGCAAGTGTCTACAAATTCCCTTTCCGCGCAAGTGTCACTCCTCGCAAGTGTCACAAACTCCTTTAAGTGATCTAAGTCCATTTCTGGATCTTGTAGATTCATGTGACGTTAGATTAGTGGTTATTTCATAGATCATGAATAAGACGTGTCAGTTTAATAAAGATATAACATGATATTTGAAGACATGCGTTCTTTTATTTATTTTTATAAAATTGCTAATTTCTATCTAATAATTCATTTTCTGGGTAGAACGACTTGCCATTCAAAATGTTTTTCAATTTTTTTAACGGTAGTTGGATATTTTTCGGACTTTTGATGCTATTTGGCATGTGACTAAAGACTTTTGTGGCAGCATAATTCACCCCGTTCTGGGCCAAATTTAGATTTAACCTTTCAGAACACAGAATGGAAGTGGTCGAGGGTATGTTATTTGGTAGGAAGGATAAATAATAACAAAATATAAAAACAGAAACTTTGTCTCTTTATTTATGATTACTCTCTAGCGTTAGATAAAAACAATCAATTTTTAAGCAAAAAGCATCATACATATCTCCTAGAACAAAATACAAAGTGGTTTTAAAACTTGGCCGTTCTTCGAAAAGTAAATACAAATAAATATTTTCTATTACATCAGTCTTTATTCTGAGCACAGACATGAAGTTCAAACAGAAAGCGTTCACACTCAAACATTAACAACAACAAATTTTCTCTTGATCCTTATCACACAGGCTTATGCCACAATAACTTAAATTATAACAATATTTAAACATCTGTGAGATTTCCGTAATTAAAATTTTGATTACATTGACAATAATCGTATTGTGAACAAAACTGAGTGGCCAAAAGTCACGAGATGATTGTCCCATTTCATATGCCGTGCAGACGCCCAATGATGCGGCTAAAGGGATCATTTCAAAATGTTCGTAAACATTTTGGACCAGTCACCAGTCCCATGATTTACAAACTACTTAACTTAAACTAAGGACAACACACACACACACACCCATGCCCGAGGGAGGACTTGAACCAACGGCAATGTAAAGGACCCATAGCCGAAGTGCAGAGACGATATATTAATAGTAGATTACAGCAAGGTGTGTAGCCAACTGGGCAGCATGCTACCAGATTTAAAACTCATCAAGACCCATGTATCACATCTACCCGATACTAGTGCAGAAATTTGGGTTTCCGAGTATAAGAATATCTTGGATGGACATGCAACATAATGATACTTCAAAACGAATGTACCACCTCAAGAAAAAATCTGCCTCTACAGACTCGAGAGAGTACTCTCTCTGGCGGTACATAGATTACAATTGGAACAACACAGAGGAAATTAATACGGCGCAGTTGGGCATCCACGTCCACAATGAATAGATCTCTCCAAAAAATAGTGGCTCAGTTGTTAAAACACTAGACGTAGGTTCAATCAAACCCACCGTCGGCGATTTAGATTTAGTCTTCCGTTCTTGTCCCCTACATAACTTTTCCAATTAACATATAACAATGAATCTTCTTTTGTTAGAATTTCATAAAAAATCTACAGTTTTATTAATCCGATCTTGGTGAAATTTTTGTATACTTGACCATCAAAACGAGAGGAATGAGCACTTAAAATTTCATATCGTGCGTGGCGGAGGTATTTTACAACAGACTTCCGGCACCACCTGTTCTGATATTGATTTTTTTTACCTTCAGAAGAAGAGGTTCATCACTCCACACGGGATTTAATTCGGTGCATGGTTTTTAAATTCCGCATGCACAGATTTCTTTCGATACTATTTCACTGATCGCCATGAAAATAGAAAGCTGTATTAAATTTTTCTGTCGACAGGATGGAGGTGGATGGAGAATGAGATGGATAGAGGGAAGGAGGATGTAGAGAGCAGCGATGAGATGTAACGTGAGAGGGATAAGGCAGAAATGAACAGAGATAGGGGAGAGAAGGAGACGGATGGGCAGAGAAAGGAAAATGGGACGAACAAACACAAAAGTAGAATAAATGAATACCCGAAAAACGCCGTGCTTAATACAAAATAATACGACTCGAATGGCATCGCAGTGGACAGGCTAATCTTCCGCGTCAGACACGGTCCGCACGGCCACTCCGGTCGGGGGTTCGAATCCCCTCTCAGGCATGTGCCTCTCAGGCATGTGCCGTCCTTAGTCTTAGCTAGTTCATAAGTAGTTTAAGTTTAGGGACTGATGACTCCATGGTTAAGTCTCACATTTGAACATTTGAAACCCTAATCTTCCTTCTATTGGCTTCTACATATCAACTGTGTGTTAAATCGCCGCCGATTTGAATTTAGAGAGAAGGAGTGAGGAAAGCAGTTATTGTAGGATTGTTCAGAGCCATTTGCAACTGATAGGGTGCATCAGCCGGCGACTGACATGAAATTCAGCTCCTCCCCACGACTTTTGGCCCTCAGTATATTTATTATTTTATAAACATATTCTTACGTTGATTTTTTTTTAACAAAACAAATCTTCAGATCTGTTGTCTCACAAAGGTAAAAGTGAATTATCACGCTATGTGCTATTTCTACACTTACTTTCAGTCGTGAAGTTTCGAGTACCATTATTTTGTACTTGCAGACGTATACAGTTATACAGTTTAACTGCATCCATACTTGGTATAGATGGCGGAGCTCACTACACAATCACGGGTGCTAGCATCTAGATGTTGAGCAGGCGAAGAGCGTCAGGTACGAGCAAAAACCCTTAGGGCGTATAAAAGGCTGGGAAAGCAGTCGAGTACCGCCTGTTGAGCGCTTGCACAGGCGGACCGCTGTCCGGGCGA
This sequence comes from Locusta migratoria, assembly GCA_026315105.1. Lineage (NCBI taxonomy): Eukaryota > Metazoa > Arthropoda > Insecta > Orthoptera > Acrididae > Locusta > Locusta migratoria. The sequence continues at coordinate 314,955,652 of CM048745.1, forward strand.
TGACGGCAGCCAGGCCAGGCACAGCGGACTCACTCACTCGTCGTACGAGCGGAAGAGGCGCTTCTTGTTGAGCGTGAAGTCGCTGCTCAGCAGCAGGGTGGGGCCGCTCCTCAGGTTCCTGCCGACACAACAACACACCACAGCCTGTTAGAGTCGCTCTCCCCACCACTGACTCACAATCCCTTGAGACAAGGGTATTAAACACAAGGAGAGGCATTGAATTAAAATGTGTGCGGTGGCCGGGATTCGAACCCGGGACCTCCTACTTACCTTTGGTATAATGAGACAATGTTGTCTCAAGGGATTGTATTATTTGTTGATATTTATATCACCTCGGCCTGAGGAACAAGGCGGGATAGTTCCTATTCGCGTTCTTTGCTGGGGTGCTATTCCAATATAGGAGAGCCCTGGCAATTTGATACGCATTTCACAGGGAACATGAGGCAGAATTAAAATATATGGTGTGGAGGGAGACGTGCTTTAAGATATCCGTGGCTACAACGCGGTGTTAGCTGAGTGGCTCAGCGCCCTCTGTAATAAAAAAGCTGAGCCAACAACACACCGAACCTGAACGAACACCCTACCTAGTAAAAAGGAGGTCCCGGGTTCGACTCCCAGCTACCGCATAAGATTTTTATTCAATGCCTCTCCTTATATTTAATTTCTGGTAAATAATAAGAAAACGTTCCCGACAGCCAGTCACAAGGTCCGGAACTGGAAGATGAAGATATTGCTTCGGAGCCTATTTACATTAATTGTTTACTTCAGTTGATAAGCTAGCTAACTGTCATTCTGCGCTCTCTAATATAATTAAATCAGCTTATTTTATAATCCGGGTCAGGAGTGCAACTGTCTAGACTTAATTTATTTGCGAGATGTATGATTAATATGCTCATAAGCCAACAGTCACTTTTAAGTTCGTTAGGCACACGACTGCCGCGGTGGAGTAGCCGAGCGGTCTAAAGCGCCTCTCTGCGGAGCGAGCGGTTGCCCGCCGTGGAGGTTCCAGTGCTCCCTGGGGCATGGGTGTGTGTGTTGTCCTTAGGTTAGTTTACCTAGGTTTAAGTAGTTTGTAAGCTACGGACTGATGACCACGCAGTTTGGTCCGATAGATTTACAGACATTTGTTGGCACACGACTAGTTTCGGAGTACTAAATCGCCATTTTCAAGTTGTCTTTTCTGTGTGTGTGGGTGAGGGTGTGGGTGTGTTTTTAGGATGCAAAAATACTGAGGTCGTAGGCGCCCAAGTCATAACGTAATTAAACAGATGACGACGCAAAGGCTTAGGGAAATGAAAGGAGTAGGCTCTTTGCGATCAGTCAGCTTTGTAACAGGAATAGATAAAAACAAGGCACTCCCTATATAGAGTTTTATTTACTGTAGAAACGTGGCTGGAATTCCCGGTTGGGGGTGTTAAATTTCCTCTACAGCGGATAGAAAGTAAAACGCGATCTGCAGACCGCGTCTCATCTGCTATCAGGCAACTCGAACAGAAAACAAGCACTGTGCCATAGACAGTTGAAAAATGTGCATTCAACCAGAAAGTGGCATACAGTCAATTGCTGAGAACAGTGACTACAGATATGAACAGGGTCGCCACTTAGTAAATGGCGGTGGCTGAAACGACAGTCCTCTACGTAACGGGGCGAGAATGACCTCGCGACGAAGGGGCCGAGAGGTCAGCCAAACAATTGGTAGAGGTTTGATGTCCCGGAGTTTGTTCCCTTCAAGGGTAGAACAATGGGAGCGCCAGAGCGATATCACTCGCCCAGAGACGATGACGCGGTCTGAGGGGACTGAACGGGTAGCAAACCGAGGGAGGACGGCTGCATCCTATGCAGCAGAATCCGCCATCTCGTTCCCCGACACACCGACGTGACTAGGAACCCACAGGAACTCCACATTGGTTCCACTGGCAATGAGGGAGTGAAGGCACGCCTGGATTCGTTGTACCAAGGGGTGCGCCGCATACAGCACGCAAAGGCTTTGCAGAGCACTGCCATCTGGGACTGAGTGAATTATGATAAGTTGGCATAATTTCTCTTTAATAGCAAGAAATCGATAAACTCCACCTAAGGTGCAATAAGACTGACCAGGAAACTAAAACAGCCATGCTACTTAGCAGTTCCGCTGAGCTACATAAGAGTACAACAGCTGTTTCAAATGCAGTAATTTTGGTTAATTTTCATAAATGGAAAGTCTAAGATTAGTTTCCCTTTTAAAATTTTACATTCAATCGGTCGATTTGTGTAATATTTGTTGTAAACAGTTGAAAATGACGACGTAGGACGCCGAAATTAGTCGTGTGGGTGAAAACACAAAAGTGACTGTTGGCTTATGAGCATACTAATCATATGTCTCGCAAATAAAATGAATTAGACTATTTCAGTAGCATTCTGTCATCGGATATTACTTACATGCTGTATACAGGGTGACTCACCAAAAACTTGCGCCACAAATATTGCGGAAATGTAAAGTGCTGTTGATGTGCGGTTTTCACAGGATGGATTGGTAGTTAGTGGCTCGTATTTTTAGGCAACAAACAGATTTTAATTATTAATAGAAATTGTACTTTGTGCGAATATACCCTTAATGGAACAATGCTTACTGACAGTAACAAACTAAGAGTAAGTTAAATTAGATGTCAGTGCTGTTTCTTACAGGACTCTTGTGCCATTCGTTTGTGATTTTTAGTACTGTGAATCGTTTCCATTTAGAGATGTTTTTGTGCCATGCAACCTGTGTAGTTGCTGGAGACTGTATTTTTTTTATTTTTATTTATATTATTTTGTTATTATTATATTACATCGTGCTTATGTGCTTTTCAGTGCATCGCGACTTTCAAGTCAGTTAGTGTGTGGCAGTGCTAGCAGTAGGTTGTCAGTGGGCGATGAAATTCACCCGTGCAGAAAATGTCATATGTTGAAAGTCTGTATAGACTCTTGCATCGATGCACTCGATTGGTCACTGCATCAAGGTGGTTATCAGATTGACCAGAAAGAGAACTTATTACTAAATAAGGAGATTTTATTTTATTTTTGAGTCATTAATGCTATATTACTCACATTTGTCATAGAGCATAGAAACATGCCATGAGGGAGAGAAAATTTGAAAAAAAAAAAAAAATCCTCATAGTGACTGTGGCTGTTACTTTAGGGTGAATTTGTTTCTCTGTAAAATATGTTTATTGGCTAAAAACGAGAGCCATTTATTTCCATTCCATCAGTTCAATAGCTGAGTCACTATATATATGTATCTATGCATTGATGGAGTCAGGTTAATTTTTTCAGTAGAGAAAGTTAAAACAGTCCAACTTTGTGCGGGAATTCGGTATGGCGTGCATAGAAGACCATGAAGTATATGGGGAATATAAAATCCTTAACAGACAATAGTTTTGTAAGTACGGATGCTTATAGTAGCCCCCCCTCGGGCATGGATATTTGTGCCGTCCTCAGTATAAGGTAGTAGATAAGTAGTTAAGTCCCATAAGCTTAACAAACATTTGAACATTTGATTATAGTAGCGGCGTGGCTCATTGTTCCTGCAGAGGACGTCTAACGTACCCGTGCCACGCGACATTGCTGTTTTTCGAAAGGAGGTCAGAAAGGATAGCAGGAGGTATCCCATAAATTTTATTACCGTACCGTATACCGGGTATGACGTCGTAAAGCAAGAGAACAGTTCAGAGAGCTTACACCTTACTTCCTCTCAAGAATACATTAAACCAGTAAAACGACACATTAAATAGCCGTGTAGCACCAGTAAACATTTTCTAACAATCGTTTCCCGTCACGTGGTCGTATATTGCAAAGCATTTGAAACGACTTCTAGTGTTTAATTTTTATACAATGTGTGCGCTTAAAATTTTCAGTCAGTATCTCTGGAACAACAATAGATATTGAAATACGACTTTCAGAGTACAGCAGGGGCTTATGAAAGTAAATACTATGAGACGTATTAAAACGTAAACAAACATTATTTTCAACACAACGCTTTTTTTAAAAGGGATACGTCATATTATTACTATTGCAATCAAAAGCATGAAAAATCACAATAAAATGACGTTTATTATCTCGCATTATGACAATTATACACCAAAATGTTGAGAAGCGAAGTTGAGGCTTGAAATACAAGAAACGCGCAGCTAGTGCACATCCCTAAACGCAAGCGTGAATCTCTTGCTGCCCTTCATCGTGCGCTAACTGTGCACTGCATGCATTTCAAGCATTTCTGGATGTAACTGCCTTATTGCAATGTAACCAACATCATTCGTTTCGTGATTTTTCATGCTATTCATCGCAAAAGAAATAATATGGGGCCGCTCGGAATAGCCGCGTGGTCTAAGGAGTCATGCTACGGACTGGACGGCGGCTTCCTCCGGAGGTTCATCTACATCTACATCTTGCCTAAGGGATGTGTGTGTGTGTGTGTGTGTGTGTGTGTGTGTGTGTGTGTCTGTATGTGTATGTGTGTGTGTGTGTGTGTGTAATGAATAATAATATCGTCAGCTGTATTCTCATTTTATTACTTATTGGCACCAGTTTCGATGGACCAATCCATCACCTTTGGGTCTTTACAATTGTGTAATCTGCATTTTGCTGTGTCAAAAACAACAAAATAACTTCCAATTACATATTTTTGACGACGTTACAGTGTTCGATGAATGAAATAAATCGCACTGTGCGGTCAGTAACGGCTTCGCTGTACTAGGTTTAGGTGGAATACCAAAGTGCGGCGTATGGAGATTTGTGTGCGGCGGGAGACGTGCAGGGAAGAGTCCACTGCAGTCGGGCTGGTCACTGTGTTCTCGGTGGCGGAGTGGTCAACGCGTCTGCCTAGTAAGCAGGAGATCCCGGGTTCGAATCCCGGCCGGGCACAAATTTTCATTCGCCGCACATTGGTATTACATGTAAACCTAGTACAGTGAAGCCATAAGTGATCGCAAATTGCGTTTATTTGATTCTCATTATTGCCTTGCGTACTGTGTCTGCAGACGCTCGGGCGGAATACACTGTAGTTAACGTCCCCGGCCGCGACCGTGTGTCGCTAGTGCCCCACACGCCGCTGCGCACAGTGCGCGGGGCAGGGGCGCGGTAGAGGCTATTGCGGGGCGGTTTTTGGTCATGCCTTGTGTAACATTATAACAAGGAGGACCAACACGAACTCAACAGGAGTTTAAAGGCGCAAAACTGCTGAGGTCATAAGCGCCTAAGTCAGACACACTCCTTGCTATAATGTTACATGAATGTGCGACAGCAGTTATTTTGTTGTTTTTAACACAGCAAAATACAGATTACCCTATTATAATGGCCTGAAACGATGGCTTCGTCAATTGAAACTGGTTTCCAATAAGTAATAAAATGAAAATACAACTAACAGTGCTATTTTTCATTACATCTACATACATACTCCGCAATTCACCGTAAGGTATGTATACAGTTGAAGCCCCATCATCCATCCACAAGATGGACAAAATCAACCTTGGTGTGTGTGTTGTACTTAGTGTAAGTTAAAATAGTTTGTAAGTCTAGGGACTGATGAACATAGCAGTTTGATCCAATAGCCTTACAACAATTGAACATTTGAATAAATCGGGATATGCATTAAAAAATAAAAAAAGAAGCATACGTTTGTGTCGGAAACAAATATTTGTTTACCTTTGAGATGTGTCATACTATTTGGTTACATAATAATCTTGTGTAGTTCGCGAACGAACTAGTTCGGAAGAGCGCTCCGACAGGCTAACTACGCGAAGTAGATAGCAGATTCCTCGCCTCATAGCTCGTTCGCTCCTTTTCCGAAGACAGACGGGGAACAGCGAGAGGACGCGAGAGCGCGGAGAATCGCGTGATTCCCTTCTGCCAGTTACCTTCATTTCGAGCTGAGATGCAGCTCAGCTGTAGTTTCATAGTTCACTGCCACAAGAAATCTATTTTAAAAGTGAAGTACTACGAGTACTTGGTATACAAAGTAGATGAATACCATTGTAGCACCCATTCGTGTAAATAACTGGTTTATTCAAATACAAATGTTCAAATGTTTGTATAGCTTATGGGACTTAACTACGGGGTCATCAGTCCCTAAACTTACAAACTACTTACGAACTAGCTAATACTAAGGACGGCACAAATATCTATTCCCGAGGGGGGATTCGAACCCCCGACCGTAGTGGCCATACAGACCGTGACTGGAGCGCGTCAGTCCCCTCGCCCACAGCGGCCGGCCTGGTTTATTTGCCTAAGTATTTGATGTCAAATTGCCCAAAACTACGGGTAATAGCATACGCTTTGGCAACACTGATTCATTTTATAAAAAAGCTGTCATGAAAAAGAGCTCTTTTTGTAGCGGTGGCAAAATCCAAAAAGAGCGGACGAACTAGGAGCAGCGGACGAACTAGGAGCAGCGGACGAACTAGGAGCAGCGGATGATTATGCCAAACGTATCTCGCTTCATAGTTCGTTGGATTCTTTTCCGAAGACCGATGGGCAATAGCGAGAGGGCGCGTAGCAGAATTAAAAATCACGTGTTTGCCTTCTGCTGATGAGTCATTTCGAGGCGAGCGTCTGTCTTCTAGATTACATGGTTTCTGTTTTGATGTGTTCTGCACTCTGCAATATCTGACTTATAAATTCCATAATGCCAAGATATAGAGATAACTCTAAGCTTAAACGCGAGAAATTATCCACAAACTGTTTCTTTTGGTTTGCGTGATATCGCAAGTGCATGAAGCAGCTAGGTGGGGGAACTTCCCCCTCCACCTGCACACGCAGACCATGCCGCTCAGCCGTTACTGGGAACTAAAAGGAAGAAAGCTTGGAGTTTAACGTTCCGTCGACAGCGTGGTCATTAGAGACGAAGCTTACATTCGGAAGGTTTGGGTAAGGCTGTGGAAGGAAATAGGCCGTGCCCTTTCAAAGGAACCATCCCGGAATTTGCCTGGAGTGATTTAGGGAAATCACTGAAAACCTAAATCTGGATGGCCAGAAGTGGACTTGAACCACCATCCTTCCGAATGTGAGTCCAGTGTGTTACCACTGCGCCACCTCGCTCGGTGGGCGAACTAAAAGAGCGAACTAGTTCGCGGCAGTGTAATGCTCAAGTCTATTCCATAAGCCCCGATGGCAGGGGTGGAACACCTTGTACAATTCACAAGGATGTGCAAGATGTTATAAAAAACAGAAAGTACTCACTTGAGGAACTGCGGCAGGGCGGCCCTCCAGGAGGACTCCTGTCGCAGGGTGAGGAACAGCTCGAAGGTGGTGAGCGTGTCCGGGGCGCACTTGACGGTGGCCAGCCGCAGCCGCTCCGCTGCCGGCTTGCCCGTCTCCAGCTCCACGTGCAGCGTGCAGCCCCTGCCAACACGACACACACAGCACTTACAGCGGCTGCTTCTTCCCTGACCGATAGGAAGCATCAGCGAGCGAGAGGTCTAGGCTGCGGTGCGCGCGGCCGTTCGCAGTCGGGGGTTCGAGCAACGCCACCTAGATACAAGGCCTGTGCGCTGCCTGCCAAAAGTAGTCATAACACAAGCAAACTATTTGCCTTACATAGCGTTGCACTGAGTTTGGGAATACGTACACGTTGCACACTACATTTCAGAATGTTCTCATATTACTTATGTGATCCACAGACAAATTTGTTTTGGTATATTTACGGAAATTAGTAAGGTATCTTACCGATACTGGGTTTCGAACGATTCGTATTGGGCATTTTGTCTCATACTAGGAAGAAATCTGCACAGAGAATCACTAAGACGAAAAACGTTGTGAAACACAGTCTGCAACGTGAACGAATTCCCGAACTCAACACAACGCTACATAAGACAAATAGTTTGCTTGTGTTATGACTACTTTTGGCGGGCAGCGCACAGGCGTTGATTCGAGTCACTCCTCGGGCATGGGTGTTTGTGTTATCCTTAGGTTAGTTTACCTTAGTTTAAGTAATCTGTAAGTTACAGACTAATAACCCCGCAGTTGAGTCCGATAGATTTTACAAATATTTGAACATTTTCCCTTGGCGAGTAAGATGGTAAGTAAGGCAGCTGGAAGCAGCTCGCACAAATAAAGCAGCAATGCGTGTTTAATTAATGTAAACAGAACCTCTCACGGCCCTTCCTCGCAGATCGGCCAATTCCTCGTGTCCGACCTTACAACCTTGTTTTCATTCGCAGTAGAACTTCTGTGTGGTTAGGAAGAAAGGAGACGACTTGATGGGGAGCTCAGTTGATGGAGCGCTTGCCCGGGAAAGGCGAACTTCTGCGTGCGAATGCCGGTGCGGCCCACAATAGTTATTGTACACGTTAATGTACACATACAAATATCAGTATATATAGCACTTTCACTAAGACGTGAACAAACTACTTCACCAAAGAAAAACCAAATAGCGGCAAAGACATTCATTTACAGATGCTATAAACCAATGTTACCAACATATACAATATATCACAAATATAATCTTTGGGAACGAAAATTTTACAGATGTTTTACGAAATTAAAAGGGTCTTTTTTGTAATGTTATAGTCTAGGTATTTCGGTTTTCTGTCCATGCAACTGATTTAATAAAATATTTTTATTGCCAAATGCATTTCGCCTGTATTTGGAAGGCATCATCAGTGGCCTGTAACATATACATGATTATGTTTTACAATATTTGATATTTACATTTCTCAGTATTTTTAGGTTATGAACAGTTCTGATGCGTTATTTTGGTATAGTATTGATATCTGGATGTTGTACTTACAATATTTCATGGATATAGCTTTACATCTGGTGCTCATTGGTTGCTTCCAGCTGTTCTGCTTCAGTTCTGTTCATTTTGCTGTGCTTGTTGTTCCAGCAGTTCACAGCTAGCACTACTAGGCACATGCCATTTTTGTTTGTGTTGTGTTTTTGTTTTTGTTTTTGTTGGTGTTGCCAACTGTTGTGTATGTGTTTGTCCTATCTTTGCTTTGTGTCAGTGTACGTGTGTGTGTGTGTTTGTGTGTGTGTGTGTGTGTGTTTTATGTGATTGCATAGAGGACAGCACCAGATACTGATATATTTATTTATTTATTTGTGTCTCCTGATTGTGAAGAGATATAGAACAGAGTTAGAGAGATGGAGAGGGACAGGGAGATAGAGACAGTCAGAGACGGGGATTGTGGGAAAGAGAGAGAGAGAGTTGTGTGTGATTTTTCCGTCATTGTTGTTATTAAATTTTTCGTTTGTGTGTGTGTGCGCCAATTCTTTTCGCTCTTTGATTACTGTCTCATGTCTTTGACTAGATTTAGCAGTGAGTTTTCATTAATGTTGGTCTGTTCATTTCTTACTTGTTTGTTTCGGCTATGTCTTTCTGGATATGGTAGTTTTCTTGTGTTTGGATGAGGTGTTTGTGGTGGTTGTTGGTCCTGTTGATTTTCATGCCTATATCATGTCTATATTATTAAGTAAAACGTACAGTAGCCGTAAGTGTAAGCTGATGGCTGGGGTGTTTACCTGAGTCCATAGGGCTCTGAGCTGGCCAGATGCAGGATGTGCTCCGCGGCGGTGGTGAGCAGCGCCGGCGGCAGGTGGACGCCGCCCCCGCTGCCGCCCCCGCGCGCCGCGCGCAGCTCCGCCTCCAGGCGGCGCGACAGCGCGTCCCTCGCCTCCGTGCTCTCCGCCTCATCCAGGCCACACGCCTGCCCGCAACCTGCCGAGCAGAACGACAATGCCGCTATCAGTATCAGCCACATGTCTGATGGCACGGCGAGGAAACTTTTTGCAAATGTATGTCGATCAGAAAAATGTTCAAGTGTTTGTAATTCTATCGGACCAAACTGCGTGGTCATCAGGCCGTAGCTTACAAACTACTTAAACCTAGGTAAACTAACCTAAGGACAAACACACACACCCATGCCCCAGGGAGGACTCGAACCTCCACGGCGAGCAACCGCGCGCTCCGCAGCGAGACGCTTTAGACCGCTCGGCTACTCCACAGGTTGTTAACCCTACAAACGGTGTCTGTGCCCTTTTTATCCTATACTACAAGTGCTTATGCTGAGCGTCAGTACCAAATATCTACAGCGTGTGTCGATCCTCTACGGGTGTCCTACACTGCTTTACAATTTTCTAGCGCTGTGTCTATGCCATATAGAAAATCCGTGAGGTTATTACTGAATTCCTTTAGCCAGCTATACGTATTGCTGGCAGTAATCATCAAATTATGCTACCTAGAAGGGTGCTCGACGCTACTTCTACGTTTGAGGATTCCTCTCTGCTAGAAAAGAACTAGTATGTTCTATAAGCTAGTGAAAGACCATATTTAAAAAGAATGTCGATCAGAGAATGAAAGGTAGTGAAAGTAGGGTCGTAGGGTTTTATGCAGAGGCGCCGACTTTTGAAAATCAGTGTGGGTGTTCGATATCACGGTTCACAAATGTTCAAAAATCAATTCTCCTGATAATCATGTTCATGCATTTTTGAATGAGCAATATATATATATCTATAAATGTGAATGTCTGTTCGGTGTACGTTTATCGCGTCTGAACCACAAGACATAAAGAGCTAAAAATTTGTACAGTTACTAATGTCTACCCGGGGAAGGCTTTAGGCACGGTTTTATGGCGATCGGATAACTATAGGGTGTTTCACTAAGTGTGTTTGCCTCTAAGTGTGTAACTTATAAAATAATACGTGACGGGAAATTTTAATGCGGTAGGTCAACACAAGAAATGTTACACTTTCTGCGGAGCTATGAACATAGTTTATTGTATCATTTTCCAAAGAGTTACAGCACAAAGATATAATTTTTTTAAATGGAACGATAGTTTTTTCTATCGTGCATTGGATTCGTTTAAACCAGCTGCGTCCAAATCAATTTCAACTACATTCCTATCACTGTTAGTTTGGGAGCTACAAACCTTCAAAGTTCCGGGAGCGGAGACTGCGATAGCGTAGCTGACTAGCCGAGTGGCTATCCCCTGGGGCATGGCCCACTGTCTCATGACCACCAGCCAGTCAGCTACGCTGTCGTAGCCTCCGCCCCCTGCCGTTTTGAATTTTACCAGAAACAGCAATTGAGTACTACCTCAATAGTCTCTACGTATCGTCTCTGCGTTATGGGAACTGACAGTACACTTAACTAGGCAATCAGGATCTCTCTCATCATTGCCGCAATAATCAAATGTCCGGGAGGACCCAGAACGCACCGGAATCACCTACCACATATGACGGAAGTGAGTACTAGCGCTGTGTTTTTAGATGTTACCGATTCAGGTAACATTGATTCCGTCACTTTTATCAATGGCTTGGTTACGAACGTTCAAGCCACGTGTCGCTGTTTTGGGCTTCAAATTTTGATACACTCTCTGTTGTGAAGCAAACAAGGTCAGGATTCGGTATCTCTTCAAAATATAGATCACTGGAACACTAGTTCGACTGGACAAGGACGAGTAAAGAAATCAGTTGTAGCTTTGATGGATTTATGCACTCCCCTCGCTAGATTTGCTGTTAACTATCTCATGATTTTGGTTACATAATTTGCGTTAAAGCTAGATATTAACTTTTCATATCGTTGTCCAAACCTGTATTTTTATATCAGTCATTCCAAGTTGATGTTGAAATCTCAAAACAATGGAGAAAATAATACTGCTAATGCTCACATTTGTGGAACTAATGTAGTTACGGTATGTATAATGAAGTTATGAATAAATCGGTATAAACATTCAGTCAATTCTTGAAATGTAGAGGAAGGACTGAAAATTTATTTTAAATGTACAGAAATGTAAAATAGAGCATTTAACATCAGCTGTAAAATAGAACCTTTATAACTGCATGAACAGTGCGCAACTGTTACTCTACGCAAATATTTGGACGTAACGAAATGAAGAGATATTAAATGATAAGATTGCACAGGCACAGGTGTAAGTATGTAGACGCCATACTGCGATTATTGCATAGAATGCAATTTTAGTCAGTCAGACTTAAAAGGTAGCGTTGTTATTGATTATTTGGGAAATAAATTATTGACCGACATAAACGCAGTACAATGAGAATGTGCTGTTAGCAGTGGTTGCAAACTGGCTGAGAAACGGATCTGTTTCAAGATTCGAAGATTGTAATTGACGAGTGAAAGTGCGTTTCGGGCATCCATCCGTCTTCGGTTGGCGAAATACATATTTTAGTCCGTAATTAATGCATCGTCAAAAACATCGACTGCAATTCGAATGATGAAACTCTCCTGTAAAAAATAACTCTTGGTTAATTGCTATCCCTTTCGAATAATATATTTAGAATATATTAATCTTTATATGAATTTATTTTCTGTTGACATTGAGTCTGCTCTAAATTTTCCACATTTAACAAGCAATAAAAATACATAAATTATGGAGTTCAGTACTTAAACAAAACTTTTATTTTGCTCAGAGCTGAAACAGCATTCGAAGAAGTTGACGGTTAAAATTCGTATAATGACAGTTAACGTTTGGGAAAATAAGTAAAATTTGACTGTTTGTCGCCTGTATTAAAGCAATATATTACACAGCCACCGAACCTAGTAACCAGTAAACACGAATGAATTACGGTAATTTAGTATTACTCTTGGGTTCATTGACGGGTCATAGGGAAAATATAGCAAAGATTCTGCTTATAAAACAACCGTATTAACCATTAGTAGTATATTAAGTGTATGAGAACGACTTAATTACCGTTATCATTAGCCACCGAACGTATTCCAAGAAAGACGCCATGGATGTTCAGACGTGCGTTTAATTCTTTGAAGAAATGCTGAAAAAATCTGAATTACAAGCCTGTTCAAGGCAGACGCCAGTCGTCCTGTGATGCTTACTTGAAATGTCTGAAGAACCGGCGTATAGGCAACAATGTAAATATCGGGCCCCTACATGTTACTCGCATAGAGAGTGAACACAGGAGTGCACTTATTAAAGCACACTGTCATTCTCCATCTACTGGGAAGAAGCAATATGTGTTGTACAAATGTTTAGTACACTCTGTCTTCCAATTCTGAGTTGCTCATGATGTAGGTTTACAGATATGGGCAGAAATCGTTCTTCATAAACTATGAGGTAATCAGGCCTAAAGCACTAGAACTGCTTTTCGAAACGTTTGGGTATCGATCAATTCATTTTTAAAATACAGCTTCATATAAAACAATTCTCACGTAAATACGTATTGGCGGTAACATTCTATGTGAATAGAAATATAGATATGTAAATATTACAAATACTCTGAGAATTTTCAGCTATCAGTCGATCTTTTTTTAATTATTTGTTGGCAAATCATGATTTCGGCCAGTAACTGGCCATTATCAGTGCATGTGTTTAACTGTAGATGTTATTAATGTGGAAAAACTCACACCACGCCAAGCTGAGTTGTCATACTTGGCGTGGTGTGAGTTTTTCCACATTAATAACATCTACAGTTAAACACATGCACTGATAATGGCCAGTTACTGGCCGAAATCATGATTTGCCAATAAATAATTTAAAAAAAGATCGACTGATAGCTGAAAATTCTGAGAGTATTGGAAGCATATCACAGTCGTGGAGCACAAACCATGGAAAGTAACCTGAAATATTACAAAGTTATTTTCAATAATTTTGTTAATTTTTCTTTTAAAACATGTGATAGGGGATATCAACACTTCCGTTGTTAGCGACGAAAATGAAATGGAAAAAACGACGTTTCATGAAGAGATAGAGGTTGTCTTTATATAGAATTTGTTTATTAAATGGTACAATAATTTTTTAATGTAACGATCAATAGCGGTTTCAGCCATGTTGCTATCTTCATACGCTAAAAGCGGCGTTTAATGAGAAAAAAAAAATCAATGAGCTGTCAAACTGAACGCTTGGAAATTTGTCAACAAAATGCTGATTTTTCCTTCTGAAGTCAACCAGTGTGACTGAAAGTCGCAATGATTGTTTCATTCAATTCTGTAATCAAATTTTAAAAAGTACATGATTCGATTCCTGAATTACAAATATACGAAAAACTCTATTCTTCCTCACTTTAACTGAAGAGTGTTCGTAAGAAAGACTGTGATGGATATATATATATATATATATATATATATATATATATATATATATATATATATATATATATATATTTGCGTAATCTGGAACTGTGCAGTTGGTGTGAACAGATGGATGTTACATTGTGAACCAGTTATTCGAGTGCTTAAGAGTACTGAAGAAAAAATCAAATGTTTGTAAATCTATCGGACCAAACTGTGTGATCATCAGTCCTAGCTTACAAACTACTTAAACCTAGGTAAACTAACCTAAGGACAACACACACACCCATGCCCCAGAGAGGACTCGAACTTCCACGGCGAGCAACCGCGCGCTCCGCAGCGAGGCGCTTTAGACCGCTCGGCAACTCCACCACGGCAGCACAGTAGATAAAGTAAATGAATTTTTATTTCGTAGTTGCCCATTCAACTATGTAGTCATTCAAAGTTGCATCTATTCCCATAGCTTTTTCTTTTGTCAGTACAGTAGATAAAATGGATGAATTTTTATTTCGTAGTTGCCCATTCAACTATGTAGTCATTCAAAATTGCATCTATTCCCATAGCTGCAACTTTGAATGACTACATAGTTGAATGGGCAACTACGAAATAAAAATTCATCTACTTTATGAACTATACTCTTAAGCACTCGAATAACTATGAATGACTACATAGTTTAATGGGCAACTACGAAATAAAAATTCATCTACTTTATCAACTATACTCTTAAGTACTCGAATAACTGGTTCACAATGTAACATCCATCTGTTCACACCAACTGCATAGTGCGCTACAATATACACCGAGGAGTAAGACAGTGAAGCCAACATCAAACGAGCTTAATACTAGAAGTAAAAACTTATTAATGCAGACATCTCCAAATTATCAAAGCTGACCGGTTTTAGTACTTTGATGTTTTACTGGAGGCTTGACCATATTAAAAGAGGCACGTTACAACACACGCAGACAAACACACTCTTCCCTGCACGTCTCCCGCCACATCCAAATCTCCATTCGCCACACTGTCTCGTTCCTATAACCACAGCACACTTTGTTCTGTAATGCTCGCAGCCACAATACTGTATTCCCGCATCACTGGGTCCTCGGTGGCTGAGTGGTCAACGCGTCTGCCTAGTAAGCAGGAGATCCCGGGTTTGAATCCCGGCCGCGCACGAATTTTCATTCGCGGCACTTCGGTATTTCATCTAAACCTAGAACAGTGAAGCCACAACTGATCGCATACTGCGATTTATTTCATTATAATATAATAATCCACCCCCATGAACCACAGACATTGCCGAGGTGGGGTGGCTTGCGTGCCTCAACGATGCAGATAGCCGTACCGTAGGTGCAACCACAGCGGAGGGATATCTGTGAAGAGGCCAGACAAACGTGTGGTTCCTGAAGAGGGGCAGCAGCCTTTTCAGTAGTTACAGGGGCAACAGTCTGGATGATTGACTGAGCTGACCTTGTAACATCAGCTAATGTGGCTTTGCCACACAGCTACTGCGAACGGCTGAAAGCAAGGGGGAACTACAGCCGTTACTTCCCGAGAACATGCAGCTCTACTGTATGTAAATATGATGATGGCGTCTTATTGGGTAAAATATTCCGGAGGTAAAATAGTCCCCCATTCGGATCTCCGGGCGGGGACTACTCAGGAGGATGTTGTCATAAGGAAAGACAATACTGGCATTCTACGGATCTGAGCGTGAAATGTTAGATCCCTTAATCGGGTAGGAAAATTAGAAAATTTATGAGCAGCACAGTGATCGCATTATCATTGTCAAGATAGATTCAAGTGGATGTGGGTTGCCGTTCTTATGAGGAGATGAAAAGGCTTGCTCAGGATAGAGTAGGGTGGAGAGCTGCATCAAACCACTCTCCGGACTGAAGACCATAACAACAACAACAATATAATAATAATTATAATAACCAACTGCATAGTGCGAGACAATATACACCGAGGAGTAAGACAGTGAAGGCAACATCAAACGAGCTTCATACCAGACGAAAAAGCTTATTAACGCAGACATGTCCAAAGTACCAAAGCTGACCAGTTTCAGTGCTTTGATGTTTTACTGGAGGCTTGACCGCATTAAAAGAGGCACGTTACAGCACACAGAGGCAAACAGATGAGAGAGCGCTGGAAGGCACGCCTTACCTCCGAGACTGGAGAAATCGACGTAAACGGGGCAGGGCAGGACCTCCATGGCTCGCGGTCACTGACTCCGCTGTGAGTCTCGCCGAGCGCTGAGCCGCGGGCGGTGCGGTGTGTCGCGGTCGCCGGCCTGCCGGGTATATCAGGCCCGCCGCGTCTTCCACCACCACCACCACCGGCCGGCGTTCGGACGATTTCGGACGGCTTCGCCCGCGCGTCGGTTAATAGTGCGGCGAGGCGACGTGACGCGGCCAGCGTCAACGCCCGCCTCGTTATCTGCTTACGCCGCCCTCGAGGGACCGTGCCAAACGACCACTTCACCACATCCGGTGCTATTTAATTTCCCATTCGAAAAACGCCACATCATTTTTCTCTTCCTTCCAACACCCAAACCTACAGATGTTTAAACAGACAGATTGGTACCAAACCTTGTATCGATAGTCAACCAAACCTCTGCCATAATTCGTGCTATGTGCTGTCGTCCAGCAGAACGTGAATAAACTATAATACAGGGTGCGTCAAAAAATGTATACACACTTTGAAGCGTCATAGAAAATTTATTTCCCGTTCTACAATTTTAAATTTCTGGAAATGGAATGCTTGAAGTTCAATTTGAAAGAGAAAATGTGATTAATGTTCAAACTTGTGGCCTTCAGCATCAATACATTTCTGAGTATGAGTCACCACTGATTCGGTACACCGTACCAAAGTGTCCAATGAGATTTCTGCGCACACCGCTTGAATCTCATTCCAGAGTGTGTCCAGGTTACGTGGTTTACGTTTTACTGTGACCCATAAGAAGAAATCCAGCGGCGTGAGATCTAGAGAGCGCGCAAGAAACTCGATTGGTCCCCTGCGTCCTATCCACTGCCCTGGCACATTGTGATCCAGGTATGCTCGTACGTCCCTATGACAGTGCGGCGGGGCGCCATCTTGTTGGAAATAAAACTCATCATTACCGTATAATGCACTAATGGCAGGGAATATGGAGTCAGCAAGCATTGTTAGGTACATTTCTCCAATAACAGTACCTTCAAAGTGGAAAGGCCCAATGAGTCCCCTTGCTGACAAACCACACCACACATTTACACATGGCAAATTCACAGCCTCTTCAACTGTAATGTGAGGAGTAACTTCAGCCCAGTACACACAATTGTACGTTTTGACAGTTCCATTCAGTTCGAATTGGGCTTCATCCGACCAAATTATGCTACCCATAAATCCCGGTCCATGTCTCACCATCTCCTGAACCCATTGACAAAATTCGCCACGTTAAAGTTACTTCCTTGCCGTTGCTGGCACATGCTGAAGGAACCTAACATTACTTTCTCACAGATATTTAACCTTGTAGAACGCGAAATAAATTTTCTATGACAGTTCAGAGTGTGTATACATTTTTTGACGCACCCTGTATAATAAGTAACACCTGACCTAAGGAGTAGAAGAAAAGCGTAACTGCGACAGCATATCACGTCAAGCTTCCGTGGACCAGTTGGTCGTCGGGAGCAGTGGTTCAGATGGCTCAAAGCTCTCTGTACTAAAAACATGTGGGTCGTGACCCCGAAGGGGGTGTCAAAATCTTCTTCGGGGCGACGCAGTCAAATAATAAAGTACTTGCATAATAAAACAACCACACCAGTGCACGTCTGAGTACTTGGGTTTCCTCAATGCCACACTTGCCTAAGAAAAGTGAATTTTATACGAAAATTACGTAATTCAGTGTTAGAATCTATTCTGATTTGAGTAGAACAGACTATCTTTAAAATAGGTATGTTAACTGTTCTCAGGAATCTGTCAATAGTTAAATCAACGAGAGGAAATAGGTAATTTTGAGAAATTCGAATAAACCTCTACTTCTTTAGATATTTCCTATACAGTGGGAATTACGGAGCGTAATTCGCTTCCGAATCTTATGTGCAACGAGAAAAATTCGTCATGCAACATATATTTTTCTGTCGTATTTAATGTAAAAATAGCACAATGTGTTCCATTCCGAAAAAGATACTAAAAACTTCACCCTATAATGTAGAATACTGCCCCCCCCCCTTTTGTTTTACAATAATGTATTTTCAGCAGAAGAAAATTCGCTCTATTTGAAGTCACAGTCGTGATACAATACAGTGTGGGCGGGGTCGGGGAGAGAGGTCGCCAGAACATTGGCCCACTTTAGGTTACGGTAGTAACACTAAAAGTGGGCCTTTGCGATCGTCTTTTCACAGCTCGAAATTTAAACAGCTTAATCATTCATCTGATACAAAAATTGAATAACCGAATTTGTAGAGGAGAAAATTATCTACAACTTTCCTCTCTTATTTTTTTTTTTTTTTTTTTTTTTTTTTTTTTCATATCTCGTATCGTTTCAGAGATATTTGCAAAAATTACGGCGATTTTGGGATGAATGTCTGCCTGTCTGTCCGTCTGTCTGTAAAGTGTTCCCTGTTTTTAAGACAAACTGTTCAACGGATCAGCACCAAATTTTACAGACATGATTGTAGGCCGCCAGAGACCAGAACCTTCCTTTTTCAAATTTTTCGGACAAAAATACGGTAGTAATACAAAAACGCCGTTTGTAATATACTTGTAATTGTAAACAAACCGTTCATCTGACACGAAAATTGCATAACCTAATTGGTAGAGGGCACAATTCTCTACAACATAGCTCTATTATGATTTTTTTCATATCTTGCATCGTTGCAGAGATATTTGCAAAAATAACGGCGATTTGACGATGTCTGAGTGGCTGTAACGTGTTCCCACTTTTTAGGTCGAACCGTTCAACCGATCGGCACCAAATTTTACAGACATAATTGTTGTCTACCAGAGACCAGAACCTCGCTTTTTGAAATATTTCGGACAAGAAATAAGTTAGTAATGCCAAAAAAAAGCCGTTTGTAATGTAATTTTAATTGCAAATAAACTGTTTATCTGACGCGAAAATAGAGCAAACGAATTTGTAGAGGAGAACATCCTCTAAAACTTTGTTGCCTTATGTTTTTCTCATATCTCGTATCGTTTGAGAGATATTTGCAATAATAACGGAGTTTTGACACCCTCCATTGAATAAACGAAAACCAGCCGTTCGCAGATATCACGTGACATTCCTCGCCCAGAACTCTCTCTGGTATACGCCATCTTGCATTGAGTATTTGATGGTTTTCTTATTATAACTTACACGCTGTCATTTCAAAGCAATGGCGCACTGAAGAATTAACAAAAACACGTTGTTCTTTGTACGAAAATGGTAATCTAGTGTCTACAAATGACATATTAACCATATTTAACAACGGCCATCAATAGTACGAGATTAAAGAATGCAACTCCTGTTAGTCGTAGCGTATTGGGCAATGCATTGGACTAGGACGCTGAAGTTTAGTGTTTCGGAACCCACCACTACCTTACATTATTATTTTGGTCAAAAATGTTTACAAAAACTTATAAAACTACAAATCTAAAGTAGGCCGTAAAACACGACAGTGGGATTTTTTTTTAATTGGAAAGAGAGTGGGAGGGGGGGCGCGAACTCAAAAATGCCGCAAAACAAGTAGAGGCACGTACCCTGAGTGTGAGACTATCCTCTTTTTTAGCGACGGGCACTGGTTTTAGAGAAAAACTGATGTTGAAGTTAACTGTGCGATGGAAGTCGCGTAACGTCTTGCAAGGAAATGAGCGTGGCGCAGCGGTTAAGGTAATCAGCTACGAGGCTGTAGGTACCGTGTTTGTGTCCTCTCTGTGGCTTGCTCTTTTTATTATTTTTTTAAAATCAGAACGGTCCGATATTTTTCCATTTTATTTTACAGAATATCAACAAACAGTGCACATTGAGTGAAATCAGTAAGAAATAATTTTGCCGTAGTAATTTAAGCTTCTCGCCATTATTACTAAATCTTCCTCGCTATCGCCTGCATTACTTGCTACGCCAGAACAGAAATCCGGATGATATTTGCCGTAAGAGCAATCGAAACACAGCGCCAAGCATATTTCATAAAAGCTACTGTCTTGCAGGCGCACGGAGTTTTTAAGAGCGATACCAGAAAAAGTTCATTTACATTAACAAAGAGTTCTCTTTCATCCGTTAACTTTGATGCGAACCGTGTGTATTTTATCATCATAGAAAAAGCAGGTGCCTTGAATTGATGCAAAATTAATTAGTGTAGTTTTACGACGAATATCATTCGAGTTTCTTTTGTGGCATAGCAAGCGATGCAGCTGATAGCCCGTAATATTTTATAATTGTGAAGCGAAAATTAATTTACTACGGAAAAACTGAACATTTATTACAAATTTCTCAAGGTGTACACTGTTAGCTGATATTCTGTAAAATAAAATGGATAAAAGTCGGACTATTCTGAAACACGGAAAAGGCCCGAACCAGGATACCTCCAACTTAGTAGCTGGACACTTCGCTGGAACATGCCTCGTTACATGGCGCAATGAACTTAAACATCAGTTCTCTCGAAAACCAAGACCCGTTGCTATAATAGCGGGTAGCCTCATACTCACGGTGTGTACCTATACGAGATATCAGAGACCCATCAAAATCCGTTATTTACACTTCTGGTGATTCCCTTTTGTGCCAAATACTCAACGAACAACGAAAAACGAGCACGAACAAAATAACCTCAGTGCATAGATCTGTGTAAGTGGGGAAAACATTTGGTACTTTGAAATACCCAGGCTATTGATGTTCAAGTGTTTGTTAAGCTTAAGGGGCTTAACTACGGGATCATCAGTCCCTAAACTTACAAACTACTTATGAACTACCTACAACCAAGGACGGCACAAATATCCATGCCCGAGGGGGGATTCGAACCCCCGACCGTAGTGGCCGTGCAGACCGTGACTGAAGCGCTTCAGTCCCTCGGCCACCGCGGCCGGCCATGAGAAACATGACTGTTCGGATTTTATAGCAGTGTGTTATCAGCAGTTTGCTTTTGCTTCTTTTATTTGAAAGTACCAAACCTGTAAGGTTTATTCGCAGTTTCACGGAATAAACAAACACAAAAGTAATTTCAATAAAACCTAAATCTGCTCTGGATTCATCTGAAGAGATTATTGTTCAACACTCGAACAATCTTCTTAAGCTTCAGTCGCTCACATACAATCAATTCTGTTCTCCGCGTTTCTATAATTTTCACCGTCACGGATGGATGAACCCAGGCCCTTTGGAACGTCGACACAGTTCTGTTTTGAACACAAGCAACAGGGTCCCCTTTTGTTCGTCATCCCGGAGCCAATATTCTATTCGTACTCTGGAAAAGTACAATTCGCCACCCACATTTACATTATCGGTGCTTTTCCAGCGATGGTTCCATTCAGAGTGGTACCACTGAATTCCTTCTCCACTTTTGCTGTATAGGTTCACAAAAGCGCTATCGCAGCTAGGCTGTATGTGGTACACGGGTTTGGCGTTTGCTATACGTTGTAATAAGTTCAGGTTCCTACAAAGAAAAACGCGGCATGCTCTACTGTAACGAGATGCACTCGAAACATTGTCACCATCCAAATGCTTCACCTACAGTGTAAGAGCCCAGCACCGCCAGACATTACTTATTTCTGAGTCATAAAATGTGGCGTACGTGGTAGTGTCAGTATATACTCTGGAGCTACACATTCGATCTAGCTTGGTCAGACGGCCAATTCCTAGGTACCGGGTACTAAAATTATATTAGAACAGCAGTAATTTTATTTGTAGGCTCAGTCATGAAACAATTACCATGTGGTACACAGCTTGTCCTGTTGAGTTTACATAAATTTAAACCGACAAAAATCACACTGTTAGTCGGATCTGTGGCTTTGTTTTTCGAAATACTGCACTGATTGATTTATTGACGGGAAAGAGGCTTATTACTCATCACTATGTAACAACAAATTTACTTAGCTTAGATCTAATTACTGTAATTAATAAATGAAAATTAATAATGTTAACGAAGAGATACAAACAACCAGCGAAATTTTACAATGTATGTTACGCGCAAGTCAAATCTGTCAGCGACAGGACCTAATCTGAGTCTGTCATTCATTGACCAAGCTCTACAAGATTTTTTCATTCTTTTTTTCATTTTTGATGCATTTCAACTTCTTTATTGTTATACTAGCTGAACCCCCGCTGCTTCGCTGGTTGGTCTGCACCAGTTGTTTCTTTTTAATCCTGATGAAGAATCCATATCTTAAGTTTCGTAGTTATACCTTGAAATTTGAGTAAACAGCACCATATTTTTGAAAATCAATTTTTGCATCTCGTATTTCACCCCCTTATTGGTCGAATTTCCAAAAATACCGAAACACGTGTCATGTAAATTTGAACCCCGAATCAAAATCCGAAAATTTGTAATTTTAACTTCAAAATTGCCTAAATAGCAACAGATTTTCGAAAAACACCCCCTCTCCAATTTAACCCCCTTGATGGTTGAATTTCCAAAAATACCGAAAAAAGTATTTTTTAAATCATAACGAACAATACAAATACCAATTTTTGCAGCTATAGCTTAAAAATTGTATCAATAGCAACGTGTTTTCAAAACGAATTTTTGATCCTCTACTTAACCCTCT
This sequence comes from Locusta migratoria, assembly GCA_026315105.1. Lineage (NCBI taxonomy): Eukaryota > Metazoa > Arthropoda > Insecta > Orthoptera > Acrididae > Locusta > Locusta migratoria. Next base: position 314,978,355 of record CM048745.1, read on the forward strand.
TACTTGTTGGATTTCCAAAAATACTAAAAATCATGGATTTTTAATCCTGACCAAGATTCCATATCCGAAGTTTCGTAGTTGTAGCTTAAAATTTGTGTTAACAGCAACATATTTTTGAAAATCAATTTTTTTTGCGTCACCAATTTTACCCCCCCCCCCCTATTTTGTCGAATTTCAAAAAATGCCGAAACACGTGTCTTTTAACTTCGAACCCTGAATTAAAATCCGAAATTTTGTAGTTCTAGCTTCAAAATTGCCTAAATAGCTACGTATTTTCAAAAAACGTTTCATCCCCTATTTCACCCCATTACGGAGGGAATATCGAAAAATCGCTTCTTAAATGACGCCTCCACAAATTTCAAGTTTCTATCTTCATTGGTTTTGGCTGGGCGATGATGAGTCAGTCAGTCAGTCAATCGGGACACTTCCTTTTATATATAGAGAAGAAGATTATACTTGATGATCCAGTACCTATAATTAAAAAGAGTCGTTTTTGTTCTACATGTTCGTACAATGCAGAATACATTTGTTTCATTAGACTTTTACATACACATTTTATTACTAGTTAATATTTATTCTCACAAGCTACTATGCTAGTCTATGTTATAAGCTGCAGTGTTCTGGCTCAAAAACGGGCGGTTAGAGCAATATGTGGTGTAAGTTCACAAACGTCATGTCCACTCCTATTCAGTAGTCTGGGAATTTTGACACTGGCCTCACAATACGTTTTTTCTTTAATGTCGTTTGTTGTTAATAATATCAACTTATTCCCACGAGTTAGTAGCTTTCACTCGGTGAATACTAGATAGAAGTCGAATCTACATTTGCATCACACCACCTTGACACTTGTGCAGAAAAGTGTACAGTGTTCTGCAGTATCCATTTTCAATAATCTGCCACAAGAACTAAAGAATCTTAGCACTAACCCACACACTTTCAAATCTAAATTGAAAAGTTACTTCATGGCTCACTCCTTTTCTTCCGTTGAGGAACTCCTAGAAAAGTTAAGTAATTAAACTAATTCATTTTTTTCTCTATTGATTCTTTTCACATTGTCTTAAGATTGTCTATTAAAAAAATTTCTCTTACTATTCTTGTGTAATAATTCATGTATTGACTTGTTCCATGACCATGGAGTCTCACTCCTCAATTGGGTCCTATGGAACATAAAACAATATTATAACTTGACCCAGTTTTTTTATAACCCTTCAATGCGCGGTCGTGTCCACCGAGCTAAATCCGACGGACGTGCTCCGGGAAATGCCCCCCCCCCCCCGTGTCCCTTCACTGCAGGTCTATTATGATGGTACTTTCCCCTTTGATTTCTAATCTAGTCTACTTCTACTAACGACAACTAAGACTACAACTATCCTTCCTCTTGAAGGACTTCTTATTGTTCGTCTTTGGTTTCCTCCTCCCTCCCCCCCCCTTCCTAAGATCCAAGCTACGACAAACTACTGGCTTAGGCGATAGACGCTCAACTCCATGCCCGGCAGCATGGCAGGGTGTGGAACAATCTATTCCGGTATGTTCATAATCAGTTATTAATGCCCATGAATTTATCCCGTATTTTGTTTCGAGATCACATCCGTGAGCTTGTTCAGTATGTGGAAAGTTTCCTCAGTTCGTAACTGCGCAAATGTGTTATTACGAGGCATTCAGTTTGCGTGAAAGTCCTATAGTCCTATTCCATTTGATTTGGAGGTCCTTTGGTCCACTTTTTTGTTACTTTTTTTTACATTAAATAACTATGACTACGACTACAACTACGACTAACCTAACAAGTTCGGAGACGTCATGTTATTCGGTCGTGATTCGCACGCCCTCCCCCAGATCCAGGCCCTGGCGGATTGCAGCCAGAGGCACCCATTCCGTGCCCGGCGGTACGGCTGGGTGTGGGGAGTCTAATCCGGTGTCACGTCTGGTGTTAACTCCTATGGAGTTGTCCCTGATCTTGTTTGAGATTACGTCAGTGAGTTTGTTTAGGGCATTGAAGGTTTCTTCATCTCGTATTAAATGAAAGACAGCTGGAGACGCATATCAGCGCATTCCCTTTTATATGTGGGGCACAAGTACACCAGGTGCTCTGAAGTGCCATCTGGAACTCCACAGTCACAGGCGGGTACAGGATATGTAATTATAATGTCATATTAATGTCATATTAATCAACTGGTTAAGTTCTGCTGGTGCTTGATAATGGCTTATTAACCTAAACCGGTAGCTTTGAGATGATATTAAGCAGCTGTGCTCAACATGAAATTCTTACACCAGTCAGGAAGAGCAGCATTCCTCTACTGGGTTTGAAGTACTTCATTTGCAATCTTTCTCGAATGTTGAGGAGTAGCTGATGGGTTCTCCTCCCTCTTTCTTCCTCATCCTAGGCTCTCTGCCAAAGTTCTACTCCTCTTCTTATAATTTCTAACTTCGATCCCATCCTGACCTAAATTATTTCTTCTACTTTTTCCAGATTTCCTCTCTTCGCCCAATACCAGGGCCGCCTCCTTACCTTGAAGTCAAGGGGGCAGAGCTCCATCGACACCAAGAGAGCTCCTCCCGGGGAAGTTCTATGAGCTCCTACCGATTGAACGTGCTCCACAATTTTGCTGACTTATCAGAGATAAGAGAAAATGTTATTTCTGTATTACAGCGTCGTCAGCAATACACGTATCGTAACTAGGATCGCGGACTTTATTTTGAGGAGAAAACCTACTCGCAACAACTTACTATATTTTTTCAGCTATTCTACTTTGCACTGCTTTTGTAATGCAATGCGCTTGGTGAACTGTGAGGGAAAACAACATAGCTTCGCAAATAATAGGTAAGAGGTATTCGTATGCTTTGGCTCACAAGTCCAACTTAAGAAGTGGTTGGCTTAGTTTTTGCAAATGCTGGATTGAAAGTTTTTGGCAGTAAATCTGTACGCCTCCTATGTCATCTACTACGGGATCTGGGTTAGACTTACATACACTCAAGAAGGCTTAAAACAGGGGGGGGGGGGGGGGGATCATGCAAAATGAGGGAAAACTGGTGATTTGCGCTATAACGTAAGTTTACCGAAATTTTAAATTATTTACGAATATTCGGTTACGGTTTCGGCCGAAAATCGTATTTCATTTTCTCTGGACGTCCTATAGTCTTTTCTATTTGATTTGGAGGTCATTTGCAATGTTGTTTAAGAGCTGAAGAGTAATGTTATATACACTGATGCAGAGGTGAAAATGTTGTCTGAGGAATGAGGCGTAACCAACGTGCTAAGGCGGATAGTGGTAAGTGCAAATGCTCTTAAGCAGGAGACCCGCTTTCGAATCCCGGATTTGTTATTCAGAAGACGTTAAGAGATACAACCTGCAAAGTAAATTCATACGAGAAACGTCAGAAGCATTTCATATCCATACCGTTGTTCGGCAAGAAGTGGACCCTCTGCCGCGGCGGAGAGGCCGAGCGCATTGCCGCGCTATGCTACGATGCGCGAGGCCGTCGGGGGTTCGAATCCCCGCTCGGGCATGGATGTTCGTGTTGTCTTTAGTATAAGCTAGTTCATAAGCAGTTTGAAAGTTTAGGGACTCAAAATTCAAATGTTTGTAGAGCTTATGGGACTTAACTACGGAGTCATCAGTCCCTAAACTTACAAACTACTTATGAACTCGCTGCAGAGCGCGCGGTTGCTCGCCGTGGAGGTTCGAGTCCTCCCTGGGGCATGGGTGTGTGTTTGTCCGTAGATTAGTTTATCTAGGCTTAAGTAGTTTGTAAGCTACGGACTGATGACCACGCAGTTTGGTCCGATAGATATACAGACATTTGAGCATTTGAACTTATGAACTACCTAATACTAAGGACGGCACAAATATCCATGCCCGAGGGGGGATTCGAACCCCCGACCGTAGTGGCCGTGCAGAAAGTGACTGACGCGTCTCAGTCCGTTTAGGGACTGATGGCCCCGTAGTTAAGTCCCATAAGCTCTGTAAACACAAACAAAGACCCTCTCCTCTTTTAATTGGCATCGTTGTGGACAAAATTGTAAATATACTGTATATGTGAAAAGGAAATGAAGGGAATCCAACTCGGGATTAAAAAAAGAGGAGAGAATCAATGTGAAGTGACTGACTTTTGAAGACAATTCTTGCCATCCTAACCAACAATAGAGGAGAAGCTTACTTGCTCTGGAGAAGCCTCACGAAATATCACAGAAAACTCAGTACATGGAAAGAAAGCCAGCAAATGATCTACCCATCACAGTACGGTACTTCAAAGTGGCACAGTTACTTCAAATGTCTATGAGAGATCATCCAAACAACAGGGCTGAATACAATAGTCAATCAAGAAAGAATATCCAAATTAGAAAAAGAATTCCATATGAATTATGCTTACTTTATATATGCTTACTTTGAATCGCTAAAATAAAAAATCTATTTCTGTTAACGCAAAACTAAGACATTAGAGAACAGTATCCGAAGCACTCTACTGTGCAGAAATTACAGTGATCCACGCCCACACAAAATAAGAGTAACTGAAAAGCAGCAAAGGAAAATTCTAAGGAAAACAGTCGGACTGGTTTTTCGTGAAGGAAGTTGGATAAAGAGATCGGCAAGAGAGATTTAGAAACACATAGAAACAATAACGAATATCTGTAGAAAGAGGAGGTTGAAATTTAATGGATGTATCAGCAGTATGAGCATGAATAGGTTTGCAAGGAAAATCTTTGAATTAATTTAGGAGAAAGAAGATAAAAAGGCTCACTGAAACACAGGAAGCCATTAAAAACTGGGAATCATACAGGACAACATAAACAATCGAGAGCAGTTAAAATCATCATAAATAAACAGACATTTAAACAAAAACACACCGAAAAAGAACAGGAAATAAATAACAAGAAAGAACACAGTGCCTGCCGCGGTGGCCGAGGGGGCTAAGGCGCTTCAGTCACGGTCTGCACAGCCACTACGGTCGGGGGTTCGAATCCCGCCTCGGTCATGGATATTTGTGCCGTCCTAGTTCGTAAGTAGTTCATAGGTAGTTTGTAAGTTTAGGGACTGATGACCCCGTAGTTAAATCCCATCGACTATACAAACATTTGAACATTTGAAAGAACACAGCGAGCGTTTGAAGAGAATTTGGGAAGAATGGAGGAAACAGAAAAAAACATTATGATTACTCAAGTTCAATGTGTGTGTATGTGTGTGTGTGCATGTGTACAATGTGAGGAGTACAAAACGGAGACAACATGCATAACGGTAGAAAGACCAGGTTTCTTCAAAGTTGCAACTTGCATTTGCGTAGACAATCCCACAACTGGTTAACGCGGTCGGTACGGGTGTGACCATATCTAGCAGCAATAGCGGCCTGGCAAAGACTGGGCACTCTGAGAATTATGTTGTCTGTCTCGTGTTGAGGCAGTAACGACCATTCTTCCTGCAGAGCTTCTTGCAAGTCTTGGATGCTGCAAGCATGATATAAGGCAGGAGTATAGAAGTTTCTGAGTGACAGAATATCTTTAATATGGAATTCGAAGGTAACGCACTAAATTTTATGTCTCTGATATACACTTGGCAATTAAAATGAAAACATTTTGACTAAGCAAGGTAGTCTCACGATGAAACCGTACAAGACATTTAGTTCGGTCAGTATAAATGTTGTCTTATCCACCAATTTCCCATCACATAGAATTTCGGACACACACAAAATCCTGTTACAAAACTGTTGTAGAACAAAACATTCGAGAATGAATTCAGCCGAATAAGTATTGTAGAACCACAATTTTTCACACACATACCAAAGTACTTAAATACATAGTTACAAGCTTTGTATTTAGTCTACGAAAAACATCGATTTCAATGAGAAGGATAAGCCCTTTTTAATTTACATTATGAATCTACATCTGATTGAATTTTGGACAGTTTCAAGCGAATATCTTGCACTCAGAAGGAATCTGTATTATTTTTGTTATGGAAACGTAAGCATAGAATCTTGATTCATGTAAATAAGTTAAAGGCAGAAGAACAATTTTAGCTCTGCCTGATAACATTTAAACTCAGAATATTAAAAATGCGAGACCGATTGCTCAGTTTGAAACTTTGCGGTTATCACGGAATCTAATGTCAAAACAAGCAAACATCCATATTGCTGTGGCGGCAACGACGCTGTCCGGTTTCCGACACTTAAATGGCCATCTTCAGGCCACAACAACCATAGTGTTGGCCACCGATTGTGTTCCGTTGGAACTGCCGGAACTGGTGCCCAACAAGATGGTTGTTGCGGTCTGAAATTGGGCATATAAGTGTCCGAAACCGGATTTAGAAAGAAGCCATCTGAATCTTATAAGAATTAATCATTCAGATCGCTGTTATACCATGAAGTGTTAAAAAAAAAGGATATTCGCAGGAATCTCTGATTCGAATTCTTTTCTAAACACTTCCGTCTTTGCTAAACTATCCCGTTTGTAGTGACTCTCCCCAAAACTTTTCGTTCTTTTTAAATCCTTCCACATTACCTATTACTCATGGATATGGGCACGTGGAAGGTGCTAAATTTTATTCTCTACCATACCCTTCTCTACCCGATACCTTTATATATGCCACTCAAGAGCGAAAAAAAGCGCTATATTGGTATTTTGACCCGTTTATTTCTAAAAGAACTAAAAAATAGTTTAATAAAAAGTCCTTACTTTTTCGCGGAATACTTTGAACTGTCTCGCGGAGCACCAAGTGCTCAGAGGAGCACTGTTTAAGATACTACATGATTCATATCATGAGAGTGCATGCCACACGATTATTGCCGATCTTCCGTTTCTAACAAAATATTGTGGATCCGTAGAGAAGTGTTATTCACGGTGTGGGTCGCAACCCCCAGGGGGGTCGCAAAGTCTTGCTCGGGGGTTCGCCGTCAGAGGAGGAAGCACTTGCACCGGGTGATGGAGCCCCTTAGAGAGATGGCTGCCAAGGAGGGGAAGAAGGCCAACGTGCACTCCGTGTGCATACCGGGTGGAGTCATTCCATATGTGGAACGGGTCCTCCCGGATGCCATGAAGGGTACGGGGTGCAGCCAACTGCAGGTGGTGGCTCACGTCGGTACCAATGATGTGTGTCGTTTCGGATCTGAAGAGATCCTCTCAGGTTTCGAGCGGCTAACTGAAGTGCTAAAGACTGTCAGTCTTGCTTGCAAGATGAAAGCAGAGCTCACCATCTGCAGCATAGTTGACAGGACCGACTGTGGACCTCTGATACAGAGCCGAGTGGAGGGTCTGAATCAAGGGCTCAGACGGTTCTGCGACGGTGTAGGCTGCAGATTCCTTGACTTGCGCCATCGGGTGGTGGGTTTCCGGGTTCCGCTGAATAGGTCAGGAGTCCACTACACGCAGGAAGCGGCTACACGGGTAGCGGGGGCTGTGTGGCGTGGACTGGGCGGTTTTTTAGGATAAAGAGCTTCGGGGAAATAGAAAATGGGCAATCTCAAAGGGTTCAGGTCGATCACAGGAGTAATGTAGATCCGGAAACTATCGGTATAACAGTTGTAAATTGTCGTAGCTGTGTCGGGAAAGTTCCAGAACTGAAAGCGTTAATAGAAAGCACCGAAACACACATCATTATAGGCAGCGAAAGTTGGCTCAAGCCGGAAATAAGTTCAGAAGAAGTATTTTCAAAAGATCTAACGGTATTCAGAAAGGATAGATTAAACAAAATAGGTGGGGGCGTGTTTGTCGCCGTCAAAAGTAGTATTTCATGTAGCGAAGTTGAAGTTGATAGTTCGTGCGAGCTATTATGGGTAGAGGTTGTACCCGAAAATCGTAAGAAGTTAATAATCGGTTCCTTTTACCGGCCTCCCGACTCTGACGATACAATAGCAGAAAGGTTCAAAGAAAACCTGAGTCTAATTACAAAAAAATGTTCAAATGTTTGTACAACTTACGGGACTTAACTACGGGGTCATCAGTCCCTAAGCTTACAATCTACTTATGAACTACCTAAGACTAAAGACGGCACAAATATCCATGCCCTAGGGGGGATTCGAACCCCCGACCGCAGTGGCCGTGCTGACCGTGACTGGAGCGCCTCAGTCACCTCGGCCACCGCGGCCGGCTCTAATTACAAAAACGTACCCGACTCACACGATAATAGTAGGTGGTGATTTTAATTTACCCTCGATCTGTTGGCGAAATTATATTTTCAAATCAGGAGGTAGGCATAAAACATCGTCCGAAATTGTACTCAACGCATTCTCTTCGCATTACTTCGAACAATTAGTTCATGAGCCAACTAGAATTGTAAATGGATGTGAAAACACACTTGATCTCTTAGCAACAAATAATCCTGAGCTCATAATGAGCATCAAAACGGATACAGGTATTAGTTAACACAGAGCTGTATTAGCGAAATTGAATATCGAAAGTCCCAAAGTTACCAAAAATAAACGCAAAGTATATTTGTTCAGAAAAGCAGATAGAAACAAAATACATTGCTTCTTGAAAGACAGCTTCCACTCGTTTCTAACACTAAACGTAGGTGTAGACCAGATGTGGCTCAAATTCAAAGAAGTGGTATCGACAGCAATTGAAAGTTTTATACCTAATAAATTAATAAAAGAAGGAGGCGATCCCCCTTGGTACACAAAACAGGTTAGGACACTGTTGCAAAAGCAAAGGAAAAGGCATACTAAATTTGCGATTGTACTCAGAAGCTCGAAATTTAGCGAGGATTTCAATGCGAGATGCCTACAACATTTATCACAACGAAACTCTTTCTCGTAATTTGACTGAAAACCCAAAGAGATTTTGGTCATATGTTAAATATACTCGGGGAAAGTCACAAACAATACCTTCACTACGTGATAGTAATGGCGATCCTGCCGATGACAGCGCTACTAAAGCAGAGTTACTAAACTTAGCTTTTAGAAACTCATTCACTAAAGAAGACGAAACCAATATTCCAGATTTCGAATTACGAACAGATGCCGTAATGAGTAACATAGAAGTAGATATCATCGGAGTAGTGCAGCAACTAAAATCACTTAATAAGAACAAGTCTTCTGGTCCGGATTGTATACCCATTAGATTTCTATCTGATTATGCTGAAGCGATAGCTCCTTACTTAACAGTCATATACAACCGCTCTCTCATAGAAGGATCTGTACCAAAAGATTGGAAAGTTGCACAGGTCACACCTATATTCAAGAAAGGCAGTAGGAGTAACCCACTAAACTACAGGCCTATTTCATTGACGTCAATTTGCAGCAGGGTTTTGGAACATATCCTGTATTCAAATATTATGAATTATCTCGAACAGAACGATCTATTGACCCAAGGTCAACACGGATTTAGAAAATATCGTTCATGCGAAACACAACTAGCTCTATATTCACACGAAGTGATGGGTGCTATCGACAAAGGTTCGCAAATCGATTCCGTATTTCTTGATTTCCAGAAAGCTTTTGACACCGTACCTCACAAACGGCTTTTAATCAAATTGCGTGGTTATGGTATATCGCCCCAAATTTGCAATTGGATAGGGGATTTCTTGTCAGAGAGGACACAGTTCGTAGTAATCGATGGTAAGGCATCGACTAAAACAGAGGTGATATCGGGCGTTCCACAAGGTAGTGTTATTGGTCCTCTGCTATTCCTTATTTACATAAACGATTTAGGGGAAAATCTAAGTAGCTCTCTTAGGTTGTTTGCAGATGACGCCGTCATTTACCGTCTAGTAAAATCATCTGAAGATCAAAACCAACTGCAGAACGATCTGAATAAGATATCAGTATGGTGTAAAAATTGGCAATTGACTCTAAATAATGAGAAGTGTGAAGTCGTCCACATGAGTACGAAAAGAATCCGTTAAACTTTGTTTACAACATAAATCAATCAAATGTGAACGCCGTAAACTCCACAAAATACCTAGGAATCACTATTACTTCAGACTTAAACTGGAAAGAACACGTAGATAGTATCGTGGGAAAGGCGAACCAGAGACTGCGTTTTATTGGCAGAATCCTTAAAAGATGCAACAGAACTACTAAAGAAACTGCATACACTGCGCTTGTCCGTCCATTTTTGGAGTATTGCAGCCCAGTGTGGGATCCTTATCAGGTGGGTTTGACGGAGGACATCGAAAGTGTCCAAAGAAGGGCAGCTCGTTTCGTATTGTCACGATACAGGGGAGACAGCGTTACGGAAATGATACAGGATCTGGGATGGGAATCATTAAAACAACGGCGCTTATCGCTGAGGCGTGGGTTACTTGCGAAACTCCAATCGCCAACATTCTCCTCCGAATGCGAAAATATATTGTTGACTCCCACTTACATAGGTAGAAATGATCATCAGAATAAAATAAGAGAAATCAGAGCTCGAACAGAGAGATTTAGGTGTTCTTTCTTCCCGCGCGCTATTCGAGAATGGAATGGAAGATAAATAGTATAATTGTGGTTCGATGAACCCTCTGCCAGGCACTTAAATGTGATTTGCGGAGTATCCCATGTAGATGTAGATGTAGATGTAGAATATAACTAGTAGAAAACCATATGCCTGAGTGAAAAAATGTTTGTAGAACTTGGGACTTGACTACGGGGCCATCAGTCCCTAAGCTTACAAACTACTTGTGAACTAGCTAAGACTAAGGACGGCACAAATATCCATGCCCGAGGGGGGATTCGAACCCCCGACCGTAGTGGCCGTGCAGACTGTGACTGGAGCGCCTCAGTCCCCTCGGCCACCGCGGCTGGCATGCCTAAGTGAAAATTATTTAATGTTAAAATTACGGAGTTACTTGTGTAACATTCATTATGAATTGAATAGACCGTAGATTGCTTGACAATCCAGGTGGTAATGATGAATAAGTGCAAAGTCTGAAAACTGTTTAAACGAACCAATATGTAGATAAAAGAAAATGATACAATAAGTAATTCTAAAATTTTTTTTAAAGTTATAGTTCTTTACAAAGTGTCTATACAAAGGGATCTTTCTTAAAGAGCATTATTCGCTTCTGAATCTTGCCTGAAATGCGAAACAATCGTTATGCAAAATACTTTTTTCTGTCGGAAATAGCATAAAAATAGAATATGTCTACCATTCCGAAAAATATACAAATAGAACATCGTCCAACAATTTAAAAGAAAGCTGAAGCAAAAGATATCTTTGAGATATCATAATTTTGTTACTGTTCGTGATTTGAGTGGGGGTGGGGTCGCTAGAATAGTTTTATTTGGAAGGGGGTCACATATTCTAAAAGGATGAAAAACACTGAGGTAGAGCATTATCGTACATCAATACAATTTGCTATTGGATAGATTACTGTAGCTATGGTTCTACAGTTAGAGTATCAGGTTTGGAAAGTTTTAACAGTAGAGATTGCATTTAGAACATTTCAAGTGTGTGAGGTGTTCAAAAAGGATGTTGAAAAATCTTATTATTCTAGTAATATGCCTTTTGTTGTGAGGAGAAGCATTCATAGGAAAATAAATGAACAAGACGGTGTTTGTGCTAAATGTTCTGGTAATTGTTACAAAGGAGGAAAATAAGAGTTGTTGGAGATTCGACTGTCAAGATCACCTACTTTAAATTCAAAATTGTACTCACTAAATCCTCTGGTAACCTATTTCTGACTCTATATATATATATATATATATATATATATATATATATATATATGTCGAATGCGATTTCAGTTGGCAGCACTGCAGATTAGGGTGAGTGAAATATCTTTGTTGCATGTTCTCTGGCAATATGGCGGACTGCCAACATGGCGTAGCAACAACTGCACCTGGCGTCCCAAGATTTCGTCATAATATCTGACAGCTGCTACACCATACCAATTCACTGGTAAGATTTCATAGTTCGAATGTGCAATGTCATCACTACACTCACAAAGGTCATGCTCTATTAGTAATGTCAGTCAGCAAAATAATAAATGTCTTGTTATTGTTCAATTTGTTTATATTAGCTTAGCCTCATTAGTTATTGTCCAACCATTTTGTAAATATTTCATCCTTTCATATTTATTTTACATTTGTTAATGTATCTCACTTGTTTCATTACTAATGTAACTAGATACTATCAAATTCCAATATGATGTGGAAAATATAATTTTAGTCTGTTTCATACTTTTTATGTATACACAATGTCTCAAAGCACAGAACATTAATTAGTGACGTGCAACGTCTACCACAGCCATTCTCGCTGCATCACATTTAATGTTTTTATTTTGTGAATGTATAACGCTAAGTGTAGCAAAAATGCTATCATGTGCAGAAATCGTCGGTGCCCAATGCATTACTTTGTCACACTTACACCTATTATTGTGTTCTCGATTACTAAAGTTCAGTTATGTTACCAGAACCACTATGACAACGTAAACCTACACTTAGCGGAAGATAATATATGTTCATGTAAAGTATCCACTGAAGATGAGCCTGCAGTGGCTCGAAAACTAGATCTGGATTAATAAAAAACATCCATAAAGGCAGCTGGTTGTATTTCTTTTAACGAAAATAAACCGTCAATTTACGCTACAATTGCAGTCCGTATCTGACATTATATATGTATATGGCTGATGGCTGATGTTTTATTGAAAGAGGAAGATACAGCATGCACCTTCTTGTTCTTGTGAATCCCACAGTGAATGAAGCTTGATTCCATTGCGGCAACTGTGCTCAATGACTGTGTTTTTTATTATTTATTTATTTTTTTATTTATTTTTCCTTAATTTGTAGAATCTTTTTCAGCAATAAGTCGTAAATATTTAGTATATTTAGATCTAGATTTCGACCACTGTACGATCATTATCAACGCTTAAAGCATCCAGTTAAAAAAAAAAAAAAAAAAAAAAAAAAAAAAAAAAAAAAAAAAAAAAATGACGCATTTCGACCTTCAAGTTGGAGGTATGAAAGTAACATGGAGGTCGAAATGTTTTACTTGTTTTGACTGCTTGTATTAAACATTGATAATCATCACATAGTGGTTGAAATCTAGATCTGAATAAACTAAATATTGTTGAAAAATTGTCTACAAACCCACAGAGAATGCCTGCGATCCACTAGGGAGACAGGTCGCGTGACGTCAGCATCCACCGACCACTCTCCCAAACATAGCAGCAGCTTGCAGGGACGATAGTGGTTTAAAGGTACCAACCTTGCATGGTTGTCGGTCCCTCTGCAGAAGAATAGGGTGTTCCTGCCTCGAAATGAGAGGGATGGTATTATTTCCACCATGGCCCGTCGTTTTCAGGTCTGTCAGGGATGGTCACTTTTAGGATTTTATCCTTTACTATGAAACCTATGTTCCGGTAAAAATTGCATGATTCTACGCCAGCGGGGAGTAAGATTTCGAGACTCTAAGTATGTGACTTAAAACGCCGTAGGTTTAAACATACAAGTTTAAAGTTTTAAAACTTTAGTGTGTGACATGTATTTAAACTTCTTCCCTCCTTACGTTCCTGAGAAAAAGAAAACAGACATGGAGATAAAGGGACCGACAGCGAATGATGCTATAAGAGTTCAGATTTTACGGTTTGGGTGCAATAAGAGAGAGAGAGAGAGAGAGAGAGAGAGAGAGAGAGAGAGAGAGAGAGAGAGAGAGGGGAAGAAGGAAAAAAAAGAAAATGAAAAAACTTTCACTTCAACCGACATGCTATAATGGTTATACATAGTAGGTCACTAACATTACCACTGAAAATATTTCGTAAACCACAAGAAATACTGCAAGGAAGCAGAAAAAATGCAAGGAAGTATGATTTTTAACACAAACATATGCTTTTTTTAATGGGAAGATGTTACTATTTTTAGCGCAGCTGCAAAAAGAAAATATATGTCATCAATGCCATTTGTTATATTGTAGAAGTATAATTACATCTAGAGTTATTGTAACTTAAAGTTGACGCTAGAGATGTCAGACTTTCAGTCGCTTATTGTAACAAACAAGATCTACGAACAGCGATCAGCATCTGTAGGGGCAGACTACAATGTTTACGAATGTGGTTGTAATGTAGTATTTTGGTTTGTTCTACTTTTCTGTATCTCTATGTAGAGTTATTGTAACCTAAAGTTGACTGTTCAGTAATTCCTCAGCAGTTCAATGGTGTGTACCGGAGATAACGGAATTTATTGGGGATACAAAAAGAACAGTACTTCCTACCTCCTAGAAATCATGCGTACTTCTTACTTGTACTGTACAGTACACAATCACAGACGTCTGGTAACACAGTTACTACAGTTATTCTGAGTGAAAAGACTAATTCTGGATAACAATAACTGCTACGTCTTCTTACCGACACAGAGGCAAAATTGCACTGCACCCAAACTTGTAAACATTGTGGCCTTCGTAAACATACTCTTACAGATGCTGATCGCTCATCATGGATCCTGTTTCTTACAACACGCGACTGAATGTCTGACGTTTCATGCGTCAACTGTAGGTTTCAATCTAACAAAAGACATTAAATGGTTTATATTAACCAATTAAACCAGTCCCTCTCATCACCTTCGATTTGTGGAATTAGTTATTCAGTATTTCTTGTAGTTTATGAAATATTTACAGTGGTAATGTTAGGTGACTCGCCCTCTGTAAGAACTATGTGTATATTACATTGTTCGAAAAGGACACAAATAGCAGTTATTTACTCCAGCAAATGAGTGTAAAGATCTCATTACGGACATTAGAAGGAATCGCAATTTCAAATTTACTAATATAGAAAGCAGTCCTCTGATCGTATTGTAAACAGGCATCATTTTCACACCACCCTTCAGCGCCCTCAGCGGTAAAATTGTGAATTACAAAGCTTTCAATATGTTTCAATATTATTGAGTTTACGAATTCCATAAAGGTCAGATTGAAATTTCTTGTGAATTTAAAACTACGTGGCTGGAAAAGTTTTCTATCGGTTGAGCTACTCTAGCCCGACGCACAACCTACGCTCACAGCTGTATGTCTACCAATACCTCGTCTCCTGACACCTAGCATCGTCTTCTAAACACTGTACTGCAGAATGAAAATTTCATCCAAGATAACACTTTACAGTACTGTTATCTGCCATCTTATGATTCCTTTGTTTCAATCCATGGGAACAAATTAAAATATATAGAAATTTTAACCTAATTAAAGAATAACTTCAGTTAGTTCATAAACTAGCAACTAAACGTCTAAGTAAAATTACTTGTTTATTCTGCCCACAAGCTAAAGACACAGTTTACACTGTTTCTGCTTCTAGCAGGTACTCCTACCTTTACAATATTTCGCTATAATTTACTTCGGCTGTACATTGATATTTGTAATTTAGACATTTGATGACAGAAACACTAGTCTTCCAAGTAAAAATTACGTGTGAGAAAACATGTTGACTAGCAGCTGTCGGAGTGCCGGTTTTTCCCTCGCCAGGTCTGCTGATGAGCGGTGTAATGTTAGGATAAGCTGCCGAACACGGATCTCAGTCAGCGGACAGTTACGCTCCTGACAACACCGTCGCTGTCTGTTTCTAGAGGGTCACGTAAAGTGATTCCAAGAAATTCACTACGTTATCAGCCACCAATCTCATTAACGCCACAAACGAAGCGTCACGTATTTGAATGCTTGGGATGACAGCAACCATTCGTTTATTGATGAAATTTGATCATAGAAATTTGTAGTTTTCAAAATAAAAAGCCAAGATCGCACATTAATAATTTATTGCATGACGACCGGTTTCGGTGCACTGTGTCACCATCATCTGGTCACATATATAAGCTGGTCATCTTGTTAAAAAACATGGGTATAAAATTAACTTGTGTAATTTTATATAGCGACAATGTTGCACTTGTTATTTTATACCCAATTTTTAACAAGATGACCCGCTTATAACATATATGAGACCAGATGACGGTGACACAGTGCACCGAAACCGGTCGTCATTTAATAAATTAATAATGTGCGATCTTGTCTTTTTATTTTGAAAACTAAAAAACGACCAGATCGCCTCCAAACCCGGCTATGTTAGGTAATCTTAATAGAAATTTGTGCATCAGGAAGTTGAAACGGTGCAGTTAGGAAAAAAAGTAGAGCAGGTGATATAAATATCGGCCCTACGCCTGATATCACCTACTCGAATTCCAAAGTTGTTGTGCTTGCCACCTATAAGTTTCTGTTGTAATACTGAGTTCTGAGTTTCTGAGCGTTTACAACAGGCAGCGCTTCTTGCAAGCTTCCTAATAGCGGAAGCAGTATGGCATCTGAAGAATTGGACGTTATGTCAGTCGTTCTTGCTGTCTGCAGTGAATTTAGGGAGCTATCAGGTAATATTTTACTTTAATAATCTCGTCTATACCAGATTCAAATTCACTTACAAATGTTAAATGAGAAACCTATGTGCTCTTTTTTAAACGGTGTGCTCCTAATTTGTCTGGGTAGTTTATAATGTGCGCCTCGGTTGCACAGTGGTAGAGTGCCAGGCTACAAATCCAAAGCTCGCGGGTTCGATCCCCGCCAGGTCCAAGGATTTTTATCTGGCACTTTCCACTTCTTTCACCTCTGACAGTGTTGCTGATGTGAAAAATACCGAGTAGCACCGTGGTTCGGAACCCACGTTAAACTGTAGGTCCCCCTATAACTGGCTGGGTAAGTCAGGTCGGAGGAAGGCAACGGCATACCACCTCCAAACAGGACCATGCCTAGTAAAGCACTGTGGTGTTCAAACCAATCTTCGGATTGTTGTCTGCTTTATCTTTTAGTTGATAAGAACAGGGGTAAGAGCTAGTGGAACCCACTTTTGGAAAATTTCAACACTTCCAAATTTTTTCCAAAATATTCATATACACTGGTCAAAGCAAATTAGAGGAATAGTTGAGATCTATGTTCTGAAGTATTCTCAGCGGCAGAATAAAATGAAATCGTTCGACGTCTTTCTGTAGGTTCTACGGATTGGAGACAACAAAATCATGGCAATTGAGGTAGTAGTAATAACAGAAAGTTTCTGCACGGGGAGTTGGCATTGACTTGTGTTTACTCTAGCAAACAAATTACACAAGCAGTTGGGTTCAGCAACAACGTGACTTACCCTAAGCAACGGCATGGAGAGCCTAAAGAAGTTTGGAAGCGGGACAGACACAGAGAGAGGCTGCTGCAGCTATTGGAGTGTCCCAAAGTGTATTTTCCAGGACCTGGATGCCGTTTCAGACACCAGGAACCGTTAAAAGAAGGTAAGGCTAGGGTCGTCCACGGGTAACATCAACCGTTATCTCCGGTTAACAGCCCGTCGAGACAGGAGACTCAAAGCCAATCCGCTGCAACTTACCTTCCAGGCAGCAACAGGACGCGCAATAGATTAGATTAGATTAGTACTTGTTCCATAGATCATGAATACGACCCTTCGTAATGATGTGGAACATGTCACGTTAATGAATGGTGTCTTTACAAATTATTACTTTGTACTAAATATTACATGACACAATTTTTTTAGTAATTTTTTTTCCAAATTTACTAATTTAAAAATTCATCTGTAGTGTAGAAATTCTTTTAATTTATTTTTAAATGCTTGTTGGATGTCTATCAGGCTTTTGATGCTGTTTGATAAGTGACCAAAGACTTAGGTGGCAGCAGAGTTCTCCCCTTTCTGTGCTAAGCTAGATTTAACCTTGAATAGTGAAGATCATTCTTTCTCCTAGTGTTGTAGTTATGTACACTGCTATTGCTTTTGAATTCGGTGGCATTGGTAATAATAAATTTCATAAGTGAATTTATATACTGAGAAGCTACTGTGAAGGTCCCTTTAAATAAGTGTCTGCAGGATGATCTTGGATGGTCTCCGCCAATTATTCTGATCACACGCTTTTGTGAAATGAATACTTTTTTACTCAGTGATGAATTACCCCAGAAAATGATGCCACACGAAAGCAGAGAATGAAAATAGGCATAATAAGCAAATTTACTGAGACGTACAACACCAAATTTTGCAATTACCCTAATAGCATAAGTTGCTGAACTCAAACGTTTCAACAGATCTTCAATGTGGTTTTTTTTTTCCAGTTCAACCCCTCGTGAATGCTTACACCTAAAATTTTTGAATATTCTACCTTTGCTACAGATTTCTTACCAAAGTCTATATTTATTGATGGTGTCATTCCATTTACTGTATGGAACTGTATGTACTGTGTTTTATCAAAATTTAATGTTAGTCCATTTGCTGAGAACCGCTCAATGATTTTCTGAAAGACATCGTTTACAATTTCAACATTTAGTTCTTGTCTATCATGTGTGTTAACTATAATTGTATCATCAGCAAAAAGAACCAGCTTTGCATCATCATGAATATAGAATGGCGAGTCATTAATATATATTAAGAACAGCAAAGGGCCCAAGACGGAACCTTGTGGCACCCCATTTCTGATTGCTCCCCAGTATGATGAATCAGCTGTGTTTTGCATATTATGAGAACTAATATCAACTTTCTGCACTCTTCCTTTTAGGTATGATTTAAACCATTTGCACAATGTCCCATTCATACCACAATACTTTAGTTTGTCTAGAAGAATTCCATGATTTACACAATCAAAAGCCTTGGAGAGATCACAAAAAATCACAACCGGTGATATCCGGTTATTCAGAGCATATCAACACAATCAGTCCGAAATTGCATTCAGTAATATGGCCTCTGTGTCTCTTTAAAACCACGACACAGCTCAGCCCACAGAAACTGGACCGAGGAGCATCAGGACTGGAATCATAACGGATGTTTTGTGTTCCTCCGGACATCTGGAGAGAAGATGTACCTCAGAACAATGCTGCTTATGTGCAGGAAACATTAGCACATCATGGTGGTGGACGAATGGTGTGGGCAGGAGTCAGTATTGGCGGACGTACGGAAATCTATGTCGCTCAGAATGGCGCTTTGACTGCTCAAAGGTATAAAGACGAGATCCTTCGACATTTTGTTGTGCCTTACGCTGGTGCCATATGAGATGGATTCCTTCTGGAGGACGATAACGCTCGTCTCCACAGAGCTGCACTGGTGAACAACGTGCTTGAAGCTGAGGGAACTGAACGAATGAAGTGTCCAATTTGTTCAATAGACTTAAACCCGATTGGGCACATGCGGGATGCATTTAGCAGACTCACTGCAGCCAGACCAGCACCTCCCACAACATCTGCTGAGCTCGTTATTGCATTCATGGAAGAATGGCCAAGTATCCATTATACTTATTTTTGGAAACATTTTTGTTTTACTTATGGGGAACAGCACTCTTATTTAAATTTATATATAAAGAACAGACTAGAGTGCAAAAAAAATTTTTTTTTCGACTAGTGACGCACTAGAAGGCTCCAAGTTTCCTGCCAGCTGCACAACATCATTGGAGCTTAATATATATATATATATACATGGTGTTTCACTAAGTGCGTTTATAATAGGTGACGGGAAATTTTAATGCGGTAGGTCAACACAAGAAATGTTACACTTTCTGCGGAGCTATGAAAATAGTTTATTGTATCATTGTTATCACGATGTTGTGAGGCGGCATCGTGAGTCGTGTCGGGGTAGCTCAGTCGGTAGAGCGCTTGCCCGCGAAAGGCAAATGTCCCAGGTTCGAGTCCCAGTTCCGGCACACAATTTTAATCTGCCAGGAAGTTTCATATCAGCGCACACTCCGCTGCAGAGTGAAAGTTTCATTCTGGAAACATCCCTTAGGCTGTGGCTAAGCTATGTCTCCACCATATCCTTTCTTCCAGGAGTGCTAGTCTTGCGTGTTTGCAAGAGAGCTTCTGTGAAGTTTGGAAAGTAGGAGGCGAGGTACTGGCGGAAGTAAAGTTGTGAGGCGGCATCGTGAGTCGTGTCGGGGTAGCTCAGTCGGTAGAGCGCTTGCCCGCGAAAGTCAAATGTCCCAGGTTCGAGTCCCGGTTCCGGCACAAAATTTTAATCTGCCAGGAAGTTTCATCTCTTGTGTTGATCTACCGCATAAAATTTCCCGTCACCTATTATTTTATAAGTTACAGAGGCAAACACACTTAGTGAACCACCCTGTATATATATATTGTCCATGCACGCAGGTCTACAACTGTACTGGTCGTCCGAGGCGATCGCACGCCATATTAGGCAACGACAATGACTTTTTCACTATTACGGTAGACCCATTGCGCCTCGCTCTATGTAAACGCCATGTGAGTGTCAAGTAAAGAGTTGAGACAGCACACAAATTACAATTGTAGCCAATATTTGAATAAAATACCTTACCACATGCATATTGTGTATAATATCTCACCAAATCCCCTATTTGTTTTGAGCGGCAATAGCGTATACAGTATCTTTTCTTTAGTATAAACGTGTGGGCAGCGATTTGTTTAATTACAGAAAACAATGATATAGATACGGATGAACTGACGCAACTAGGTTGTGTTTGAAATAATGGTTAATTCGTTGTAATGGGCTCGGGGAATAAATATTCGTATATATATTACGTTAGTTATGAAATGTTGCTTTGATTACGATCGTTAGATGACTGTGGATGGATTTTTAGTTGGAAATAATTTTGTGCCTGCCCACATTATTCCCCTAAGCCATTAATATACCCTACTTCTAGACAATGCACTTCACTCTGATGCAATAACGTCAGTAAAGGATTCTCATTCATTAACACACGTTAATTCAGCTTTGAATCAGTGTATTGAACCTCATGCAATAATATTTGATTGCACTGTAGTAAAACAAAGAGAATGACGGACAGGTTGAAAGTTCAGACATCGTCCCAAATCAACAGTACACAAGCGAGTAATTGACTGGCCTGTTCCAGAAAAAAAGAAGAGCTTGAGGTTTTAGCACACACTACGCAATATGCTAACCCAATATGTTATTCACGTGCAATGGCAGTCCAACTTCAGTTACAGCAATTGTTGCCAATCCGATCGCGACGCGGTTGCCCGATAATCTTGATGTCAAGGCTGCGACGAAAGTTTGTATTTTGCGAGATCAAGGTTCCACGTTAGTCAGATCTTCTCCATTTAGATCCAATCCATATATAAAACTGTTACCGTCGCGAAACGGTTGCTTGCTTTTCTCGACGACACACGTTAGCGCACACTTTGACAGAAATACACATTCCACTGACCGCAAAGATACACGATAGCTTAGCGTGGCTCATCAGTAAGAGTCACTGTTCATTTAGGTGCACCAGCTTCAATAATAACCATATCGTTCGTACCACTGCCGCAGTTAGCTAGATCTGCCCGCTCTCAGCCACACACACCAACTGCTGCTCTTTTTAAACTCGACTCCTTTCACGTGATCGACAATCGATATCACTCGGACAGTCAAAGATGTAGCCTACAGTCCGCTTACATCGTCTGTTCTTGAAGACTTTCGTGACGGCATTCATTAATGAAAAGTTCTCGGTCCTGAAGCCGCGTCATTTCGAATAAAATACTCAGGCTTTCGACGGCCATCGTCGTCAGGAGTTCACTGACTGCGCGAAGCGATATATATTACTTTATTGACATTTCAATTCTCCTAATTCAGCGCACGCAGGCACTCTTCAGCCAAAAGATAAAAAGGATCAATTTGAAGGAGTGCGAGGAACGGTGACAAAAACAGAAGATAATTAAAAAATTGCTATGGAGACTATGCTGAAATAAATCACCAGTTGTCGGTTGCTGGTTGGGCGTTCACTGTTCATAAAATACAAAAACACACTCAAAAGACACCATATTCACGAGGCACTCACTAAAAAGATGATGAGATGGGTGGAGAGAGGGGGAAGGTGGGGAAAGAGGGCAATGGTGGAAAAGTGGGGAGTGGTATGTGGCGGGGGTTGGGGGGGGGTCATAGGGCCAGGGGCAGAAAGTAGGGGAGGGGAGCCGGGTCTGCGCCCTCAGTTGTTCTGATCTCGGGCATTGCTCTGAGACTTACTAACCCTTCGACAGTCACGTATGTATCTGTGAGATACATGACCTACTTTTTCTATAATATTACCGCAATGAACAGTGATAAAGGCTTGCTGGCCCATGACATTTTGTATCATATTGGCCCACTTTAGGTTACGGTAGTAACACTAAAAGTGGGCCTTTGCGAACGTCTTTTGACAGCTCGAAATTGAAATGAAAATAACGGCTTAACTATTCATCTGACACGAAAATTGAATAACCGAATTTGTAGAGAAGAAAATTCTCTACAACTTTTTTCTCTTGTGTTTTTTCATATCTCGTATCGTTTGAGACATATTTGCAAAAATAACGGCGATTTGACACCCTCCATTAAATTAATGAAAACCAGCCGTTCGGAGATGTCACGTGACATTCCTCGCCCAGAACTCTCTCTGGCATCTTGCGTTGCGTATTTGTTGATTTTCTTATTGTAACTTACACGTTGTCATTTCAAAGCAATGACACACTGAAGAATTAACAAAAACACATAGTTGTTCGTACGATAATCTAGTGTCTACAAATGCCTTATTATCATCAGTTAACAACGGCCATTAATAGTATGAGATTAAATGATTCATTTTCTGCTTGATAGCGGTAGCGTAGTGGGTAAAGCGTTGAACTATGACGCTAAAGGTCGTTGGTTCGAAACCCGCCACTACATAATTTTTTTTCCTAAAAGGGTTTCAGACACTCTTATTAATTAATTTTTTATTATTTAGATTATTATTTTGGTCCAAAATGTTTGCAGAAACTTATAAAACTAAAAATCTAAAGTGGGCCGTAAAACATGTCAGTGCGATTTTTTTTGTTATTGCTTCACAGGAGTTTCAGCCTTATCCCGAGACTGACAAGATCATAAATGAGTCAGACGGAAGCACGTGTATTTTCTGTATCTGTCAGATTCAGCGCGCCTACTCGCATAACGCACTGTCGCCGCTAACGGCAGCAGCCGTAGCATTATTTGGAGCGTACTCAAGTTGGCGTCCGGCCGCGGTGGCCGAGGGGACTAAGGCGCTCCAGTCACGGTCTGCGCGGCAACTACGGTCGATGGTTCGAATCCCCCATGGGGCATGGGTATTTGTGCCGTCCTAGTTCGTAAGTAGTTTGTAAGTTTAGGGACTGATGACCCCGTAGTTAAGTCCCATAGACTATACAAACATTTGAACATTTGATCAAGTTGGCAATTGCGTTGTTGCCTTCTAGATGAAGCAACGTTTCGTTGTATCTACATGTGCTCTCTTTCAAAATGAGTAAACGATATGATTTAGAAAATCCTAAGGATTTGGAAGAAGTACATCGCCTTACGATGAGATATCAATTGAAGATGACTTTGTAGAAAGTGATTCGGAAACCGAAGATATACTCGAAACAATATCTGTAGGCTCAGACACAAATCACGAATTTGATAAAGAGGAAAATAATGAAGTGCAACGATTTTTGTGAGTAAAAACAACTAAAAACGCTTTCAGGTGTAATAATAATAAACATTGCAAGCATCAACTCAAGAGTAATTTTCTTGGGCAACAATAATAAATACTCAAATAGGCGCGACTACCTCAAAACTTTGGCTTTGACTCTACTGCAAGATCATCTCGAAAGAAGAGCTCTTATCATGACTCTACTAGATGATATAAAGTCGATGCTGGTAAAGTACAAACATCAAGGAAAAGAGCAAGAAAACGCTGAACTATCTTTGCACTCAGGAAATAAGAAAAGAAAAGATGCCAGTCATGTTACAGGGAGACAAAAAAGACTTGCCTCAGCAAGTAGTCTATGCATGTGAAAAATGCGGTACACGTCTTTGTTTTCAAAATCCCGCAAAAATAATTTGTGAGCAATGTCTTTCTGTAGAAAGCAATCCATACATAGAAACATGCTCTGATTAGTTCAATAATTTATTTGTATCTATAATGAAGTCACTTTGTAAAATAATTTCATGTACTTCTCCATTACAATATGTTAAATTTTTCTATTAATTTGAAAGTGTAATTGTATTTGCCAAATCCGTAACAATAAAGGTAACTGTAATTTAAAACAGAAGCAAAAGAAAAAACTGTAAACAAAGGCACAACCACAAAAATCATCGCACGTATCCAGGAGATACATCGCGACTAGTGGCGTCACGAAAGTTGACGCGCCTGCTGGTTAAGTGTAGTTTTAACCTTATGTCTTAGCCTACATAATTCTTGGGTCAGATATTTCTGGAACTGCTGTTTGAGAAACAGTATAATTTACTGCATTGTTATCCTGTTTTTATTCAGTCAGGGCGACGGGACATCTATAGCGAACGGCGAGGCCATTAGTCAATCCCAGGTGTCTTATGAGTGGATTTCCTGAACGTCGCGTTTGGGGAAAAAAATGCCTGAGAGCTTCCTTAAACCTCCCAATGGGTAGTTTCTCCTGTGTCACTCCGTGAGTGTATTGGTGTGGAAAGTTCGGTGGCACATGGAACACACTCTTAAGAATTTTGTTCTACAGACGTCCAGATTTTTTATACGGGTTGCAGCTGCATCGCCATACACCTCACACGCGTAGGCCATAACTGGATGCAAGTTCTGTAGAGCTGTAATCCACTGGATACTGAGAGCGGTGACTGCTGAATGTTAAAAGGATACAATTCGCCAGTTCCTTGTGAGATCTTCCTGTAGGCGTTGTTTGGAGTCGATGTTGCTAACTGGCCCATGCTACTGGCAGACCGCAGAGGATGAAGTTTGGGATTTCTGGTGGCCGAATTCTAGTGAGAATCATCGCTTTTGTGGTGCTGAAGGCCACTCTGCAGTCAGTCGCCCTTTTTTCGATGTCGCGGCAAGCTTGTTGGAGGCAACGGCTTCTGCATATTAGTGCCTGTCGTCAGCATACATGGCTCTATTCGTTCTCGGCAATCTGCACGCACAACAAACGTTTGTGTAGCCAGTCGCACGAATCCTGTGTCGACGCCCTGATTGAAAAGTTTGTATAGCAGTCCTCTATGAATACAACGCCACAACATACCCTGTTATTAAAAGCCTGTATCGCCTCTTCAACCATTCTGAGGAGCACCTGAGTTGTCGAGTGTTGTGGCAGAAATCGAAACTGCAACTGGGAAGTATCGTTCCACGTGAACACTGTCCTTCTGATACGATAGAGCCGTATTCGTTCGAAGAGTTTGCTTAGGATAGGCAGCAAACTGTTCGGCCTGTAACTGGTAGGTTCTGTGCGGACTTTGCCTGGCTTTGGGACCGCTTTCACAATCCCGTGCTTCCAGGCGTCGAGGGAGATACGTGTCGCGAGTATGCTGTTAAACAGTTGTACTACGTAAAGAATGGCTTTATGTGACAAGTGTCTCAGGGTGCGCTCAGCGATGTTGTCTTTTCCTGGGGCCTTGTTCGCCGGTCGTTGCGATTGTTCTGTCCCTTCTCCGACCGTCTTCTCGGTCGTCCCGAGTAAAGAAAACTTGCAGTCGATGCTCAACCGTCTATGTGAAGTAGATTTGCCCGTACGTCAACGAGCTGGCCGCTGGCGCTTTGGCTTTTGCTTCTGGGATATGTACTGGTCCACCAGGAGAGTTTAGCGTCAGCATCCGCAGTCTGTGGCGGATGAAGGCATGGACAACGTCCCACATGGGCGTTAGCTGAGAGTGTCTGTAACTGCCGCGTTCAGTGTAGTAACGGTTTCGTTTATATTAGGATCACGAAGGTGTTTTTTTAATTATTATGACGTTACGTTAAGCTAATTTTGTGTCGTTTTGTGGCAGTAGTTTTGCTGAAAAGATATATTTTCCTCTAAAAATGTAACTATGTATGTTTCTCTGCATAAGAGGAGTAACATACATTCCTTGTGTTGTTTCAAATAAAAGAAGACTCGACTTTTAACCGTTAACTTCCTCAAATGATTCATTTAAATTCACCCCGTTCTCGGATCACTTTCATTTTTCTTTCTGAAGTAACCATAGATTCTCAACATTTACGTCGCTTCGTGAGCGTAAAACTATCTTGGCTGCCACAGATTGGCCGACAACCTGACGTAATCTAAATCGGACTCAAAACGATAATTATTATTCCTTTGGATCATTATCGTTGTGAAATTGGTCGTAAACCCTCCTCTCCCCCATCTAAGACTAGGCTATCAAGGGCATGAACTTCTTCAGAAGATAAAAAAAAATTATCCTCTCCCCCATCTAAGACTAGGCTATCAAGGGCATGAACTTCTTCAAAAGATAAAAAAAATAAAAAATAAAAATAAAAACAAAACAAAAAATCAAACCTTAATATTTCAGAAATTTTTCACACGACCAAAAGTTAAAAAACATTTCACTTAATTAATTTATTTAATTATTATATCATAGAATCTGTGACGAACATATTTTGTTTGGATCTTCTGTATTTTCTTTATCAAAACTTCCTGTTAAGGCTCCCAGATAGTCAAACTTCAAGTATCGATTTAGCAACGTTTTTGTAAACAACCTCCATCGTCCGTGCATTACTCTTCAAATTCAGATGTTCAAATGTTTGTAATGGAACTTAACTACTGTGGTTATCAGTCCCTATGCTTACAAACTATTTAAACAAAAACTAACTAAGAGCAACACAATCACCCATGTCCGATGGAAGACTCGAACTTCCGACGGGAAGCAACCGAGCCATCTGCAGCAAGGCGCCGTACAGAGCTCGCCCATTCCACCGCGGCTGCATTCCTCTTCCTAACAAATCTTGCAGTGAACATTTGCATGGTATCTACTTTTCCTACGAATAGTTTTATATGGTCCACCCGCTTTAAATCGCTCGTTATATTGACAAATGTTTAATCAATGCGACTGTTCCTGGTAACCAAAATATTTTTATCACATTTATTACTGGTGACCAATGTCAAAGCGACTTCATTATTTGTGTTGTGTTGCAATTTAGTTACAGTAATACCAATTGGCCTTCTACAACAACAACTTCCAGAAAGCTGCTTTACTTGTATGAACACAGATTTGTCATTCCCACAGACAGATTTTATCATTAATTATTGCCAGCTACCTGTTTATAGATCTTCTTAAGCTGCATCTAGTTAACTACTTTATAGTTTGGTATGTTATGACAGACACTTTATTTACGTCCACTACCTCCCTACTAACCTTACTACATCTGTGCTAGCTGTTAATATAGAAATACTTCGTTCCATGGAGCCACTTGTCTTTGATAACATCGTTCTTTATACAGTAGTATATGACTCTGCTACGCTAGGCGTTTAGTAGACCGGTTTATGACTCTGTTAGGTAGTTAGTATGCCGTTTTGCATACTCAAAATCCCGTTGTTTTCTAAGACGACTGTATGACCCTTACATCCTATTACTTTATTTTCCTTTTCTCTTTCGCGCTCACTACAAGCACATATAAACGACTTAGTTTACAAGTTGTAGCATAATCTCTGCACTTGATGTTCAGTGTTATTATACAATGCTCTGAGTGAATATATAAAGCACAATTAATCTAAGTAACTAAAAATTTTCGTTTATATGAACTTAATTCTTTGTATACTTCCTTAGTTTATCAGAATGCAGCAGAATAGCGTATTAATATTTCACATTTTATCACTTTTCAAAAAAGCTTTATGTACAGTGTACCTCTTGTCCCATAAATTCTGTGATTCTACTTCGAATTTTCTGTAATATTTGAACTTGTATATCATTCTCTGTTTCCTGTACAGATACCTGAAGAAGGCCAATAATTACCTGAAACCGGTTGTTAACCCTGCAACTGGTGTCTGTGTCCTTTTTATCCTATACTACAAGTGCTTATGCTGAGCGTCAGTACCAAATATCTACAGCGTGTGTCGATCCTCTACGGGTGTCCTACACTGCTTTACAATTTTGTAGCGCTGTGTCTATGCCATATAGAAAATCCGTGAGGTTATTCTTGCATTCCTTTAGCCAGCTATACGCATTGCGGACAGTAATCATTATGCTACCTAGAAGGGTGCTCGTCGCTACTTCTACGTTTGAGGATTCCACTCTGTTAGAAAAGAACTAGTGTGTTCTACAAGCTAGTGAAAGACCATATTTAAAAATAAAATGAAATGAACTGTGCCTATTTTCAAGATTGTTCTCTTTCTATTCAGTGCTCTTTAACCACTTATTTCCCAATTATGAAGCGAAATTTTGAATTTTGTGCAAATTATCCATCTGTAGGGTCCACAGTCCCTTCTTCTAAGTTAACTGTTGTCAGGAAATACTTCTCGTGTGAATTTGGAAACCTGATGTCATCCACTGTACTTATTTGGCGCGCGAAATCGTTGAATTTATTTTGAAAATAATCGCAATATAACTGATAAATTCGTTTTGGCATATTTTTGTTTGGTCAGCACTGTATTCTCACATTGCACATTCTGTATTGCACATATATTTGTATTTCCGCATATTTTTCTGTCTGCTTTGATGTGAAACACCAGCGGTGTCAATTATTTCACTCGAATTTAAAAGCGGCGCACCCTACAACATACTGGGTATATTCTCGATTTGTCCCTCTGTTACTGCAGGTTTCCAGCGATATTCACGTGGGTGCTATTCAAGACATATTTGGCAAGATTTTAATTCAGCTGCCAGTATCTGACGAGTGATTTGAAACACGTGTAGGATAGTTGACGGATAATTTACATTGCTCTACCAATAACAAAGTTACGTAAACGTCATTTCAGTGGCAGTCCTAAACAATTTGTTCACACTCTATTGTACGTGACGTATATTTTTATTTACTATCTGACCCAGATCCCTTAAAGCAATACGTTATATTTCTGTGGATTAGAAAATATAGCTTTATAATCCCATTCAACCTTTAGAGACGATGTTGCAACTCAAGATGTTTATGAAAGTGAATGGTAATACAGTGTGAAAGAGACGAACGGTCTTAAATCAGGGAATAAAGATTTGTTATCTGTTGAAATGTGATGCTATATAAAGAAATTAATAAATAATTTGAGTCAATGTTAGTAATAAAGAGCTATTTGAAAGAGTAATGTAACTTCTTTAGTGATATTTAATAACAGTAATGATGACTCGCAGAAGTGTTACAAGGTTTGCGGCAACGAATGCGTGTTGCAGGTGCACCTAGCGCATAGGCAACTCCCACACTCAGCTGTGATGTGGGTTGCCGAAGCTGGGTGCGTACTTGGAAAGTCGAGAAAAATATTTCTGAGCTGTTATTAGGTTATTAACAGGATCATTCATTAGAGTTCCACGCTATACGTCTGAAACGCTAGACTGCTGCATTTCTCCACCGACCGCTAGATTGTTACATTACTCAGTTTTAGAATATTTTTCGTAATCTGAAAAATAAGTCATGTAAGGATAGATCTTTACTCACACATATTCAGCGGTGGCCATTACCTCAGTGGAGCAGCATGTTTGTTGTTGTGGTCTTCAGTCCGCAGACTGGTTTGATGCAGCTCTCCATTCTAACCTGTCCTGTGCAAGTCTCTTCATCTGAGAATACGTTCGGCAACCTATAACCCTTTGAATCTGCTTACTGTATTCGTCCCTCGGTCTCCCTCTACGATTTTTACCCCACACACTTCCTTCTAATGCTAAGTTGACGATTACTTGATGTCTCAGAATGTGTCCCACCAACCTACCCTTTCTCTTAATCAGAATACGCCAGAAACTCCTTTTCTCCTCAATTCTGTTGAGCAACTCCTCATTAGTTACGTGATCTACCCATCTAATTTTCATCATTCGTCTGTAGGACCACATTTCAAATGCTTCTATCATCATTTTGTCTGAACCTATCGTCCACGTTTCACTTCCATACAATGCTACACTCCAAACAAATGCTTTCAGAAAAGACTTCCTAACATTTAAACTAATATTGGATGTTAACAAGTTTCGCTTCTTCAGAAACGCTTTTCTTCCCATAGCCATTCTGCATTTTATATCTTCTTTACTTCGGCCATCAGAAGTTACCTTGCTGCCCAAGTAACAAAACTCATTTACTACTTTTATTGTCTCATTACCTAATCTAATTCCTTCAGCATCATCTGTTTTTCTGGTATTACCCTCCCTCTTTTTACGTTTATTAATGATCATCTTATACCCTCTTTTGAAGACATTGTCCATTCCATTCAATTGCTTTTCCAGATCCTTTCCGATCTCTGACAGGATTACTATGTCATCGGCAAACCGCAAAGTTTCTTCTTGCATTCCTTCACTGCTTGCTCAATGTACAGACTGAACAACAATGGGGAAAGGCTACAACGTTGTTTTACTCCCTTCCCAACCTCTGGGTCCCTTTCATTCCGTTCGACACTAATAACCGCTGTTTGGTTTTTGTATAAGTTGAATATAACTCTTCGCGCCCTATATTTTACCCCTGCTACCTTCAGAATTTGATAATTCCATAAAAAGAATTTATACTTCACGACTACAGGTGCCACAAATGAAACTTTTTCAATTATATCCCTGTGGAAGTTAAAATACAGCTAATTGCCAGAGAATGTAACGTCCCAATTTCGATCGTTAATACCAAACCGGCGTGAGTCATCATAAGCAAACACCGCGTCTCAGCACACGGTACATGTATGGACCCATCGTATAAATAAACGGCCACACTTTGTCGTCCCATGTGCACACTTCCTTTCTTCCGACCTCCTTAGCTCATTGGGGGCTGCCCCCACCTCACAGGGCTGCCTCCAAAATCGCCACGACAGAGAACCTAAGAAGTTAAACGCAGCAGAGAGGGGCTAACAACAGGGACCATCTAATGAACTTGTGAAAATACTATTCTTTTTACACTATGTTACCAATAATTGCCACTACAATTTTCTATCGCCAGTTAGAATATTGCTGTTGTTTGCCTTGATTAATTAATATTTTTTGCATATGCCAGTACTTCCTACGGTTACAAAAGATGGAGCCTGTTTTTGAGCTTAGCATCACCATCCTTTTGTTAAATTGCGGAACACCGTCGCTATTTGATAGTTCATTACAGGTGTGAGCAGCAGCTAAGGGGCGTACGCAGCGGAAAAGAATAGTAGTGAAGGATGATCTAATAATCTTGTCTGCAGCATGAACGAAATTAATG
Organism: Locusta migratoria; assembly: GCA_026315105.1. Lineage (NCBI taxonomy): Eukaryota > Metazoa > Arthropoda > Insecta > Orthoptera > Acrididae > Locusta > Locusta migratoria. The sequence continues at coordinate 315,009,246 of CM048745.1, forward strand.
TAAGTCTGCTAATAAAGAAATAAATGTTTAATTTTTATTGAGATATACATCTACATCTACATAGGTACTCTGCAAATCACATTTAAGTGCCAGGCAGGGGGTTCATTAACCACTTTCATAACTTTTCTCACCGTTCCATTCTCTAATAGCGCGCGGGAAGAAAGAATACCTAAATCGTTCCATTTTCGATCTGATTTCTCTTATTTTATTGGGATGGTCATATCTCCCTAACTAGGTGGGTGCTAGCAAAATATTTTCACATTCAGAAGTAAAATTCGGTGATTGAAATTTTGCAAACAGATCACTCCGTAATGAATAACTTCTTTCTTTTAATGATTTCCACCCCAATTCGTGCAACATTTCCGTGATGCTTTCCCCCCGGTAAAGTTATAAAACAAAACGAGCTGCCCTTCTCTAACCCTTCTCAATATCTTCCGTCAGTCCCACCTGAGGATCCCACAATGGTGAGGGTCCCACAATGGACAACACTACTCCAGGAGAGGACGCACAAGTGTGATGTAGGCAGTCTCTTTGGTGGAGCTGGTGCATCTTCGAAGCGTTTTGCCAATGAAACGTAATCTTTGGTTCGCCTTCCCCACAATATTTTCTATGTGTTCTCTCCAGTCTAAGTTGTTCGTAATTGTAACTCCTAGGTATTTGGTAGAATTTACGACCTTAAGGTTTGACTGGTTTATCGCGTAATTGAAGTTCAGCGGATTTCTTTTAGTGGTCATGTGTAATACTTCACACTTTTCTTTATTTAGTGTCAATTGCCAATTTTCGCACCATGTATAAATTTTGTCTAAATCGCTTTGCAGTTGCTTTTGAGCCTCTGTTGACTTCACTAACCGATAAACGACAGAATCATCCGCGAACAGTCTATGGGAGCTATTTGGAATGTCTCCTAAATCGTTTATAAACACAAGGAATAGTAGAGGACCTATAACGCTTCCCTGGGGAACGCCAGATATCACTTCTGTTTTACTCGATGACTTACCGTCAATTACAACGAACTGTTTCCTTTCTGATAGAAAATCGTGAATCCAATCGCATAATTGGGGAAATATTCCATAACCACGCAATTTCATTAGAAGCCGTTTGTGGGGTACAGCGTCAAAAGTCTTCCAGAAAGACAGAAATATGGAATCGATTTGAGATCCCTTGTCGATGGCACTTATCATTTCATGTGATTAAAGGGTAAGCTGTGTTTCGTAATATACTTTTAAAAATGCAAATTTCCAACCATCAGCTGTTTAATATATTTAATGTACACAGCGGCTAGTTGGCAATATGCATTTTTAAAGTATATAAATATTTGATTGTAGAAATATATCAACCAAGCAGTTGCATTAAATAGTTTTTATAAAACCTTGACCAGATTTCGGGAAAATTAATTTTCCTTCATTTCAGACAGTATCGGGCGAGAAGTTATATGAAAGTTGTTTTAATGTAGGATACAGAACCAACATCTCTAGTCAAAAGCAACTCGCATTCCATGTCGACTCTTAAAATAGCTGGAGTACTAGTTGTACTTTGACTAGAGCTGTTGACTGTATGTTCTATTTTAAAACAACTTTCATTTAACCTCACGTTCTAAACCTTCTGAAGAAAGCAGAATTAATTTTGCTGAAACCTAGCCAAGGTTTAATAAAACGTATTTAATGCAACTGCTTGGCTGTTATTTTAGTACATTCTGATTCTACTGTTGCTGAATTGCATCCATGTTTAATATAAATATTCTTCATAGACGCCATGAAATACGGCCCTTTGCAGAACGTTACTAGTATTGCATTCTGTGCCGAATTTAAAATGGTCGGGAGACTATGACATTTTAAAGGAAAGTCGATTCAGTAATTTAAAAAGAAAAAAAACAACAAAAAAACAAAAACAAACAAACAAAAAACACGTGTGACTGGTGAGCTAACCACCGATGCAGAATTCTCAGTAAGAGCAGAAAATCAAAAGGCTGTTTGCCTCTTTGTACGCGGTTGTGGAGCCAAATAATTTTTTCCTGACAAATAGTGAGGACCTGAATTTAGCTGTATCAAAAGTTACTGGTGTTTGTGGTGGGGTATCGAAAGAAGAACTCATCTTCGAGATTGAAAGATTGAGAAAACATTTGAAACCTACAACTGTCACAGTTTCTGATTGTATACGTCTAGACTTTTTTAACTTCATCGGGGATTTAGGACTCTTTTCCCAACTTTATATTCTCTCTAAACTTATATAACGAATTCCTTTCGGAAACCGGTAATCCAGAATAAATGACCAGATAGCAAACTGTACTACGAAGTGTGTTCTTTTCTCTACTACATGCAAATAGTGATTATGCCTCTTCAAAATCTCCATAGACTGATAAACTCCTACTTCCTTCCTATTACTATTACAGGATCTACGCTGAACAGCTTATTATCTCGACGATCCGTACCAACTAAGGTCTTACGCCTACTGTTCCGATTAAAATAAATACAAATTAAAATATTCGTGTAATATAATTTAATTATATCTCTCCTCGTCGTGTTTAATGACGACCGTTGAACACGTAGGTAGACGTTCTATCCAAATGAATTCATTAGTTCATGAACATCATAAACTAACTGACAAGTTAGTGACGTGAATATCGGGATAAGAAGTTTTCTGCCTGTTATACGAGAAAAGTCATGAAAATGCACACGATTCTCCCGTCATTAAATGTACTACTACACAGAAATGTTATGCAAAACAGAAGACCTGAAAAATGTTTATAGTTTACAATTTTTAACTGATGAATCGTGTTATTTTTCTTTACTTCATTGTCGAAAGCAAGTTTTATTTAATGTTTCCAATTTTGAAGAAATTATTCTAAAACATCTTAAGACGTTTCATAGAAGAGGAAGGTTAGGTTTTAGTGTGGAGTAAGGCCTTTTTACAGTTCAATCGCATTAAAAAAGAAACCTTAATTTGAGTAACATTTTCCTACAATTGACTTCAACTGTAAAATTAAATGGATTCTGCATAAAGGAACATTCCCTTCGTATTACTGAAAGTTACTTTAAGCCAATATTTTAGATTTATGGGAGAATCTCCGTGCTATTGTCCCTAAACGTCCAATACGGAGATAATATTGAAAAAAATGTCACGCGCAATTTAATTTAATAAAAGTTGATTTCACTTGTAGAACAGCCTTCACCAGTACATGAGCCAGGTAGGAAAACCACAAAGGATGTAAGGAAATGAAAGGATGGGTTGGTGTTTGGTTTTTAAAATTATTTTTTTTTATTTGATGAGTAAACGTGTGTTATGTGTAATAATGGTTATTTAACGTAACTGACCTGATCTTAAACTCGTTGTTAGCTACGTTTAAACTCGTAAATAAAATGTCAAGTTACAGTAATTAAATTTTGATTAATTTGCAAACCAATTAGTGTAATTAACAAAGCTATGGCCCGATCTTACAACTTCGCCAAAGATTCCAGTCACCTTCACCTTCCTTACAATCTTCTTTCGGAGAGGTGTAGACACCAGATAACTGAAAATAAATCTACCGAGTATGTGCAATGCGTATTTTGTAATTTGCACATGTATTATAGCAATAATTTTGAATAATGACCTTTTTTATTATAATCAAGGTGACGTGGTTGGTTGATGGGTGCAAACCAACCATTAATCTTAATATTTTATAAATAGCACTTCTTTTGGTAAAATTGCAAGTTTTACGTAAGTTAAGCTTTGAAAATATTTGCATTCGTTGATTGAATAATGATTGGTTCTGGTTAGATCGATTTTGGCGGTGGCAAGAATTGTTGAACTCAGTTTTCAGTGAGCTTATAAACATTAAGTTATGCCATTAATAAAATTTGAATTGTTATTATTTTGAAATAGTGAGTATCAAAGTCTTATCCGAGTTCATTTACTGATCATCAATAGGTATCGTAATAATGGCGTCTGCCATTCTAATTTCAAGATCAGTTAAGTTAATCAAATTCCACAGTCAAGATAATCATTAATTACTGAACCTGCATTCAAATTATTTTTCTCTCTCTACAGAAATAATTGTTTCAAAATTTAGGCTTGAGTGTTCTATTATCGTTAATTTCTTTTGTTACTTAGATCAAAAATAGGGTTACTACTCATTACAAAAAAGAGAAGTTGCATAACTTTATATTTGAAAATATTCACTTCAGCAAGCAAAGTTACAGTTAACGTTAATTACAAACAGTTTGACATGCATATGCAGTTGCAACTTATCTCAATGAACTGTCCAGCGATGTCCATTACAATTATATTGATCAATATAATCACAACTTACAAGATTTCTCCTTTTCACAGAATCATTTCTTTTTTTGCTCCTCCTTCCGCACCTTAACAGCAGTACGATGATTTATTTTCGCGTACCGCGTATTTATCCACGACCGTTAGCGTTCGTGACGACGCTATACCCGTTCCGCACGACACGACGGAAACCGATTTTGCACGCACGAATCCTGCGTTGAGCAGGTGGAACAAATAACTAGTTTATTTAATGTATTTCACCTATTTCACTTTTTCAACACTTGTAATACTTTTCACTTTTAAAATAATACTGTTTCACTGTGAACTTAAGCACTCCGCGAGCCGCGATACGTACGTCCGAGAATTGTCACGGGGCGGAAGATACTGCTGTGCTGCTGCGCTACAACTAGCAAGCGCCACAGTCAGACATTGTCTTTGGTCTGATACGAGCTACTTTATGCAACTATCGATGTTTGAATTTCCACACAAAGCAATACATTCTACACAATTAAAAAAAACATCATAAATAAATACAATTAGTACAAAATACATTACAAAACAGGTAAAACAATAAAATAAACATTTACAAATACAATATACATGATACTGAACAGATGACAACAAGTCGTTACGTTTATGTAAAATACACACATATTACACTCAACATCATCAAAGAGGTGACATTTATGCAACATAAAAATTGCGTAGACAATTCACACAGTTTTAAATGAATAAATTTCTCAAAATATAGTTTTCATTCGTTTAACATGTAAGGGCCACCCCCATGAACCACAGACATTGCCGAGGTGGGGTGGCTTGCGTGCCACAACGATGCAGATAGCCGTACCGTAGGTGCAACCACAGCGGAGGGGTATCTGTGGAGAGGCCAGACAAACGTGTGGTTCCTGAAGAGGGGCAGCAGCCTTTTCAGTAGTTACAGAGGCAACAGTCTGGATGATTGACTGAGCTGGCCTTGTAACATCAGCTAATGTGGCTTTGCCACACAGCTACTGCGAACGGCTGAAAGCAAGGAGAAACTACAGCCGTTACTTTTCCCGAGGACATGCAGCTCTACTGTATGAACATATGATGATGGCATCCTCTCGGGTAAAATATTCCGGAGGTAAAATAGTCCCCCATTCGGATCTCCGGGCGGGGACTACTCAGGAGGATGTTGTCATCAGGAAAGACAATACTGGCATTCTACGGATCGGAGCGTGGAATGTTAGATCCCTTAATCGGGTAGGAAAATTAGAACATTTAAAAAGGGAAATGGATAGGTTGAAGTTAGATATAGTGGGGATTAGTGAAGTTCGGTGGCAGGATGAACAGGATTTCTGGTCAGGTGAGTACAGGATTACGAATACAAAATCAGTTGGGGGTCTCACAGGAGTAGGACTGATAATGAATAAGAAAATAGGAATGCGGGTAAACTACTATGAGCAGCACAGTGATCGCATTATCATTGTCAAGATAGATACGAAGCCAACACCGACAACAGTAGTACAGGTTTATATGCCAACTAGCTCTGCCGATGATGAGGAGATCGAAGAAATATATGAGGAGCTAAAGGAAATTATTCAGACAGTTAAGGGAGAGGAAAACTTACTTGTGATGGGAGACTGGAATTCGGTAGTAGGAAAAGGAAGAGAAGGAAAGTAGTAGGTGAATATGGACTGGGCAGGAGGAATGAAAGAGGAAGTCGCCTGGTAGAATTTTTCACAGAACATGATTTAATTGTAACAAACACATGGTTTAAGAATCACAAAAGAAGGTTGTATACATGCAAGAGACCCGGAGACACCGGAAGGTATCAGATAGATTTTATAATACATAGATTCCGGAACCAGGTTCTAAACTGCAAGACATACCCAGGGGCAGATATAGACTCTGACCATAACTTGTTAGTCATGAACTGTAGGCTGAAACTGAAAAAACTGCAGAAAGGTAGGAAAATAAGGAGATGGGACTTAGACAAATTGAAGGAAAGTGAAGTTCTGGAGAACTTCAGAGGGAGATTTAGGCAACAATTGACAGAAACAAGGGGAAATAAAACAGTAGAAGAGGAATGGGTAGTATTGAGAAATGAAATAGTGAAGGCAGCAGAGGACAAAATAGGTAGAAAGGCAAGACCTACAAAAAATCCTTGGATATCGCAGGAAATACTAAATTTAATAGATGAAAGGGGAAAATACAAAAATGCAGTAAATGAAACAGGCAAATGGAGTACAGACGACTAAAAAATGAGATTGACAGGAAGTGCAAAATGGCTAAGCAGGAGTGGCTAGAAGCCAAATGCAAATATGTAGAAGAATGTATAAGAAGGGGAAAAGTAGATACCGCCTACAGGAAAATAAAAGAGACATTTGGGGACAAGAAAAGCAACTCTACGTATATCAAGAACTCAGATGGGAAACCGGTTCTCAGCAAAGAAGGGAAAGCTGAAAGGTGGAAAGAGTACATAGAGCAGCTCTACAAACGAAATGAACTTACAGACAATGTGGTAGGAAGGGAAGAGGACGTAGATCGAGATGAAATAGGAGATGCTATACTGAGAGATGAATTTGACAGAGCCTTGAAAGACCTAGGTCGGAACAAGGCCCCAGGAGTAGATGACATCCCCTCAGAGCTACTAAAGTCTCTGGGAGAGCCAGCCATGACAAGACTATTTGAACTGGTGTGTAGGATTTATGAGACAGGTGAAATGCCCTCAGACTTTAAGAAAAATGTAAATTCCAAAGAAATCAGGCGCAGACAGGTGTGAAAATTATAGAACCATCAGTTTGATAAGTCATGGTTGCAAAATTTTAACACGAATTATCTACAGGAGAATGGAAAAGCTGGTAGAATCTGACCTCGGGGAAGATCAGTTTGGATTCAGGAGGAACATAGGAACCCGGGAGGCAATACTCACTTTACGTCTTATCTTAGAAGATAGATTAAGGAAAGGCAAACCTACTTTTTTAGCTTTTGTAGATTTGGAGAAAGCATTTGACAATGTTGACTGGACTACACTCTTTCAAATTCCGAAGTTAGCAGGGGTAAAATATAGGGAAAGGAGAGTTATTTATAACTTGTACAAAAGCCAGACCGCAGTTATTAGACTCGAAGGGCATGAAAGGGAAGCATCAGTTGGGAAGGGAGTAAGACTGAGTTGTAGCCTTTCTCCGATGTTATTCAATTTGTACATCGAGCAGGCGGTGACGGAAAGCAAGGAAAAATTTGGAATAGGGATTAAAGTTCAGGGGGAAGAAATAAAAACATTGCGTTTTGCTGATGACATTGTAATTCTGTCAGAGACAGCAAAGGACCTGGAAGAGCAGTTGAATTGAATGGACAGTGTGTTGAAGAGAACATATAAAATGAACATTACCAAGAGCAAAACAAAAATAATGGAATGGCGATGCTGAAGGAATTAGATTAGGTAACGAAACAATGAAGGTGGTAGATGCGTTTTGTTACTTGGGTAGTAAAATAACATGTGATGGTCGCAGTACAGAGCATATAAAATGCAGAATGGCAATGGGAAGAAAAGCATTTTTGAAAAAGAGAAATTTGCTAACACCGAATATTAATTTAAGTGTAAGGAAGTCTTTTCTGAAGGCATTTGTGTGGAGTGTAGCCTTGTACGGGAGTGAAAGATGGACGATAAGCAGTGCGGACAGGAAGAGAATAGAGGCTTTTGACATGTGGTGTTACAGAAGAATGCTGAAGATTAGGTGGGTAGATCGCAGAACCAATGAAGAAGTACCTAACAGAATTGGTGAGAAAAGGAATTTTTGGCATACGCTGGCTAAAAGAAAGGATCGCTTGGTAGGACACATTCTTAGACATCGGGTAATCGTAAATTTAGCATTGGAGGGAAGTGTGTGGGGTAAAAATCGCAGAGGGAGACCAAGAGACGCGTACAGTAAGCAGATTCAAGTGGATGTGGGTTGCCGTTCTTATGAGGAGATGAAAAGGCTTCCTCAGGATAGAGTAGGGTGGAAAGCTGCATCAAACCAGTCTCCGGACTGAATACCATAACAACAACAACATGTAAGGGCTACCTTAAAAGGAATTATTTACTTGCTGACTTTGATGACACCTATTCAAAAGCCGAAATAGATTTGTAATAAATCAAATTGCTCGCGAATGACTTTCTCTTCTTTTTATGATACATTTCAGAGATATAAAACAGAGATCAGGGCTAATTTTTCCGACAGTCGTCGCATAAAAAATATAATGGGAAGACTACAATGAACAAGCTGCCTTTAAAATTCTCCTTATTGTGAAGTACGCCTATTATCTGGTTATCGGAATGTGGTAGGTATTTTGTTCCACAAACATTGCAGACCGAAGTAATTCGTCGTGCTTCGAATGCGAATGCCAACAGAGTAAATTTTTCATTATTTGTGAGTTGCCAGTCCTATAGCAGACAATCATCCACAACAGCATTTGATAGATGAGATGGTGCAGGACAGTTAGTCATTACTTAACATCGTGCGCTGAAATCGTACCTATTGGCATTATCACCGCCGTGGCCGCTGGAATACAAACTCGAACTTGTGAGCGGAGAAATGGAAGGGTATTAGAGGTATTGCGAAAACCTCGTATCAGGAGCTTAGTTTAAATAAAAATAAATATTAAAAATAGTAAATAATAAAATATAAATAAAATGCGCGCACACTGCACGTTGAAACACGTCCACTGAATGTATGGTCGTGTTCCATTTTGAGTTATTCATGACTCTAAAGTGTTTCTGCACCATTAATGCTATCTATTTGTATGTTAATTATTTTATTCTTTTTATTTTTATTTATTTATTTATTTGGTTATCTAACCTGACCAGATTAGGGCCATAGGGCCCTCTCTTACATCTGATCAGGAACAACATAAACAAAGGATTTCATTACAAAAAACACTGCATTAATAATATTAAATAATAACAATATATGATAATACTAATAATAATAATGATAATAATAATAACACAAAAATCAGAGTAATACTAATAATAACGAGAGATATTCACATTTGAATTAAGTTTTATATTAACAGAAGAGAGAAAATGATTAGCGAAAGAGGAGAAGATTGAAAAATGACAGTGCTAATGGATGTGAGGAAGTGGAGACATATATGGATGGAGATCTCTGCTGGAGAAAAGAGAGGGAAACATTTATGGGGGGACGAGGAATTGACAACAGTGGGCTACAGACTGGTAAGTGGAGAAAAAGATGGCTATTGTGACAGAAGGTGAACCCTTAGTTGTCTTTTAAAGTTTTGAATTGATTTTATCTCTCTTAACTTTTGAGGAAGATTGTTCCACAGACGTGTTCCCGATACAGAAAATGATTTACAGAAGATTGCAGTGTTATGTGAAGGTAGAGAGAGAGTTTTATTTTGGTGAGAGCGTGTGTTTCTGCTGTGCTGTTCAGATAGTAATATAATCATTGAGGATAAGTATGAAGGTTTGCAATGATTGAGAAAGCGATGCAGCAAACATAGTGTACGATAGCTTCGACGCTTATCTGCACGTAGCCAAGATAACTGCTGGTATGCGGGACTGACATGGTCGTATTACGTTTATATATGTTTCCACCCGTGTGATTGAACTTCAGTGTTCGTATGAATGTGGAAGGTTGCTTTTAATACTGACTGCCGCGCTATGGCTTACAGTCGCCGCCTCGCGCTCTGTAGTTAAGCACGAATGGCTTCGTTCGTCGTCTGCTGGGTGGCCAGAGACGAGCTAATCGGGCAAGATGGCGAGGTGGCCGTGTTGTTAGTGTCGTATCGACCTAATCATAGACGGAAGAGGTGATAGGAGACCTTTCTGGGAGGGAATTGCCTTAGCCAGGTAGCAAGGGTTGGTAAACACTAGTCTCTGAACGCGCTCTGCGTCGCTTTTAGCGCGCTCTACATCCGGTGTCCGGTGTGATGCGGGGGGGGGGGGATTCCGAACTCTTAGAGCTTTAGACTTCACTCTTCATTCTGGCTCCGAGGACTGAGGAAGTACGTACTCTGCCAAATCATGCTGAGCGGAAGGCATGCTGTTAGGACTTTGATTTCTTCGTGATCAAACAGTCTTGGTTTTTCAGTGATCCCTTGAGTAATTCTTTCGCTATCTGAGGCGAAGTGTTTCTTAATTTACAGAACTCGAGTACATTCAGTGTAAATTTATTATTTCCATTTTCATTCCAGTGATGATTGTGTGTCCGGTTGCTCAAGTTAGAATACACGTGTGGCCTTCAGCCTTTGTGTAAACGTAGTATGTTTGAATTTCCTTCATGTTTTTAACTAACTTTTCACGTCGCGTCTCTATCTGCGAGTATGCTCAATATTTATCAGCTGCGGTGGACTAGCCGAGCGGTCTAAAGCGTCTCGCTGCGGAGCGCGCGGTTGCTCGCCGAGGAGGTTCGAGTCCTCCTTGGGGCATGGGTGTGTGTGTTTGTCCATAGGTTAGTTTACCTAGGTTTAAGTAGTTTGTAAGCTACGGACTGATGGTCACGCAGTTTGGACCGATAGATTTACAAACATTTGAACATTTTATTTATCAGATTTTCTAGCTTTATTCCGTCTTTCCTGTCTTGTATGATCGATTGCACCACGTGCTTTCATAACGGTCGTTACTTCGACATTCAGCCGTGCTTTTGTTAATACTAGCTTTCTTCTACATGAATTCCCGCGTGTAATTTATCGCTTATTCTAAATTAATTTTTGTTTGAAAATGCTATGAAATTCGGCGTGGTACTTAAGAATAGTGATCAAGACACCTGCCATCTTGTCAAGACGCCACCGACGCCTCGTTTCACCACTGCTTTCAAGTGTTCCACGAGAGTAATGTACCACCAAGCATTATGCGTGTATCTGTGAATTAATGAATGTGCTTTCGGCTACCTACTGTGTGCTTGCAAATTTCCTTCCATGTTACCTCCATATTCATAAAGGACAGAAACAATTTTACTACAGGTAGTAATTATATGATTTAATTCATTTTTGTACAAGGTATGTGCTTAATTTGGTCTCCCACATTTATTTGATTGTTATTTTGCCGAATAGAATATGATTTTAAAATCAAACCTCTGCTTTATGATTTCATGCTCCCCATCCCATGTTTAATTATCTTTTCATTTATTTTTTAACATTGATTTTGTATTTGTAAAAACGTTGGCTGCTCCCGTAAGGAGTGAGTGGTTAGATAAATTTCCATTGCGCATGTACTGTGGCCACTCATAAAGTAATTTAGAGCAACAGTGAGCGTTTTAACTTTCATTTGCGGATCTCAACTGCCGAGATATTGTTAATTTTAATAACAGGTACTTTCAACGTACACACGACCGCGTACACACACACACACACACACACACACACACACACACACACACACACAAAACCGCACCCCCCCCCACACACAAGCACACACATACATACTCATGTGCGTGCACACACACACACACACACACACACACACACACACACACACACTCACACATGCATGGCACTCTTCTATGTCAACGTGTTTATGGGCCGTCTGGAGGAATCCTTCCTAGCATCCCAATTCCCCAAACCTCTGGCCTCGTTCAGGTTGATTGATGATATTTTCATGATCTAGTCTCAGGGCCAGAACACCCTCCTTCCTTCAGAACCTCAACTCCTTCTCCCCTATCCACGTCACCTGGTCTTCCTCAACCTACCATGCCACATTCCTGGAAGTCAACCTCCACATCATTGATGACTCCATCCAGACTTTCGTCCATATTAAACCTACCAACCACCAACAGTACCTACACTTTGACAGTTGCCATCCCTTCCACATCAAAAAATCCCTCCTTTACAGCCTGGCCACCTGTGGATGGCGAATCTGCAGTGACAAGAATCCCCTTCCTGAATATGCTAAGTGTTTCACAAAGGCCTTCACAGACAGAAACTACCCCACAGACCTAGTCCGCAAACGGATCTCCCGTGCCATATCCTCAAACATCCCAAATCCTCCTTCTAATACCAATAACCATTCACAAAAGAATGCTCCCCTTGTTTCTCAGTACTACCGTGGTCTCGAACAACTAAATTGCACCCTTGGCCAAGGTTTGGATTTTCTATCCTCGTGCCCAGAAATGAGAAACATACTGCCCAAGATCCTTCCCACTCCTCCTAAAGTGGGGTTCTGTCGCCCTCCCAACCTCCACAACATCCTAATTCATCCCTATGCCATCCCGAAATCCAGCCCACTGCCACGGGGATCATATCCTTGTGGAAGATCCTTCTGCAAGACCTGTCCAATCCACCCACCCAGCACTGTCACAGGATTATCCTACCCTCTCAGAGGCTGGGCCACCTGTGAAAGCAACCATGTAATTTACCAACTGTGCTGCAATCACTGTGCAGTTTTCTATATTGGCATGACCACTAACCAGCTGTCCATTAGGATTAATGGCCTCCGCCAAACTGTGGCAGCAAACAAGATGGACCACCCTGTGGCACAGCATGTAACCGAGCATATGCTTGATTTCAATTTCTGTTTCACAACCTGGGCCATCTGTATCCTCCCATCCGCCACCAGCATTTCTGAACTGCACAGATGAGAGTTACCCCTACAGTACATTCTCCGATCCAGAAATCATCCAGACCTCAACCTAGGATAACTTCCCTTTTTTCCATACCTTATAGTTGCTACCTCTCTCCTAAACCTCTCCTATTTTGAGTGGTGTGTGACTGTGTGTGTGTGTTTGTGTGTGTGCTTGTGTTTGTCTGGGGGTGGGGTTGTGTGTGTGTATGTGTCTGTGTGTGTGTGTGTGTGTGTGTGTGTGTGTGTGTGTACGCGGTCGTATGTACGTGTAGTGTGTGCGCATTTAATTAATATATTTATATTTATTTCACTGTAAGGTTTTTAAATAAACGCCTTTTGCTACTGCGAATGAAGGGTTTTATTTTTATATTTTTAAGTCACCCACACACGTTTCGCCTTTCTCTCAAGGCATTATCAGTGGGTGTCCTGAAATATTTACATCTTTTTGTTTACTATATAGGTTAGGTCTCTTACATATCTACAAAACATTTCATTTCTGATTTAAAACAGTTCGTTTTTTGGTATAAAATGGTGTACTTACAGCACTTATTCCCCTTCAGTCTTATTCTGTCAACCAGGTCGAAATGTTACACTGTTTTTTGAAATACATTGCAGTTCTCTGGTTCTACTGTCACCTGCTGCCATACTGTGTCTACTGCTGTTTGTTTTGTGTAAACAAAAAGATGTAAATATTTCAGGACACCCACTGATGATGCCTTGAGAGAAAGGCGAAACGCGTATGGGTGACTTAAAAATATAAAAATAAAACCCTTCATTCGCAGTAGCAAAAGGCGTTTATTTAAAAACCTTACAGTGAAATACAATTCAGCTGCTGCCCAAAAATGCCACTGCAAGCAACATATTTATATTTATTTTTTATTTAAATCTATATTTATTTTATTTTTCTCCACGCGCCATTCCTAAGCTGCATCTCGTTATTCCCATCTAGGCCGTGCTATACCCATCCCCACCACCGTGACGCAACCTTCCTATCCCCTCTCCTCACCCTCCCCGATGTATTCGAAGAGCGTGATTCGAAGTGCGGCAGCCGGAGGTGACGGTTGTATGACTGTGTTGTGTGCATGTGTGATTGCGCGAATGTTCTATTTTCCGAAGTAGGCCATGGCCGATAGCTGAAAGTGTTGCAGGTGTGTGTCTTTTGTATGTGCCTGTCGCAGCTCGTCGCCACGTCTTTACGGTGAGTTGTAAACCGTCCTTATTACTATATTATTAATTCCGACCTGGACTTTCCATTATTAAATGTTACAGAATTATTAACATGAACAGTTAAATATATTCACTGTTTGAAAGAAAGTGTAGTGGCCGTATTTCTACTTGGCGCTGGTAACGAGTACTGTCTCTTTTAGTAACAGATATAAATAGATCCGCAATCTTTCGTTCCTCTCACAACTCTACATTTAAGAGGTACCAACACATTACCACAGAATAAGGAGTATACAGAAAGGAAACTCCCGCTGCAGTCTGTCGTCCAAAATTTAGTGCGCGGCGGCCATATTGAAAAGCAGTAAACGCGTGGTCACTCCCTACTCTGTGGCGTGGTAATGCGCCGTTGTTGTTTGTTAATTGTGTAATTTAGCTGCCTGAATCGCATAAAAGTAAACTAGTATTTGGTTCAATGAAAAGAAAGAACTGTGCGTCAGTAGGTGTACCTGTTCCGTTTTTATTACGAGCAGCAATAAAAGTAAAGGCGGCCGATGGTGTTCAGCACCTAATTGCCGAAATAATTCTCATACAGATAGGATATAAGCTTCTTCACCTTCCCAAAAGATATTGAACGGTTAGTGAACGTCGCTATATGTGTGGTAAAAGTTAAATGTTATCAGTTTCGAATGAGAGCAATGTGTGCATAATTATTAAAAGTGCGTGTGTAGAAGGAGATTGGTCTCCCTATAACGTGCCTGAAATATTTCGCCTGAGTGGGCCTTAGGAAAGGAGAAAATGCTCTCGAAAGTTTTTCCAATAGTACTGTACATCTTATTTAGCTATCTGTTCGTGACTAAAGGTGTAGCGTAATGGTCAAGCGCATTACTTGCGCAGCAGGCGGCCTGGGATCAATCCCAGGAGCTTCCTATTTTTTTCTTCATTACGCTACACCGTTTATTCACGAACAGAGCGCTGAATAACACGTACAGTGCTATTGGAAAAACTTTCGAGAACATTTCCTCCTTTTCTAAGGCCCACTCAGGCGAAATATGTCAGACACGTTATGTGGAGACCCACCTCCTACACAAGTAACTTGGGCGAAATTGGCGTGTCCCGATTGCCGACCTCCCCTTGTTACGATATTCAAATAAATGGAATAAGGGGAATAATCTTGCTATTCTTGCTCTATGGTTGGCAGTTTCTTGTATCTACCTTTCTCTGGTCGGTAAAGTAATTGTCCTCGTAAAAAGAACATTATGTTGCCAACATTGAAACATTACTCCTCTACTGCCGTAAGTAAAACTAAACCAGTCAAATCGATGACACTCATCCTGCCTCCTCCCCTTGTTCTACGCTGCTTAGGCAGGTAAAATTTTACTTACGGCAATGGAGGCGTAGTGTGCTAATGTTGGCAACGAATGCTCTTCGGATACTGGAACAAATAGACTAAGGGGAATAATTATTTTATGCTGTCCCTGCTCTATGGTTGACAGTTTTTTCTATATGCCATTCTCCGATCAGTAAATTAATTATCCTCTTAAAGCAAATACAACTTTTCCAACATTGAAACACAACTCCATCACTGCCGTAAGTAAAATATAACATATAAGTATGTTTTAAAGGCAATATTTATTTCCAGTGCTAAGAAACGGACTGTGAAATCAAGGAGAGTTGATTTACTTAAAAATATATTATCCAATATTTAGTAAAACTTTTTGTCAGAGTTAGAATTTTCTATTTCTTGAGGTTCACAGAGACTTGAAATATAAAACCTGAAAAAAATTTCAAAGTGATAAAAGTGACCCATCGGTGAGGTACAAATGGTGTGTAATGTACTAGTGAATGCATATTGACAAGAAAGACTAAGAGGAAAATGATGAACACTTTTTCCTTTGCTATAACTGAAACAATGTGTGCCACAATACGACAAGTACAGATTAAGATTATTATGTAGTTTTATGTTTCGGCTACCTGTCCTTCATTTGTGTGTAATTTAACAGTTTTATATATGCCCAGACATCATCACTTCTGTGTAATCGCGCTGTACTGCTAAGTCTGACTTGTGCAAATTTATTCGTGTCAAATAAAACCTGGCAGTTGTAAAGTCACTTTCTTGTTTATAACTAATTTCCCAAACGTAACTTCGCGTTACTCGGGATTTTTCTGGAAATAAGCATCATATAAAACGATCATTGATTCCATCGTAAATTTTCGCAGTTTTATTAAAATTTAGGCCTACTTTTTTTTCGTTGGGTTACAATTAGGTGCAAGAACAGGGCGCAAAATAGAGGAGATCATAATGAAAAGCCGTTTCCTTTCGTAAAAGTCGGTGAGGTTAGCTGCAGTTCGGAAAAAGTCCATTTCCAGCCAAAGTACTAAGTAGCTATAGTTCAGAGTTTACTGCTTTTCAATATGGCGTCAAGCGCAATGCTTGTTAACATACAGATCAAAGGCGCCGCCTCCAGCTTTCCCTTCTGTAATGCTCCCTATTCTGTGACATTACTAGACATATTAGAAATCCAATCTTTCATTTCTTGTGACTAGCTTATTTAAAATGTGAAGCAAGATATTTGACTGCGAGAACTTTTTTATACGTAATTGTCGTACAGACTCATGTATATTAATATTGTAAGAGTAAAGCAATATACGTAGACATAATCTACTTCCAAGCTTTTTGAGTATTTCGCAATTCCAAAATTAGGGGCGGTAACGTACCTTTTCACAACACATATGAACACACACACACACACACACATACACACACACACACACACACACACATACATACACATGTAACATCTTTCAAATCATAAACAGATGCGTAAAGTTTCTATTAACACTCTCTCTCTCTCTCTCTCTCTCTCTCTCTCTCTCTCTCACACACACACACACACACACACACACACACACAAATGAATACAAACACAGGTCGTCTCTCTGACGTCCCAACCCATTGCATTACGTCGGGCTCTTCAGCATCATCATCAAATGTTCAAATGTTTGTAAAGATTATGGGCCTTGACTGCAAGGTCATCAGTCCCTAAACTTACAAACTACTTTTGAACTAGCTTATACTAAAGACGGCACAAACGTCTATGCCAGAGGGGGGATTCGAACTCCCGACGGGGAGCGGCCTCGTGCATCGTAGCATAGCGCCTCAATGCGCTCGGCCGTTCCGCCGCTGCTCATCATTATCATCGTCACTGTTCTGCCAAAAGGTAGGTTTTCATATGGCAGTTCTACAGGCTGTCCTGTTTGCTGCCATTCTCTATAGGTCGGCATAATTTCCTCTTCCCTCTATGTCATCTATCGTCTTGTATCTCCTTTTTCCTCTCTGTCTTCTCCCACAAACTAATGGTAGCTTGTGCTGTTTTAATACCGCCCAGTCTGCATCTTGTACTGATGACCATACTCTTTGTTATTGCTGTGTTTATTTTCATCCCATATTCAGCACAAGCTTCGTTCAGATATTTCAGTATGTTGTTCGCAGTCCGCTAACTTTCTGCCACTAATACCATGTCTCCAACAAACCTTATGCATTTTATTCTCTTTCCACCAATACATACTCCTCGTTTTGATGATGATGGTTTGATTTTTAAAGGGACTAAACGACTATTGTTATTTGTCCCTTGGTCCAACCGTAGAGATCAGAATAAAAAGCACTACAATGTAGCATAAAACAATGTGTTAAGACTCACCAAGCAAAGGGGTGTAACAAGTCAAGAAATAAAAGAAGGAAAGTAAAAACGGATAAAAGAAGAGAAAGGTGGAAAGACGATAAAAGAGTGTCCTGGCCAGGTGACCACAGACATGGCGGTAGGGCATCTGGCCGCTTTTGCACATTAAAACCACCTGCCTAAAACGGTAGGCGAGCGGAGAACAAATATGTAATAAACATAGTACTAAAAATCAAATGGATCGGCACAACCCACTCACACGAATAAAATTTAAAACTGCGTCAGCCATAGAGGCATTGTCAGCTAAAACAAGTTTCAAATCGTCAGGGAGATTAAAATTCCTTCTCTGCGCTGCGAAGTCCGGGCATTCCAAGACGATGTGGGCGACTGTCAGACGCGCACCGCATCGACACTCGGGAGGATCCTCGCGACGGAGAAGGTGGCCGTGCGTAAGCCAAGTATGGCCGATACGCAGCCGGCAGAGAACAACAGAGTCTCTGCGAGGGGCCCGCAGAGAGGTCCTCCACACGTTTGTTGTCTCCTTTATACTCCTCAGTTTGTTGGGCACCTGTAGGGAGGGCCATTCACTACTCCACAAACCGAGAACTTTACGGCGTAGTGTACAACGGAGATCAGCACATGGAATGCCTATATTGAGGACAGGCTTGTGGGTGGCCTCTTTGGCCAGCCTGTCAGCCAGCTCGTTGCCATCTATCCCGACGTGTCCCGGGGTCCAAAGGAATGCCACCGACTGCCCATGTTGTCCAATGGCGTACAAGGGCTCGTGTGTGGCAAAAACCAAACGATTGCGCGGAACACACTGGTCGATGGCCTGTAAACCGCTGAGGGTTTTCCACCGAGCCTTTCGCAATAATCTCTTCGAGGTAGACGTTAAATAACAGCGGGGAAAGAGAATAACCTTGTCTAAATTCCCTCTGAAATTTCATTTCCAATTCTTACTTTCTGGTGTAAGTCTGTATAAGTCATCTTTCTTTCCAATATATTCCGTTTCTCTTCAAAGTATTCATCAGCTTGTTGGTCTCTTAATGTCATGGCTTTAAGTGTCGGAAAAGTGGCTAACTATAGGCTACTTCACAATTTAATACACCTATACTTCTTTAAAATCTCCTTCGATTAGTCCACTGTGATGCAAAAAAAGTTTTAAAAAATGCCCTGAGAGGTTCCTGAACAACATTTCGGGACGTTCCGCTCGAAATTAAGCCCTGTCTCTCTTACTTGAGATGTAGACGCGGCGCGAAAAATGTCGCAGGATTGGTTGTGCATCGGGTATTTCGCTGTAGTAGCCACCTGAGATGAATCCTCAAAGCAAATGTTGAAAATGATATGGGAGAATTACTCTCCTTTCAGCTACATCTACATTAATCTTGACAAAAAAATATAAATACACGAGATGTAACTGCATATCGTATGTGGAGCGTGTGTTGTGATGTTAACAAAGACTATGGCAAGAGTTATATATCATCGAACATGCCATTTGTAATAAGGATCAGGAATCCACGGAGAATCAATGAAATGGAGTCTGTTGCTATATGGTATAAAGGATTTGGGTGTTGTTCAAGTGTAAAAATAATTGGTGATGTAACACACTATTATAGTATTGAATGCTTTGGTGAGGCGAGTGTCAACAACCGTAATATATTTCATAAAATGCATTTTTATAAAAACCATCAGCTGTATATTAAAAACCTTATAATCTACCAGTTTCTGTCATGGACCATCTTCATGGATAAAAAGGTGTTAAAACAGAATGGTAAAATGCATCAAATAAAATACATACAACTGAGATAAACAGGAGTCAGTATAACTAAAAGTGCAAAAAAATTACTATGGTGTTCTTAGATAAAATCCATCAGACAAACACATATAAAAGGTGAGAACAGTCTATGAATTCATAGACTGTTCTCACCTTTTATGTCATGTTTGTCTGATAGATTTTATCTAAGATGACCATAGTAATTTTTTACACTTTTAGTTATACTGACTCCTGTTTATCTCAGTTGTATGTATTTTATTTGATACATTTTACCATTCTGTTTTAACACCTTTTTATCCATGAAGATGGTCCATGACCTAAACTGGTAGATTATAAGGTTTTTAATAAACAGCTGATGGTTTTTATAAAAATGCATTTTATGAAACTATTATAGTAATTGAATAAATGCGTTTGAAGACGTGTACGTTTTTTTTATTTTTTGTGCCCCCCCCCCCCTTCCTATCATGAAAATGGAATGATTATAGATAATAGTGATCAGTAGTGTCAGCCCAGAACCGCTGGCCCGTACATCTAGAACCATTGGTTCAAGGATCCACCGTATAATGTGCTCACATGGCGCGCTGCAAAGGTTTCCGTACCACTTCCTTTCCCGTTGCAATGCCAAACACTGCGAAGATTCAACAGCTTCCTATATGACTCTGTGCTAGCCCTAATTTATCTTATCTAACCTATGTGATCCTTAGGTGAAATTTACACATCCGGCAATACACACATTCTGTCATCAGTTTCAAATCCCTTTTCAAATCTTTTGTAAAGAGTGCTCCACGAGAAGACGATCGCCTTTCTCACTCATTCCAATTTAAGTTCTTGAACCATCACTATAATTCTCGCATGTTAAGCCAACATACCGGTTCGAAATCTAGCTGCCTGCTTCAATGTCTTCCTTTGTTCTCGTGGAAAACTCAATCGTTCGAGGAGCAGTCAAAAAGGAAGATTAGGGTTTAAAGTCCCGTCGACAGCGTCGTCGTTAGAGATGAAGGTAACGCTCGGAATTTTGGAGCAAGGATGGGCATGAAAATCGTCCGTGCCCATTCAAAGGAACCAGTCCGACCTTTCCCTGAAATGATTAAATAAATTCACTAGTCAACAAAGGATCACACGTGTGTTCTATACACAGTCTTACAGATAGTTGTTCCAAAATTAATATGACACAAGTGTACAAAACACTTCTTGAAACTTTTTCAGTCTGTTCATGACTGAATTCGAAAGAAACTCCTCCCATTCTATCGATCTTGTCCTTTTTCTTCGTTACACTATCTTCCTGTTACCGCAAATAAAATGTCTCCGTCCAAAAAAATACATTTTCCCAATAATTCTCAGTTATGTCTGCCACATGCTTCTTTACATCTCATCCATTAATGTTACATTGTTATTGCCATCACAAAAAGAATCTACGGTGATGTAATTTCACGTTGATATAACATACAACATCGCAGTGGAGATATGTACACAAATTACATTAAATCAACACTACATACATTACCTATTATTGTAAATGCGCTATCCTCACTACCGGTGAAGCAAATCGCCGTCACAAGGTCACCTGTAAAACTAGTGCAGTATATTCTTTCCTGTGGATTGTACTATTATCAATCAGATCATAAGTACAATCGTTCCTGAAAGCAAAGAATTTATCACTCGTAACTCTGAAGATCAGAATCAAATAACAGGTGTGACATGATACATCATTGTATGTGAATCTACATATTTGTGGGAATTTATAAGACTTGTAATACGTAGTAAAGGTAAAGAAATTTACAGAAGAGTCATATGGATACAGCATAAACTTTAATTATCATATATTTGTTGTTTTGGTCTTGTCTGGAAACTGGTTTGATGCTCCTCTCCATCCTACTCTATCCTGAGCAAGCCTATTCATCTCTTCATAAGAATGGCAACCTACATCCATTTGAATCTGCTTACTGTATACATCTCTTGGTCTCCCTCTGTGACTTTTGCCCCACACACTTCCCTCCAATGCTAAATTCACGATTCCTTCATGTCTAAGAATGTGTCTTATCAATCGATCCCTTCTTTTAGTCAGGGTGAGCCAGAAATTCCTTTTCTCCCCAATTCTGTTCATCACCTTCACATATGATCACCAATAACTAAACGAAATTGAAACTTTTAGCTGTGAGTTTCTGGAGTCCATACCAGTGCGGAAAATGGGCTCTGCACTCGAAGGTCGGGTTTAACATCCCCTACTCGAACAGAGTAACCATAAGGTTACTCAATTATCATATAATCATAATATAATTTTCATACAAGAATATTTAATGACTATTTCATTCTCGAGACCATCATAGACAAACGTGATAAACTATGCTTTTCAGTGAGTGCACCTCTGTGATTTCTGATATAAAACTTTTTAGAAAAATTATAATGCTTTCCACGTTCGTCTGTGCTGTTTGCTTCTCTGTGTTCCTGAGTTAAGAAAACGAACCAGTGTAAGTGGATAACCTCACAAATCTGATGGACAGAACGGGAATTCTCAAATAATGCATTTTCCCTTCCAGAAGTCGATGTTACGGAATTTCACTAGATTTATCTTAGAGAATATATTCTAAATTGTATACTGACAATCACAGTGTGTTTGCGATATTTATGGGAACGAGAATAATTTCATTGCAGTGCCACAATCGATGAGAGTAAGAGGACAAC
This sequence comes from Locusta migratoria, assembly GCA_026315105.1. Classification (NCBI taxonomy): domain Eukaryota; kingdom Metazoa; phylum Arthropoda; class Insecta; order Orthoptera; family Acrididae; genus Locusta; species Locusta migratoria. The sequence goes on from CM048745.1 coordinate 315,031,339, forward strand.
AGGTGCTATTGACAACCGCTACTGACAGTCATTTTTCTGGCCACATTCATTTGAATTTGATGTCTTTAAGAAGGCCATTGCTGTTAGCAAATGAAATTACTGAAATGGACGGAACTCTTCTGGATAACAAACATTAATGATGCGATTATCTGTAAACGTCAACCTGTTACTCTATTTGAGTAGTAGGGGATCTTAAACCCGTCAATCCTTCCCTCTTCTCTTCGATAGCAGAGAAGCTTATCAGTGGAGTAAAATTTCCGCACTGGTATGGACTCCAGAAACTCACAGCTAAAAGTTTCAATATCGGTTAGTTATTGGTGATCACTGACGAAGTTACTGAACGAGTTTCTTTTGAAGACAAAAATAATTTGTCATGTGTGTATTCGACTTGAAAAATGTGGTAAAATTTCGTTTTGTGTCAAGCATGATACAAAAACTGTGGTTAATATTGGGTCTAATTTCATTCGAAGACGAAACTGGAACAACATGCTGCAAGCAAATCCAAAGGGCTTGGTGCAAGACTCTGATATCACCATCTGTTATCTGGTTATTCTTAACTGGGTCAAGAGCAGTGATTTATTGGTACTTTGACGTAAAACTTATACTCAGTTATCCTGGTGTAACACCAGCGATCTATTTCTTGTTAATAGTGGTAGAAGACTTGAAATTGATGTTAATATTTTTAGTATGCACTGTAACTAGGCTTAGGCATTTACAGTCATTCATGAAACAGCTCATTATTGTAGACCGTCTAGTACCAGTCGAAGAAAAAGAATACACCAAACTGCTACGTGGCTTTCTTCTCATTGTTCACATTGTGATGTTACTTCGCATCGGGGTAATTGTAGCACCTGGAGGTCTGTTCGGCTTGTTTCACGTACTGTTCCACTGGTGGTTAGATTCAGTGGTGGTTCTCCAGTTCGTTGCCCTCATGTTGGAGCTGTGGGACAGGTTCAGCAAGATCAACGCGCGTCTCCTGGAGGAGATTCACCGCCCTGCCTTTGGGGTAGTGCAACTGCTGTCGCAGTCCCCGGCACGGGCAAGGAGACTCCGCCACTTGAGGGAGTCCTACGTGTCGCTGGGACGCGCCGCAGACCAGTTGGGTCAATACTTCGGTCTGCCGGTGGCTCTGGACGTAGCCCTGTGTGTGCTCGGCACTACTTGCAGTGCGTACGAGCTGCTCGTCATGTTGGAAAGGCCGCACGACTCGGACCTGCTCCCGTTCAGCCAGTCCGTGAGCTCGTCGGTGTCGTGGCTGGTGTACCACGTGCTGAAGCTGGTGGCCCTCTCGCTGTCCTGTGCCGTGTTTCAGGACGCGGCCCAACGCACCGCTGTCCTGCTGCGCAGGTCGCCAGTGCTGCCACCCGATGTCTCCGCAGAAGTGGACGCCTTCCTGCGCGCGACGTCGCAGGACTCTCCGCTGCGTTTCACAGCCTCAGGCTTCGTCAACGTCGACCGCAATTTGCTGGTGTCAGCCTTCGGAGTCGTCATCACATACCTGGTCATCATTGGTCAACCTATTGTCAACCAAGGTTAATGTTTTACCAAGATAGTTGTTGTACCAACAATTTGAAACGGATGTTGTGATATACAGAGCGATATGTTTTTGATTATTAGCACAACGTTGTTTCTAGAACATCTTCTATTTTTTTCCAGCTTTGTTTCCTTGACAGTGTGTTCTTCACAATTACAACTACGAATTTACTATCTGAATATGACTCTAATTCAAAGTTGGTATTACTTTCTGGGTCTACTGTGCAAAGTTTGAATACGTTAAAAAAAACCTTGTGATTTTAATTCTCAGAAAATTATATCAAGAAAATTATTTTAAGAAAACTTCCTTAAACGTAGTGAAGTGTTAAGGTGTTACTCAAAGATGGTCACATGATGGAAACTAGTTTTCATTTAACCCTTTCAGTTCCACATTATGAAATCAGCTTTGGAAAAATTAAAATTCACTGTATTCTGTACTAATACACTGCAGTAAACATCAAAATATGTAACTTCCTCGCAGATCAAAATTGTGTGCCGGAACTGGGACTCGAACATGGGCCCTTTGCCTTTCGCGGGCAAGCGCTCTACCGACACTTTTTTTTCCCCTCTAGTAGATGTATGGTTCGCGGTCGTTCGTTCAGTTTGTTCGTGGTTGTTTTTTGAATGGCTGGCTCAGCTTTTTTTTATTACAGAGGGCGTTCAGCCCCCTGACCGGGCGCGCTGAGCCACGGCGCCCGGCAACCGACTGAGCTATCCCGACAGCGCACACTCCGCTGCAGAGTGAAAAGTTTCGTTCTGGATCAAAATATGTGTTTCAAAATTTTTTGTCGAACTATTGATTTTTTTTTCCTTTTTTTATTTATTTATTTATTTTTAATGCTACCATAATCTTCGCCACAGCACCGAAGACAAGACAATTCAGTGCTGTAATAAAATAAAATGAACCACACTCACGTTCACACTTTCAGCCACATACAGACGGCAACGCAACTCTACCTCCAAGATGGACAGACTAATGTGTCAGAAGTGGCTACCCGCCGTACCAAGCGACAAAGTGTCGTACTAGAAGCATCTTGTACATCAACAAAAAATGGAACTTTAAGGATTGGTGCGCAAAATACAGTATAAATCAACTTTTAATACGTTTGTGTCCAGAAACAACACTGGGAATGAAAGGGTTAATGAGTATTCTTTGCAACACGTATTGCTGATTCCATCATGATTTAAAGCCAAATTGATGAAAAGTCGTTTACAACCCTTCAGCAAAATATCAAACCGAGGTGACTACCTAATTAATATGTCACCAAAACCAGTCGTATATATATATATATATATATATATATATATATATATATATATATATATATATATATTCAAATAACTAACCTGTTCTATCATACAAGAGATACCATTATCTATATATATATATATATATGTGAATGTCTGTTCGGTGTACGTTTATCATCTCTGAACCACAAGACGTAAAGAGATAAAAATTTGTACAGTTACTAACGTCTACCCGGGGAAGGCTTTAGGCACGGTTTTGTGGCGATCGGATAGCTATTTATCTATATATATTAATGTGAATGTCTGTTCGGTGTACGCTTATCACGTCCGAACGACAAGACGCAGAGACTTAAATATTTGTACAGTTACTAATTTATACCTGAGGAAGGTTTTAGGCACGGTTTTATAGCGATCTGATAAATATTTAGTAATTTCAAGAATATAACGCGAAATGCGGAACAATAATTACTTTGAAAATTACATTTACTCTTTGAAAATGGTTTTATTGGTTGCATTGTTGCTTGAGGATTGATAATGATAAAAGGGTCGGAGTATATTGGGATGTAAAGTTATTGGTGTATATAAAATTCTACGTCTGTGTGTGTTAATATTTCGCTCTGCAGCGAAAACTACATAACGCAAACGAACGGTCTGTGTGTAATTGTTGTCCGAAATCTCCCGTAGTACGCCATAGCAGTTTCATGCCGATAGCTATAAGGGGGTGGAAGATATGGTGGTTGAAAGTGATTATTATTAAAAAAAATTCGGACTGAAGGCCAGCGATGACGTTTGCGACTCTATAGCAAGGTTACATGCAGCCAAACGTGATGCCAAAACCATATCTTTGGTCTATGCGTGCTACAATGTCTTAAGCTCTATCTCTGTAAGGACAAGCATAAGAAATAAGGAAATATTAGAATAAATAAATAAAGCTGTAAAAAAGACATTTCTTTTAATACATCTCTTTAAAAAAAAATCTATTTGACGTTTCGCGCATTATATCAAGTGATTGATCTGTGATATTATTACAATCATTACTGTTGAATTTCGCGATTGAATTCTTCGAAACGAGTTCACTTTTACATGTGATTTGATCTCATAACACACTACTGAAAGATAGCGTATCTATAATAATCAACCAACACGCGAGTGGAGCCGCGGGTTTAAGCTAGTAATATATATTTGTTTCTCTTAGATGTAATTTAAAATAAAGCAAAATAAAATCATTAAGTATAAATTTTGCAATTGCCAGGAACTTATTAATTTTGAATGTTCATTAGTTATCAGTGTAATCAATCTGCAGGGCGATTAGATTCTGATGTCCCATCAGTGACTAGGCGATTAGGACAGATTAAAAAATTAAATGAGTTCTGACTAATATTCTTGACTGTTATTATTTTGTAATGTTTATTTTCACTACTCTTGGTGCAACTTTCATGCAGGTAATACTTTCTTGGTTACTTGCAGCGCAAGATGTTCGCATTGTGCAAAACTTCTCGAAGTTTTCGTTTTCTTCAAATTCCTCTGATGGGCAGTAAAAGATAATATGTATACTCATAATTTGCAGTCTCGTGTTTTAGGTTGTATACTGTGTACCTACGAGGCGCGTCCAGAAAGTAAGTTCCGTTTGGTAATAAAATGAAATTGTACACAGACACAAAAGAAATTTTTATTGCACAAAATTCTACAACTCTTAAAGTACTTTTCCACATAACTGCCGAAATTTTGCAGGCATTTCTCATACCGTGGCACCAGGTTTTTTATACCTTCTTCATAGAAATCTGCCGCCTGTGTCTTCAACCAATTGGTAACAGTTTCTTTCAGCTCGTCGTCATTGTGAAGTGATGACCGCCAAGGAAAGACTTGAGATGTCCTTGATCTTGTCGTCAAAGGTGGACGCCCACTTCGTTCTTCATCGTGCACATCACTACGTCCGCCATTGAACTGCCGGACCCATCTTCTCACCATCGAATCACTCATCGCATTTGGTCCGTAAACATCGCAAATTTGCCGATAAATTTCACTTGGTTTCACTTTCCTCGCATTCAGAAACCGAATCACCGACCTGATTTCACAGGCGGCGGGATTTTCAATCAACGCCGACATTTCAAACAAGCACAACAAAGCGTACGTAACTGACAGCGATCTCCAAATGGCGCACGTTCTTCTCCTCGATACACATCGTCTACAGCGCATGTGCGGAACTGCAATCGCAGCGCTGCAGCGGAGATAAATTGAAACGAAACTTACTTTCTGGACGTGCCTCGTATTTAGGAAGCTTGTGTTTTTAAGAATTATTATTGACTCATCAATACCAGTAATTCATCAAGCCAGTAAATTTAGTTTTTAATCGATTATTTGTAGCGTATGGTTTATACATCTTATTTACACTGTATTATCGAACTTTACTGTAATCGTTTGCACATAAAACTTTCAAAATTTTACCCGTGTCTTTTTCGACATTCCATCGGCAGACACAGCGCCGTCATGACAGTGGTAGCAGAGAAACGTGATGTCGCAGCGCTTGTTGTTTGTCAATTATTAAAACGAATAATAATAAAGCCAGTTATTGTGTATATTTTATTTTACACTAGTTTTTACACATTTTTTGTTCATCTTTGGCGTCGCTTCGAAGCAAGTAATTTCTCATATTTGACACAATAGTTTTATCAGTTGCAATTTTGCTTCTAAAGAAGCATCAAACTTCAGCTTGTTTTTATTTTGTTAATATTCGTAACTGAAAACAACTGTTCGCAAATGAACATTGTTCAGAACATTTCAAAAGATTTCAGGGCAAGGTGATGAATCCTGCGGAATTCTTCTTGATCATTGCCTTAATAAAACGAAATGAAATCACCATTGTAATGGCAATAGCGGTCTGCAAAAATAAATCGCGCTGTACCTATATCAACTCAATTTGGAGACTTGATGGGGGATCATCTAGGCGCTCCGTAAAAGGTGTCATAATGAGTTTTGAGTGCAGCTTTAGTATTTCATTTCTTTATCTTCAAATTCTTTATACAGTCACCATAATGCTTTTGTATACTCACCCATGTGGTCATAAGTACTTAAATTCATAATTTTAGGGAGAGAAAATCGTCCAAATTTCCTTCTTCAAGCTGACTTTTAAAAAGCAAAAACTGCAATTTGAAACTTTCAATACGGTCACATGTTGTTGTTATGGTCTTCAGTCCGGAGACTGGTTTGCTGCAGCTCTCCACCCTACTCTATCCTGAGCAAGCCTTTTCATCTCCTCATAAGAACGACAACCCACATCTATTTGAATCTGCTTACTATACGCGTCTCTTGGTCTCCCTCTGCGATTTTTACCCCACACACTTCCCTCCAATGCTAAATTTACGATTCCCCGATGTCTAAGAATGTGTCCTACCAAGCGATCCCTTCTTTTAGTCAGGGTATGCCAAAAATTCCGTTTCTCACCAATTCTATTCAGTACCTCTTCATTAGTTATGCGATCTACCCACCTAATCTTCAGCATTCTTCTGTAGCACCACATTTCAAAAGCGTCTATTCTCTTCCTGTCCGCACTGCTTATCGTCCATGTTTCACTCCCGTACAAGGCAACACTCCACACAAATGCCTTCAGAAAAGACTTCCTTACACTTAAATTAATATTCGATGTTAGCAAATTTCTCTTTTTCAAAAATGCTTTTCTTCCCATTGCCATTCTGCATTTTGTATCCTCTGTACTATTTTACTACCCAAGTAACAAAACTCATCTACCACCTTCATTGTTTCGTTACCTAATCTAATTCCTTCAGCATCGCCTGATTTTCTAAGACCGCATTCCATTATTTTTGTTTTGCTCTTGTTAATGTTCATGTTATACGTTCTCTTCAACACACTGTCCATTCCATTCAACTGCTCTTCCAGGTCCTTCGCTGTCTCTGATACAATTACAATGTCATCAGCAAAACGCAATGTCTTCCCCTTAACTTTAATCCCTATTCCAAATTTTTCCTTGCTTTCCTTCACCGCCTGCTCGATGTACAAATTGAATAACATCGGGGAAAGGCTACAACCCTGTCTTACTCCCTTCCCAACTGATGCTTCCCTTTCATGCCCTTCGAGTCTAATAACTGCAGCCTGGCTTTTGTACAAGTTGTAAACAACTCTCCTTTCCCTATATTTTACCCCTGCTGACTTCAGAATTTGAAAGAGTGTATTCCAGTCAACATTGTCAAAAGCCTTCTCCAAATCTACAAAAGCTAAAAATGTAGGTCTGCCTTTCCTTAATCTATCTTCTAAGATAAGACGTAATGTGAGTATTGCCTCCCGGGTTCCTACATTCCTCCTGATCTTCCCCGAGGTCACCTTCTACCAGCTTTTCCATTCTCCTGTAGATAATTTGTGTTAAAATTTTGCAACCATGACTTATCAAACTGATGGTTCTGTAATTTTCACACCTGTCTGCGCCTGATTTCTGAGGGTATTTCGCCTGTCTCATACATCCTACATACCAGTTCAAATAGCTTTGTCATGGCTGGCTCTCCCAGAGACTTTAATAGCTCTGCGGGTATGTCATCTACTCCTGGGGCCTTGTTCCGACCTAGGTCTTTCAAGGCTCTGTCAAATTCATCTCTCAGTATAGTATCTCCTATTTCATCTTGATCTACTTCCTCTTCCCTTTCTACAACATCGTCTCTAAGTTCATTTCCTTCGTAGAGCTGCTCTATGTACTCTTTCCACCTTTCAGCTTTCCCTTCTTTGCCGAGAACTGCTTTCCCATCCGAGTTCTTGATATTCGTGGAGTTGCTTTTCTTGTCCCCAAATGTCTCTTTTATTTTCCTGTAGGCGGTTTCTACTTTTCCCCTTCTTATACATTCTTCTACAGATTTGCATTTGGCTTCTAGCCACTCCTGCTTAGCCATTTTGCACTTTCTGTCAATCTCATTTTTTAGACGTCTGTACTCCATTTTGTCTGTTTCATTTACTGCATTTTTATATTTTCTCCTTTCATCTATTAAATTTAGTATTTCCTGTGATATCCAAGGATGTTTTGTTGGTCTTGCCTTCCTACCTATCTTGTCCTCCGCTGCCTTCACTATTTCATCTCTCAATGCTACCCATTCCTCTTCTACTGTTTTATTTCCCCCTGTTTCTGTCAATTGTTGCCTAAATCTCCCTCTGAAGTTCTCCAGAACTTCACTTTCCTTCAATTTGTCTAAGTCCCATCTCCTTATTTTCCTACCTTTCTGCAGTTTTTTCAGTTTCAGCCTACACTTCATGACTAACAAGTTATGGTCAGAGTCTCTATCTGCCCCTGGGTATGTCTTGCAGTTTAGAACCTTGTTCCGGAATCTATGTCTTACCATTATAAAATCTATCTGATACCTTCCGGTGTCTCCTGGTCTCTTGAATGTATACAACTTTCTCTTGTGATTCTTAAACCATGTGTTTGTTACAATTAAATCATGTTCTGTGAAAAATTCTACCAGGCGACTTCCTCTTGCATTCCTCCTGCCCAGTCCATATTCACCTACTACTTTCCTTCTCTTCCTTTTCCTACTACCGAATTCCAGTCTCCCATCACAAGTAAGTTTTCCTCTCCCTTAACTGTCTGAATAATTTTCTTTAGCTCCTCATCATCGGCAGAGCTAGTTGGCATATAAACCTGTACTACTGTTGTTGGTGTTGGCTTCGTGTCTATCTTGACAATGATAATGCGATCACTGTGCTGCTCATAGTAGTTTACCCGCATTCCTATTTTCTTATTCATTATCAGTCCTACTCCTGTGATACCCCCAACTGATTTTGTATTTATAATCCTGTACTCACCTGACCAGAAATCCTGTTCATCCTGCCACCGAACTTCACTAATCCCCACTATATCTAACTTCAACCTATCCATTTCCCTTTATAAATTTTCTAATTTTCCTACCCGATTAAGGGATCTAACATTCCACGCTCCGATCCGTAGAATGCCAGTATTGTCTTTCCCGATGACAACATCCTCCTGAGTAGTCCCCGCCCGGAGATCCGAATGGGAGACTTTTTTACCTCCGGAATATTTTACCCGAGAGGATGCCATCATCATATGTTCATACAGTAGAGCTGCATGTCCTCGGGAAAAATAACGGCTGTAGTTTCCCCTTGCTTTCAGCCGTTCGCAGTAGCTGTGTGGCAAAGCCACATTAGCTGATGTTACAAGGCCAGCTCAGTCAATCATCCAGACTGTTGCCCCTGTAACTACTGAAAAGGCTGCTGCCCCTCTTCAGGAATCACACGTTTGTCTGGCCTCTCCACAGATACCCCTCTGCTGTGGTTGCACCTACGGTACGGCTATCTGTATCGTTGAGGCACGCAAGCCACCCCACCTCGGCAATGTCTGTGGTTCATGGGGGTGGACGGTCACATATAGTACCGATTAATTTATTTTTACCTTGCAACATTTAAATCATGATGATTTCGTGTGGCACTTTTGGGCGTTAGATCCCAGCTGGGAGCTTGTTGCCCCTGCCCGGTGCAAGTCTTTAGGTGATGCCGCGTGGGCGACGTACCCTTCGTTGAGGATTAAATGATGATGGGGACGGGAATCGAACTTGGGTCCCCTATGTGGCGATCTACCACAGTGCCCACTGGACTACGGAGGTGGACATTTAAATCGTGTAAATACCCTGTGAAGTCTTTCATGAAAACGACGCCAGCAGTCCATTGCTTATCTTCCTATTCTAAGGAGAATCTTTCATATCAGTGAACAGAGGTATATTTTCTCTCAAATCGAAAAAGATGGGGTAATTGTGAGAAACTTAACCATGGCGTGGCACAATAAACTTTTGTGAACTGATTAATATCCTCCTCCAAATATCCTTTATCTTTATTGCACAATTCCTCCTTCAATTCCGTACTAATATCTTCCACTCGTCGCAACACTGCACATTCACACAAGCTTAATGCCTTAAATAGGGCCACTACAAACAGGCATACTACCTCCGAACGCTGTACAAAATACTCTTTTACAAATTGGTTGTCCGTAAAAGGTCTTCCACTTTTTAGGAATTTTCAGTGCAACGATGTAGCTTACTGGAATTGCGCTTACTGATATGCACCTTAGACCAGATATCTGCGAGACATCATCAGCCACAATTACAATATTACCACACAAAACAGTGTCATAATTTAGTTTAACAAAAATTGTAAAGAGGAAATGAATTTTTTTTATAGATATAGGTACAATTAAAGAAGGTATACTTTTGTTTTGGAAAGAACAGTATAAATAATTGTAAATGCGACATAAAATCACTGAGGAGGTAGGCGACCATGATGAAATGATTAGGTAGTACTGCTGTGAAGCCGGTTAGGTCGCAAATTCTTTGTTATTGGTCACACTTCATGTACAGCGTGCTCTCAAAAATGACGCGTTTCGGAATTACCATCATCAGATTAGCATCTCTTCCGTGCCATGGGCACACGTGAACAGATGTAAGATGTTCTTCAATATACATACAAAATCAGACCTGCATAGGTAGTCTGCTTTTGTATGTATATTGAAGAACATCTTCCATCTGTTCACGTGTGTACATGGCACGGAAGAGATGCTAATCTGATGATGGTAATTCCGAAACGCGTCATTTTTGAGAGCACGCTGTACATGAAGTGTGACCAATAACAAAGAATTTGCGACCTAACCAGCTTCACAGCAGTACTACCTAATCAGTATAAATAATACTTATCTCTTCAGGTTGCTGTGGCGGATTAGCCGTGCGTACTGGTGCGCCGTGTTGCGGTGCGCGCGGCCGTTCGCCTCGGGGGTTCGAGTCCCCCGCTCGGGAATGGGTGTCTTTGTTTTCCTTAGGTTAGTTTACCTTAGTTTAAGTAGTTTGTAAGCTACGGAGTAATAACCCAGCAGTTGAGTCTGATAGATTTACATACATTTGATTTGATTTCTTCAGATGGTGACAATTCTGATTTTAATTTAGTAATTAGTTCCCTTCCATATAGTCCAACAATCCCCTCGTGTGTTACAGAATCTGTACTTTTGAGTGCCACATTAACCACATTGCTTCTCCATCAGGATTAAAAGAAAAAAATGACACGTTTAAATCAGAAACTTTTCTGCTCATGATGAACGTTTGTAAAATAGATTAGCAGGACCCATTTGAGAAGATTCAGAACGGATATTTCACCGCAACTCAGAATGTGGGCCAGTGAGCGCTATCTCTGTCACACACGTGCCGGCCGCGGTGGCCGAGGGGACTGAGGCGCTTCAGTCACGGTCTGCACGGCCATTACGGTCGGGGGTTCGAATCCCCCTCGGCCATGAATATTTGTGCCGTCCTAGTTCGTAAGTAGTTCATAAGTAGTTTGTAAGTTTAGGGACTGATGACCCCGTAGTTAAGTCCCATAGACTATACAAACATTTGAACATTTTTGTCACACACGTGCCGCCACACGGAGAGAAAACTGTGGATGGGGCGAAGCAGCGATGCCGCTTGGCGCGGCACCAGAGCGAACAAGCACTGAGAGCTCGAGTTGGAGTGGCCTGTACCAGAATCTCACCTGTGCTTCTATGTGATTTCGCGCCACTTCTTGCTGTGAGCCAATCGAAAAATTTTCCACAAATCTGTCCAATAGAAATGCTTGAATATTCACAGAATATATGACATCAACTGCCGGCCGCGGTGGCCGAGGGGACTAAGGCGCTCCAGTCACGGTCTGCACGGCCACTACGGTCGGGGGTTCGAATCCCCCCTCGAGCATGGATATTTGTGCCGTCCTAGTTCGTAAGTAGTTTATAAGTAGTTTGTAAGTTTAGGGACTGATGACCCCGCAGTTAAGTCCCATAGACTATACAAACATTTGAACATTTTGACATCAACTGCCATTGGGCAAAGCTGAAAATGTGTACCCAGCCGGGATTCGAACCCGGGTCTCCTGCTTTCTAGGCAGTTGCGCTGATCCCTACACAATTTGTGTCTGACGGAAGGTAGTCCTTGCAGGGGCGGTGATCACTGTGTCTCCAGTGGTGTAGGGGTCAGCGCAACTGCCTAGAAAGCAGGAGACCCGGGTTCGAATCCCGGCTGGGTACACATTTTCAGCTTTGCCCAATCGCAGTTGATGTCATATATTTTGTGAATATTAAAGAATAACAACTGCAGGATCTGAAGTGGCTTCTGTTCTTTCAGAACAGACGCTACATGTATATAGAAATGCTTTAATTTTCAAGACGTTTCATCTCCCACCTGCCAGTAAAGGTGGAGAACATCTATCACTTCTCAACATTATCACGATAAATGTTACATCGGAACTAGGTGACCAATGAAATTGTCAAGTTTTCGCTCCAAGTGGTCTACGTAGCTATGCAATTGCAATTCTCCCACTGAAAGTAGTCCTTTCCAAGCGTGTCTCGTAAATTCATAAAGATTTCATGTGACTTTCACAAAGGACTCGTTACATATATTTTAGAAGACGGAAGTTTTCTCTCACATGTATTAAAACCTTACTCTCGCAACAGCCTTCCATCCATCTTTTTTACCCTCCACACATCTGCGGCCACTCATATGTTGCATTACCAGCTCTTCTCTGTGTCTCACTGTTTTAGTTGGGAGCTGTATCTACTCTTTTCTATTTCGCACGCTGTAGGATTAGGGATAGGGGATTTTGGGCGCTCGACATCTAGGTCTTCAGCACCGGACCAAATTTAAGATGTTTAGAAGGAAGGAATGTGACCGAACAAAATAAAATAAAGGATAGCAATCTAGCTGGTAACATGAGCAAGTGATGTAAAAAAGTAAACATTAGAGGTGAAGATGAGAATACTACCCCATGGGAAAGATCCGAGAGAGCAAGTCACTCCTGCTTAGCCAGTCTGCACTTTCTGTCAACCTCATTTTTCAGACGTCTGCACTCCCTTTTGCCTGCTTCACTTGATACATTTTTACATTTTCTCCTTTCGTCAAGTTCAGTATCTCCTGTGTTATCCGATGATTTCTTTTAGGCCTTGTCCTTCCGTCTATATGATCCTCTGCGGTCTTCACTACTCTGTCATAGCTACCCAATCTTCTTCCACTGTTTCAGGCAATCTTTGCCCAATGCTCCCTCTGAAACTCTCAACCACCTCTGGTTCCTTCAATTTTTCCAGGTTCCATCTCCTTCATTTTTTACCTTTTTGCAGTCACTTAAGTTTTAATCTATAGTTCATAACCAATAAGTTATGGTCAGAGTCTATATCTGCCCCTGGATATGTGTTACAGTTTAAAACCTGGTTTCAGAACCCATGCCTTAAATTACAAAGTCAATCTGAGGTCTCCCAGTGTCTCCCGGTCTCTTCCACGTATATAACATCCTATGATGATAATTAAACTAAGCGTTTGTGATGATTAAATTGTGCTCTACATAAAATTCTACCAGGTGATTTCCTCTTTCATTCCTTTTCCCCCAGTCCATATTCGCCTACTAGATTTGCTCCTCTTTCCTACTACAGAGTCCCAGTACCACATCCCAATTAAGTTTTCTTCTCCTTTAACGATCGGAATAACTTCTTTTACCTCCTCATACATTTCTTCGATCTCCTTATCATTGGCAGAGCTAGTTGGCATATAAACTTGTACTACTGTGATCAGTGTTGGCTTCTTGTCTATCTCATCAACGATAATGCGTTCAATAAACTGTTTATGGTAACTTACCCGCATTCCTATTTTGTTATTATCAGACCTACTCATGCATTACCGCCAACAGATTTTGTATTTATAACCCTATACTCACCTGACCAAAAATCCTATTCATCCTGCCACCTACCTTCACTAATCCCCACCATATCTAACATTAACCTATCCGTTTTTCATTTCAAATTTTCGAACTTACCTACTCCATTAAGGAATGAGACATTCCACACTGCGATCCGTAGAATGTCTGTTTTGTTTTTCTTAATAACGATATCCTCCTGAGTAGTCCCGCCTGGAGATCCGAATGGGGGACTATTTTACCTCCGCAATATTTTACTCGAGTTTATCTTTATGAAATTAAGTTTCTTATCATATCAGTGGTTCATATAACATATGAATATTACAGTTATTTCACCCAAATTATGTGCTGGCAAACTATTCAGTACATAATTTGTTTCACTTTAGATAATGTGTTCTCCTTACTAAAATCATATGACTTTCGACTTAACCATACCTTTCTATCCACATTGAAAATTTAATATTCCTGTTACCTCGTCGAGCAATTATTTTATCCAAAGCATGCGTTAAGTCGTAATTTTGTTCGAAAAAATTCATGCATAAGAATATATAGCGGACCAGTTGTACATCACAAGACAAATCAGTTCAATTTTCGGCGCATAACATCGTCTATTTTCCAAACTCATGTTTAATGTTTTATTCGGATTATTAATTTTTCTGTGATCATCTCGTAAGTGTCCATATCACGTTCAACCGTGTATGTGTCAAGTGCATGTACTCCAGTTAAAGTTCACCTCAATGTCATTGGTGCAGATTGTATTATATTTACAGTTTTCATAATTTCTGAAGTTGTATGAGAGCACCTGACGCTGTAATTTTCCTGTGGAAATGAATTCCAAGATAAATTTCATGTTAAACTTAGCAAACGCTTTATGCACGAACTTTAATTGCAATAAAACTATAATCCATTCTTTTATGTTCTTGTTACCGTGTTTGCCCAGAATAAAACAGAAAAATTCTCTAAGCTTCACAAGTAGCTAGAGGGTTACGTACTTTCCTATAATTACGAATTAGTGCGTATTAGTCACACTTCTTAGTTTTCCATTACATTGTGAATGCCTGGATACTAGGTCTAAACCGTGTGAAATTGTTTCTTGGCATTCAAAATTAGAACATTTCATATGACTTGTAATTCAGATTAGATGGAACAATTTTTTTTTCTCTGCTAGTTTTCAATAAACATTATATGCGTTTAATACATACACCTTTTATGCCACAGGAGACATCAGTACTTCGGTGCAATTCATTGACAGAAATTGTATGGGTAGGCGCAAAAGCAGTCCACTTAGCAAATTTGTTTCGATTGATTGCCTTCTACAGATAGGAACAGATTCTGTGCAACAATTCAGAGAGGAAGATTTGTCTATAAGTGCAAACATTTCTGATCTGTAGTGTGCTGCGTGTAGCACTAACAGTGAGCAAACCCGAGCGTCTTTAAGGCGCTGTAACAATCACTTTATTCAACCTAGGAAAACATTTTATAGGTGTATTAAAGAAAGTAACCACCTATTAACTGGACAGAATGTGGATTTCCGTTAAAGTCACAGTAAAACTAATCTTGAAAAAATGGGATGGATCGGTGGATTGAAAGAATACCTAAAATGGAACAGGAGTAATACAACTTGGTACACTACTCAAAAAGTATGTATGTATCTGTAAATCTATGTTATGTGGAATCGTTTACTGTGATTTATAAACTCTGCGTAAGTGGTATTAAAAATGTTATCATATATTGTTTAACACCCCATGCTATGTAATATTCGACTATATAAGGTCATATTTGACTATTTTAGTATCAAAATGAATAAAAGCAGTTTAGTGTATTCACAAAGTTTACTTTCCCACATTTGAAGTTAAAAAAAAAAAAAGAAAGAAAAAACGAAGCTATGTTTACATACGATTTACCAGTAACAAATAGATAGCTGAAATTGTACATCGAAATGCCTTGGTAGAAATTAATTTGAAAGAAAAACAATTGTAACTATTCCTGAACTGGATTTCGTAATTCGTAAACAAAAGATAACAAAACTGCAACCACTTATTCCTGACGCCAATCAATGCACACAGCTACAAAAGTTACATGCACAATACTGCCTTTGGCAGACTGTCTTGAACGACATATAAATAAAAAAAGCACTATTCCTTGAATAACATTTGTTTGCATTGGCTAAAACAATACAAAACCAAATTAGCAATGTCGAAATACTCACAATGATGTCTTTTTGTGACATCAAATCGCTAAACTCACCTGGCGGAACCGTGCATACAAACATAAGACAGTCCGTTGTTTATTGCTATCAGTGAGCAAAGATAATGGTGTCAGTCAGCGAGATCCATATATCAGACGGGTAGTAATGGCCCGTCATGAACGCAAGTCAGATATCAGCTTCGTTTTTTGACGCTGAATATGAGCAGGAAAGTGTTGATTGTTGCAGTTATAAAGGATCTGAATTTTTTAAAATAAAAGACGATTAGAAAAACCCGTATAGATTCTCTAAGAACGGAATGTGGTGACGTGGTCTGTGATAGATGGAAAAGCTAGCTAGCGTGCTCGATGAAAAACGAGATCTAAGATGAGTAACTGATTAGACGTGGAGTGCACGTATTACCAGGTCTGGTGCATGGTTAGTTGAAGTATAGAACCTGCCCGCCGCGGTGGCCAAGCGATCTGCGGCGCGCCAGTCACGGTCTGCACGGCCACTACTGTTGGGGGTTTGAATCCCCCCTCGGGCATGGATAATTGTGCCGCCCTTAGTAATAGCTAGTTCATAAGTAGTTTGTAAGTTTAGGGACTGATGACCTTATAGTTAAGTCCCATAAGCTCTACAAACATTTGAACGTTTGTATAGACCCTAACATCACCCAGACGATTGCTAAATTGTTTCACAATATGTGCAAGTGCACTGGTTTTACTGAAATTTATTTGGCAGCATATCTTCCGTCGCCAAAATATTGAATTTTGTGACTTTGCATCAAGAGCCAGTAAAGTGCACATTTCCATTTCCATTATGGTGAGCCACATTATTGCGCTTATTCTCTAACGCAGACAAAGGAGGAACTGAACCTCAAAATTGTCTGTTTTGTCAATAATCAGTGGGTAGAACGAATATCAAACTTTTATCCGTTATTGTCCTACATCGTTCTCCTGAGCAGGGTCGTCTCCTTATAAAGTGAAATTCTCCGAGTAATCTAATGAAACATTAGCAGCAATGACAAATTTTTATAATACGGGATTTGTTCTAAAATAATAAAGTGCTTCCCTTGAAATTTTTCTTGTGATCGTTCAACATTACGGAATTAGGTATTTTGAAATTATGACATTACAAATTACGAAATACTAGTCAGACTGGAAAATTAATAACTCTTTTTTAATCACCTGCAAAATTCAGATATGTTCTGCACAATAATGACGAGAGTGCATCTTAAAGTAATTCAAAAGTCATTATTTTGTGACCATGAAAATATGTGACAGTATAAATGACCAAACTAACATAACGGACCTAGGAACCACGCCCATAATAAAGTATGTGATCATTCACAGAGTATACATTCACAATAAATCCATTTTTGATCTGAACAATAGTTCTGTTTTCTACAAAATTCAAACAGTTTATTGATGTTTAAAAAGTAACTGATTGAAGTAAATATAGTAACGAAACTGCAAGAATAGTTAAAGTGTGCAAAATAAGGCTATTATATCACTGAGTGAGGCTATTAATAAACAACGGTTTCTTAAAGTTCTCCTCATTCCTTTATTCTGTTTCATACAACACTGAAGATTTGTTACTAATGCTTCACAGCAATGTATATTCATTTATTTGTTCACTAATACTTTAGGTCTGAAAGTGTTCGTAATACTGTGGTTTTGTGTTACCGTCTAGTTTTTGATGAATTTAAGAATATACTAAAAATTCCAAACAATGTTTTAGTATCCCTTTGTAAAGCTTACGTTTAATTGAAGTTGAAATTGTTATGGAAATTCTTATTTAAAATATTGTCAGTGCAGTCTGTTCTTATCTAAAGTGACTATTACTCAGATTATTAATGCATTTTGAGACTTTGTTTCTAAGCAGTTCAAGTAATTTAAGGTAAACTGACTGTTTGTGATCATTTTCATAGTGAAAAGTAAATAATATCACAAATTTATACTCGTTACTAGTTATCGAATGTAGAATCAATTAATGCTTAACGACTGGGTTGAGGTATTTGTACTTGAACTGAGGTAACGTTTTGTACAAAATTTTTACAAGCATTGAGATGAAACTAACTCTCTTTGAGAAAATTACATGGTAAAACAGCAAATCCTCTCATAGAGAGAAAAATTAGGAACTGGAGTGGTGTTTGTGCGTATTTGGGACAACTCAGTAGGTAAAACCATAAACCGTATAATCCGTACTGCAGGTCTCTGAAGGCCTTGTTATCCTCCGCCAAAAGACGACTACGGGAGGAATACAGAGCTGAACCGTTGAAATTACGTGCTATTACTTCTTTATTGCTATTCTGGAGACTACTTCAATGGTGAACCAGTCACACAGCAGCATCACAAACTTTTATTAAGAAAATTCACGATTTGACAGGTCTTCTTGGAAAACGACGTAGTCTTACAAATTAAAAAGAGCCCGGTCTGGAAGAACAAAAATGCTGTGGCCTCTGCAAATCCGTGTCGTTGTACATCACGTTATCCAGTAGGGTTCAAAGTAGAATTAAAATAATAATAGTGTCCTTTATAATTAAATTCCTTTGTAATTTCTTGCAGGTGTAATACTTTGCTCTGTATGGACGTTTTACTTGGTCTAAGTAGCAAGCCATATTTTATCTGTTGTTACGATCAACAGCTACCACTGCGGCATGGCCCAAGACATATTTTGAACAAATAAACATTAGTTGCAGAAGGTTTCCTTTTACGTTGTTGCGGTACTGTTATTTTTCGTACTGTCAGAAAATTCCCTTAATGATATAAAGAAATACATATTGATAATTGAACTGTCTGCTTCGTAAGGTAACTTTCTTAATGAGTTATAGCCTCCAATCAATAATAATAAATTAAAAAAATTAAAACTGAACTCATATTAGAAGGCCCTAGTAACTACCCACCACAGAGCATTAATTATTCACTCTTCATTCCTCTTACATTTTTTGCATGTTTGCTCAGTTCCAATCAACAGATGAACAATTGAATTTACCGGTGTAAGTGGGGCAAGAGTAATTTAGTAGCTGTCGAATCCAATGAAGTAAACAGAAAGAAATGAATTATTGCCATCCAAAAGTAACAGCTTTTTATTTGACATCATCCATTTAAAACTTCTGTCACTAATTACCTTGTTTTCTGTTTGGTGATAATCTTTGATCTTTGTTCCTTTCCCTTAAAATTGATGTCTTCAAAAGTACGTTTGGTGTTAGTAAAGATTACCAAGGAAACGGAAAATTTTCTGGAAAATGGATCAAGTCCCTATAAACGTTGATTTCCTCCTGACACAATTCCAGTGCAGAGAAAGTCGTTGGTGGAATACAATTTGCATACTGAAGACTCGATAAAGTTTAATATTACATCATATATTGGTGCTTATTAGCGTACATACTTAACAGGAATCTTATTTAAAATAATGTGCATTTTGACCAACCAAAAAGTGGAAAACTTTCGTTTCGCGTCAGTTTTGATACAAAAACTGTGGTTTATATTGGGACTAATCTCAGTTGACGACAACGAAAATACAACAACATGCTGCAAGGAAAAGCGCAGGAGTTTCTGGAAGACTATAATATCACCATCTGCTTTCTGGTTGTTCGTAATTGTAATAAGAGCAATGATTTATTGGTTCTTGGGTATAAAACGTATAATCAATTTTCCTGGTGTGACATCAGCCATATATTTCTTGTTATTATTTCTAGGAGACTTGAAATTGCTGTCAATATTTTCAAAGTGCACTGTAACTAGACTTAGGCATTTACAGTCATTCATAAAACAGCTGATTATTGTCGATCATCATATACCGGTGGAGGAAAGAGAATGTAACAGCAAACTGCTAAGTGGTTTCCTTCTCATCGTTCATGCTGCACTGTTAATTCGAGTCGGAGTACTTTTAGTACCGGGAGGCCTGTTCGGCTTATTTCACGTAGTGTTCCACTGGTGGATAGATTCAGTGGTGGTTCTCCAGTTCGTTGCGCTGATGCTGGAACTGTGGGACAGGTTCTGTAGGATTAACGCGCGTCTCCTGGAGGAGATATACCGTCCTGATGTCGGCGTTGTGCTGCTGCTGTCGCCGGCAAGGAGACTCCGCCATTTGAGGGAGTCGTACGTGTCGCTGGGACTCGCCGCAGACCAGTTGGGGGAGCACTTCGGGCTGACGGTGGCCGTGGACATCGCCCTGTGCGTGCTCGGCACCACCTGCAGTGGCCACGAGCTGCTCGTCATGTTGGAAAACCCGCAGCTCGCGGGGGTGCTGCCGTTCACCAAGTCCATGAGCGTGTCGGCGCTGTGGGTGGCCTACCACGTCCTGAAGCTGGTGGCTCTGTCACTGTCCAGCTCTGCTGCTCAAGCCGCGGCGGAGCGCACCGCTGTCCTGCTGCGTTGGTCGCCGGTGCTGCCACCTGCGATCTCCGTCGAAGTGGACGCCTTCCTGCGTGTGACGTCACCTGGCCCTCCCCTGCACTTTACAGCCGCCGGCTTCGTGTACCTCGATCGCCATTTGCTGGTGTCGGCCCTCGGAGCCGTCATCACGTACCTGGTCGTTGTTAGTCAGTCTGTTATTTACTGAGCCCAATGGTCTAGCAAATGTGAAGCCAAAATTTCCACTTGGCATAAAACGACAAATTTAATATATGTAAGAGAGCGATTCAGAAGGTAAGTTCCGGTATCATACGTCACGCGACTGAGTGGTGCTAGCATAGACCACGTCGTTCCGTTGTGCAGTTTGCTACAGAGTGCTGGCAGCAGTATATCTGGTGGATCAAGGGGAACCAAACTGCGTAAGTTAGGGTGACCAGAGGTCCCGTTTCTGACGGGACTGTCCATTTTTTTCGTACTGTGTCCCGTTGTCGCGCAAAATATTTAACGGAACGCCAAATGTCCCGTTCTTTTTCGCAGTCAGCAGAACTTTATCTTTTGTGTTTATATATATATATATATATATATATATATATATATATATATATATATTCTGACGTCAATTTAGATTCATAAAATGGTTTATTTAACTTTCTCTTGGGTCTTGCTTTGTCTTACATGCAAACGTAGAGTAAAGAAGTATTATTCTGGTCACGGAATGAGGTGATGTGTGAACAAATTTTTCATTATCATGCTCTGTGCCAGTAAATTATGCGTGAGGTAGGCGATTCATATCGATTATTTACTACTGCAGTAATTGCAGACAAGTTTTCGTTGAAAAGCTCTGTAGGGCTATCAACGCTCGACTGTATTTGTATTTACGAATGACTGTCCACTGTTAGATCACATAGATTTGGAAATCCAACTGACATTGGGTGTTTGGACAGTTAAGGACAACAATGAGAAGTAGGCGGCTGTTTGAAGACTGTATTCGCCCAGTTTGCTTTATTGCGCTCCATTGTCTGTCGTTGCTGTGTGTGACAAAACGTGGTGCCCCTAGAATGGGAAAAAGAAACTGTTCTTTCTCGAAAACCAAGAAATACGATTTCCCATTCTTGAGGGAAATTACGAATACGAAGGTAGGATGTACATTGTGTCGTTCAGTTTTTTCCATTGAACATGTAGGTCGTGCCTATATAATGCAGCAAATAAAGAAAAAGAAACACTTGTTGGCAGTTTCTGCGAGAACTTCTAGCAGCATAACGTCCTTTGTAAGTACGAATAAACTACAAACAGAAGAAGATAAACGTATCGCAAAAGAAGAAGGGCTGTTTGCGCTCCATACTGCAAAACACAATCATTCTTTCCGTTCAATGGACTGCACAGTTCTTCTCATCAGAGACCTATTTGAGAAGAAATTCACGTGTTCTAGGACGAACGTTTTATCGCCGTATGCAATGCTTGAAGTTCAGTCAGAACTTAAAGATGCTAAGTATGTGTCTGTGACGGTTGATGCATCAAATCACAAAAGCTTAAAGCTAGTCGCAATTCTAGCTAGGTATTTCATTCCTACAAAATGTGTTCAGTGCAAAGTAATCTGTTTTCAGAACATTGGTGGAGAAACGGCAGAATTATTAACTAGCTATATTCTGGATATTTTAAAAAAGCAAAATATAGTTGACAAGATTGTCGCATTTTGTGGAGATAACTGTAATACCAACTTTGGTGGGTGCAAGAGGGCAGGAACAAACAATGTTTATTTCAAACTGAACAGTGTTCTCAAGATAAACATTTAAGGCATCGGTTGTGCAGCCCATGTGGTACACAATGGAGTTCAGACAAGTGCAGACATTCTTCCCATTGACATCGAAACGATAGTGAATAAAATTTTTCAGTATTTTCACATTTACATTGTGCGTGTGGAGGAACTGAAATAATTTTGTGATTTTGTTGACACTGAGTACAAACAAGATCTAGGTAGTATTAAAACTAGATGGTTGTCATTGCTGTTAAAAGAGTTATTGATATGTATGACCCTCTGAAATCATATTTTCTGTCTCAGGATAGTTGTCCTACATTGCTGAAACAGTTTTTTGAGAATCCACAGTCACTCCTTTGGCTTCATTTCATACAAAGCCAATTGAAATTTTTTTTTCCAATTCAATTCAAAAGTTGGAAAGTACCAATATTTCAGCTACAGAAACAGCTGAGGAGCTGGAGCTGCTTAAAGAAAAAATCAGTAACAGGAAATTGAATAAATTTGAAACATCAGTTATTTCTTCAATTTTAATTAACTTTGAAAAGGTAAGTATTTTCACTCAGTCAAAATACGAGACAGTTACCAATTTACTGTATGTCACTTTTTTGACTTATTTATAAAAGTGGACTTCTCTATTTCAACCTCTGAGATCATTTCATTGGATATCACTGAAAGATCCTATTTGGTGGACTGGGGTTTTAAATTGTCTGAAAATTGTTGAAACAGTAGATTCAGGTGCAACATTTCAGATGGATAAAGATGTATTGTTTGATGAGATAGGATCCGTGAACAACATTGCATGCAAGAAACATGAGGAATGGGGAAAAAGCTAATTTGGAAACCGATAAGAGATGGTGTGATGTATTCCATACACTTAAAAGTACAGATACTTCATGTAAAAATATAGAGATACTTGTCAGTTTTTCTCTTGTTGTGCCAGGCACAAATGCTGTTGTGGAAAGGGTATTTTCCATTGTAAATTCTTTTTGGACTGTGAGAAAACCCGTTTTACCACTGAAACTATTGAAGCAATTGTAATAGTTAAGACTCATTACGAAGACCTTACCTGCAAGGAGCTCTACAACTTGCTATTAACCAATTCAAAGCTTTTGAAAGATATTAGGTCTTCTGATACCTACAAACTTAGTGCCAGTAGCAGTGTTCATGATACAGGATCTCAACAGTCTACAGCTTAGTGTTCATTTGTTAGAAATCTTTTTATCAGTTACTCGATATTCTGAATTATACTCAGTTCCTGGAAAAACAATTATCACATTATGCAGTGCCATTACAAGCATGTTTTGAAGTGTTTTGCTAAAATATATGCCTTTTTTATGAGTATAAACTTTAGTTTTTATTTATTTTAGTAAAGTGATGCAGTAATAAGTCCACAATTTCTTACTTTTGTTTAGAGTCCTATTTTGTCCCGTTTTTTATACCAAATTTTCGCAAATGTCCCGTTTTTTCCACGTGGAAAATCTGGTCACCCTAGCGTAAGTTATCAGTCCCCCAGTGGGGAGGGGAAGGAGAGAGGTTAGGAAATGAGGGGGAAGGGAAAGGAAATGCAGTCCAGGGAGGAAAGAAGGAAGGAAGACTGCATTAGGTCGGGGGCCCTGCTCGCCAGACACGTACTTACCAGAGATCTATTAGCTGGTAGGGGGAGAGTGTATCTGTGAAGTTATATTTCGCCGTTTCTCTCATCAATACACGTGATATCAAGCGTGAAGTCATGGAGTAACAGGATTTCTGTGGGCACAATAAATGACACCAGCAAAAATTCATTGTGAGACTACCAAACTGTACAGGGACACTGACACCGTTCTTCGATGTTCTTGTCGTGGATTTCGAGACGAACATACTAACGTATGAAGAAAGACGTGTTGAACGTCTGTTGTAAATAATGTGGAAAGTGAAGCCGTCAGTCAGAATTGCCGTTTCGTCATTTCAGAACTCTCAGACGGATGATGAGCACAAAGAAAGCGTGAGTGGGTAGCTACGACTACAGGCTTTTAGGCAAAAGGGACTTTGAAGCTTATAAAGTTGCATGATGGCATGACAAACGTTTGAATGGGAATGTTAAAATACAGTAAAGTGTGTAGTGTTTACTGTTATCTAATAAAATTACCCACAATAAAGTAATTTCTCAACTTACTTGCCACGCGAGAATAGTCATGCACTCTACGTGCCTCGCTGCAGAAGTTCGACTCCTCCCTCAGACAAGTGTGTGTGTGTGTGTGTGTGTGTGTGTGTGTGTGTGTCCTTAGTGTAAATTAGTTTCAGTAGTTTGTAAGTCTAGGGACGATGAGACCTGTTTGTTCCTATAGCTTACTATAGCTTACTACTTCCCAAATTAACTTTATTTGCTCACAGCCTTGATGCAGTATTAGAGAAAATATAGTCCTTTTCCTGGTGTAAAACTTACACTCTATTTTTCTCTGTTTACTTTTGATCAGTTAGAGAATTAGAGATTGACGAGCAGTACATAAAAATACACAGGTAAAATAAAACATATAACGTAATTTTTTTAATAAAAGTTTTGAGTGTCACAAATGGAAAAGCAGTATGTCTCATTAACATTAATCAGTCTACCACCCAACATGTGAACTACTTAAAATATGTTAAATGATGAATCTGTTGTTAACAAAGCGCAATGTATCTCTTGCAGATTTAGAACCAAATCTGTCTACTGTTTAAAACGATTATCCTAATATATATGTGCGTAGTTTTATTTTCCCATGCATTTATAGCCTCCTAACAGTTTCCAAAGAGTACATTATCGTTTTTTGACTATGTAATATCCCTTTATTTACTTTACGTACAGTTGACCGATGTCAGCTCTGAGTCATTGTCTATAAAAAAAGCACAGAATGAAATTTGTAGATAAAAGAAATTAAATAGACGCACACAACATAAGTAACCTATAGGATGCACCCCAGTACAAGTTTCAAATAATCTCACAGGAACATGCTGTAGTGAAATTTACATATAGATCATTTCACACACCACTTGTAGACTGCTTAAAAAGTGTAACATGATCACAGCAAATAAAAAAATGCTGTATCTCATGCAGCAAAAACATGTTCTTAATTTCCAAAAACGCCTCCATAGCAACATTGTTAACGTCAATGGTTTCAGTACAAATAAATCACAGACTCAATTCCTGGTAAATCCTCAATGTATGTAGTGAGGTCGGGATCAGGGTCTACCAAGACTCTTGAGATTGAATGACAAGCTGCTGCAATTCAGACCGAGTTCGCTTTTAGTGGTACCAATGTCTGGAGGGTTTGGTGAAGTGCTAATCATTTGTCTCATGATCACAGATTGATTCTCTTACTACGCTTTACCCAGTAGTCGTACAGCATTTTTACATAACTTATACTGTACATGATTCTTCCACGTACACGGTAAACGTTCTTTTCCCATTTGATACAGATAACATTATACTTGTATGCACTTCCACATGTAGGTGGATAAATTTATATGTTACACCTGTTGCATCTTTTGCCACTGAGGTTATCTGAATGTACTTACTAGGAGGTATCTTATATTAAATTGACAACTGTGTCACTTGTGGTATTTTTAATACCGTTTTTTCATGACATATGTAACAAGTTTTTTTGTCTATGTTTACATGTTAGAGGCAGTCGTTAGAGACAGACCACACACTCGATGAGATTTTGTTGGCGATGGGGAAAGAAATAGGTCATGCTATCTCAAAGGAATGATACTCGCATTTGCCTGCAGTGATTTAGGAAAATTACAGAAAACATAAATCAGTGTGGCCAGACCCAGGTTTGAACTGCCAGCCTTCTGAAAACGAGTCTACGTGTGTTCCCATTGCACCACCTTGGTCTGTCTGTGTTTTTTATGTGTATATTTTGCCTGATATTGAATAAAACATCGAAGGTGGCCAATACAAAAACAAAAATTCAAACTGGTGCAGCACATACCTGACAATGTTTTCTTTTGGGTAACATATGTCGTCAGTTTCCAAACTGTTGTATTAACACTTCAATATGTATATGCTTGAAGTCACAAGATTCCGATTACTTATCACAGTGTCATTCCATAAATGCATATCTTACAGTTTCTTTTCCTTTTGAGAAATCATCTGTATGGTAAAAATGTGCTCCGGCCGCGGAGGCCGAGGAGACTGAGGCGCTCCGGTCACTGTCTGCACGGCCACTGCGGTCGGGGGTTCGAATCCCCCCTCGGGCATGGATATTTGTGCCCGTCCTAGTTCGTAAGTAGTTCATAAGTAGTTTGTAAGTTTAGGGACTGATGACCCCGTAGTTAAGTCCCATAGACTATACAAACATTTGAACATTTTTAAAAAATGTGATTTTTTTCCTATCTGAAGATGACTTATATTTCGAATCAATATGATTTTATATGCCATTGTTCCACGCATTGGTGTTTTTAAAACAGCATCACAGAATCATTCAAAGTGGTAATCTTTATTCACTAACAAGTAGTTTTGGTCCATTAATTGCCTATAAAGAACGATCCTTCAATGTGACTTACTGTTAATCTGTGTTTCGGTCAATCGATTAAAACTACTTATCAATGAGAGAGTATACAATGCAACTGCTATAATAGTTCAGTGATGGCGTTGTCTAATGACAACATTATGAAGACTAATGAAACATTCTTTAGACTCTTGTAAGAAACTAGCAAAGAAAGTTCACTGCTCACTTTAATATTAAAATAAATAGTCTGGACCCAATGTACTTTGTCTTTTTCTTTAATGTGCATCATACATGCATATTAAATTCTAAAAAAATATATATAATCACAATTTATGTCCTCTAAAGGTTCAAAATAATATTTTTTTTCTGTTGTACCTAATCTGGTAATAGTAAAATATTTACTCTGGCCTTTTTCACCATTTTATTTACTTTTGACTTCTTCTAATTCGTTGATAATAGTTCCATTCAGAAGCCAATCTACTTTGTCATTCAGTTTCAGTTTTTTCACTTCTGCTGTCTCTCTCTCTCCCTCTCTCTGTCCTCACATTCACTGAAAAAGTTTCAAAGCAAATCACAAAGTATAACTTTGTAATTCCTAAATAATTAGTAATAATATTTCATTAATTATTAATGTAAGTAATCTTAATGAGAATTATGGTTCAATGCCTCATGGACAATGTCAACATTAGGGCACAAGCTCACATTGTAATAAGATATTATAATTTTGAACATGGCTTGTGTGGAAAGTAGTAGCTGTAACAGTTTATTTACTATAAATGTAAATAGGCAGTTTAACAAGTTGCATTGTTAATACAGTGTATTTATTACAAAGAAATTTGTTGGACTGCTTATTTGCATTTACAGTCAGAAATGATTATTCAAATGAGTTAAAACTGTCATAAAAATTATTAAAATGAGTGCCTGACAAATATTTTAATTTTTTTGAAGTTCATTGTACTTTTCTTGCTACACTTTTGATGGAGCTAAAGAACATAGTAAGTGAAAAAAGTTTCATCTGGTTTAATTTGATCAATTTAAAAAAAGTTTATCCAGTTTGTTAAATTTTACAACAAATCTGACTTTTTACACATACTTTCATAAGAAATCGACTTTCCATTTTCCCTGAGTTGTTTTGTTAGTTGCAGAAGCATACCATTCCACTATTAAAAGAACCACTAAATCCTTAATTTACTTCACCATTTTCCTAATAAACAATTAACAATATGTAGGCCCTGTTACCATCTACAAAATCAAAGTTGTAGCCCCATTTTATATAGTTTATATTCATGTCGTATATTATGCTGCTTCTTCCTCTGAAATAGATGACGTTTCAGCTGTCATGTTCCATTAATTTAACAGTAAAATCGTGTCGTTTATGTACGTTAATGTTGTTCTTAAATACAACTGTATCAGAAACATCAGGTACGATTCTCATTAATGTATTTGCCACTGTGTTCACATCTTAATCTGCACTTGTACTCCAGTAATGCTAACTCAGTCTTTTGGAACTTCTGAGAAGATTTATACCCTTAAAAAACATGTTGCTTCACGTTTGTGTATTCAAAATGTTCAAATGTTTGTAAATCTTATGGGACTCAACTATGGGGTCATCAGTCCCTAAACTTACAAACTACTTATGAACTACTTACGAACTAGGACGGCACAAATATCCATGCCCGAGGGGGGATTCGAACCCCCGACCGTAGTGGCCGAGCAGCCCGTGACTGAAGCGCCTCAGTCCCCTCGGCCACCGCGGCCGGCGTTTGTGTGTTTTATTCTTCAGTTGGTACACTGGTTTGGTGCATTTCTGCATCCTAATTTATCCTCATCAAGCCTCTTCATCTCGTCATTGGAGTTTCACATTTATATTTTTTGTTTTTCTTTATTGTATAAATGGAATGGAATATGTTGTAGCAGTATAAGACGAAAATCTGGAATTCTGCGAATTGCCAAACAACTTGTGGCTAGCATATATTAAATTTCTGAGATTACTATTTCTATTCAAATAGGCTAGAAATGAACTTCTTCTTAAAGATCTAATGTTGTACAAACATTCTTATTTATTACTGTCCTATCTAGATATTATAGGTCAAGATGGGAACCCATCAGTGATCAAGATATTATAAACCTTTACATTTTCACATTCTGAATCATATAGTAATTACCTACAGCAATGCAACTTGGTATGTTATACCTGCAGTTTTTCACACGAGGTGCAAATAACCGTAAGTTTAATATTTGTTGATATGAGAGACACAATGAATATCATTCAAGAATAATCATCTTATATCATAAAGCTGCATATTGTCTATATTGAGTTGTCAGTGGCTTGTATCACTTTATTAACCTTTTCATTAGTACTGGAAATCATCAACAAGACGCTACTATAACCACTGAAACTCAAGAAAATGCAGCAACAAAGGCTGAATTAAAATGTGAAACATTTCATGTATCGCAGATGACTATATTCTAAGTGTTGACTTACTGTCAACTCACTCCACTTTCAGTTTAAGCAACAGATTCAATATCAATCCGTAACACAGTGTACCTAGAAAAGTTAATATGCCTGAAGAAGCCATGCTGTGCATTGCATGCACTCTGCAGCACACACAAATTCTCCCAAGTTGTTGGAACTATGGTGTAGTGCAAAAAATTGCATGAAAAAAAATAATAAAAAAATAAAAACAGCTGTGAACAGGACATTAAAACAAGTTTCCGTCCTTGATATTCCTTGATATGTGGCGACAAAAGTGAAATGTAAAGCAAATAAACATGGTAAAAATACTGTATTATGTACGCACGCACAACAATAAATAACTTTGAAGTTGGAGTACACATGTAGAAAAGCCGTTATTTATCCATTAGTATAATAGCCCCATTGTTTATTATAAAATATACGCCAAATAACATCTGCTGTTCTCCTGTGAAGGTATGTAAATATGTGCAGCATTAAATTTACATTGTAATTTTGTGCAAGAAAATTTTACGTAGCCCAGCGAGTTTTGTGTAATCTGGGAAATTGTTCAGTTCCTAAAATTATTGTAGTCCCAGACGATTCCGGATCGAGGCAGTTTTCCTGTACACAGAGAACATAAACATCGTCAAAATATTCTGAAAGACATTTTTCTAAATTCCTAAAAGATTCTTCTTACATTATTATTGTATAATACGTGTCAAAATATTTTTTCAACTGCATTTCAACAGGAACGGAAAAGATGCATGCATCACGACCAAATAATCCACAGGCTTCACCAGCAGTTTCTGCTGTCTGCGTCACTCTAGAAATTTACTTTTCTTCTCTTTACTTCAAAATCATCCACTAAATGCTATGCCTAAATTAGTAACGTTTCCAGACGGTATTCAGAAATTGACAGTTAGTTTGGTATTAGTAAACCGTTTAACTTTGAACATCTACTAATATCTCTTTTTGATTCTGAAGCCCAGCTTAAGATTAAATGTTATCTACGTGTTGCGTCATTCATAGCTTATCCCTACACAGCGCTCTATATCAGCTGTCACATTTTTGTTATTTCATCTCAGTGGAGATCAGTTTTTGTGTACAGAAGAAGAACGGTAAATTACGTTATAATTCACTTGACTTACAAAGAAGCCAGAAAAATACGGGAGTTGTCTTTGGGGCGGAAAGATTAATGACTTACACACGGCTATACCACTAATACAGAATATCTTTAGATGTGTCTATTTTTTAATGAAGATATCGCAAAATAGGCTCGATGCGGTGGGGGTTAAACTACAATAAAGGAAAAAGAAAGACCATGCTGGAAATAGCTGTCAATTTTAGTATTATGAAAACCAGGCATCCACCAAACTGATACAGTAAGCATCTAGCATAATGTAAACTTGGACACTGTTTTGAAGTTTAATTGAATATTATATACAGAATATCTAACACAGATATTATAAAAAATGTTAATACTAAGGTCTAAATTGTACAATTGTACGAAAGGTTGACCGTTTCCCGACGGAATGTAAGTGCTAGTGTTTCATTAAGTCCATAGTTTGCGCACTGTTTTAAACAACGGTTATTCGCAGCGCATAAAGCAACCAGATTGAGGGATATTTTTGTGACCAGTGTAGGGAAATTACGAGGTTATTAATGTTGTAACAACTCAGAAGTCACCAGAATATGTGTGACCTAAATGTTACCTCACTCACAGCTACAACACATTTTACCTAGCAAAAAAGGAATGAAGATTAGTGTTCAAGATGGCATCGACAGGGGAGCTGATGCTCGGATTCGACATCGAACCTTCCGCACTTTCAGGTCGCAGCATCTCATAAGACGTTACAATGAGAAAATAAAGGTCGTAAATAATTATAAAACTACGACGTATCCAGTGTTAGTGTCAGATTCAAAGTGCTCGATTTTATCTCCAGTCACTCCTGAGGTTATCTGTTACTTATCACCTCTAACCACGTTTTTAACGCTTAAAGGTATCTCAGCCGTAGAACCGGATTGATTGGAAGTTGTGAAAAGACTTTTCGACGGCGTAACGTGTCGTCATTGCCAGGATCGGCTGGTGTGGAATATACACCGGTGGTCTTACCCGTTTCCTGACTCCGTGTTTGGTGGCGGGAAATCGCGCCTGGGGGTGGAGGGGTGGATCGCAACCTGCGCTCTGCAAAAAAAAAAAAAAAAAAAAAAAAAAAAAAATGTTCAAATGTTTGTATAGTCTATGGGACTTAACTACGGGGTCATCAGTCCCTAAACTTACAAACTACTTATGAACTATCTAATCCTAAGGACGGCACAAATATCCATGCCCGAGGGGGGGATTCGAACCCCCGACCGTAGTGGCCGTGAAGACCGTGACTGGAGCGCCTTAGTCCCCTCGGCCACCGCGGTCGGCCCTGCGCTCTGCCTTCGTCGTGTGTGTGACTTATTGTAACCTTCAGGATAACTGTCCCCACATGAGGATGTCAACTGAGGTAGTCCATTAAATTAATGAAATTTGTTTCAACTTACATGCTACTGAGACCGAAGGATCACAAAAAATTGTTTTTCATGCGTTTTAAATATCTGCTCATGAGACTGGATGAATGTGCTAACACTTCTCTACAGAGATTTAGACACCTTACTGAATGTATAACACAATTAGACTCCACATGAAGCCGAAGGGTAAACAGACACCATTTCAACCTTTAGCGGCTGGGAGTGATTTATATACTGACGAGTACACAGTTTACTGCTGTCAGGTGAAATGTGGTATACTATTCAAAGATTAACAAGTCTGCCCGTCACTATAATGACTCGGAGCAGTGTCCAAGCTTGGTACTGGCCCGTGTGCTGCCCTACGAATATCCCTGTGGCCCTTTTGTACCAGAAATTCCTATTTTTCTTTGTAAATTGACATTTCGCGTTGAAAATCTCTTTGAGGTTTTCAAGGCTGCTCGTCACGAACATGACATTATTGGATTGAACTAGGGCCCACCTTGTACCTGAATGCAGGTTCAACATGTTTCCCGAGGTCCCAGGAATATATCTAGTCGTTTTCAGAGCCAGGTAATTTGGACCTCCCTCGCGACATTTCTGCTAGTGCCGACCGGGACGTAACGGGCAAATTCTGTCACATATCGCTGTTAGCGCGACCCGGGACCAACGAAGAGGAGATGGCGAAGACATTATCCCTTTGACGTGCTTGACTTTTATGTCCCCTTCCATCTCAAGTCGAAGTGCTTGATTTGCATGAATCCCCTTGGCCCCCATGTCCATGTATATCATGCTTTCGATCACCTCTCTCTCTCTCTTTCCATTGTACTTCATGGTAATTCCACATGTATGTAGTAGTCTTCGCACAAGGAGTATGTATGTCACTCACTCACCACGTCTACAAGTAAAATGCGCCAATAAGCGATTCCTATCCTATGAGGCACGTACTGTCACAAATGTAGTGTATGTTCAGACGTGTTTTCCATTGGTAGATTCTGCTGAAGTCATCAAACGTTTGCAGCACCCATTCAAAAGCCACTACTTTTCGGTTGCTAATTGAACACTTGTGCGCTAAACTGAATACAATGAACAGATATTCCAAGCACCGGACAGTTGATAATTTGTGAAAAACAAAAAACAACGGAGGGTTGAACACGGGTCTCCAGTCTGGTAGTACAACACCATGCCCACATAACCAAGACGGCATGCCTTTTGGCGCCTCCTCCATGTTGCACAGCTTGTACCTGAACAGCTCAGTGTTAACATTTTTCTTCCGTTTTCGAGATTTCCTTACAACTTCTTCTTGCTTTCATGCTCGATCTTTGTCCAGAGTTTGACGGACAACGTACTATGCCAACAAGCCACTAAATCTGAGTGGAGTGCGATGGGGACTCTCGTTAGGTTCAAGATGGGCGATTTCAAGACGGCACCCATGTTCGGCATACACAGTTGACAAGTTAAAGATAGACCACCTCACCCTCAACTTCATGTAATATTCAGGTTTATCCATTCCTGCAGAGTTTTGGCCCACTTTAGGTTACGGTAGTAACACTAAAAGTGGGGCTTTGCGATCGTTTTTGACAGCTCGAAATTTAAATGAAAATAACGGCTTAACCATTCAACTTTGCTCTCTTATGTTTTTTTTTTTTTTTTTTCATATCTCGTATCGTTTCAGAGTTATTTGCAAAAATGACCGATTTTGGGATGTCTGTCTGTCTATCCGTACGTGTTCCCTGTTTTTAAGACGAACCGTTCAACCGATCAGCACCAGACATGATTGTAGGCCGCCAGAGACCAGAACCTCCCTTTTTCAAACTTTTCGGACAAAAAATACGCTACTAATACAAAAAAGCCGTTTGTAATATAATTGTAATTGCAAACGAACCGTTCATCTGACACGAAAATTGAATAACCTAATTGGTAGAGCGGAAAATTCTCTACAACTTCGGTCTATTATGTTTTTTTCATATCTTGCATCGTTGCAGAGATATTTGCAAAAATAACGGCGATTTGACGATGTCTGTCTGGCTGTAACGTGTTCCCACTTATTAGGTCAAACCTTTTTTTTTTTTCTTTTTTTTTCTCTTTTTTTTTTTTTTTTTTTTTCGTATCCTTTGATAGATATTTACA
Source organism: Locusta migratoria (assembly GCA_026315105.1). Classification (NCBI taxonomy): domain Eukaryota; kingdom Metazoa; phylum Arthropoda; class Insecta; order Orthoptera; family Acrididae; genus Locusta; species Locusta migratoria. The sequence goes on from CM048745.1 coordinate 315,064,676, forward strand.
AAAATAACGGTGTTTTGACATCTCCATTGAACTAATGAAAACCAGCCGTTCGCAGATGTCATGTGACATTCCTCGCCCAGAACTCTCTCTGGCACACACCAGCTTGCGTTGTATTTTTGATGACTTTCTTATTGTAACTTACACGTTGTCATTTCAAAGCAATGGCGCACTGAAGAATTAACAAAAACACGTCGTTCTTCGTGCGATAAATGATAATCTAGTGTCTACAAATGGCATATTAGCATCAGTTAACAACAGCCATCAATAGTATGAGATTAAAGAACGAACTTTCTACTTGCTAGCTGTACCGTAGTGGGCAATGCGTTGGACTGTCACGCTGAAGGTCAGTGGTTCGAAACCCGCCACTGCCGAAATTCTTTTTTCCTAAAAGGTATTCAGACATATATATATATATATATATATATATATATATATATATATATATATGGTGTTTCACTAAGTTTGTTTGCCTCTGTAACTTATAAAATAATAGGTGACGGAAATTTTAATGCGGTAAGTCAACACAAGAAATGTAACACTTTCTGAGGAGCTATGAACATAGTTTATTGTATCGTTTTCCAAAGAGTTACAGCACAGAGATATAATTTTTTAAATGGAAGAATAGTTTTTCTATCGTGTATTGAATTCGTTTAAACCAGCTGCGTCCAAATCAATTTAAACTACATTTCTATCACTGTTGGTTTGGGAGCTACAACCCTTCAAAGTTTAGGGGGCGGGGACTGCGATAGCGTATCTGACTGGCCGAGTGGCTATCCCCTGGGGCACTGCCCACTGTCTCATGACCACCAGCCAGTCAGATACGCTGTCGTAGCCTCCGCCCCCTAAACTTTGAAGGGTTGTAGCTCCCAAAGTAACAGTGATAGGAATGTAGTTTAAATTGATTTGGACGCAGCTGGTTTCAACGAATCCAATGCACGATAGAAAAAACTATTGTTCCATTTAAAAAATTATATCTTTGTGGTGTAACTCTTTGGAAAATGATACAATAAACTATGTTCATAGCTCCGCAGAAAGTGTAACACTTCTTGTGTTGACCTACCGCATTAAATTTTCCCGTCACCTATTATTTTATAGGTTACAGAGGCAAACACACTTAGTGAAACGCTCTGTGTGTGTGTGTGTGAATGTATGTTCGGTGTACGCTTATCACGTTCGAAAGACAAGATGCAGAGATTTAAATATTTGTGCAGTTACTAATTTATACCTGAGGAAGGTTTTAGGCATGATTTTATTGCGATCTGATAGATATTTAGTAATTTGAAGAATATAACACGAAATGCGGAACAATAATGACTCTTTGGAAATTATATTTACTCTTTGAAAATAGTTTTATTGGTTGCATTGCTGCTTGAGGGTTGATAATGATAAAAGAGTGGAGTATATTGGGATGAAAAGTTATTATTGTATATAAAATTCTACGTGCCACCGCGGCCGGCTAAAGGAGCTGAGAGTGTATGTAATTGACGCGTTCAGTGTAGTAACGGCTTTGTTTATATTATGGCCACGAAGTTTTCTTTTTTTATTACGTTACGTAACGTAGCCGATAGCTATAAGGGGGTGCAAGATATGGTGGTTGAAAGCCGTTAAATTATTTACAAAAAATAAATAAAAAATAAAAAAAATAAAAAAAAAAAAAACAGACTGATGGCCAGCGATGACGTTTGCGACTCTACAGCAAGGAGGTTACATACAGCGAAACGTGATGCCACAGACGATATCTTTGGTCTATGCGTGCTACAATGTCTGGGAGGGAGCGCTCCCGCCAGCAGTGATAACTTTAATCATGAGGCGGAGGTACCGACGCGTCGTGTCATCAATATCTGTGGAGGCTTAGAAGATCTCAGGGCGAGATAAGGTGTCCGCTGTCTGTGTGGAGAGCGTGAGTGGCGATGGAGCGGTACGCAGGCCGCGTGGCGCTGGTGACGGGGGCCAGCGCGGGTATAGGCGCGGCCATCGCGCAGGCGCTCATCAGCCGGGGGATCACCGTCGTGGGGCTGGCCAGGAGGCCGCACCTGGTGCAGGTACCGCCACACAACACATCTCACAAAAAATGCTCAAATCTTTATACATATATGGGACTTAACTTCCTTGGTTATTAGTACTTAGGCTTACAAACTACTTAAAGTAACTATAACAACACACAGACACACACACACATTCACATACCTGGGGCGGACTCGAACCTCCGACGGCGAGCAGCCGCGCGCTCCGCAGCGAGGCGACTTAGAGCGCTCGGCCACTCCACTGGGGGCTCCACATCTCAGAACGACACTCACACTACCATAATAATGTGCGATACCGAGGGATCGAAGACAGTTAACAGCATAACACATACACCGGGATAGATTAAATATTACGTACACCTTTTAGCATTGAGATATTGTGCTAGCGATGCACCAAGACACGAATATAGCAAGACGATTCAAATATTCTTCGAAAGTGAAAACGCCAAGTTCGCGAAATATTTATTTAATAACAACCGGTTTCGGGGAACTGTGCCATCATCATCTGGTCGCATTACATTTTATATCATCGTATTTAAAAAGTGGAGAGAAAATAATAAGTGTAACATAGCACTTAGCCTAGATGTAAAATATATAAATTAAGACACAAGAAACTGTCATGTGTTAATTTATGTATTTTAGATGTAGACTAAGAGCTATGTTGCACTTATTATTTTATCTTCATTTTTTAAATAAGATGACTAACTTATAAAATGTAATACGAACAGATGATGGTGGCACAGTCGCCTGAAATCGGTCATCATAAAATAAAATAAATATTTCGCGATCTTTTCTCTTCTGAAGAATAGTCCAGTCAATGAGTCCTGTAAAGAGGGGTGTAGAGTGCATGGAATATACGAGAATTTTTGACTTCAGGACTTTGTTAGGGATAGTTAGGAGGTGAACATACTAAAAGTGCCCGCTCCTGGGTGGTGAGCTTAAGCGGGGAGAGGGGTGGAAAGATGCCGTTTTTTGATTTTTCGCTTGTATCTCGAAAACGGTTCGTTTTAGGTTCAAATGTTCAAATGTTTGTTAAGCTTAAGGGACTTAACTACGGGGTCATCAGTCCCTAAACTTACAAACTACTTATGAACTACCTACAACTAAGGACGGCACAAATATCCATGCCCGAGGGGGGATTCGAACCCCCGACCGTAGTGACCGTGCAGACTGTGACTGAAGCGCCTCAGTCCCCTCGGCCACCGCGGTCGGATTCGCTTTAGGAAAAACATGTTCCAAATAAAAATGAAAGATAATTGAATTTGCTATAAATTTGTTTCGATACATATATGTCAAATTCCCAACGGTTTTAGAGATATATGTTATTGAAAATCGACAATTTCGGAATAAAGTCATTTTTACCTCACTAATTTTGTCAAACATTTACTTCTAGTGACTTACTCGATCGTTTCTCAGAAAACGTGTCAGAAAGAAAGTTCTAGAGCATTAAATTTCCTTCAATTTCATATGCACATTTGCTACTTCATCTTCAGCCAATCTGAGGTTACATCATTTACAAGATGTGCGCTCAGTTTCGATGTCCTTCTAGAAATAAGTGTTTTGAGGGGCTGTGCCGTTTCTATCTCATGAAACGTGTTAGCGTGGTAAATAATACTTTAACACTGGTAATAAGGTAACTGCAATTGAAACAGAACACCTACTGCAAAGCTGTGGATCTAATGCTTCAGAATAGTGAATTTAATAAAGGAGTACATCCATGCAGAGAGGTCTTGCGATTTCTTTGCTCGCCTGAACTGCTGTAAGCGAATGATACAGTATTTCCACGCTGCTGGACACTTCTCATATGCCAAGTCTTGCCATTTATATCTACAGGATATGGAAAAGCCGCGGCAGAGTGGCCGAGCGCATTGGGGCGCTATGCTACGGGGGTTCGAATCCCCCCTCGGGCATGGATGTTTGTGCTGCTGCCTTTAGTATAAAGTAGTTCATAATTAGTTTGTAAGTTTAGGGACTGATGACCCCACAGTTAAGTCCTTAAGCTTAACATACACTTTAACTTTGATATGGAAAACCTTTCTGCTCTGTTGACACCAGAGGAATACGAGGAGTTCGTGATCAAAGGCTACTTCACAATGAGAAGCAATGATCAATTCTGATTCGGCATGTCGTCAGATATGAAGATTGAGACAACCTTGCTGCGGCCATTCTCAAGTCGAGGTGGCATGACCCCTGGTAGAGGTATGACACACAGGTGTTTCACTCTAAGAATATTGTGGTGTTTTGTTTTTATCAAGTGAGCAGCACAAGGATTTTGGACAAGCTCGTCTAAGTCAAAACGCAAGAGACATTGTCAAGCTTACAAAATAGTTTGACGATCACCCGTCTTTTCTGAGGACTGATAAGATCATGTCAACAGCAACAAGTGTTGTGGGAGATGACACAATGTCATGATTGGCAAGAGAACAATGGAAAAAACAGACAACTTGTCATTCACAAATATTCATCTGTCACGGAAAGATATGGCACTTCCTCTTTCCTCAATAAATTTGACAATCAAAACTGACAATGAAAAGGTTGCCATGGATCCATTCTTGCTTTTTCAGCATATCTCTATTGCTAAGAAATCTGACGAGCATTTGAAGAATTATATGCGGTATGAACTGACTCCCTACCCCTTGGTATTGTTCAACGAAAGAAGAATGAGGAAGTGCAGGAAGTCAGCACTGTACACACTTGTCAAACAAATTGATGAGGACATTGATTTAACAACCTTTGAATTGGTTATTGATGGGGGATTCTTTGTCCACATAGTTGTTTGGCAAAAAGATACAACTGTATCAACCATTTGTACATTTAGATTTTTGAAGAGCGATTATCTTGGGAGAGGTTGTACAGTGGTTTTTGATGGGTACTCTGACATAAAAGACAGCACGAAAGCAACTGAACAAAGTCGCCGATATCGGATCAGGAGGTGTGTGGACATGAATGTCAGTCTAGAAAATAAAATTACAGTGAAGCAAGAGGATTTCCTCTCCAACGTTAACAATAAGAGCCAGCTGATAAACCTGTTGATGATGCAGCTACAAAAAAAAGTGATAAATGCCCTCCAAGCTTCAGGTGATGCTGACGTTGATATTGTGGAGACAGCTATCAACAGATCACATAATTCCTGGGTTGCTGTTATTGGAGATAACGTCGACTTAGCTTTTCTTTGAATAGCAAGCCTACAACTGATCGTAACATTCGGCCTGTAAAACCTGGAAGAGGAAAAGTAAAGACGTCGTTACATTCTTCACAACAGCTGCAGCAGGAACTGAAAATGAAGGACAACGTCCATTTGTTATTCTTACATGCATTTAGTGGCTGTGATACAACATCCACAGCGTATCGCATGCCGGCCGCGGTGGCCGAGGTGACTGAGGCGATCCAGTCACGGCCACTACGGTCGGGGGTTCGAATCCCCCCTCGGGCATGGATATTTGTGCCGTCCTAGTTCGTAAGTAGTTCATAAGTAGTTTGTGAGTTTAGGGACTGATAACCCCGTAGTTAAGTCCCATAAGCTTAACAAACATTTTTGCGTATCGCATGAGAAAAGTGGTGTTTGTCAAAATGTAGCAAAAGTCCAAAATCATACAACATGCTGCTGAGATATTTGCCAATAATTGTTCTTTCCCCGACTCCATTGAGACAGCGGGAATCAAGAGTACTCTCTCATGATATGGAGCTTCAGCCACCACAAAATCCTTCAACGACTTCCGTTACATCATTTATAAAAGAAGCTGGGGGCGTGAAGCATAATCTCTCGTGTCTCCCTCCAGCTGAAGGCGCTGTTAAGCAGCATTCATTTCGAACGTACCACCAAATTCGCCTTTGGTTAGGAGAGGAAATGAAAGATGGAGCGCCGAAGTGGCGTTGGGAAAGAAGGAATGACCAATTAGTTCCGAAACTCTCAGAGTTACATGCTGCCCCTGATGTAATCTTGAAGATGATTTTTTTGTCGATGCACGAAAGGATGTGACAGTGGCAGATGTAGATGCAGAAAAGTACTTTTAGACTGCTCTGTTCATGCCTTAACTACAAGGGCAACTGCAACAGTGGAGTCGGAATATTAATTAATGATGAAAATGACGACAGTGACATCTACCAATTTCGTTGGACGACGTCTCCACTACTTATGAAAAAGAATGACCCTCGACCATTCCTTCTCAGAAAAACGTAGATGTTGCTTTGAATGCACTTATATTTCATTTTGAATCACTATCGGTACTTGTAAATACTTTCATTGTATGATTCATAATATTACAATAAAAGCTATAGTTATAAAAAAAGTGTTCTGTTTCAACTGAAATTACCTTCTTGTCATTGTTAAAGTGTTGTTATTTACCATGTTAGCACGTTTCATAAGATAAAAACGTCACAGCCCCTCAAAACACTCATTTCTAGAAGGACATCGAAACTGAGCGCACATCTTATAAATGATGTAACCTCTGATTGCCTGAAGATAAGGTAGCAAATGTGCATATCAAATTGAAGGAAATTTAATGCCCTAGAACTTTCTTTCTGACATATTTTCTGAGAAACGATCGAGTGAGTCACTAGAAGTAAATGTTTGACAAAATTAGTGAGATACAAATTGTCGACTTTCAATAACGTGTATCTCTAAAACCGTTGGGAATTTGACATATCGAAACAAATTTATAGAAATTTCAATTATCTTTCATTTGCAACATGTTTTTCCTAAAACGAACCGTTTTCGAGATATAAACGAAAAACCAAAAAACGGTACCTTTCCACCCCCCTCCCCGCTTTAGCTCACCACCCAGGGGCGGGGACTTTTAGTATGTTCACCTCCTAACTATCCCTAACAAAGTCCTCAAGTCAAAAATTCTCGAATATTCCATGCACTCTACAATGCATTCATTGATTGGACTAATTATTAGACTATCAGATCGCCTCAAAAACCTAAAACGTCAGGTAATGTCAAGGTTCAAATTGATGATTAGTTTAAGGATAGGGTAGTGTAGAAAGCTGCATCAAACGAGTCTTTAGACAAAACCACAATGAGAACAGGCTATCTCCAAATAATACATTTAATTTGATCATTACTTGTGAGTACATGTTACGGCTAAATTGAGTAAGTACACGTTTGATTTGTATATTACATCTTTGGATTGTGTCACTTTTTTATTGCTATGATTTTTTATGTAGAATTGAGCCCTTTTTTACACCTGCAAATATCATCAAAAATATTGTAGTTTATATTTTATGTGATTGTGAATTTTTACAGCTTATTCGACAGTTGTATGACCGATGTTAATGATTACAAAGTCGCTTTATTTAGTCTATGAAGTTGACTAATTGGTTGTGCCTTTGGGTTCCTAGTGTCTTTGTTATCTCTTTCTTTATTTTTTTTGTAGTTTAAGACATCAATAATTTTTTTTATATTTAGTATAATGTCAGTTTGTTCTTTTATTATGTTCTGTCGTTGCATATATGGTCAGTTTTTCGAAGAATAGTTAATTACCTTGGTATTACATGCAACACATAAAATTAATGAGACTAATGAAATGTAAAAACCTCTTACATCCCAGTTATAAACTATCTTGGAAACATATCTAATAAACTGAAATCATTACTACAAAATACAACAGTAAAATTCGCTTACCGAGCCCACAGTACTCAGAGAAATCTAAGTTACTACTTCACACAACCCAGGCGTCTATAAGAAAGTATGCAAAATTTATGAAAATACATCAGGAATAGACATTAGAAATGTCGAGAGTAATGCTTCTACACTTTTCAAACACTTAAAATGGAGGTACCATAAAACAGGACCTATGCAACCAGCAATAAAATTCCTGTATGTAACATTAAAAGGACTAGTGATGAAATTGAAATATATATGATACACACATTGAAACACCTCAGAAACAATAATAAAATTAACAGCGAAGCTTACCCACGACACATTCTCATGTAGTGACCTTATGCTCACTTTCAGAGCTACATTGTGCATTTCAAAACAAGCAAATTCTATGCTTTCTCCTAGGCGCTTGAATTGAAAGATGCCCCTGGAAAATTATACGCATTGTACGGGGACTTGACAGACGAAGATAGCATCATAAGATCGTTCAAATGGATTAAGGAAAACTTGTCCGGAGTCGACATCCTCATCAACAACGCAGGGATCTTCGAGGACCATGAGCTCACCTGTAAGTAGTGAATGTCGCTATTACTGCTTTGTTTACGTCTGACCAAACCACAGTTTTACTGCAGTCTTGGGTCCTACCGCTGTGCTCTCGAGCGCAGTGTAGACGCTGCAGGCGATATCGTGCTGCCAGCAAAGGCACTCGAGTCGGTCGTCTGCTGCCACTGTCCTCTGACGCTACATTGCACCTCAATGCTGTAACGGATATGTTCGTCACATGTCTCACATATGAGGCGTATCCGCAAAGTAAGTACCATTTTAGGGAAGAATAAAGTAAACTTATTTGTTTAAAAAAATTACTGTCACAAGGAGGAGCATAATATTTTAAAGTACTTTTCCACAGAGTTTCCAGCGCTGTTGAGGCAATTGTCGTAGCGGTCGATTAACTTATCTAGTCCTACCTCATAGCCCAAGCAGACCCTAATTTATAGGTGATGCGACACTAATATAGAGAGGGACATTTAAGATACAAAATACATACAGTAATTCATTACTAAAGAGAAAATAAACTTATTTTCATAAATTTTTTACTCACACATTTGTGTGGTTTGGGCCTTCGCTACAAATTTAGGATAAACTCTAGTATCCGATACCGCTTTGACCAATGACGTCACATATGACGTCATACTTAATCGAGAGATACTACGAACACGTTTACCACAACACGGTATCGGTAGTTAGATTTCACCTAAATAGGTCAAATCTACTTAATGATACCACGTCTTCAAAATACATTTAATAATTAGGTAATTTTAAAGAAAGCTTGCACTCGAAGTTGTACGGCCTGAAATGATATATTTATGTCGAACATACAACTGTAAATCGATTGAGTTTTTCTGAACCAGAGACTCGGGCGCTACGTGTCCTCAACATACAAAAAAAAAAAAAAAAAAAAAAAAAAAAAAAAAAAAAAAAAAAAAAAAAAAAAAAAAAAAAATCAGATACGTAAACAGTGAGTACCGGTATTGAAACCACGCGCGGGACGGAATGACTTAAAACATGACGTCATTGGTCAAAGCGGTATCGGAAACTTTTATAATCTGCACATCTTACAGTAACATGCCTTTTGAAAGAAATGGCATAATTACATCACAGGATCATATAAAATCAACTGGCTGTCAGAAATGATTGCTTCACATGTCAAAATAAATAAGGATATCAACACCTCGTCAACAAGTATGTATCATAGAAACTAACATAAGACCCAACACGCACAATTATGCAGGTGCTAATGTTTCAGATTACACCACCAATAATTTAAAAAATGAACAAATTAAGAGATATTTACGTAAAATGATCTATCTATAGTATATCAACGTCATTAAAATGAACAAAACCAAATATGTATGACAATAATTTAGCCAAACCTTCGGAAGTGGAAGCCATTGTAAGCGTACTGGTTTGCCGATTGTTGGTGCCACCCACTGTAAAACATGGAACTAAAACATGTTACCACAGCCCAACTACGACTGTGTAATGCAGGCCAGAACTTCCTAGTGTCAATCACAAAGAAGTAAAGAGAGCAAAACCAGATGCACACCATTGTGCGTGCAGGGCTTGAAAGGGATAGAACGAAGCCGCCAGTGACGATAACCATTGCTGCACACAAAATTCTTCTATCTTTATAAGAGTTTCCCGCCCTGCTCCCGCTTTAGGTGTAAGAACAAGTGACAGTTGCGATGGTGTCTGGTCAGAGCTGTACGGCGGGTGGTCGAACTGTTCCCATCCAAACTGCTCAAAAGAGTTTGTGTGTCATCTAGATGTGAGGATACAGGGTTTTAGGTTAGTAACCTCTTTGGTACATTTTGGTCGAACGATAGTTATCGTGGCAACAATGCTTAGGTTGGAATGTTTTTTGTTTGTTGGCCGGTGTGCGGCAGTCTCCCGCCGAACGCATAGCAAGGCAGTAGCATGTTGACAGTGCGTCCGTAACCCGCGTTTAGCGTTAAGTTTTTGCCCTTCAGTCGTATCGCATATGAGTTTCGGTTGCAGTTGCGTACTCAAATGTTTCAGTGAGGACTTGTAGACATTCATCGTAGTAGCACGCGGTTATTTAATCAGTGTATTTAAAAGAAGAGTTATTATCATTTGTCGTTCCGTAATAAAGGAAGTTAACAAAGTTTATTGTTATGGATCAACCTAGTAATTGTCCGCATCCCATACCGTCAAATCATTGGAACAATTATTAAATGATTAAGCAGCAAATAGAATATAACGGCAACTTCGCCCATCGAGGATTAGGTGGACGCAGCTGTGACGTTACATAGAGCAGAACAATTTTCTGCTGAGGTTACAATCTCCTTTTTATTCTATATCGCACATCTAAAAATTTTCAAAGTCTGACATCTGGGTGCATTGGTGGTTTCACATCGTGGGAGAAATTCAACAAGCAATACACATTTTCGGTCCAAATTTAGACATCGTCGCCTTGACTTTTTTTTTTTTTATTTTTTTATTTTTTTTTTTTTATTTTTTTTATTTTTATTTTTTTTTTTTTTTATAGGGAGATCGAGTGTGTCTTCACTCGATTGATTGCTGTTTTGACTTGAGAGCCAACGAATATTGACGATTAGAGCGCATGCGCGGAACGCCGATCGCAGCGCAGCAGTGGCGGGTATGCGAAACGGTACTTACTTTGCGAATACGCCTCGTAGACTCGTGCGGTCATTTCACACCGTGTTGCCCGTCTGTCAACGCTGACAACACTGCGCCAACCCCACAGTTCTCGGTCAGCTAGTGCAGACTGTGGCCACTGCATTCTGTATGGTGACAAGTTAAGCCTGAAATTTTATATTCTTAGCACACTCTTGTCGGTGTAGATCTGGTAATATCGAGCCGCGCGCAAATAGTCGTAGGATCTGGTGAGTCACTTTCGGATCGCACGTTTCCTCGAATCGGAGGCTCGAGTTATAGCGATACAGTGATTCCGAAGGGCAAAATTTTTATTTTATTTAATTTTTTTATCCTAGAGTACGTCTTTCTCCGTCACGCTAAAGAATAACCCTGACGTCGACTTTCTTTTTTCTGCGGCGTGAAGGCGAACGGCGGCACTATTCTGTCGATATCCAGCTTTTGTTTCAATCGGACGCCATTAGTCCCCTGAACGATTTTTCTTGACTTTATTTTTACGAAATTATCATGTTCCGTCATATTTCTTTAATAAATGCCCTTTAAACTTGATTTACTGCATTAACAACAATTTTTTCATTCACAGCCCAATACGATAGCCCTGGCGCAGCTAACGCAAACATCTAATCTTGCAGTGTCTCGGCGCCATTATGGCTACTTGGATTTCGTGTAGACGAAAATAATTTCTTGAAGTTATTTTTTAATCAGTACATTTCCATTCAGTTTGTGCCTACTAGAACCTGCAATCATTTTGGCAGTATTTTGCATATGTGCGAGGTTCGATAATTTATTTTATGTGTGATTGCATTTGGCAACGATTCATATAAAGAAAGTTGTAGAAAATTCGTGCACGGTCGCCTGCACGGAATACCAACCTTAATTGCTCCGAGTTCACTCTTGGACGAGATTACCTTGAATTACAATGACAATTTCTTTCAGCAAGGCTTTATTATGAGCTGAATGCAGTCGCAGACGTCGGTAAAGGTGAGCTCATCCTTTCTTTTATACTTGCCTTCCTAAGAACTTTCATGGTATCTGTCAGAATTATTTGCAGTTTAATTATTTCTTTCATACGCTTATCCCATTAAGAATGTTTCAGTGAATTTCTCAGAATTTTTTCCAAATTTTAATCCCATTAGAAATTAATTTTATTTATTTACGAAATAAATGTTGATGTTACACGATCTCCAACATTAATAGGCAGGTAGTGTTATAGAGTCCTCCCTCGTGCATGGATGCGTATGTTGTCCTTAGTATAAGTTAGTTTAAGAAGTTGGTAACTGTAGTAACAGTTGACCAGAGTACTTTATTCCATTAGAATTACAAACATTTGTAGATTTGAATTTGTAATATCGAAAGTCCAATGCGTCCACCTCCAACTACAATTCCGAGTTTGTTAATTCCTATCTTGCGGCCACAGTCATGTTGCGAACCTTTTTCGCATGAATCGTCAGAGTACAGATGACAGCCCTACAAATTCACCAACCTCTTTACCTTGAATACGCAATACTACTGCCATACCTATCGCGATATAGGAGAGAGTGTGTCTCGGAAATGATGCACACGTTGGGGTGGAAATCATTCAAAGAAAGGCGCTATTTGTTGCGGCAAGATCTGTTTGCAAATTTCTTTCACCAACTTTCTCTTCCGAATGCGAACTCATATTGTTATCACCCAGATACCTAGGGAGATATGATCAAAACAGAAAAATTTAAGTGTTCGTTCTTCCCGTGAGCTGAGAGAATGGAACTATAGAGAAATATCATGAAAGTGGCTCGATGAACCCTCGGCCATGCACTTCAATGTGACTTGCAGAGTATGTAGATGTAGCTCTATCACTGCCATCAGGGCATGTGTGGAGGAGAATTTGCGTAGGTGCTACAAAGATCGTCGCATCTATATCTATTCAGACAGCCAGGCAGCCCTGAGATCACTGGCAGCTCCTGGAACAAGGTCTAAAATTGTTGCAGAATGTCACAGGGTTCTGGTGGAGCTAGGGGAAAGCAATAGAGTAAACCTATTGTGCCTATTGTGGGTCCCTGGCCACTCGGGGATCAGTGGCAACGAACATGCCGACAGATTAGCCAGGATGGGGGCAGAGTCTCCATTTATTGGACCGGAACTTGTCCTGAAAATCATCAAGGCAATGATCAAATTGGAGCTATGTAACTGGCTCAGAAGACAGCACGTAGAATATTGGACCAAAGTCCATCAACAAAAACATGGCAAGGTAATGATGCCAAAGCCATGTTTTAAAAGAAGCTCTGCAATTCTGGGCCTGAACAGGAGAGAGATTAGACTCATGGTTGGATTGCTGACAGGCCATGAGAATTTCAAAAAAACACCTACATACAATGGGAATAACAGAAGAGGACCCTAAATGTAGGATATGTAATGACGGTGATGAAACTGCATCACATCTAATCTTCGAATGCATTGCATTGGAGAGTAAAAGGCACAGAACATTTGGGACAACCAGACCCGAAGAAATTGTGTCTAATGAAGAACTGGTAAAGGGACTCCTTGCACTGTTCAAGGGCATTGGTTGGCTTTACTAGATATACAGAAACTTAGTTTCAGTGCGGGCAGTGGCGGGTTGGACCAAGACTGTTTTGGCTTCCTTGGAAAAATCAAATCAATGTAGATGTAGATGCGCACGCTGTCCCAAGGCTGTTGTCACCTCATTGTAGATAAAAATCTGCTGGAGCAAATACTGCGAGGCAATACAGTCAAACTGTCACTGTCACTTTGAGGAGGCGATAGCACAAAGGACACACAGGCGGTGAGTTCCGTTAGAGCCCACTCTGAATACGATGAAGTCCGGAGATAAAGTCCTTTCTACTATAACTTTTTCTTCAGTGACACTTTAAATGAATTCTGTATTTTCCGTTGGGTTTTTTGTCTTATTTTGAACACAAGTCACGTGGTGATCTTAGAACCCAATGCAATATTTCTTGCATCGGTTCGAACAATTATAATTCAACTCCGTCGATTTTGCACTTATTATGATGGCTGTGAGATAATTATAGATCATCCGGTCCACCGCTGAAGCTAATTGATATTTAACCCACCACAAATAGTTGGTGCACGGGATCTTCTTGTGATTATCTTTCGAATCTTGAATACGGATATGTGTGTGTGTATGTGTGTGAACGAGAGAGAGAAAGACATTGGTGAAACCTTTTCTTCCTAATTTGATCCAACGTATTCCCATGTTTAAGTGATAAACTCATAAACCGCATGTGGAACCGTATAGCGAGTAACAAGCACTATTATCTTTTTTGTACACATTTCTTTACTTTAGAAATATCTTAATTGGAATCGTAGGTTTATGTCATGCAATTCCATCCATCGTTTCAGGAGCTCCTGTTGTATGCTTAAATGAGAAATCCGTAGGTGCATAGGTGAATATGAGTAGGAATCACTTATAATTCGTGATCTTGATGATTTGCGATATTTAAAATTTCCCAACTTAGCTGGGTGGCGACCCTGAGTAAAAATATAATACGAACATCTGAACAGCCCTCAGAAATTAAGGATGCATCTCAGGATACTATCACAAAGCTGTAATTCAATTTCTCCCGAATAAGCACCACTGACTCGATAAATTTGAGGCAAGACCATTTAAGCAAATGTTATTTTAAAATTGTAGTTAATTGAAGTCTACTAGTTTCGGACGTGGTCCATTATCACATATGGACAGATTGTTACATCTCGTCATATAAAATTCACACGTCATGAGTAATTATTTGTAGCACTGTTGTTAAAATGCGTATACTGATGAACATACCTACACATAGGTGGTCACACATGTCTGGTGGCTCCAAGAAAAGCGAACTTCGTCGTATCTCATTAAGCGTCGACATGCATATGCAGCACTTGGCTTGATGGTGTGGGGAACCACGGCGTTCACCTCACGATCGTCCACCTGTTTCCTTATTCCTTACAGCCGCCACATCTGTGACGTGTTAGGACCAGTGGCTGCGCGCTATGTTGATAACGTCATCTTCCAATAAGACGACGCATTAGCACATATTATCCGTCTCGTCCTGAAGTCATTGATACCGAGTGAAAACCGCAAGTGTGTGAAAAGTGACGTTCGTTAACGGAGGAAGAAGCAGTATAGACTCCGACACACTCTTAAAATCAACAATACTGCATGCAAAACAACGGATCTATTCTATTTGACGTTATACCTCATTGATTCCTAACGAGGGGAATTGGAATAGAAAGGTAATTTTAAATAAAAAGATAATAATCTAAATAAAATAATTAAATCAAAATTGTATGGAATATGGACACTAATTCATGAAATGAGATTGAGATCGAAAATGAATATTTATTGCGGTTACTTAAATCTACACTTTATAAAAACAAGAAACTATTCACATTCACTTGATACCATCAACAGTCATCTAACACAAGTGAAGCTACAGGAAAGAAAAGAAAATCGTGCTGCACCTTCCGTTAAAATATTTGTAAATCTAAGGGACCTAACTGGTGAGGGCATAGGTCTGTAGACTTATAAACTAACTAAACTTACTTATACTAAGAACAAAACACACAGACACACACACACACACACACACACACACACACATATATATATATATATATATATATATATATATATATATATCGAGGGAGGTTTCGAACAGCCGGCAAGCAAACCCTGACAGGGCGGATGTTCTCGCGCGACGCACATTCCGTCAGTGTCTGAACTTCATTCAGTCTATTCAGCGATTGATTATGTTTACATCATCGAAATGAACCTCTCTTCCTACTTATGTGAAACACTGTGAATTGAGTAACCCGGGATAAGTGTCAGTTTCCATCTAAAGGGGTGTGCTGCAACAGATACCGCAGTCGCGGTGGACACGACTATTCGGATGAGCAAAAGAGCAACACCAGTCAGTTTGCTCAAGGTCCTCACCAGAGTGACTAAGCGCAGAACTGCTACAATTATTCCACTGCCTGCAAATACAGCAGGTGTGTGTGTGTGTGTGTGTGTCGATGGAAATGAAGGACCAACAGCAGGAGTAGTCGCCGCTCACACGAGAGCTAAACGGGGCCTCCACTCTGGCACATCTATCGCCCGTTCCTCGTTTCTCTCTCCAGCATGGCCGAAACCTCCAATCATATAAAAGGTTCCAGAATGAAACTTTCACTCTGCAGCGGAGTGTGCGCTGATATGAAACTTCTTGGCAGATTAAAATTGTGTGCCGGAACCGTAACTCGAACCTGGGACCTTTGCCTTTCGCGGGCAAGCGCACTACCGACTGTACCATCCCGACACGACTCACGATGCCGCCTCACAACTTTACTTCCGCCAGTACCTCGCCTCCTACTTTCCAAACTTCACAGAAGCTCTCCTGCGAACCATGCAAGACTAGCACTCCTGGAAAGTAGGAGGCGAGGTACTGGCGGAAGTAAAGTTGTGAGGCGGCATCGTGAGTCGTGTCGGGATAGTACAGTCGGTAGTGCGCTTGCCCGCGAAAGGCAAAGGTCCCAGGTTCGAGTGCCGTTTTCCGGTACACAATTTTAATCTGCCAGGAAGTTTCATATCAGCACACAATCCGCTGCAGAGTGAAAGTTTCATTCTGGAAACACCCTAGGCTGTGGCTAAGCCATGGAGTGCTAGTCTTGCATGGTTCGCAGGAGAGCTTCTGTGAAGTTTGGAAAGTGGGAGGCGAGGTACTGGCGGAAGTGAAGTTGTGAGGCGGCATTGTGAGTCGTGTCGGGATAGCACAGTCGGTAGTGCACTTGCCCGCAAAATCAAAGGTCCCAGGTTCGAGTCCCGGTTCCGGCACACAATTTTAATCTGCCAGGAAGTTTCATATAAAAGGTTGTAGTTTTTGCCCAACATCAAACCAGAACAGTGTAACACAAATTATATTTCTGTGATTTCCCAAGAAGGGCGCCAAACAGGGCAGACTCCGAGAGTGTGATACAGAAATCACCGTCGGAAGAATCGGAAAAATTATTTGTGCTCGCGACGGAATAGCCAAGTTTTGTTGCTACGCTCCCACACAGCAGAGAACTAACAACGTGTTAGCTGGCAGCGTAACAAATCCTTTCAGTACCAGTGCTACCGTAGACACTCCCAGTGGACGTTCGTTCCCGTTACCATTTGGGAAACAGCAGACCTGCAGAGATGAAACTTTCGCCATGAGCGTATTGTTCCTTAACACAATTATCCCACGTCTGGACCCAACTACTGCGTTTTTCTACAAACGGAAATTATTATCAAATAAAGTAACTGAATGTTTTATTCATATTGCCCCAATCGTGAGAAGAAGCCGCTGGGTTGGCATATTAATGGAACGTTAAAATCCAGGTGACTTGTAACCTTTCCACAGGGTGCTCGATTATTATGTTGACCCGCCCGTTTTCTAGCCTTCTCAACCAATATTTTTGGTCACTGGATGCCAAGAGACCGGTCAAGAGACTCTCCAGCCAGTGTGACTGATGACTACAGATAATGTACCCGTATGCACAACTGAATAAGGGCTATTATAACTGTTAGAAGTAGCAGATCTGTGTACTGGAATGTCACACTTCAATAACACATGCACAAACATACCAGGGCTGGAACTAAAATGACTATTAACAGATATATCTCATTAAATACCTATACAATCACTGTCGTTACTTACGACCTTTTTCGAAGTGTGCAGAAAGCGTGGTATACCATTGTAAGGAAAGAAAATATTTTGTGGTGGATATATTGGGTGAAAGGTGTTTATTTTATTGAAGAAAAGTGTGAGTGGAGGTAAAAAAATTTTGTTTTACGTGTTATTAACTGTGGTGGCTGTTGTGATGTTTGAGCAACATAACAAACCTGATCTTAATTTCGTGGTTGGTTACGTTAAACTCGTGATTAATGCAAGTGGTGTAGTTAAATTTTGAAAATATTAAGCAACACAATTAGTGTAATTAACAAATACTATGGCCCTATCTGACAAACTTTTCAAAAGATCACTCACCTTTCCTTTCCTTACAAAATCTCCTACAGAGACTGTGCACACACAGATAACAGAAATTAACTTACTCCGTCTGTGCAGTATGTATGACTCAATTAGTACGCTAATGGTATTGATAATTTAGAAAAATTATGAATAGTAGGATTTTTAATATCAAGTGATTGGCAAGTGGGTGCAGTCCAACCACTAAAGTCAGGATCTGATAAAATTAATTCACTCAAGCAAATAGGAAATTTAAGTAAATCAGTCTTAATTATTGCTATGCATACGACATTTAGTACGAGTTTGGTTCTTTATAGGATAGATGTGGCGGTGGCTATTATTGTTGAAGTCAGTGCAAAACGAAATAGAAAAGTTATTCATTAAGTCAACTGTCTGTTATCTTCTACCATCAATTTTAGCAAAATTGTCTCAATTATTATTATCACAGTGTATAATAATTAATGACACTCAGTTGATTGTAAAATTCTGTAGTAATATTATTCATGCATTATTGAGGATTGTCAATTGGTTAATTAGCTGTTCAAATAAGAAAGCAAAAGTACTGTCTAATGTTCCTGTATTTAAACAAAATTTAAACATGCATTCACAGCAAATTACAACCAATAGCAGTTAACTTATCTTATTTGTCAGTCCAGCGACGTGGTACTCTGCAGTCATATAAATGGTACATAAATTCGTACAGAAATCATATTGATTGTGGCTCCTCCTTTGGCAGCTTGCTAGCAGTTCGCCGTGATGCTTCGCGAATCGCGTAATTAATCGCGACCGTTAGCGTCCGCGATGACGCTACCGCGTTTCGGACGTCTGGGACGATTACCGAACACTAACGAATTTCTGCCTCAGCAGAACGAACGAATAAATATTTCACTAAGATCAATTCTTACTTCACTTATGTTCACTGGTTTCGCATAAACTTTCATATCGTTGCACTTATAACAAATTATAACTTTCACTTTGTTTTAACTTTATTACTTATATTGTTTGAGCACTTCGCGGACCGCGTACGAACGTCTGATCTACGTCACGGGGCGGCAGATACTGCTGCTTGCCTGCTCTCCCACAGGCGAGCGCTTCTATACCATAGAGTCTCTGACCTGAGGAGCGATATCGATAACTGTTCACAGCGAAATATTTTACATTGACAAATTAAACATAACAAGTAATCACAGTCATATAGAAAACATACAAAGTAGAAATAAAATAATTAGTACATAAACAATTACAATACAGATAATACATAAATGACAGAAAATGTTCACAATTTAGTTACCTACATACATTGTGCATCACGATAATTAATTAAGTCACATAAGAAGTTAATTACTACATGTTCACTATAAACAGGTTCAAACGAATAATATGTTCAAAATGAAGCTCATTCCTCGTTATAATGTGAGGCTTACCTTAAGGATTACCTTACACCATTTGAAAATTTATGACCACATTGACCGTCGTATGGAATGGATGTTATCTCTAGTGTTGAAGTGGTTCTTTTATTTTGGCAAAGAGATTGTAATCACATGTCAGCTAAGTGAAGCGGATGTTCCAGAAACTCCAGCAGCGTAGGAGGTCGTGGCCAGCATTCGTTATCGAGCAGAATGTTGGGGCGCTGTTCTATAGAAATACCTGCAACACCAGATTCATCCAGTGCTCTGCTGAAAGCAATGACGTTTTATAAAAGTCCACTATTATTCGACATGAAAATGCACGATGCCATCTCGCTGCTGCTGTCCAGGATCTATTGCTCAGCTGGCAACGAAAAGTTCTGCAACATACACCGTACTCACCCGAGGTGAGTCCCTATGATTAGTTGATTTTTGCCAAAGTGAAGAACTACTGCAAAGGATCCAGCAGAACGCTATCCATTTATATGAAGGTCAATACGGTACACAAACAGAAATTAACGCGGAGATGGTGCAGGACGACAGGTCGAATAATTGGCGAAAGGTCGTAAATAACGGTGACAATGTTATTGAAAGGGTGTAACTAAAAGTACCTTTGACAATAAAGAAAAAAAAAATGTTCAAATGTTTGTACATCGAAGAGATTTACCTGCTGCCGTTATCAGTCCCTAGGCTTACAAACTACTTTAATTGTAACTAGCTTATGTTAAGGGCAACACACACACTCATGCCCGAGAGAGGACTCGAACCTCCGAAATAGCGAACACCCACGCATTCCACAGCAAGGCGCCTTAGAGCGCTCGGCCACTCCAACGCGACAACAATAAAAACATTTCAGGGAAAAATAATTGGAACCTGTAACTCGCAGTATACCATCAAACGTGGAAGGCTTCCAAATAAGTATTCACCTTTGCTATTTAGCCTTCTTTAATTATTATAAAGTTACACACAAGCCGTACATCAAGATTAATCATAACAGCTTTTCCTTAAAAGATAACAACACCGTCTCGCTATAACGTATTTAAGTATTGTTTCTTTCTTGTTGTTAAATTAAAATTGTCTTTTGTGAATGGAGTGACGAAGCTTTGTTGCTGATTTCCCCAATCGAAGTTACATTTACAGTCAAACTCCCATCCACAAATAATAATAGACCTATATTTAAGTTGGCAAAAGTTCACGTAAGTCTATTAAATAAGCATTACTTATTGTTTCTTACACTCAAATGAATAAAAATAAATACTTAATGATTTTAACTAAGTAAACAAGCAAGCTGTTTTAAATTCAGCGTCACTTGGATCGAAAATGCATAGCAAATTCACATTCAAATGTTTGTTAACATTATGGGGCTTAACTACGGAATCATCAGTCCCTATACTTACAAACTACTTATAAAATAACTTATACTAAAAACAGCACAAACATCCATGCCCGAGGCGGGATTCGAACCCCGGACGGGGAATGGCCTCGCGCATCGGAGCATAGCGCCTCAATCCGCTCAGCCACTCCGCCGCGGCAATTCATGGCAAAGATATTCCTGAGACATAAGTAAGATTTAATCGAATGGAGACCTTTTCTGTAATAAATTACGAACATTTACACTGCGTTGTTGAGAAATAACGTTTTATATGATATTGTACCTGTGAACGAACTTCTGCAGAACCGCAGCAAACGAGACCGAAATGATTTTCTGCATCGATATGGCTTTGGTAGTTTTCGTTACTATCGGAATCATAGTATTGTTTTGAGCGTATTATAATGAAGTAAAATTAAAATGAAAGGCATCGGATTATTAATCTAAAATGTACAAATATGTAGATTCTCATCAATGGATAATAACAAATCCAATCGCACACAATTTTTTGGTTATGCCGATAATGTGTCGCGACTCACATCGACGCACAGCATTTACACATGAGAAATGTTTACTGTAAAAGAATAGTGTCTGACCAGAATCTTCAATCAGTTCATACATAGCTGGCCGCGATGGCCGAGGGGACTGCGGCGCGCCAGTCACGTTCTGCACGGCCACTACGGTCGGGGTTTCGAATCCCCCCTCGGCCATGGATATTTGTGCCGTCCTTAGTATTAGCTAGTTCGTAAGGAGGCGAGGTACTGGAGGAAGTAAAGTTATGAGGCGACATCGTGAGTCGTGTCGGGATAGCACAGTCGGTAGTGCGCTTGCGCGCGATTGTCAAAGGTCCCAGGTTCGAGTCCCGTTTCCGGCACACAATTATAATCTGCCAGGAAGTTTTAGTTCGTAAGTAGTTTGTAAGTTTAGTGACTGATGCCACGTAGTTAAGTCCCATAATCTCTACAAACATTTAAACATTCTGGTTCATACATAAATATTTGAGATCACAGTTGCCATACACTCAGGCTCCCATTTTAATTAAACTCCAGAGGAAGTTAAGGAAAAAACAAACATCTGAAGCAGATTTATCATACAAATGGTCACACATTAGATTGTCGATCTTGGAGGTGAAATACTGGAACAACTCCATCTCGTAATAGTTCCAGAAAATGACAGGATTACTCCAACACAACCGCACGTAAGAACACTAAAGGGAAAAAATGCTACTAACGTACTCCCACGTACCGTGTAGCAGTGGCCACGTGAATGGGTGCAAATCAGACAATTCCGCCGGTGACAAAAAAGAAATATCGAACAACCACCTAAAAGCAAAAGAAATTTGCAAACTGTGCGGTGTGGCGAGTAGCAACAAACAACAACAGCGAGGCCAGAAACACCTCGCTGGAGTTTGCCTGCAATCTTACGGCAGCCACTCATCAATGAAGAATCACATTTCGGTTAAGTGAATGGCTGCCCTTGGGGCCAGACGGGTTCCTCCTCAGCCAGCCTACCCCACGGCAGCCAGATCATGCCCTCGAGTCGCCGCGTGACGCCCACTTCCAGTCATGCCGATTGCCCAAGGTACGTAGTCTAGAAAGGTATGCCAGTTTGGGCTTCTTCACTCTCATTGGTTAGCGCTGTATTACGTCACTCGCCAGCAAGCCGGTGTATTATAAGGCCGCCGTGAACACATTTTATCCCTTTTCCTTTCTCGTTCGACAAGAAACATTGCTTTTAAGCGGTGGAACACGCTTGTGATTAATATGTATATATACTAACGTATAAAGGACTGAAGAAGAAAAGCTTCAAATATTATTGACAACTAGCTAACCCGTCCCGCCCCGCGACTTGGCACGGGTAATATTTTAACGTCTTTAACTCGAGAACCACTGAACGTATCGTGATGAGGTTTTGTTTTAAATTGTAGAGGACATAAAAATCTACAAAATAAAATAAAATGTTTGTATAGTTTATGGGACTTAACTACGGGGTCATCAGTCCCTAAACTTACAAACTACTTATGAAATACTTACGAACTAGGACAGCACAAATATCCATGCCCGAGGGGGGATTCGAACCCCCGACCGTAGTGGCCGTGCAGACCGTGACTGGAGCGCCTCAGTCCCCTCGGCCACAGCGGCCGGCTAAAAATCTAAAATAAAGTCCGTGAGAGCACATGTCTAACTTTTATAGATTTCCCACAATCACTATTTATGTAGTCTGAAGCCATCCAGCGCCAGCCCCTTACGAGAGAAAAATGGTACATATGCTTCACTCGTAAATATAAGACATATGCTCTGGCGGACTTGTTTTTAACACCTGTGTGAGATCTACAATTTCAAAGAAACCTCATCTCGATACGTTCACTAGTTCTCGAGCTATAGAAGGTAAAAGGGACAGACAGCGAGAAAATGTGCTTTGTTTTATATAGAATCATGATTTCACCCCCTTAGAGTGTGTATTTCGAAATTTTACTATGTCTATAACCGTGACGCTAGTTCATGTAATAAGTTGACGAAGTTTTATCGCAATCGACTGAATGACATTGACAGGCATAGCATAGGGACAAACAGAGGCCTTCATTTTTATATATTAGATGAAGAGAAATTGTGTTACAACGCAAACTTAGCAGCCGATTTTCGCAGTAATGCTTTTGTTTTACTCATTTAATTACTATGAACATTGAACTGCACACTACTTTCATACATAAAATTTTATCAATAAAATATCGATGATCTGATTCCTAACAATTCATTCTGCAAGTCTCTTTTGTAATCGGCTTCACAAAAATGTTTAGAACCAATTCTGGCACTTTTGACAATTATCTCTTATTTTAATTTACAGCGAGAGATGCATATGCGCTCAAGTTCCTCTTAATTTGGAAACCGGTGGTACAAAATGACTTCCGTCTTGCGTCCACTGTTATTGCACTTCGCAACAGCACAACACGAAGTATTCTTACTCTTCATTACAGAATGAATATATGGAAAAATTGTTCCCTAATACAAAAAGCTACTTTCTATCCGAACACTTAACAGGTCACGAAACGAGCGAGCGCAAAACACAACTTCCTGCTTGCACGTTTCAAAAGGGTACTGCGGCAACTGCTCGGCGCTTGCTACCAGGTGACGTCACAGAAGAAAAGCGCGCGAGTCAAATTTACACCCCCCTGCCGATTGCCCAATGAGCTGCCCCAGGAGCTACTCCCTTCCGCGCCGGCGCACCACACCAACACCACCTAGAAACGAGGCGTCACAACCGCCCGTGTCACGTCACACCGACCAGGCCGCGACTGCCAGCTGACTGGCTGGCCGCTATTAGGCAGTGGGCTGAGCCCCAGCGGCCAGCCAGTCAGCTGGCGGTCCGGCCTGGTCGGTGTGACGTGACACGGACTGTTGTGAGGCCTAGTCTCTAGGTGGTGTTGACTACACTCGCCAAAACTCTCATCCATCGCCAGCCAAATCCTCACTGCCCCTCCAGCAGCCATTAGTACCAAGAGATACCGAGGCGGCTTTCACACGTCAACACGACCGCCACCCGAGTCGGAAAAGCGAGGGATGATCAACGTCATCACTGCCCTTAACACTATTGATTATAAAGTACCACAAAGTAGGCGGTTGAGAAATTGCACATTCAGCCTTTTGTTAGGCATCTTCTTTTTACAGAATTATAACAAGTCGTTGTTTGTTGGTCTCGTGCAAACAGCGGCACCCACGGAGGCCTGGAGAAGTGAACTGTACGTCAACGTGCTGGGCCTGAGCGTCTGCACCAGGGAGGCCGTGCAGGACATGCTCAGCAGGGGCGTCGACGACGGCTTCATCATACACATCAGCAGGTAGGCAAGAGGCTGCTCAATTATACCGTACACCGAAGGTTTGTTGCAGCCCTGCTCATTCTTCTCTTCCATTTCGTTTCGACCACTTCATCCAAATCTTGCATCCCCAATCACCCAAAATACTGAGAAGGTCAGAACGTGATTCAAGTCCGTGCCTAGTCCACTGCGCCACTAAATTTAAACAGGACTTCTTTAACCTCGAATGCTCAGAACCGTGCTCAGATTAACAAAAATGTTCAAATGTTTGTAGAACTTATGGGACTTAACTATGGGGTCATCAGTCCCTAAGCTTACAAACTACTTATGAACTAGCTAAGAACGGCACAAATATCCATGCCCGAGGGGGGGATTCGAACCCCCGACCGTAGTGGCCGTGCAGACCTTGACTGGAACGCCTCAGTCCCCTCGGCCACCGCGGCCTGCCTCAGATTAACACTCGATCACAAAAGAAAAACGATGGTCTTTTTCATTTTCATGCAAAACCTCTGCATTCTACCATAAGTGTCACTTTAAGAGAGAGAGAGACCATAGGGCAAGAAATTACACGTAATTTATTCACGTTAGTGTATCATTATACTCTTATATTAAAACACACGTGTCAGAAAACCTTTGCATTGATTGTAATTGCGCACATCCTACATGCCTGATAGGGTTCACAACGGTCCTCAAAATGCTGGTTCGGGATTTCGATGAAGAGGTTAAAATAGAAGTGAAGAATACAATGTGCAACCTGATTGTCAATCTAAAGACGTAATTTTAGTGAAAAAGGGTGGAATATTATGGTTTAACGGCTTAACGTCCAATAAGCACCTTGTTCATTAGAGAGCAGTAGAACAGCAACAGTGGGGGAGGGGAGGGGCAATGGGGTTGAAGTCCATCCCCTCCCCCCCCCCCCCGGCACCACCCAAAGATTTTTTAATTTTTTTTATTTTAATTTTTTATTTTTTTAAACAGTTCGGGACCGGAAATTTGAAATAGTACACATGTAATAAATCACAACTATAATTTGCCAAGCACAAGTTGTAACGTACCCGTCGTTGTTTTATGTTTTATATAACCTCGTGTCTGGACTGTGTATTTACCATTCTGTCTGCCTCTGTGCCCGGTAACTTCTGCACTGAAGGTGCCTACTGCAACCTGTTGCAATGTAATATGGCTCCCGCACGTTTGTATGCGGAATGACTTGTCTAAGCAGTTTTCATCCAGTTTGAGAACACATATGGGTTCCCGCCGCGTGCGAAATAAGCACGCCCGACAACGTTAATGAAATTTAAGAGTCATAAGATTGACCCGCGCAACTGATAACATTACACACACATCTGAACTAATTAATCGGATCCAATATAAGTACTCAGATGGAACAGATACGTTACTCTGATATTTATGCTCCAATGCACCATTGCAGACCACAGCAAAGACTTTAAGAATGGGATGACTAGTGCTGAATAGGGTCATATGAACATTTAGCAATTACTTCGACACGCGTGTGGGATAAAAACATTATTTATTCACAAATTCTTTAAGATAAATACTATATTATATTAAGCTTAAATGCAAATTTTGTAATATTAAAGAGAATCTAAATACAACCTTTTGTTGCTATCATCTGAATGGGCCTCCCAGCAAGTTCTAAAAAAAAAAAAAAAAAAAAAAAAAAAAAAGTCACTCGCAAGGATGTGGAAGCAAGGTGCTTTCTCAGATTCCCCGCTATGATTTACCACATTCACACAAGGCATGCAAAAGAAGAATTACTACGCGAGCCATCAAATTTGACTCCGGGCGGGCGTTGCGATCCTGGGGCAGCAAAGTGGTGAGGACGGACACAAAAATATTACTCGAGAAAGGGATTTGCATTACTGATCTTCTGATTACTACTAGAACATGACAGGGGATCACAAAATATTACAATGCCCGTCTAAGTGGTGAACTTATGCGATCAGTGTGGGCCCCCACACAAAAAACAAGTTACTGAAATTTAATTTAAAATAATTACCACCACGCTGAATCTACTCTTACTTCTACGGAATTTGGGTATGATTACTTAAATACATTACGTCTGGCAACATTATTACTAACCCGTGGGCCTATCATCATAGCACACAATCATTACAAAGCAAACCTAACAAGATTTACGAAAATCTGCCAGTTAACACAAAATTGTACGTAATTACTATAACACTATTCCATGAGCAGGGCAAACAATTGCAACAGACCCTCCGTTAGTAGACTTACTATGTACTGGCCACCACGTGGCACAACGTACACCCTGAGCACATTGCACAAAGAAAACCGTCATAATTCCGAGATTAAGCCTCCACATTTGTGCATTAAACAAATCGAAAACACACGAGGAACAAATTATGACTAATAAAAGACTACCATTGCATCAACTGGACTCGCAAACTACAAGTTACACATTTCGCGCGCAAAGTCCTAGTTACAAAGAAAATCACTGTAAATTTGAATATTGACCATCAAAATGAATATGTACCCGAAACAACTACAAAAACCCGTTCAACGAACTAATACTCCCCATGATAATGAAACAAATAACCGACTTAGCAGCAACTTTAACCCACGACAAAGCACACACAATCTCGATCTGGTTCTATCACGTGAAATCCCCCAAAAAAATGTTAAAAATGATACCTATTGATTACATCACCTAACAACCGGTGGTGAAAGCGTCACCATGAGTAACATTGCTGAAGATTCACACCAAATCGTTACCAAAACCTCCGCGACACCAGCGAGCAGCTCTCCTCACGTCCGCACTCCGCCAGGCCAGGAACCGATCTCTTTCTCTCCATAGGCGCCACCAGGGCCAACCGTCCCCCCTTCAAATTCGCGGGGGCGGAGCGCCCTGATTGGATGCACCGAGTGTCCGTTACTCCACCGCCTTCACAAACCTATGGCTTTACCAGATCGACCCTCTACTTCAAAGCTCAAATAAAACCTTTGCTGCTAGGCAGTCCTTGCCACCACTAACTACATAGCCACAACCAAAGATTACAATATTGCCCATGTTACCAGCACCCAAATAAATATTATTACATTCCACTCGCACTCCCTAGCACACAATGATGGAGGAAATAGGAGAGTGACTTAGAACAGGAAAGATATAAAATAAAGTGTACACCTTTGCCATCTCTGTTTCTACAATTGCTTTTTCAGTCTGCAACACCTGCTACAAAGTGTTGCAAGCCATTCCCAAGTGAATTCAAATTTCACTCATTAAGTTGACATAATGAGACATCAGAGCAATGAAACGAAATGACAGTCTCGTTTCAAAGTGAACGTGGCAATGGGTCGCTAACGTGATGCCGCCACTGAGAACGTGTGTTGCTGTTACTGTGAGGGGTTTTAATGCCGACGCGACCAGCTTTGCTGCTGCCACTATTGTAAGTGCAATGCTGAAGTTACGAGCCGATTGTTCAAATGCAACGACCCGCTTCTTAGCAGCTCGGCGGCGTCGCCGAATGGAATCTTATGAACAACAATAGTGACCAGAATTAAACTTTTATTTTGCAGATGATTGTGCGCTGTAATAAAACTTTGACAGATTAAAATTATTGTGCCGGAACCGGGACTCGAACCTGGAACCTTTGCCTACAGTTAATACACAATAGTGTTATTTTAGTTCAATTTTAACATAGAGTGTCATGTTAATTACACTGTAAATACATTTTTCTTCGGCTAGCAACATAGAAGCTGCTTAATTGTGTTACGAGCTTATTATGTACACTCTATTTCCACTTTCATATTAATGCGAGTCTACTCATTTTATTTCTTGTGCAATTGTTTTCATAGTATACTTGGTTAAATTATAAAAAGTGTAAAAATAAATCATAGATTAATAAATTTAATAAACTTTATAATTTAAAAATTTGTCCCCCCTCAGAACCAAATCGTGGCTACGCCAATGTCAAAGACGTGACTTCAGTGACTTGCACCCATTGTACTCTTCATTTTAACCATTTCACTGAAAACCTGAATGTGCACTTCATGTAGTTGTATAAGCACTATCAGATTTGTTGGATATGCGTCTTTTATACCATTATAATTACTTTAATCACAGGGTTTTTGACACTGTTGACTGAAAATCTAAAGATACACTGTCGTCATTAACATACATAAAATTTTTCTCTAGTGGCATCGATATCTTGCGTCATAGTTACCCGACATTAACGTCACTTGGTATAGAATGCAACGTCTTGCAAACAAATGGCACAGTATAATCGAGAGTTATTTGAAGCAGGCTTTCGTGCGGTTCCGATCGGTCTTCCCTTTTCTTTGGTCATTCTATGCCATTTACTATAGGAATTTCTTCCGATGCCACCAATCTGTTGTTCCAACTATTAGTTATCTCAATACCACGAATACCATTTTCAATCAATTTTTTCTAATTGTAGTAATCTGCCTAATTTTTGATGTAGATATCGCATTAATTTTACAAATCGTAATTATTATAAAAACATCCAATATTATAATATGAACATTATCAACAATGTTATTATTATTCTATTAACACGATTATATTATGAATGAAATCAAGGAGCGCTTAAATGAGCTAATTGGGATTATAGTTAATTATATCAGTTGGTATGTAACCAAAAAGTATTGAAATATCAATTAACCTTAATTAAAAATTAAAAGCGAACTATTGCAGTCAGTTTCGACCTGAAATTTGGCTTATAAATGCCCTTATTTATTAACTGAATCCAAAAAGAGGCGTATTACTGTTAATAATATAAATGAACAATAGTCCAATTAAGCCAATATAAAAGCTGTTAACTTTTTATAATAGCCGTTAAACTCCGTTTAAATTTCTATTTATATAGTTTAAAAAATTACATTTTCACTGTAAAAATAATAATTAAATATTTATAACTACCTAAAAACAAAAAATATTTCCCTAACATCTTCAATGTCAAACTCTACAATTAGCTATTTAGGTATAAAAAAATAATACAAACAAAATAAGTCAAAAAACAAAAGTTAATAAACAAACCTTAAAATTAGAATGATATAAAGATTGAATATAATTAATTAAATATATAAAAAGGAACTTAAACCTTGACCACCAAATTTACTAATAATAATTTGGTTGTGATTCTTCAGTTTCTCCCGGCGTATTTGATGATCAAAATATCCACGGGTGTACTGCCGGTCTATAGTGTCCAACGGGCACAACATTTCGGCGATCATACATGTCGCCATCATCAGGTGAACTGACGGACTGAGCTCCTGGAAACGCGCCGGCACGGAGATCCGCACGCTACGGCTGCTCGAAGGGAACTGGGTTCTAGCCCGGTAGCGGGCCATTTAAATACCCGCGGCCCGCGGAGCGACCCCTCCGCGGTCCGCGCCCCGCGCCGCGGCCGCGCAGTGGAACCGATTGCGCCGGCGTCTGAGAAGACGTCGGTGTGAGGGCTCTGTCCGCCGTGGTCGTCACTTCGTTACGTTTGCTAGATTTACTCTTAATTAACCCAATCGCTGGTTCCCAAGCAATCGTCATTTAGCAGGCTCTGACGATTCCTACCGGAAGATCAGCGTTGACCCCACAAAGAAGGTGGAAAACAAGACGAGGGCGCTTCTCAAGGATGCGGATTTACCGGAGGGTGTCGCCAAGAAACTTTTACCTCAAGGCCCGGTACCGCCAAGACTTTATGGACTCCCTAAGGTTCACAAAGATGGGGTGCCGTTACGTCCCATTGTCAGTAACATCAGGGCACCTACATATTTGTTGGCCAAATACTTGACGGGAATATTAAGTCCTTATGTGGGTAAATACCCTCATCACATCCGTAATTCCGTGGATTTTGTGAAACGCCTTAACAACTTCAGGCTGGATGAGTCAGATATCATGGTAAGTTTTGACGTCGTTTCGTTGTTTACGAGGGTGCCCCTTCGAGAGTCACTAGATTTGATTGGTCAGAAATTTGACGAGAAGACCACCGAACTTTTTAGGCATGTCTTGACCTCCACGTATTTTCTTTTCAATGGCGAATACTACGAACAAACGGAGGGAGTCGCCATGGGTAGCCCACTCTCCCCTGTGGTCGCAAATTTATACATGGAGAATTTCGAGGAGGAAGCCCTTGCATCATCTTTCTGGAAACCTACTTGCTTTTTCCGTTATGTGGACGACACTTTCGTCATCTGGCCACATGGTATGGATAAACTCCTTGACTTCCTTAGACATCTGAACTCCATACACCCCAACATCAAATTCACTATGGAGACTGAAACGGAGGGTAAATTGCCGTTCCTTGACGTCTTGGTCAAGAGAAGAGCTGACGGCACCCTGGGTCATAGTGTATATCGGAAGACAACGCACACTGATCTGTATTTACACGCAGACAGCTGTCACCACCCTTCACAGAGGAATGGGGTACTTAAAACTCTAGTACATAGGGCGCGCACTATCTCCGATGCAGAGAGTCTACCCCAGGAATTGGAACACCTGAGAACTGTATTTCGAAAAAATGGGTACTCAGAGAGGCAGATTCAGCGGGCTCTCCGCCCAACCACTACAACACAACCTGTGGAAACGGATGAAAACGCAAGGGAGGATGTAGGCACTGCGTTCGTTCCATATACCGGCGCACTCTCAGGGAAGATCGCCCGCATTTTGAGAAAACACCAGGTTGGAACTGTTTTTTGTCCGCCGAATAAAATTCGTGCACTGGTGGGGAGCGCTAAAGATGATCTCGGTTTGAGGAAAGCGGGTGTGTACCAGATTTTATTGTCAGTGTGGAAAGTCATATATTGGACAGACGATGCGTACCGTCGAGGATCGATGCGTTGAACACCAGAGGCACACACGATTGATGTATCCGAGCAAGTCGGCGGTCGCTGAACATTGTTTGTCGGAGAATCACGCCATGGAGTATGAACACACTAGGATTCTGGTACAGACGTCGAGATACTGGGACTGCGTCGTTAGAGAGGCCATTGAAATTCGCACAAGTGACGACCTCATAAACCGTGACTCTGGCTATAATCTTAGCAAAGCTTGGGAACTAGCGATTGGGTTAATTAAGAGTAAATCTAGCAAACGTAACGAAGTACGACCACGGCGGACAGAGCCCTCACACCGACGTCTTCTCAGACGCCGGCGCAATCGGTTCCACTGCGCGGCCGCGGCGCGGGGCGCGGTCCGCGGAGGGGTCGCTCCGCGGGCCGCGGGTATTTAAATGGCCCGCTACCGGGCTAGAACCCAGTTCCCTTCGAGCAGCCGTAGCGTGCGGATCTCCGTGCCGGCGCGTTTCCAGGAGCTCAGTCCGTCAGTTCACCTGATGATGGCGACATGTATGATCGCCGAAATATTGTGCCCGTTGGACACTATAGACCGGCAGTACACCCGTGGATATTTTGATCAATAATTTGGTTAGTTGATTCTTTTCTGTCACAAGAAGTATAAACATAACATTAGATAAAAATCAAACCTAAAGCTGGATGACCAGACCCGGACCAGGTCTATTTTTTCCTTGACTTTTTTTTTTCATAATAACTTCCCTCCATCAAGTGTTAACCATATATGAATATTACATTTTATTGTTTTTGAGCCATGACCAGATCAACGAAATAATGGAGCATCTTGAAGTAAATCACAGGATGCCCTAAATAGAGGAGAACTTAAAAAAACATTGATTGAGTTATTTGCTTAAAATCTTCCACTTCTGGGGAGAATTCGCTAATAATAATAATAATAATAATAATAATAACTGTACAGTGCTGAGACCGTGTTCACATTTCCGTTAGTCATTGAAGCTCTCTGGGTATCGCCGTGAAAGACGTGCATTGAATTTACTAAAATAACTGTTCAGAACGAATGATTAATTCCGACCACAAATTATCAAAAACACCACTGTTACGGTGTACAAAGGCACGACAACACTTTCATCAAAGACAATTGCAATGGGTGTCAATCATAGTTTGGGTATTTAAGATGTGGTGCAGATGCAAAGTTTTGCAGTATTCTATATTGTTCAATGGATTCAAACCAGAACTCTGTTAACGTCACTTACAAGGAAAGTACTTGGGCTCTAACAAACACATATACACAAAAATCTATAAAAGAGTGATACTCCTGCATCTGCAAAACTCTGCAGTCGTCCGTTAGAGGCCTCTGCGTGTGCCTTGCCACATTGCACTTTGACCTGTCGGTTCGCCAGTGGGACGGTGCAGTGTGCCTCCGAAGTTGCGTTTTGTGACGTTATTTGTGTGGTGAAGCGTCAGATGGGGTGGCGATTGGTAATCAATCCTGCTAATGTATTGCGATTGGTTGAGATGAAGTTACGAAGAACCCTTCTTCGTGAAGATGGTATTAGTGTAGAAGATGAATCATTCGTATGCTTTCTCGTATCTGTTATGGTACAGAAATATGAGCATAAGTTAGACACTGTTGTAACACTAACACATAATGATAATGACGAACAACTCATTGCATACGGTAGTGCTACGGTAAGTGCGGGAAGAGGCGATGGAAGCAGTGGCAGTGAATACCAACAGTCTTCCGAGAAGAAGGTTAAAGTTGCAACTACAATCGCGGCTTTTGATGACAATACGCTGGGGAACATGTATGATGATTATTACATAAGTTATAGTTGAGATATCAGCATTACGTATGGCGTCTACAATTACATCTACTGTGCTATCAAGAGCATGATAGCAGAGTTTTGCATAAAAACGACACCCAGTAGTACATTGAGGTGTACGTAGAGATCCTATAAGCAAACGTTCATACAGATATGTTTGTTCGATCCCAAGTACTTTCCTTGTTAGAAGTAAAATATTGTTCATATTATAGATGTGTGATACCAAAATTTCCAGTGAAGCATTTACTGGCTTCCCATGTTAGATTCAGCAATTTCCTTTTTTGAGTATTATAACTGGTTTGATGTGACCCGTCACAAATTCCTCTCCTGCGTCAACCTATTCATTTCATAGTAACACTTGCACCTTACATCCTCAATTGTTTTTCGGGTGTATTCCGGTCTTTGTCTTCCCCAAACGTTTTATCCTCTACAGAATGATTATTAGTTTCATACAGTGGCGCGGATGCACAAAACTTATAGCATGTTTTCGAGATGTCTTATTCACTGTAAACCTGTCTTGATTTGCAGAGAGATCTGAATACTACTATTTGTCAGCCATTTCAATTGGTTAACTCCATCACAGAGATAAAGAATCATAGAGTACGCACATGCATCTGGCATCCAAGATCAGGTCGAATCAATTTCGAGACGTGTTGGAGCCACTAACGCTGACAAAGGTGGCGAGTCTGTTTGTTATATTTCGACCTGTTATATATTCCAAAACACCCGAACATTCTGCTATATGTTTTCTTCCTGCCATGGCGATCACAGAATTTTGTCCTGGAGAGACCAAGATACAGAAATTGCCATTTTTATATAAGTGGTTTGTTTTTAAAATTAGACAGATGCCCGACACGTATTTCAAAAGGTTGATAGTCATCTGTTTACTATTTTTAATGTACATCACATTACTACTTAACAGTAAGCACATACAATATAATATGTAACTTTTTATGTTACTAACTTGAATATTGATTCCACATAATTTCTTTCTCATACCTATTATATCCACAAAATCTAACGAGTCATTAGAGGCAGGAAATAGCCACAAAAATATTTTATTCACACTTACATAATACTCATCCCCTTTTAAGTTCAAATGTTTGGAGAACTTATGGGACTTAACTACGGAGTCATCAGTCCCTAAGCTTGCAAACTATTTACGAACTAACTAATACTAAGAACGGCACAAATATCCATGCCCGAGGGGGGATTCGAACCCCCAACCCTAGTGGCCGTGCAGACCGTGACTGGCGCGCCGCAGACCTCTTGGCCACTGCGGCCGGCTTCCTTTTAAGTGTATTCGACAAAGTTAACACAGAGATTACAATTGTGTGTTATGTAAAACGACATCTATACAAACATCTCTCTGATCACCACTAAGCGTCAAAGCCTTCATGGACCCATTTTATCACACAAAAATGTTTTTAAATATTTCAGTCCTACATTATGAATTCAGCTTTGGAAAAATTCAGTGTTTTCTGTATTAATACAGTGCACTAAACATAAAATTGTGCGTTTTAAAATTTTTTTATAGAACTATTGTTTTTTTATGTCATGTACTTCAGGGCACAAGAGAGACGTTTGTATCGAGGTATTATATTACTTGGGACGTTATTTTGTTTTATGTCAACACTGTCGGATCAATAATACTAGCATAATCTTTGACTCAGCACCAAAGACAAGACAATACACTGCTGAAATCAGATAACATGAACCACACTCAGACTCACAGCTACGTACAGACGGCAATGAAACACAACCTCCAAGACTGATAGATTAATACCTCAAAAGTGGCTACACGCCGTACCAAGCGGCAAAATGTCGTACTAGAAGCATGTTGTTCGTCAAGAAGATTGCGACTCTGAGGACTGATTCACAGAATGTGGTCAAAGGATAAAAATGCAGTCCTTGGTCGCAAAATCAAAATTATTTAATCTGGTTTCGGCAATAACTATGAATAACTGGGAATGAAGGGGGTTAAATATTTTCTCTAAAGATTCTTAAATTATGTATACCTAGCTTTTTGCCGCCCTGTATGTTCTTAGTTATGCTACATCTCTTTAATTATTTGTTAGACTATATTAATGTAAAGGATAAATTGAAATATTGGGGAAGAAGCACAGTTGTACTTAGGGATCTCAAATCGATTCCATATTTCTGGATTTCAGGAAGGTTTTTGACACTGTACCCCGCAAGCGGCTTCTTATGAAATTGCGTGCTAATGGAATATCTCCCCAATTGTGTGGTTGGATTCACGATTTCCTATCAGAAAGAACACAGTTCGTTGTAATTGACGGTAAGTCTTCGAGTAAAACAGAAGTGATATCTGGCGTTCCACAGGGAAGCGTTATAGGTCCCCTACTCTTCCTCGTGTTTATAAACGATTTAGGAGACGATCTGAATAGCTCCCTCAGACTGTTCGCGGATGATGCTGTCGTTTATCGGTTAGTGAAGTCAACAGAGGATCAAAAGCAACTGCAAAGCGATTTAGACAAAATTTCTGCATGGTGCGTAAATTGGCAATTGAAACTAAATAAAGAAAAGTGTGAAGTAATACACATGACCACTAAAAGAAATCCGCTGAACTTCAATTACGCGATAAATCAGTCAAACCTTAAGGTCGTAGATTCTACCAAATACCTAGGAGTTACAATTACGAACAACTTTGACTGGAGGGAACACATAGAAAATATTGTGGGGAAGGCGAATCAAAGGTTACGTTTCATCGACAGAACGCTTCGAAGATGCACCAGCTCCACCAAAGAGACTGCCTACATCACACTTGTGCGTCCTCTCCTGGAGTACTGTTGCCCCTTATGGGACCCTCACGAGGTGGGATTGACGGAAGACATTGAGAAGGTTCAGAGAAGGGCAGCTCGTTTTGTTCTATCACGTTACGGGGGAGAAAGCGTCACGGAAATGTTGCACGAATTGGGGTGGAAATCATTAAAAGAAAGACGTTATTCATTGCGGCGTGATCTGTTTGCGAAGTTTCAATCGCCGACTTTTAGTTCTGAATGTGATAATATTTTGCTAGCACCCACCTAGTTAGGGAGACATGACCATCCCAATAAAATATGAGAAATCAGATCGAAAACGGAACGATTTAGGTGTTCTTTCTTCCCGCGCGCTATTAGAGAATGGAACGGTAGAGAAAAGTTATGAAAGTGGTTAATGAACCCAATGGCAGGCACTTGAATTGATTTGCAGAGTATCTATGTAGATGTAGATATAGACTACGGTAGTCAACTGTGCACGATGTGTGTGTGTGTGTGTGTGTGAGAGAGAGAGAGAGAGAGAGAGAGAGAGAGAGAGAGAGAGAGAGAGAGAGAGAGAGAGAGAGTCCATAATTAACTCCTGTCAGACTTTTTGTCTTGGTTACTTCTAGTGTAGACGGACACCGACCACCAAAATACAGCAGCTCTGCTATGTACACCGCTACGAAACAAGCGGTCAGGACGCTGCTCGAAGGACTACGGAAGGACCTTGTCACCAGAAAGAGCAAGATACGAGTTGGGGTAAGGAAGCAGCGGCAGCCAATCGACATAATTAAGGGATCACTAATATTAAATTACTGTTTCTGAAAACCTTAACACTCAGAATGAAGACTGTGTATACACACTAAGCGCTGTTATTTCAGAAATACTACCCTTCTTTATCGAGATGAAAATAAAGATATTATTCAATACGAAAAGCAACTATGCTTCTTACATAGTGACTAAACCGCTGACTAAAAAAGCACTATGTTATATAACGTGGAAATTATGCAGGTTTCAAATGCCATCGAAATCTATCGGCGGTTTCAAGACGTGGAAGTCTTCTGTAAACATTGTATTCATTATGTTGAATCGAATTACGTACAACATAACAACCACTTAAAGTAGTTTAATAAAAGTGATATATTTCAAAAGTCAAAGAATAAATAGCTTTCCCAAGGAGTCTTCAAGCGCCTCAGAAGCCTTAAGAGAACCTTTTATTTTTTATTTTATTATTATTATTATTATTTGTATGTGTACGGCCTCCAGAGTATATACTCTATTTAGCCATATATAAGAAAAACGTTGATGCTCAGCCGTCTTATATTTCGAGTTATGTACTTGAAATCAACAAATATCTTTGATAACACACTTTCAAAAGTACCCTAAGTTCTTCTTCAGCATTCAAGCTATATCCATAATCAATTTCAACAAAATCGGTTAGGCGGTTTAGTCGTGAAAGCTTGACAGACAGGGCTTCTTTCAGATTTATAACATTATTAGTATGGATGGATTGTTTTTATATGTGGTATCGTAGCATTTTTAAGGTCGACAAAGAACATGTCAGGAAACAAATTGCTTTAGAGAATTGTATAGTCATGTTGTTTCAAATGGTGTGTCTCTTTGACAGGAAATTTCTCCTGGATTTGTAAGGACGGATATCCCTGACAATAATACATACTGGACTGGAGATGTTTTCAGTCAACATCCGTACATGGAACCGGAAGACATAGCTGATGCTGTTATTTACATGCTATCGCAGCACCCACGCGTTCAGGTGAGCCATTGTGAACATTAGCCACATAATCCTCTATCATGAATAAAAAATAAATAAAAATGTAAAAAAAAATAAAAATGGAACGTTCTTTCCTGTTTGCTGTAAATGAATTTTCAGTAATTTGTAGATCTTTGCGACAGAGTAAAATTACAGATTTATCACTTAATAGACATTCCACGTCTTCTAGACAATGTATTCTCTAAGGAGAACTGTTTTATGTTTCAGATTCACGATATAATTCTTCGTCCAACATGTGATACGTTATAGATTGTGCATGAACCACAGATACTGCAGTAAATGAAGTGCAAGCTAATACTCTGACGAGTTAAATTATAGTGATTTTCTGTATTGTAAGCAACACGAAAAAAATTTGTGCAAATAAAAGTCTCTTTATGGAATCGTAAAACGTATATTTATTATTGAATACTGGATGTACAGTGTGTAGGATAGATGACTGAAGGTTTCTCAGTGTAATGAATACAAAGAGTTTTCATGTATTTCAAGCATTTCAATAATTCTCAGCCGTATCATAAGTCTGATAAATAATGGTTAAATATTTAGTCAACTTGATGAGAGCTCATCAGTTTAATTTGATAGCAGAGTCCGCGTACACAACCGTTATAAAACAGAGCCAAAAACTATACAATACCAGATTAAGTAATTTGCGAATTGGTAGTTATGAAACAGTCGATATTTCACACATTTCATGCCTAACCATCTATGACGATCTCAATCGTGACTGAATATCGATATATCACGAAAACTTTGCTCAGCAAAGGCTGTAGGCAGTGGGTTTCATTCCAGAACCAGAAAAAGATAATTCGTCATATCTTTTTTGTTAAAAAAAATGGGCTCAAATATTTATTCAGTAGTGAGTACAGAGGTACCGCTGGTAATACGCTAATAAAGTTGAATTTTCCATAGATATTTTGCTGCTGTTGATCTAACTTTTATTATCTGGTTAGTTCTACAACCTCTTGATACAAAATCGCTCGCCGCAGGAAAGACATTTTTCAGTTGTGAGAAAACGATTCAGATAGCAAAATTACTTCGAATTGCTACAGAAATTTAGGAATTCCGATACTGTCGTAAAAAATCTGTTGATCATAACAATATTAAATGTTTTTTAAGGATTATTGAATGTTTATGAGACAGAGTTTGTTATATAAGACTCTAAGGCGTGTCGATAATGCTTTTGAAATGTCACTTATTCCAAATGGGTGATTTGCAATCAGACGTTATTTTTAATGAACTGCTTTATTGTACAAATTTAGATTTCGGCAAATGACTTGCCATTCTCAATTAATCAGTATGCTAAGCATGTGCGTTCTTTAACGCCATAAACGCCATTAGTACACGTATTAAAGTTTAGATGTAACACTAAAAATTCACATGCTTAGCGTACTGATATAAAAATATGTATGCATTGACAATGGCTAGTCACTTGCCGAAGTTGGATCTGCACAATAAAGCAGTTTGAAAAAAATAACGGCTGACTGCTACAAATCACCCATTTGTAAATTATATACAGTCGTGGGCGCAAGAAACCTTCTTTATGGAAGGCAATCTGATGTTACCTATTGCAATAAAGAGCTGTTCAAAGACGTTGACAACGTCTCAACGCTATTTTTGGTTGTGTGGCCACCTTCGACAGCAGCTGTTGAAATTAATTATAAGAGGGTTTCCGTCTTGAGTTGACTGGCGTAACAGAGTTGAGTTTCCTTTAATTTGCAAAAACGTGGTGTTGGTTTATATCTGGAATGTTTGTGATTTTCTGTGTCCACTGCGCCGTATATGTCATTTAGAGACATTGTAAAGTATTAATTCAATAGACGCTGCTTTTTAATAAATTATTTTATTCGACGTGTCTGTTTCGGCGTGAATACCATTGTGTACTGTAAAATACGTAGTTGGGTATACTATTTAATTTTACAGCATAATTGTAAATATGTACTTCATAGATACATTGGTAACTCTTCAAATCCTTGTAAGATCACTGTTTATCTGATCCTTTTGTGTGTGTGTGTGTGTGTGTGTGTGAGAGAGAGAGAGAGAGAGAGAGAGAGAGAGAGAGAGAGAGAGAGAGAGAAAGTGTGTTGATGTGTGACAGATATTTTGACTGATGTCAGCGATATCACAAGCTTACAATGCAATTACTTCTTTCTGTTATCTAGAGTATATCTGACCTTGTTGGTACGTCAAGAGTCTGTATCTGCAGTTTTATGTAATTGATTAACCATATATTTCCAGAATGAAACTAGCACTCTGCAGCGGTGTGTGCGCTGATATGAAACTTCCCGGCAGATTAAAATTGTGTGCCGGAATCGGGACTCGAACCTGGGACCTTTGCCTTTTGCGGGCAAGCGCACTACTGACTGTGCTATCCCGACACGACTCACGATGCCGCCTCACAACTTTACTTCCGCCAGTACCTCGCCTCCTACTTTCCAAACTTCACAGAAGCTCTCCCGTGAACCACTCAAGACTAGCACTCCTGGAAGAAAGGATATGGTGGAGACATCTCTTAGCCACAGCCTAAGGGATGTTTCCAGAATGAAACTTTCACTCTGCAGTGGAGTGTGCGCTGATATGAAACTTCCTGGCAGATTAAAATTGTGTGCCGGAACAGGGACTCGAACCTGAAAGTAGGAGGCGAGGTACTGGCGGAAGTAAAGTTGTGAGGCGGCATCGTGAGTCGTGTCGTGTCGGGATAGCACAGTCGGTAGTGCGCTTGCCCGCGAAAGGAAAAAGGTCCCATGTTCGAGTCCCGGTTCCGGCACACAATTTTGATCTGCCAGGAAGATTCAACCACATATTAGTTTGTAGACGATCGCAATAATTTATGACGTTTTAGTCGTAATTATATGCTTTCCAGTGATTACTTTTAATATATATAAAGTACATATTTCTGAGTTAAAATTATCCTGTTAAATAGTACACCCACTTATGTATTTTACTGTACACCTGACGATATCATGCACGCCGAAACAGGCCTGTCGAATTATTTTATTTAATTAATTATTTTATTTATTAAAAAGCAGCGGACACTGTTAGGTTCAGAGCTGTCAGAACACTGTGCATCACCTGCCTGCTGCAGGTTTAATTCAAGACGTTATCTCGAGCGGCGACGCCACACCAACCGCCGAGAAAGCCTAGAGTACTTCTTACCAGTTGCAGCATATGGTAGAAAAAACAATACAACTGCAGCTTGGTGCCGTGATAATTCAACCCTCGAGTCTTTGGAGTTCAAAAAAGTAATTAAAAGTCGACAAAACCTACCGGCTGATCGTGATATACGATCTGTTAACAAAATTCCTAACTCTCATCACTACCCATATCTCATATTGACAGAAAGACTTGGAAATAGTTTATGGCTTGATATCCCAGAAGCCGGTATCGCCGTATTCCTATTGTCCCTGAGGATAGGACTGGAACTGGTTTTACTGTGGATTACATGAATTCCTGAGAGTGCCCTTCGAACTTCATAATGCTCCAAAACCTTTCAACGGTTTTAAGAATATATTTTGTGCTGTATAAAACTCACCATGTGTCTTGTATATCTAAACGATATCATTATGTTCTCTAAAACAGTAATGGACACCATCAAGAAGTTCACTACTAATACTGTATTCGAACAGTATTGGATTGTTTTTCCTACTCATGCGCACCACCTTACATTTTTCTACATTTAGAGCTATCTGCCATTCTTCGCACCAACTAGAAATTTTGTCTCAGTCTTCCTGTATGATATAACAGTCAAAGACGACACCCCCCCCCCCCCCCCATTCAGCATCATCAGCAAACAGCCGGAAATTACAAGTTACTCTGTCATCAAATCATTCACATAGATAGAAAATAATAGCGGTCCTATCACACTCCCCTGGGGCACGCCAGACGATACACTCGTCTCTGATGAACACTCACCGTCGAGAACAACGCACTGTGTTCTATTACGTAGGAAGTCTTCCAGCCACTCACAAATTTGTGAACCTATTCCATATGCTCGGAACTTCGTTAGCGCACTCGGGTATAGCCCGGATGTACAGCTGGTGTCTCTAGATAAAAATGAATGCTTGTACGTTTTACAGTTGATAACTTCTGAGAATGACCACATTAAGAGCTCTGTGTTGCACCATAGAGCATAGGTGGCGCCATGTTATGGTACCAAGTCAGTTTGTCTCTCCTCCCTGCAAGAGACAGTTGAGTGCATGCACTGCAAGCAGACGTACGGTCGTTGCTGTGACAGTGAGTCGACTGCGCCAGTCGCATCTTGAAATGTCATAGTTTGAGCAACAACAAGGTCTGCCAGAAATAAGCAAACCGCTGCCGAAACGCTTGAAA
The DNA here is from genome assembly GCA_026315105.1 of Locusta migratoria. Classification (NCBI taxonomy): domain Eukaryota; kingdom Metazoa; phylum Arthropoda; class Insecta; order Orthoptera; family Acrididae; genus Locusta; species Locusta migratoria. The sequence goes on from CM048745.1 coordinate 315,106,552, forward strand.
TGATGCTGCAGGTGTACGGCGAGGATACATTGTGTCGCAGTGTTGTGATTAGGTGGCACCCACGTTTTGTGTAAGAACGGAACTCTTTGGAAGATGTTGTGCGTACATCTACATCTACATGGGATACTCTGCAAATCACATTTAAGTGCCTGGCAGAGGGTTCATCGAACCACAATTATACTATTTATCTCCCATTCCATTCTCGAATAGCGCGCGGGAAGAAAAAACACCTGAATCTCTCTGTTCGAGCTCTGATTTCTCGTATTTTATTCTGATGATCATTTAACCCATGTAAGTGGGAGTCAACAATATATTTTCGCATTCGGAGGAGAATGTTGGCGATTGGAGTTTCGCAAGTAGCCCACGCCGCAGCGATAAGCGCCGTTGTTGTAATTATTCCCATCCCAGATCCTGTATCATTTCCGTAACGCTGTCTCCCCTGTATCGTGACAGTACGAAACTATTTGCCCTTCTTTGGACTCTTTCGATGTCCTCCGTCAAAGCCACCTGATAACGATCCCACACTGGGCTGCAATACTCCAAAAATGTACGGACAAGCCTAGTGTATGCAGTTTCTTTTGTAGTTCTGTTGCATGTTTTAGGGTTCTGCCAATAAAACGCAGTCTCTGGTTCGGCTTTCCCACGATATTATCTACGTGTTCTTTCCAATTTAAGTCTGAAGTAATAGTAATTCCTAGGTATTTTGTGGAGTTTACGGCCTTCACATTTGATTGATTTAACTTGTAAACAAAGTTTAACGGATTTCTTTTCGTACTCTTGTGGACGACTTCACAGTTCTCATTATTTAGAGTCAATTGCCAATATTTACACCATACTGATATCTTATTCAGGTCGGTCGGCCATGAACAGTTCCAACGGAATGCAAGGTTCAGAAGTTGCAGCGTTGGTGACTGCTGAGAGCTCACAATCAGTAGACGTTCTCGCAGCTGCAGTAGAGGTCAGCCATGATACTTACCACAAACTTCTGACGGACGACCTCAACATGTCACGTATTACCGAGCTTAGTGTGCCACGAAGTGTGTAGTAAGACCAACGCGATGATCGCATGATGATTACTGGTGACCTCACCAGTTTTGCGGATGATGATCCAACGTTCTTAGACCGGATGATAACTTGAGACGAAACATCGTGTTGCGGCAGCGTGTTCAACATTCACACTCGTGTGAGTGCCAAATCATCCAGGCGTCAAGTCTCAGAACTTCTTTACTGTACCACGTATGTTTGTCCTAAACCAATGATTCGATTGCAAAGGAACTTTTTCGAGTTGTTCTGGTACAATCACCCTCCCCTCTTGAAAAGAAAATTGTATGATACATAGTTTACGACATATAATGCACAATCAGATGTCACAGTGTGAAAATACGCTGATTCATGCATCATCTAGTTGGGAATGACAGACCTAGCTACTAGCAGCGGACTTAACATATAGTTACAAACAAGTGGGAACTGCCCCACAAAATAATGAAAAGAATCGTGATGTTCGCGTATTTGTTCATGAGACAGACATATGAAGTTATCGTCTTGTTTTGGAGAATTACGATAGAACAAAGAGCTAATTTTGGTTCTGAAAATTATTATGTATTCTTTAGTATCTGTGGCGTTACGTAAATCACATTTTGATGTAATAATGGTGTTGAAAGTACAAGTAAATTTCAAAATACGGTTTGTGTAGAATATGCATCATTGGGCATTTGCGTACTTTTGTGTTCCCGTGACACAAAGTGTAAATGGATAGTTCTTTTGATGTACACTACCAGACTTCTTCAGTTGCAAATTATGGATCTTTTAATTGTCAATTGCTGGTTGTTACACGGAGGGACTGTGAGAGCCTCAAAATTCCCCATAATCAAACTAAATGTCCTTCTGGAATTCAATTCTAGAATAGCAGAGGCACTCTGCAAACAGGGAAAAGATATAACATAGAAAAAGAGAGGTAGGCCTTCAACCAGTATACAGACTGAACTACAGCCTAAGAAGCATTGGGGTCCAGCAACATCTTTTCCAGTTAGCACTACCCGCACTGATGCAGTAGGTCATTGGCCTCAAGATACAGGAACAAGGAAAAGATGTAAAAAACAAACTGTAGAAGGTAGGCAGCGTTTATTTCTAGCAAATGTAACGCAAATCTCTGTTTTAACAAGAGGAAAAACTGTTTCCGCGAATTTCATGAATAGGGTTACATGCAAAATGTATAGTCAAATTGAAAGCAGCAATGTAATTTCGATTTTTAGTTATAGAAGTTCAATTTGTACTAACCTAATGTCACACACTGTACCATTAAAATGTTAAATGAAATATTGTACCAGATGAAGTCTCATAATTATTTACTTTCTCAAATGCCCATTGTCGCAAATACGCCACATACCTAATTACACCAGTTCAGTAAACAACATCACATATTTTACATTATATAATTTCTATCATATGTTCACTGGTAACAAAATATGATTTTTTTATTTTCTGTGTCACGTAAGAATTAATTCGGGCATTAAGGGGTTAAAGGCATAAAAGTATCAAACTTGCTCGGCCAACAGTTTTCTCCCCAGACCAATTTGTCTCTTTAATTATTGAATGACTCGCAAAATTGCTCATGTTTTTGAGTACTCTTTCGCCACTATATGTGATATATTGTATTAATTTGCTTATTTATGACGTTGGGTGGTTACTTACTTTTACTCCTACACTAGTTCTGAGGAAGTAATTGAAGTAGAAGGACCGCCGTTTTTAAGAGAAAGTATATTATCTGTCTACGTTATTGTGAGTGGCAGTGGTGAACAAAGTAAGAACGAAGCAGTCAATACAACGTAATTGTGGACATAACGTAACCGTTTGCTCGTGGTGTTGAAGCTTTGGAAAGTCTTATTCAAAGTACAGTGTGCCATTCTTACGAGCTTTTCAGTATAATACTGACAAGTGAGAACACAAAGGCAGAACTGCTTAATTTTGTAATTTCTTTCAAAATGGGCGCAGTCCATCATGAAATTACGCCGTCTTACAGAGTCTAGTGCCAACACACAGAACTGTGCCTTAAAAGCAGGGCCTTATAAATTCAAGCTACCACATGTCAGCAACATACAGTTCGACAACCCAAAAACTGGAATTTCATAGTCAGAAAATGCAGTATCCAGCTGCAAACAAGCGTATGTCCATTGAAAAGGTATCAGTCGATTTCCGGTTCGTCACCAAACCGTTGTTAATAATATGGCAAGCATTTGGGATGGCACCAATGCGGCGGAAGACATGTGCAAAAGTTTGCTGCTTTGAGCAGAGTAATATTAGCAGAAAGCAGTTTGGGACTGTTTCTGCTCTCTGGTTCGTCTTTACAGTGAGTGTAAGCTTATCAATCTCGTTAAAGCGAATTCGTTCGCACTTGGGTGCATCAGAATTCGCCCCAGTAACATACATTACGCTGGAACTTATTGGTAGAATAACACTGCTGTTAATGTTCGCCATATGTGCTGTTGGTGGACTACGAGAGCTTCTGTCGTTCACTGAAGCACTGAAGGTTGCAGACAGGCGACTCCTGCCTGTAAAATCAAGAACGGTAAAAATTTTGGTTCATTTACTTTGCTTTATTCACTGTGCCCTGGTGGTCACCATCCCACTAACAGCAAACCAACAGTACAGCGATCCATATATGTTGATGACCTTTGCAATCGAAGAATTTTGTCGCTCAATAGTGACGATGCAATTCGTCGTTATGGTGCTGGAGTTGCGAGAAAGGTTCCGCAGTCTGACAACCGAGCTCCGTACAGTGTTGCCACTGACGTGCGACCCCGAAATGAGGCAGCTGCCTCGTGGCAGCTCGAGACGTGTGGCGCCGGCGAGGCGGCTGCGGCAGCTGCGGGAAGCTCACGTGGCCCTGGCTGTCGCCGCAGACTGCGTCCAGAGCCACTTCGGATGGCCGATCGCCTTCGACATGGCGCACTGCGTCTTCTCGGCCACGTGCAGCGCTTATGAACTTCTCATGACGATCCTGCGGCCGGGCTCGATCGTGGAGTTCGCTTACGTCCAGCATCCGGCCGTGTCGGTGCTGTGGTTCGCCGCCCGCGCGCTGAAACTCGTGTCGCTGGGGTACAGCTGCGCCGCAGCCGCGGACGAGGCGGCGGCCGTCGGTGTGTTCCTCCTGAGGGCAGCGGCGACGTCAGACCTGAGGTGCGCCGATGTGGAGGCCTTCCTGCAGCTCACAGTCCACAGTCCGCCGCTCCGCTTCACCGCCGCTGGGTTCGTCACTCTGGATCGCCGACTGCTGGTCTCTGCGCTTGCTGCAATAGTCACGTACCTTGTTATCTTAGGGCAGCTGTCCGTTCAGTAACAACAGAGCACAGAGCATTATTTGTAAACTATTTAAGTATCTGGCACTTCCCGGATATGTAATTACTCAGACTCATCCTTCAATCTCTCAGCCATACCCTCCATCCCACCTCCTCAACACACCTGCTGCTTTCCCCCTCTGTTCATTTTTCCTTCCCCCATAGTTCACCAACTCCTCCCCCCCTTCTGTCCATTCCTCCTCATCTCCTCTCTGTACTCCTCACCCCTCACTCTGTCCCCCCCACCTCCTTTTCCTTTTCTATGTCCTCTTCCCACAGCTCCTCCTTCTCTGCCTCTGTCAATCTCCTCATTCCACATGGTCACATTCTTCCCGAATAGTTTTTTTTTCATAATTTTTAGATATCGATCTCGAAGTATAAGAGCAGTTATTTGCTGACAATTTCGCCCTCATATACAATGTAATTTTTTCCACCATGTACGAATGCTGTGGATCTATGGGGGATATGGAACAAAAAAAGGTCTAAACAACTTGTATCCAGAAATCAATACTTTTTTATGCTAGAGACCATTAATTCAAATTATGCAACATCTGACAATAAAGTTCGGCGAACAGCCCTCTAACATTGACATAATTGAGCTGTCAACTACAGTTACCTTACAGTCCTTCGAAATAGTCACCTAATAACTATGCTCTGCAATACATATCGTGAAAATTCTGCACAAATTCTTCCTTTGGGATAGTGTTTGGAAGCCTCATTACGTTTCGTTGGATGCCAGGAATATCTGCAAATCTGTTTTCTGTAAAAGCGGGTTTCAGTCGAGGGATAGGAAGAAGTCTGGCCTGTATGCTAGATGTTGAAGTTGCACGACAACGCTCGCTCATTTACAGCCAATATTGTTAAACAGTTCCTGGCAAAAAAGGAGGTGGTGCAATTTGAACATTCACCATACTCGCCAGATCTCAATCCTCGAGCCTTCTTCCAGTGCACTCGATTCAAAGAGATTTGACAATGTTCCTGACATCCAACAAACGTGACAAGGCTTTTGAACACCATGTCAAAGGAAGACTTGTGGCAAACTTTCCAGAACATGTGTCGCAGAAATCAGCAGTGCATGACTATGGGAGGTGACTATTTCAAAGGACAGTAACGTAGCCGTAGTTCATAGCTGATCTGCATTAATATTACAGAACTAGTCACCGAACGTTATTGTCAGAGGTTGTACTTTGTTAGAGTGCCATGCAGCCATAGTTACAGTATACATGTACTTCTCCTGGTGGTCCTGTACCTGATATTGTACCATTCATGGTTATGTGGCTGCTTCATGACGCTGCTGCATACCACTTCACCGTTAACGTCTGGATAAATGTCAGTCATGTTTTCCATGGTCCTTGGATCGAACGAGGAGGTTCAGTTTCATGGTTTGGTCGATCACCGGATCTCAATCATGCGATTTATGATTACGTAGTCTTCACAAAAGTGTGATATATGCAGAAGCCATTCCAGAAATGGAAACACTAAACCAACATATTCACGCAGAGTTGTCATCACTGCGATTTTAGCACTCGTGTAACAAAGGCAGCGACAATACGCATGCCTCAGTAACTGAGGCTCCATGGTACAGCCATTGTTAAATACGCCAAAGTATGATTGAATAAATGGACTCTAGCATTCAAACTATTACATTTACTGGGCGTAAGATTATTAGAGATTTTTTATGTTTTCTCTCCTCTATCAATCCCGAGAATTTTTCTGCGGTGGGAAAAAATCAATATGTGTATTTACAATCTTCCACAGATATTTCACCTGTGTCTCTAGTGTATTTCCTCGTGCAGTTTCGATTACAGGTTGCTCAATGTTTATGTCATATGACCTGAACAATAACAGTTACATTTATTGGATTATATAGATACATTCGCAATGGAAAAGTTGTTCTATGTACCATTCAGTGGAAGATCACAAGCATGTAAATTATCTAAGAAGTTTATCATAGAGAAGTTCAATGAACAATAGTACTTGCAACAATAATAAAATGACTGTATCAATAATTACCATACTTACTGAAAACTACAAATATTTTAACGATGACTTGGATTCTTTTGAACTTAAGAGACTTGACCTTCAAAATCATTGTACTATTCATGTATACCATAGGAGTATAAATAATATTAAATTTGGATATGATCCATGTTTCAATCTTTTTTCAGTGACTCTTTCTGAGGATGTGAGGCTTCTTTAATACAAACTAGTTATAGATAAAATATACAGTTCTACATATACTGAAATTTATTTATTGTTGACAAACGCTAGTGGACTATCTCCGTGTCCATTAACATTCAGTATCATGCAAAAGATCATAGTTACATTCATTCTACTAATATACATTATGTGCTGTCCAGTTTTCTGTCATTTAGGCTTCTATAGTACAATGAATGATTTGGTGATAAACTACAAACATTCCCCACATACATACTAATTACTGCTATTTCGCAGTTTGATGGTACAACTCCAGATGCACTTTAACAACATAGGTTATCTTCTTTAATCCTTTTCTATCCTTGGATAAAGCCCACTTATCATCTATAAGATTTTAATTTGATGTTCTACTATGCAGACGACTTAATGTTTTGGTTCTTTGTTTGAGCAAGACTGTTTAGGTTTCTTCATAATATGTTTGTAGCTTCTTGTCTAAAAAAATTTCACAGACAGGTTTGTCTTAAATGAACTAACTTAAAAACGTTCTTTTTCTATACATCTGCTTTGAATTATTGTTTTACAACTAAAATATAGTAATTGTGGCACTAACAAGATTGTGTTAAGTTAGCTTTCTATGGGAGTTTATGAAACCATCAAAACGTATTGCTCGATCATTACCAAGTAGCTCAGCAATCGGCTTTGAGTGTAATTCCTAGCCGCATATGCAATTTCTGAACAATTTAATGTGTATGTGAAACATATTTGAGCTATGGCATTAAATTAAACCAGTTTTTTCACACTGGTAGTATCTCAGACTCATTTTATATTATATTAATTTTCCTTGGTGATCCTTAGTTACTTATGTTCTGCAAGAAATAATTTCTTTAACCTCTAATTAAATAATTTTCTACATTTTTGTCACTTGAACCCAAGGTAAAAAAATTTCCCTATATAAAGTTTGTAAAAGCCATGTTTCCTCCACTAGTTAAGTATTTTATGGGATTGTCTCTGGATGATAATTTTGAAACATGTCTTTTGCTATACTGAATAGCGATTGATCTTTACAGTTTCAGAGAGTATTTATAGAGTATTATTTACTTTAAGACTGTATACAAAGCAGGTAGTCCAAGCTCACAACCAGTTTTTATTCTATGCATCGTTTATTAAGTATATTTACAAAAGATCTACATTATTTTTGGTGATCCAAGTATTTTCATTGTCTGGATTTTTTCTCTTCCAACCGTCTTCATCTTTATTAAATATGCTTTGTAATGACTGTCATTGCATTACCCAACACATCTCTCTATCTTCAGTTTGTACTTTATTTTGTAAATGTTTACATTTATTAGCTCATGACTCTAGTGTGAATGTGGCAATTTTTCTTTCATTTATTTCTCTAAATATAGATTTAATTTTCCTTAACAACATCTTATGTTCTTTTTTAATTTAAACAATTTCATCATTATTGCAATATTCATTATTACTTTTGATGCCCGGTGTGGTACCACTTATATTTCATTCAATTACTTCAATATGCATTTACCATCATGTGGTGACATGAATTCATTCACTTTATTCATTACATAATGGTCCGTTTTGCTTTTTCGAATGCATTTTTTACAGTTAATTCTTCGATAACAATTGTAAGAAAATGAAATATAGTTACCAGTACTTACTCTGTGGAAAAATGATGGAAAATTGATAATCTATTACTTCTACAATTGTTATCACTATAATGTGTTGTGAGAATGTTTTGCGCCTACTTGCTACCACTGTGACCAAATGATGTGCATGTTCATACTTTTCTAATCACAATGAAATTAATAAATCAAGAATGTAAATCAGTGTATGGAGAAGAAATTGGCTATTTTTTTTTTTTTTTGTTTTTTTTTTTTTTTTTTTTTTTTTGTTCAGCACCCTCAACCCACGATCTAGTGGTAGCAAAATGCCTAACTTTCCGTTGTTTTTCTCTTTTAGAGCAGTGAACTCACTATCTGAAACTGAATATCATTCTAAATATTGTCCATGTGCAAATCGCAAACTACTGTGCTTCAAAATTAAGTATTATGTTCATTATTATTCTTAGAAAAATCAAGAACTGTTTATAAAGATCTACTGGATCACTTTTTCGAAACCATTGTACTTGTCTTATTTAATATCTCTTCTCACACAAGCTGTATCTGTTGTTGGAAAAAACTAGCTTCTATTGGCCAGACTGTGCAATTTGGACTCTACAAATATCTGTTTCACGAGGTGCCTGTCTTATTGAAGACTGGGAAAATGTCGCACTATGTTAGTGTGTGTGCTCTACATACACCGGAAGCTAATTTGCTACGATATTAATGCAGAAATGAAATTCAAATTAGGTTACTTGTGCTGAATGTAGTGACTCATTTTTATCTGTGATACACGGTAAACAAATGTAACTACATTAAATTTACATAATTTTAAAAGCCGTGTGCTTGTAGTTTGATGTTGAACCTATCGTTAAGTCAGACAATAAATTGTTCATTAACACAGCAATTTCGTTTAATTATGGCCCTGATATTGATGTATTTAGTGTTATATAAGAAACAGTGTATTAAACTGATTAAGTGCGCAATGGATCTTTTAACAAAACAGCTGTGGCAAGTCACCATATGAAACAGACACTAACAATACTAAAAAAAATTGACTGTGAGAAAGATATTAAAAACCACAAACCACTTTGTTAATGTTTGACTGCGAGAATTTTATGCAGATCAGTAGGCTACCTGGTTATCAAAATTTAGTTTCATAATCAATTGACTGCAGTGTTGTATAACAATCATTTACTATGGCACAAATAACGAAATCTGTTCAACAAGATTACCAAAATCAATACTGCACTTTAAATCCACAAATAACTAATTATCAAATGAAGAAAGTAGGTTAATCTTCTAACTACGCAAATGAAACAGGAAAGAAAGGTCAACTTTGTTAAATATTATTAATAATCACCATTACATTACCTACATAATACAACCTTTTATAATGACATTAAATGCAATTACCTTCCTTCCAGCGGTGGTACAAAGTTTTTATAGTAATAAAAAATAAAATATATATTCCAAATACAATCAAATCAACTTGCTGGCACAGCAGCCTCTGCTCTACATCGGAGCCATACACACAACTCAACCGCTCTCTAAGCAAGCTAAACCACAAGTCACACTTTTTTTTATGGACACATTTCATCACCCCCCTCCTACCTATTAAAATTTTGTAGGGTGGGTGATGCCAAAGGCATTGCCTAGCCAGCAAAATTACTGAATTTCAAGTCCAAAAATCCATTAATGACATCCAAAATATTACATGAAAAATATGAAAACCTGATAAACATTTTATACAAGATATTCAAGATTAAAACAACAGATGGAGTTCATAGAAAAATTGAAAAATGTGACTGTCATAAATACACGCAATTTTACAAAAGAGTACCAACAAGAGTAATGCATGGAGTGGTAAAGGATGTGACAGGCATAAGCAAATGTCAAAATTTACAGAACATCAACAATAAATGGAATACACGACAAATATACATAATGGTAAACATAAATATAAATAGAATCTTACAGAACGTAGTTTGACAATTGGCATAGTACAGAAAATGAGGTAATTACAAGTAATACACACAGTAGTGTAAGTCCCATGCGTCAAAATTTTGTAACACAGATCAGATTTTTTTTGGGGGGGGGGAACATGAAGTGAACATTTGTATCTTGTGCATAATGTAATTTATGTAAATTTTAGTGCACTCACTACAAGATAAAGTGCCAGTTTTGCATTCTGTGATGCATTTAAGATGACATACTTTCATGGATACTAGAACATACATGTAAAAAAAATTTTTTTTGGCTACATGGGTTTCTGAACATGTACAAAATAATGTCACTGTTTCGGCATAATAGGATTTCAATGAAGCTTTTGTCAATCGAATAGGCACAATGACCTTTCAGACTAAAGGGTATTGACTCATTATAGTTTTGAAAGCATATGTATCTATCAAGAACAGAGATCTTATTTATGTCAGTGAATGTAAAAGAACAATGAAATATATCTAAACACTGGTAATGAACCTGTGGACAACATTTGCGATGGGAGGCACTGAATAGTATAGACACACGAATAGCACATTAGCTCCTAACATTCATTTTAGATCTGCATACGAACAGCACATTAACTCCTAACATTCATTTTAGGTCTGCACACGAACACAAAACACTGTAAGATTACACCACACTGTAGGTGAGCTGGCTGGTTGCATTGAAGTTGAAGTCATGGAGAAAAGGTTCTGATGTATTCCTCCATGCAATTCGACAACCAAATGTGCTCCAACCAACGGAGCTATTAGCAGACTGCGTCAGCACAGCCAGAATTAGAGCAAAATAGTGATGGTTGGCCAAGGCTGCAATGGAAAGTACTATGTGGCCAAACATCATCCAACCAACATCTTCATTAAAGGCCCAAAAACAGTGGTGTGTGCATTCTGGAACCTCATGTGCGAAATCGCCAGTTCCCATGCATGTCCAAAGTACATGAAATAAAGCATTTTACACACAAATTAGTAACATAGTCATGATATTTCAGTTTAGACTGAAAGAAAAGTCATTGATTAGTGCATATCTACAGAAAAGTTTTGCCCCTGATTCAAGTGGTACAGATGGGGTCATGGTATTAAACCATTTTTTTTACATTACAAGTAGGGTCTTGAAGACAGATACATTTGAATACTAATGAGTAATTTAATTCTTATACTAGAGTATCTACAAAATTAGTGTCATTTCATATAGGCATAAGGCCTTACATACTATATACACATTATTTTACAAACACATAATCATATGAAATACATTCAGGGTACTTGTCATCAATTTGGCATTAGGTCATATAAAGTAAATTTGTTGTTATAATTAGAGCGATTAACATGAAGTCATTTGAAATAACTTAACATTCCATTACCACTAGATCACATCTCTTTAAATTAACATATATCACTATGGTGGGGATTGCATTACCACCAAATCATAACACTTAAATTACATTTGTTGCCATGGCCAACCTTTTGTCTCCACTGAGTTACACATTTCATTGCTTTAAGGTCTAACACATCAGGGTAGATTCGTGAGAATATCAAAAGAGGTTCAAGTCATCAGGTCATGTCTGTGTCTGTCTGAGTCAGCAGTAGGGTCAGACAAAACAATTAAGGCAAATTTTGGGACATTAATACCTGTACATCACAGTAAATCATCCAATAATGTAAAACACACGTAACTACTTGTTAGGCATAGCTGCAGATTTTCATCAACAAGATCATCAATAAAATTTTGAAGATAGCAATAAGCAAAAGCAAAGGATCTCTGTGCATTATCTTATCTTTCTAAACTTAATTTAGGCGCAATTTATGGCATAGCTGCAAGTCTGCATGAGACATGGCTGTGTGCAACGTATAAGCATAACCATACATTGTCATTAAGCTTAATTATGAAATTAATGACCATATTGGTAGGGCTTAGCTATATAATTAGTGAGCATAGCGGTAAGCTTTGATTACAAGAGCAATAAGCACAGCTGCAAGCATAATTAGAAATATTCATAACACATAATTACAAATAATTACAGAGCATCAGAAGGATATTATTCTCCCCAATCACACATGCCATTGAATGCACAATGCAACAACATACAAAATGGTGCACATAAGCACAAAGAGAAAACAGGAGGCAGTGCGAGTAAGCACATAAGAAAAGAACAGAGCATAGCATCATTAGCAACAGGGCAATTCTCCTGATAATTGCTTCATAATCATTGTATACTCTCGTTCACATAATTACAAATATCAAACATGTTTGACTGTTACCAATACCTTCCTTACCATCATTTTATCCGTAAACAATAATGCATTATAAAGACCACCATGACATATTGTGTATTGTCTTACTCATCATCCTTCAGCATGTCCCTTTTTAACTGCTTAATTGGCTTACAAAATGCTTATGTCATCTCAAAGATCTTCTTCGCTCGCTCCAAAATTCGTAAGTTATGTAATTAGTAACACAAGAGAAAAAATGTGATACTTTCTGAAACATAAGAACTTAATTACTTAATTCTATCAATAATTTCTATTAATTTTAACTGTCTTGCACAGCCAGAGAGTTCGTTATATGCAAATTGAAAGGTGGTCATCGTATGACAAAATAGCAGGGAAAAAAAAAACCTTATTCTTTTCATTCTCCACTCCGAGGAGTGGAGCGGGCTGTTTGAGATCCGGCCCATACAGAGTCGCGGTTCTATTCAGCCAATTATCAGACAAGCTGATAGTGGGGCAAAGGGGGAATCCCAATTGGGAATAAGTGGGAGGGGCTTACCAGTTCCGGCATACGCCTTACAACCAAGGAAAACCTCGACACGAATGCACTCACGACAATCAAAGATCGGACGCCCGAGTTACTCTCGTAATCTCGTAGAGATCAGCTCGACCACAAGTGGACAAGCATCCCCCTACAGGAACCGCACCCGTGGGCACGGTGTCCTGTGCGTCCAATATAGCAGTAATTAATTATAATTCTTATTCATTTCATTCTCCACTCCGAGGAGTGGAGCGGGCTGTTTGAGATCCGGCCCATAAAGAGTCGCGGTTCTATTCAGCCAATTATCAGACAAGCTGATAGTGGGGCAAAGGGGTAATCCCAATTGGGAATAAGTGGGAGGGGCTTACCAGTTCCGGCATACGCCTTACAACCAAGGAAAACCTCCCGAAAACCTTGGTCGGAACCGGGGGATTGGGACCAATTTAATTTATCTCCGGGACTTGCCCCGGACTAAAAATGGATTATCGAGAGAACACGAATGCACTCACGACAATCAAAGATCGGACGCCCGAGTTACTCTCGTAATCTCGTAGAGATCAGTTCGACCAACAGTGGACAAGCATCCCCCTACAGGAACCGCACCCGTGGGCACGGTGTCCTGTGCGTCCGAATATATAGCAGTGTAGCACAGAGCATAAGTATTCACAGTTAGAGAAAAGTAACAACGAGAGAAAGAGGTAGATAGAGCGCACGAAGGAAAAGCGGAAGAATAGTGACACTCAGCTCGAGAATGGGGCACCAATCGCCACTTGGTGCGTCCAAAACAGATGAATGGACTCTCTACCCCAGTTTTATGCCTTGAAAATCTCTTTTGGCGAATTAGAGCGTGTATTAGCAGGTCTGATTTCAATGTTTTGCTCTTGTCTTCGTGGGGTACGAGATCTGCTTTGGCCCCGGTTTGTGTTTTCGTGTCGTGGACGGCGATCACGAGAATTATCGCGTGTGCCCTCCCGACTACGCTTCTCAGCGTTACTGTTGATATTTCAAGTCTCGCGATCACTTATCAGTATTGTGTCTTTCACACCAATTAGTATCATTTGAGGTTTTGCTGTGGCGTCCTCCGCGACCAAAACCACCACTTCGGTTACGGCCACGAAAACTTCCACAGTTATTTTAACGATCTTGAAAATCAACCATTATCATTGTTACGACTTTATTTGTAAGTTTCATTAGTGAAAGAATTATTTCTTGGTTTATTCTCGTGCTCTGAATAACGTTTAGTACGCGGCGGACTTTGTTGCGACCGACGATCATATCTGTTTCTTTCAAAATATCGACTGCGGGAGGAATTTTCCTGTCTTTTTTTCCTGTAAGTCTTGTAAGAGGTTTCTAAAGGCTTCAATATCATGCTTGCATCGTGCCACAAAGGCAATTTGACGCAAGTGTAGAGGCAGTTTGTTCAAACAAATTCTAATTAATTCGGAAGGGCAGTAAGGTGCCGATAAAAATTGATTTTTGTATACTAAATGTTGGAAATATTCCACCGGACTCGAGAAATTTGATCGTTCAAAAGTTTTGAACGTCGCAATACTGTTTTTAACGCGGTCTTGTACCGCTTCCGGCCAGTATGCGGATAGAAATGAGCGTCGGAACTGATTCTCACTATGGCACTCTTGAGCGATAGCTCTCATTCTGGTGGCTTTCTCGCCTTCCAGATAACCACATATAAATTCTAATCTGTGCTCAAGTGGCCAATTCGGGGGAAGACAATATTCGAATTGTTGCAACCACTCTTTAGGGTGAAAGTCGTTCGGAGAGTTTTTGAATATTTTGAATTTACGTACAGTCAGGAAATGCTTGTAGTCAAACGCTTCCTTTCGCCTGTGCGGTGTAAGTGGGCGTAAACTACGCACCGCGGCTTCATTGTTGTTACTACAAGGTATACATCGTTCACGTACCAAGGGACCTACTTGAGTCGAATCATTAGCATTGTCATTTTCGTTCAAATTTTCTTCTACGTCTTCGTATGGATTTCCACAAGTATGGTCAAATTTCCTCTCTATTCGCACCACGCGATCATCTAATTTCCTGACCTCAGCCTTGTTTTGCTGATTAATGGTCATTTGGCCTTGTTTGAAACGGTCAAGGGCGAGATATTCATTAGTTTCATTAAACGGGGTAGGATGCGTTACATCAGAACGTTAGTCAGTGTTATCACTGATTTGGTCATCTTGACAGTAATATCCCCAACCTGTTTATTAATTTTATTGATCTGTTCAGTCGTGACTGGAAGTTCTGCAACTTTTCACCAAATAGATTACTCTGTTGCTTCAATTGAGCGAGTTCAGTGGTTTCTATATTTTCGACTCGTGACTCAAGGCTTTCCATAACCGGATTAATCTCGTCGCGAAATCTTGTCTTATTTGCTGAGATTCACGTTTGAAAGTATTGAGCAGTTGTTCCCTGAACCGATTATTGCCCTCATTTATTTTATTAAAACTACTTTGAATACTCACAAACCTCGACTCGCACGTCATTTTTCTCAAGTTTTTCACCTTGTTTCTCAAGTTTTTCATTTAATTTCTGAGATTGTTGCTCAAGTTTTTCACCTAATATCTGAGATTGTAATTGACTATTCTCGTTTAACTTAGAGAGCTGTGAGAGTAACATCTGCATGAAGTCATTTGGTAATATGCTTTCCATAGCTGTCGCAAATGTATTTTTTGTAGCAGAGCTAGGCGGAACCGATACATTCTTTTCTGCAACCACGTTACAAGGATCCGAATTCTGGATTGTCGAATCCTGTACTTTATCATTGTCCATATTGTCTGTTCCTGAACTAATCTGTTCCGCGTTGTCGGACACGGTATTTAATGTCGTATTTGTATGAGTACAGTGAGAGGACTCTTGTAAAAATTCTTATTCTCTCATTGTATCAGTCAAGGACTCATTTTCGGAAGCAGTTTTAGCATCAGCGCGGGCTCTCCTATTCTTCGACATTGTTAACAGAATTTTGCAGTAAAGTGACCAGTAATATTTATTTTCACCTACTGCAAATTTTTGAAAATTACACACGATAATTATGAGAGAACAATAGGCTGAATCGGGCTAGTGCAAAATATAGTCACAATCGAGATTACGCGAACCGTTAATTGTCACACGAATTTCGCGGTATTGGAACTTTCGACACAACAAACATCAGACAACGTAAATGAGAGACTTTTTCAGTAGTAATGCAATTATTTGTATATTCAATTAATCTATTATAAACAATGCTACACACTATCAAGAATGGTAAATAACAAACTACAGAAACAATTACTCTGCTACTGTTGCTATAACAGAGGATGATGCTACAAAAATTCAATTAAGAGCCAAAAGGTAAGTTGATTAGTGGAAAAGACAAAATAACTTAAATAAGACTACGTATCCAGTGGCGTAGCTATGCCACAGAATAGGGAGTATACAGAAGGGAAAGCTGGAGGCGGCGCCTTTGATCTGTATGTTACCAAGCGTTGCGCTCGACGCCATATTGAAAAGCAGTAAACGCGGAACTATAGCCACTTAGTACTTTGGCTGGAAATGGACTTTTTCCGAACTGCAGCTAACCTCACTGACTTTTACGAAAGGAAACGGCTTTTCATTATGCTCTCCTGTATTTTGCGCCCTGTTCTTTCTCCTAATTGTAACCCAACGAAAAAAAAAAAAAAAAAAAGTAGGCCTAAACTTTAATACAACTGCGAAAATGTACGATGGAATCAATGATAGTTTTATTTGGTGCTTATTTCCAGAAAAATCCCGAGTAACGCGAAGTTACGTTTGGGAAATTAGTTATAAACAAGAAAGTGACTTTACAACTGCCAGGTTTTGACACGAATAAATTTTCACAAGTTAGACTTAGCAGTACAGCGCGATTACACAGAAGTAATGATGTCTGGGCATATGTAAAACTGTTAAATTACACACAAATGAAAGACAGGTTGCCCAAACATAAAACTACATAACAAACTTAATCTGTACTTGTCGTATTGTGGCACACATTGTTTCAGTTATAGCAATGGAAAAAGTGTTCATCATTTTCCTCTTAGTCTTTCTTGTCAATATGCATTCACTAGAACATTACACACCATTTGTACCTCACCGATGGGTCACTTTTATCACTTTGAAATTTTTTTCAATTTTGGTTTTATATTTCAAGTCTCTGTTTGTGAACCTCAAGAAATAGAAAATTCTAACTCTGACAAAAAGTTTTACTAAATATTGGATAATATATTTTAAGTAAATCAGCTCTCCTTGAATTCACAGTCCGTTTCTTAACACTGGAAATAAATATTGCCTTTAAAACATACCTATATGTTACCTTTCACTTACGGCAGTGATGTAGTTGTGTTTCAATGTTGGAAAAGTTGTATTTGCTTTAAGAGGATAATTAATTTACTGATCGGAGAATGGTATATAGAAAAATCTGTCAACCATAGAGCAGGAACAGCATAAAATAATTATTCCCCTTAATCTATTTGTTACAGTATCCGAAAAGCATTCGTTGCTAACATTAGCACACTACGCCTCCATTGCCGTAAGTAAAATTTTACCTGCCTAAGCAGCGTAGAACAAGGGGAGGAGGCAGGATGAGTGTCATCGATTTGACTGGTTCAGTTTTACTTACGGCAGTAGAGGAGTAATGTTTCAATGTTGGCAACATAATGTTCTTTTTACGAGGACAATTACTTTACCGACCAGAGAAAGGTAGATACAAGAAACTGCCAACCATAGAGCAAGAACAGCAAGATTATTCCCCTTATTCCATTTGTTTGAATATCGTAACAAGGGGAGGTCGGCAATCGGGACCCGCCGATTTCGTCCAAGTTACTTGTGTAGGAGGTGGGTCTCCACATAACGTGCCTGACATATTTCGCCTGAGTGGGCCTTAGGAAAGGACGAAATGCTCTCGAAAGTTTTTTCCAATAGCACTCTGTTCGTGAATAAACGGTGTAGCGTAATGAAGAAGAAAAAAAAAGAAGCTCCTGGGATTGATCCCAGGGCGCATGCTGCGCAAGTAATGCGCTCGACCATTACGCTACGCCGTTAGTCACGAACATATAGCTAAA
The DNA here is from genome assembly GCA_026315105.1 of Locusta migratoria. Lineage (NCBI taxonomy): Eukaryota > Metazoa > Arthropoda > Insecta > Orthoptera > Acrididae > Locusta > Locusta migratoria. The sequence goes on from CM048745.1 coordinate 315,124,480, forward strand.
TAAGATGTACAGTACTATTGAAAAAAACTTTCGAGAGCATTTTCTCCTTTCCTAAGGCCCACTCAGGCGAAATATTTCAGGCACGTTATAGGGAGACCAATCTCCTTCTACAACGCACTTTTAATAATTATGCACACATTGTTCTCATCCGAAACTGATAACATTTAACTTTTACCACACATATAGCGACGTTCACTAACCGTTCAACATCTTTTGGGAAGGTGAAGAAGCTTATATCTTTATTTGTATGAGAATTATTGCGGCAATTAGGTGCTGAACACCATCGGCCGCCTTTACTTTTATTGCTGCTCGTAATAAAAACGGAACAGGTACACCTACTGACGCACAGTTCTTTCTTTTCATTGCACCAAATACTAGTTTACTTTTATGCGATTAAGGCTGTTAAAATACACAATTAACAAACAAAGACGGCGCATTACCACGTGACTGAATAGGGAGTGACCACGCGTTTACTGCTTTTCAAGATGGCCGATTCCGCGCATGCGCACTAAATTTTGGACGACAGACTGCAGCGGGAGTTTCCTTTCTGTATACTCATTATTCTGTGGCTATGCCACCAAGGGCCCCGGGGCAAAAATGACATTGGGGCTCTCTTTACACTAATACTGTACAGAAGCAAAACTACTTAATCATCAGCTCCTTACCGCCCACTGGAAGACATAAAAAGGCAAACCTAAATACTACTAAGTAAATTATTATGAGTCACGCAGCAGATAATATTTAATCGTACTCTCTAATATAAGTGTGAAAGTTTGTTTGTTATGCTTTCATGCAAAAATTACTAGGTGACTTGGATGAAATTTTGCAGAGAGATAGAGTTGGACCTGAGTAGGACATACAGATGAAAATGCCCCATGGGATATTTTTCGTCAGCGGTGACAACAGGCGGACTTTTGTCAGTGCCGACAACTCACTCTCGTTAAACTACTGCTCTGTTGGCTTATTTCGTTGACAGCCCAGTCAAAGAAGGAAAATAGGGGAAGTATTCGTGTAGGATGGTTTCATCAAAAGTAAGTTGCCGGATTTTGTTTGATGAAACACTTTGGATTGAGCCGTGCCCCTACCAGGCTTCTTGAAGTATATGTTATTGTCTGGCTAGGAAAAAGTAATAAGTAAAATAACTAAGTCGATATCTTCGCTTATTATCGTCACATTGGGGTAGAGGGCAGCGTCTTGATGCACAATTTACTATTGAGACAAAGTAATGATTACATGAAACTTCTGATCCGTGAATGTAGCTAAACCTTTAAATGGCAGAATAAACAAATAGTGTGCGGGTAGAAAAGTACCTTAAAAGATTGCGTGAAGTGCTGAATTCTCACCATAATTAAGTTGTTTGTTTTTCTCATAGAAGAACTGAACAGAATGCGGCGGAGGGTATAGTGTTGGTATGAACGTAAATTGAAGAGCGAATAGTTCTTATGGTATGGGAAGGCGCCGTTCCCAGAAAAAAGCTACAGAATGCCGAATCCATTTCCCGCCTTCCATTGCAAGGTAGTGTGTATACAGGTATGTAGATTCTGTTCGGTATTCCTTTCAGCATTAACGCATCTGTGGAAAATAAACATGCCTGTTTCCTGGCGCAACGCATTTTGTGGAAAATGCGCACTCTCACGGTCTGTCTGCGCAGTACGTCTTATGTTATTTATGAGGTGCACTATGGAAGGGTCGGTATACCTTTGTAAAACACCTTGTAATTTCCTTTTGCGACGTAAAGGGTAGACAGAGTGTGGGTTCGCTTTCTCGCTATTCGTTTTGCAGGCGCACAAAGAAAGGCAATGCCTGACCATTCCAGCGGTCTGCCCTTTCCCGCACCTTCTGTCCTCCAACCCCCTCCACCCCTTCCTGCTGTCACCTGTCACATCCCCACAACAAATCATATGCCCAATACTGTTCTACTGTACTTAAATATGCTGTATACATATTGGCTGCCAAAGGTATACTTGGGTTACCGTCCCCTGGGGACCATTTACTTCTTTCCATATTCTGCTTTAGTTTGCTTGAAGTCTATTTAAGTACAAATAAGTTGCAAATATTGCAATTTAATACTTTATGTTTTTTGTGTGAGTTACATATGACTCACATGGCGTCAGAGTAAAGTGGCAGGTGTGTCATTTGGTATGTCGCTAATAATTTTGGGTTTGTACTCCTGTAAGTCTTTCATTCCACAACATTAGTTGTGTACAGTTCCATTATTGTTTTTCTGCATTGTTACTACAGTCTTTATTCAGTGTTGTTTGCTCCGTAACACAGTGATATTGTAGCAGGATAAAGTGTCTTGTAGAAGTTATGTAGATGAACAAAGGCATGTACAGAAGCTTTTAGATGAAGTGAAGAAGACGAAGATACTACTGAAATGGAAAAACAAGAGGAATGTGTTGATGCTGAGTACTGTTCATGGAGAGGAAGAAGCTGAAGTTCAAACCAAGATGGGTACAAAGAAAAATCCAGCAATGGTAACTGACTATAATCACTTATTTATAGATCTCTCTCACCAAATGAAGTCCTATACTGTATAAGTCGGGGTGTGAAATAGTACAGAAAGCTTGCAGTTGAACTGTTGACAGGGTCAGCACTGGTAAATGATCTTGTGATTTACCGATACATCAACAAGATAATCTCAATCACAGAATTCAAAGAGGAAGTGCTCTGAGAAGTCTCTCACCGTAGCCACCGAACTGCCTGCAGATTGTGCTCTAGTGAACATGGGAGCAGCAAGTCATAGGTGTACGGATGCTACGAAAAAATGAAGAATGAATTTGGACGAGAGCAGGCTGTCAAGAAATGCAAACAAACTACATGGAAATGTAAGAAGTTGTGACTCATATTTTTGCGAAGAGTGTTTCTTCATAAAGCACAGTGCATGCAGGTGTTAGAGATACAAAGTGGAATTATCCAATTTTTTCAGTCTGTTTCATTGTTGTTGCAATTAGAGTTGGAGAATGTAATTAAAAGTGTGTGTGATATACAATCTACTGTATAAGTAATATGTAACACCAAATAATAAATTATAAAAAACAAGGAAACTCCAATATGACTGAGCCATGTAAGTTATATATAATTCACGATTTCAAGTGTCAATAACTACTCTCGAGCTCTTGAAACTGGAGGCCACGAACATGATTTGTTACTAGGGCCATAACGTACTGTAACACCAAGACACAGTACTCTACTGCACCACGGAGCTTAAATGGAAAAATGTCAGTGAGTTGTATTTACTTCACATGACCCGAAGAGAAGACTTGCTGTGACTTATATTTAACTCACGTGGCAATCAATGTGTTAAAACATTGTTTTCTAAAATTTGGGAATTTTTCTATTTCTTGTAACACGAATATTATTAGTCCTTGAAAAAATTCATAATTATTTTTCGCGCTTCACTGTGTATCACGAACTTAATGAGTGACTTTTTTCAAGTCGTGGGGATTTCGTTCGTGTTCTTCACGCACCAAAGTCAGAATGAAAGAATACCTACTGGAGTAATGCAATGCTTCAAACTGTTAGATTGCAGATGTTAGCAAAGATATCATTTCTGATCGGTAATTATCGGTAAGCGTTTTCGTGGCTGCAATACATTATAGTAATAATATGGGTACACAATAAAAAGTCGTCAATTTTATTTTAACAGTTATTTAAGAATCTTTTCCTGGCTTTGGTTTTTGCAAAATCATCAATAAGGTCTGTTAAATCTAGGTCGCGGTGGAGTAGCCGAGCGGTCTAAAGCGTCTCGCTGCGGAGAACACGGTTGCTCGCCGTGGAGGTTCGAGTTCTCCCTAGGGTATGGGTGTGTGTGTTTGTCCGTAGGTTAGTTTACCTAGGTTTAAGTAGTTTGTAGGCTACGGACTGATGACCACGCAGTTTGGTCCGATAGATTTACAGACATTTGAACATTTTTTTTTTTTTTTTTTTTTTTTTTTGTTAAATCTAGACTTGATGTAGCCTTGTTTTCGATTGCTATGAGTGCCAAATGTCCGAGTCGAACTTGAGCCATACTGTACCTCAAATGCGTTTTGATAATTTTTAATTTGCTGAACGACCTTTCGGCTGCTGCAGAAGAATAAAACTGCGGTAAATACTTCCGTAACCTCACATTCCAATAATGCATATTTTGTTTTAATTTCCTTAAATAACTGGCGAACTGTCCATGTTGGGGTCAATTTCGGCAGGAGAAATTAAAAGTCGAAATTCCTTCATTCAACTAAAATATAATATATAGTATAACGTGTATTATCCGAAATAAATTGGAACATGGATATTCGGAAAACAGGTTTATTCGGATATTCGAACTGTACACTTCCATTTGGCAATAAGAAGTAGTGTACAGTAAATGTATTTATACTGTATTTGGAGGAGCGCGATCCTTCACATTGCACGCCGCATCACTTGGAAGGCGCAGCAGTTGTGAGCAGATTTGATGCTGCCGCTACTTCTGCCGACTGAAGTGTGCCGATTGCTGGACACACTGACAGACCGCTTCGCCACGTAGTGGCGTCTTGTGAAGGCCCAATAATTATTATAAGCACTGTTCCACCGGTGCCCCAGAGCGGCAACTGCGGTAATCTTGGTTTGAGGGGAAGGGGTTATGATGGACGATAGGGTGGGAGGGTAAAAAAATTAAATTAAAATTTCGACGCTCTACTTTAAACTTTTTTCGACCGTCACTCACGAAGGCAGAGGGGCCCCTGGAGCTCGGGGGCCCCGGGGCACTGCCCCGCCTAGCCCTATGATAGCTACTCCACTGTACGTATCTAGATACGTCACGATCCTGTTTGTGAACTATCCTGGCAGAAAGGGCGCCAGATAAAAGCTGTGTGCGTGTAGTTTGATGTTGAACCTATTGTTAAGTCAGACAATAAATTGTTCATTAACACAGCAATTTCGTTTAATTATGGCCCTGATATTGATGTATTTAGTGTTATATAAGAAACAGTGTATTAAACTGATTAAGTGCGCAACGGATCTTTTAACAAAACAGCTGTGGCAAGTCACCATATGAAACAGACACTGACTATACTCAAAAAATTTGACTGCGAGAAAGAGATTAAAACCCACAAACCACTTTGTTAATGTTTGACTGCGAGAATTTTATGCAGATCAGTAGGCTACCTGGTTATCAAAATTTAGTTTCATAATCAATTGACTGCAGTGTTGTATAACAATCATTTACTATGGCACAAATAACGAAATCTGTTCAACAAGATTACCAAAATCAATACTGCACTTTAGATCCACAAATAACTAATTATCAAATGAAGAAAGTAGGTTAATCTTCTAACTACGTAAACGAAACAGGAAAGAAAGGTCAACTTTGTTAATTATTATTAATAATCACCATTACATTACCTACATAATACAACCTTTTATAATGACATTAAATGCAATTACCTTCATTCCAGCGGTGGTACAAAGTTTTTATAGTAATAAAAAATACAATATATATTCCAAATACAATCAAATCAACTTGCTGGCACAGCAGCCTCTGCTCTACATCAGAGCCATACACAAAACTCAACCGCTCTCTAAGCGAGCTAAACCACAAGTCCCACTCTCTCTCAGCGCGAGCTACAAGGCTATGAAATGCATAATCTTTGCCAAAGATGAAACTTCACAGACTTAAGTACACATATCGATACACACAGTAGAAGCGATATTATACATTTTATTGCAAGCAAGTTACTCGACACAAAACAGGAGGCACAATATTAGACATTTTCTTACATTTTTTTATGGACACGTTTCAAGTTTAAAGGCACATTTTCGAACATGAAATCCTGCCGCAAACCATGTATGTTGGTAAATAAACATCATCGTCTTGGTCCTTATCAAAGCTGTAGTGTTACCATATGTCATAAAGTATTGTTCTGTAAATAGCAGTTCTCTGACTACATTTTGTATTTGTAATTGATATATGTCATTATTCTACCACTTTATGGGTCACACGATCCTGTTCAATTAGACTTGTTTTCTGCGTTTGTGTCAATTCCTGTTTCCAGATAAAAATCCTAACTAAAAGTCGTCCTAAAATAGTGAGGAAGATAATGAGACATAATGTGGATGTAGTATTTGTAGTATATACACTTCGTTCAGAAATCGATGTTAGATAAAGTCTGACCAGCGTAACTTGTGTTTTACACTTCACTAAAATGTTCAAATGTTTCTGAATCTAAAGGAGCAAACAGCTAGGATCATCGATTCAACTACCGTCACCCGAGTCTCGGCCGCTCCAGGCCGTCGTTTATATACGACCTTTGACGTTATTCCAGTAATACGTCACCTGACGACATCTATGATTCTCGCAGTAGTGTACAAAACTTTTAAATAATGATTGAAATGTTGAATTGTCGGCATCGCTAGATGCGCGCTAAGCTTACTTTAATTTCTAACACTAATAATATCCCCAAAATATTAAGTTTAAGAAAATGAATATTTTCAGTATGACAGATAAATAAGTCTTTCAGCTGTCGCACAATAAATATTTAAGCAATTATTTACGTGAAGTGTTTTTCAGGTAGATTTTGCAGTCCTTTTTCCAATGCACTGTTCATAATTACTATGCTTATAAATTTACACAAATTATGCTCGATAAATAAAATAATTTAGTTTACACAGAGACCAAAAATTAAAAGAAACAAAAATAATATATTATAAACAGGTCAACAAGAACAACAATAACATTTTAAAATGTTTGTAATTCTATCAGACCAAACTGCGTGGTCATCAGTCCGTAAACAGGTCATACTGTGTGTTTACACCTTCAACTTATCACTACCTCGCTGTTTGTGTATCTGTCTTGTACTAATTATTATTAACAATTCATTATTGTTTTTCCTTAAAAGTGCATTATTATACGCAATGCAGATGATATGGTTATACCAAACTTTGCGTCTCAATGTGGTCTTTCATTTGTGCCCGCACTCGTTACTGTAGGTCAATTAGTTTAGCATCTTGATTTTTTAAGTGGATAAATATTAGTTTTCACAATAACTTTTGATATACTATAAATAGAAATGATGTCAACACATCATCTGAATCACACTGTTCTCCTCTTTCATTTGCTTCTCCGTGCTAGAATGGAGCTCTAACAGTGCCAGCGTATCTTGTTTTTATGCAAAGGCTGCAATATTTTTCTCCCAAATTCTGTTGAGCACCTCCTCATTAGATACGTGCTCTACCCATCTAATCTTCATCATTCGCCTGTAGCACCACATTTCGAAAGCTTCTATCATCTTTTTATCTGAACTCCTTATCACCCACGTTTCACTCCCATACAATGCTACTCTTCAGACAAATGCTTTCAGAAAGGACTTCCTAACATTTAAACTAATATTGGATGTCAACAAATTTCGCTTCTTTAGAAACGCTTTTCTTCCCATAGCCATTCTGCATTTTATATCTAACTTACTTCGGCCATCAGAAATTATCTTGCCACCCAAATAACAAAACTCATCTACTACTTTTATTGTCCCATTATCCAATCTAATTCCTTTAGCATCCCCTGATTTTATTACACTACATTCCATTACCTTTGTTTTACACTTGTTAATGTTCATCTTATACCTTCCCTTCAAGACACTGTCCATTCCGTTTAATTGGTCTTCCAGGTCTTTTGCTGTCTCTGACAGAATTACTATGTCACCAACAAACCACAAGGTTTTTATTCCCCTCTCCCTGGACTATAATTCCCACTCCAAATTTCTCCTTGCATTCCTTCACAGCTTCTCTATATAGATTGAACAACTATGGGGAAAGGATACAACATTGTCTTACTCCCTTCCCAACCACTGCGGCCCTTTCATGACCTTCGACTCTAATAATTGCTGTCTGGTTTTTATATTCTAGTCAACATTGTCCAAAGCTTTCTTCATATCCACAAAAGCTAAAAACGTAGGTTTCCCTTTCCTTAATCTATCTTCTAAGACAAGTCTTACACATGTTTCTACATTTCTCTTAAATCCAAATTGATCTTCCCCTAGGTCGGATTCCACCAGTTTTCCATTCGTCTGTAAATAATTAAACTGATAGTTCTGTAATTTTCACATTTGTCTGCACTCGCTTTTTTTTGATTTGGAATCAATATATTCTTCTTGAAGCCTGAGGGTATTTCCCTCGTCTCATACACCTTGCATATCAGGTGGAACAATTTGCTCATGACTGGCTCTCCTAACGATAGTAGCAGTTGAGACGGGACATCATCTACTCCAGCGGCCTTGTTTCTACTCAAATCTTTTAGTGGTCTGTCAAATTCTTAATCTTTAACTGTTACAAATGAGCATATTCTTTCGTAACAAACTCTAACAAGATGTACAGATGACATTATTAGAGCAGATGAATGTTTATCAAAAAACTTTAGGTTTTAATTCTTCTTTATCATACCACTGATTCTACAATCTTTGGTTACATTTTTGTAAACAGTCAAAATGGCATCTATGCAGATGGAGCATGAAGGTATATGAAACGCCATTACATATAAAAAAAGAAGAATGATCGCTCTATATATACAGTCCTACACAACAGGGTTGTTTTTTATATTTTTATTTTGTCCTAATAAATGACACGTTTCTGATAGAATTTCTAAAACGATCATTGCAAATGTTTGACAGTAGAATCGATCATATTTTTGAGTACTCTGTCGCCACTCTTTGAGATACATTTTATTAATTTGTTGATTCAAAAAGTTCGGTTCCAATTGATATTGCCTTAGACTGGTATTGAGCAAGTTATTGAAATAAAAATAACCATCACTTTTAAGAGTAAATATATTATCTGTCTACGTTATTGTTAGTTGCAGTCCTGAACACAGCAGGAACAAAGTCGTTAATACAAGGTAAATGTCAATAAAACGTAAGCGTTTCCTCGCATGTTAAAGCTTTACAAAGCCTTATTGAAACTAATGCGCGCAATTCTTACAAACGTTACGGCATAAAAATGTCCGGTCAGTTTACAAAAGCAGAAGAGCTTAATTTTGTACTTTCATCTTTCAGAATGCGTGCAGTCCATCAGGAAATTACACCATCTTACATAATTCACACAGTACTGTGCCTTAAAAGCAGAGCCTTATAAAAGCAAGCTACCACACGACAGAAACATACAGTTCGACGACCGAAAAACTGAAAATGCAGCCTGCAAAGAGGCGTATGACCTTTGAAAAGGTGACAGTGGATTTCCGGTTTGTCACAAGACCGGTGTTAATAATATGGCAAGCACTTGGGATGGCACCAATGCGGTGGAAAACATGTGCAAAAGCTTGCTACTCTGAGCAGACTAATATTTGCAAAAAGCAGTTTGAGCCTCTTTCTGCTCTCTGGTTGGTCATTACAGTGATTATAAGTTTGTCGATTTCGTCATTTCTAATTCGTTCGTACTTTGATGCATCGGAATTCGCCCCAATAACATATATCGCACTGGAACTTGTAGGTAGAATAAAACTGCTCTTAATGTTCGCCATATGTGCTACTGGCAGACTACGCGAACTTCTGTCGTTTATTGAAGCACTGAAGGCTGCAGATAGGCGACTCCTGCCGGTTACCTCAGGAACGGTAAAAATGTTGGTGCACTTGCTATGCGTTATTCACTGTGCCACTATTATCAGCGTCCCTATATTGGTAAACCAGCGCGTCGGCGAGCCATACTTGCGAATGTTCTATACAATCGAAGAATTCTGTAACTCGACGGTGACGATGCAATTCGTCATTATGGTCCTGGAGCTGCGAGAAAGGTACCGCAGTCTGACAACCGAGCTCCGTACAGTGTTGCCACTGACGTGCGACCCCGAAATGCGGCAGCTGCTTTGTGGCAGCTCGAGACGTGTAGCGCCAGCGAGACGGCTGCGGCAGCTGCGGGAAGCTCACGTGGCCCTGGCGTGCGCCGCAGACTTCCTCCAGAGCCACTTCGGGTGGCCGATCGCCTTCGACATCGCGTACTGTGTGTGCGCGACCACGGGCAGCGCTTACGAGGTCCTCATGATGATCCTGAGACCTGACTGGATAGTCGCATTCTCGTACAGCCAGCTGCCGGCCGTGTCGGTGCTGTGGCTGGGCTTCCACGCGCTGAGACTCGTGTCGCTGACGTTCAGCTGCGCCGCAGCCGCGGATGAGGCGGCCACCGTCGGTGTGTTCCTCCTGCGGGCTGCGGCGACGTCAGATCTGAGGTGTGCCGATGTGGAGGCCTTCCTGCAGCTCACAGTCCACAGTCCGCCACTCCACATCACCACCGCTGGGTTCGTCACATTGGATCACAGACTACTGGTCTCTGCGCTTGCTGCAATAGTCACGTACCTCGTCATCTTAGGACAGCTGTCCATTCGATAACAACTCTCATTCAGAGTGCCCAGATATGTAGTTATTCAATTTTCTCTTTCAGTTCCTCTGTATCCCTTCCTTCCCACCTTCTCCATCCATCTGCTTCTTCTCCTCTATCAACTATTTCCATCTGCTACTGTTCACCACCTCCACCCCCTCTTCTTTCCTATTCTGTTCATTCTTCCTCATCTCCCCTGTGTGCTCCTCTCCCTCTCTATTTCTCCTATCTCCTCCTCTTTCCTCTCACACTCTCCTACAGCTCATCCTCCCCTTCTCAGTTTCCTCCTTTCACATTGTCTCGTTCTTTGCCAGTAGTATTTTTTTCATAATTGTTAGAAGTAGATCTAGTGGTTTAGGAAGAACTGTTTGCATCAATTTCGCCCTCGTCTACTGGATGATTTTTCCACTGTAAAAAAACTCTATCGATTGATCTACAAGGGGATACGGGACAAATTAAAGGTCTCAATAACTTATTTTCAGAAATTAATACTTTCTATTCTAAAGGTCTATTCTATTATGGAAAATCTGATAGTAAAGTTCGGCAAATAGCCCTTTAACACAACGTAGATGAGTTGTATACTACAGTTACTGTCCTTCGAAACAGTCACCTCCACAACTACATACTGATGAGCCCTGAGACACATGTACTGGAATCTCTGTATGAAGTCTTCGTTTGGGATGGTGTTGAAAAGTCTCCTTACGTTTCGTTGGATGTCAGGAATGTCGTCAAATCTCTTTCCTTTCAACGCGAGTCTGATTCGAGGGAATAGGGAGACGTCTGCCTTCACACAGCCAATACTGTGAAACAGTTCCTGGCAAAAATGCAGGTGGTGCAACCTCGACATTCACCATACTCGCCGTATCTCAGTCCTTTAGTCTTCTTCCCGTTTCCTCAACTCAAACTCGCTTTGAAAGGAAAGAGATTTGACGCCAGTCCTGCCATCCAACGCGACGTGGCAAGGCTGTTGAACACCATCCCAAAGGAAGACTTCGAGCAAAGCTTCTGGAACATGTATTGCAGTGCTCAGCGGTGCATAGCTATGGTAGGTGACTGTTTCGAAGGACAGTAATGTATCTGTAGTTCATAGCTCATCTACATTAATGTTACAATACTACTTACCGAACGTTATTGTCAGAGGTTGTACTTTGTTGTCATGTAGCCAGAGTTACAGTATGCATGTACTTCTGCTATAGAGTGGTCCTATACCTGATACTGGGTCATTGATGATCCGAAGTGTTTGTGGCTACTTCATGACAATGTTGCAGCCCACTTCGTTGTTAACGTCCGGATGCATCTAGGTCGTGTTTTCCCTGGTTTGTGGATGGGACAAGGAGTTCCACTTACATGGTCTGGTCTGACACTGGATCTCTGGATCTCAACCCCGGAGTCATTTCAAAAGTATTGTATATGCAGAAGCCATTCCAGATATGCAGACACTCAACCAGCGTATTCGTACAGCATTGTCATCACTGTGATTGTAGCGCTCGTGTGTAAAAGGCAGCAACAATACGTTGAGGCATATGGAAACCATGTTCAACAAGTTTAGTAACTGTGGCCTGCCCTTTGTCGCTCCCTATAAAAGGTCCACACAAATCCGACTTGTGAACTAGCAGCTGTTTTATTAGCAGGACACACGGGAGTGGTGAGTTCACTAAGTAGAAACATATTTTTACTTAACTTGATTATTTGCCATTGCATTTTATCTGACAATCCAGGTTCTGTTGCAGCGCCGTACACCGTATTCAAGGAAGAGTGTGATTAATGTCAATGACGGAGTCAATACTTTATCATGTTGCTTTTATCATTTTTATTCTTTTGAAACATTTATGTCCCTTTTGCACAATCACAGAACACACAACAGAAGTCACATCTCAACATAAGAGACAAAACATGGCTTCTACATTAAGCTCACCAGCAAAAACTTCATAACAAAATTAATGACAAAGTTCTACAGTTCTTAACGAAACAACACATTTATTCTCGAAGTAAGCTAAAATATATGAATTAAAATATTACATTTAGGTTTTAACTATTAAGCTCAATGTGTGTACGTGTTTACTGAAATATGCATTTAACAAAACACGTTTCGACTCTATAAATTTGCATATTAAACTAACTCAACAGAACATATGTAATTTATGATTTTTATGTATAGAAATGTATGGTTTGCCAATGTTGTTATGGTGTACTGTTATTTAGTTTATTTCAATTTGTGATTTGGAATTCACTAAATACATCATTCGTTAGTGTTGTAGCACTTTGTTTATTTATGCAATTACTTCTCAGTATCAATCAAATAGTTGAAATGAGTGGCAAAATCGTAATATACATTGGATTTAAGACTGATGATATGTGAAATATGATCTGTCTTAATTTATTTAAAAACAAGGTACATATGTAATATTGTTATGCAATAGGTACAATGTGTAATGTTGTCATATGTATATTGATAAATAAATTTATGTGAACAACATGTCCCATAACTGTATTTTTAGTAGTTGTGATTGTTGTTTACGAAAGTATAAAAGCTCAGTAATAAGCAGTGAGATACAAAAGATAAACAGCTTATTTAAATAAACACATGGTACATGTATGTGAATCATAGTAGTTCAAACAGAGTACGAGAATATTACAAACTACTCTTCTGGTGGCAGACTTTTACTTAAGGTTGCTACTGGTTTCTTTAGAAATTTTAAAATCTGAGATTGTCAGTATGGAGATTGGGAGTTCTTACAATTAGTTAAAATTCATAACATTTTAAACAATTTATTTATAATTGATAAAATTACCTAGACCGCAAAGTGAATAATTAATAATAATTAACTGTGGTACTGGGCAGTCACCTGTATGCTGCTCAGGTTCACTCCTGGTTTACATATTAAATCAAAAGCAGTGGTTTGTAAATGACTGACAAGTCGAATTTAGTCACCACTTTGTAAATAAAAAATTTCGCTATATGGTCTAGGCTATTTTATCAATTTTAAATATATTTCCTTAGTAATGTATACTTGCGATATATGCACATATAGTAACTTTACATGCTGCATGGTACAGCCAGTGTTAGAACGAAGTCTATCTGAAAAAGTATGATTGAATACATGGACTCTAACATTTCCAAATTTCCAGATGTAAGATTATTAGATCTTTCTTGATCTGTATTCTCTCCTTGATCAATCGCTAGAGTTTTTGCATAGCAGGAAAAAATCACACTGTATATTTTGAATATTTCAGAGATATTTCACCTGTGTATGTAGTGTATTTCGTTTACACATAGCTTAGTGTTTATGTCATAGTTCCTTAACATTAATAGCTACATTTAGTGGGTTATGTAGATACATTAACAATGTACCATTGTTTACCATGAGTGAAAAGTGTGGGCTCTGTCGTAGGGTCGTGCGTAGTGGGCTGCAGTGTGGGATTTGTAGTAAGTATTTTCATGGGGGGAGTGCAGTGGGGAAGACAGTGGGCATTGTGGTGAGGTTCTCTCCTGGAACTGTAGGATTTGCAGCAGGAATAAGTTGATAGAGGAGCAGGAGCGTTTGATCTGCGCCCTTCAGGTGCAGTTGAAAAACGCTGAAGAGGAACTAGGTAGGTTGAGGAGGGGAAGGGGGGCTGGGGAATGGGAACTGGCAGTTGGCAAGAAGGTAGCTAGGAGAAGGTATTCAGATAGCTTTACATTGCAAGTTGCAAATAGGTTTGACCAACTGTCAGAGTTGAGTGGAGATGAACCTCCTGTAGCTGTAGGTGTAGGAAGTACGCAGCAGACCTCAGCTTTTGGTAAGCCGAAATCTGTAGAGAGGTCTCTTAGGAAGAAGAAGGTTCTGCTGCTATGTAGTTCTCATGGCAGAGGTGTTGGCCAACAGTTGCAGGAAGTACTTGGGAGTGAGTACCAGGTCACCAGCCTAGTGCAGGGTTAGATCAGGTCACTTGTAACATAGGGGACTTATGTAGGAATTTTTCAAAAGAGGATCAGGTAGTTATAGTGGGTGGGGCCGGGAACAGTCTTGATAGGGACGGGGAATATGATATAGGTGGTGATCTGGAAAGGATAGCAACTGAAACTGGTGGCACGAATGTGCATTTCGTGCAGCTGTTTCAGCGTCATGATAGGCCTTGTCTTAATACGGCTGTCAGCCGTCTTAACATGGGGCTTGAGAAGGCGCTGATGATGGAGGGCATGGATCACATTGCAGTGGTGCCAGTTGAAACTATCCAAAGGTCGGATTTTACTAGGCACGGTCTGCACCTCAATAGGTATGGGAAGGGGAGGTTGGCAAAGCTCATAGGTGACAGTGTAGTAGGGGGTGGGGGTTTCACTCATGGAAAAATTCCTGTAGTAGTTGGTGTTAGGGCTGCACCTTTTTTAGACTGAAGACAGCTGATAGATATTCCTGCTTAAAGGAAGTCCCTCTAAGAAATGAACCACCTTTGACAAAGTCTAAGAATATAAGTAATAAGGAAATTACTGTTTTTCATCAAAATATACAGGGTATCAGAGATAAAGTTAATGAAATGCTTATTGATACTGATTCTGACATTATTGGAATTTCAGAGCACTTTTTAAGTGGTGTGACAATTAAGAGACTTCCTTTGCCAGGATACAGGTTAGCTGCCTTCTACTCTAGGAGTTCTTTGCAGTGTGGGGGAGTGGCCATGTATGTAAAAAACGATTTTTCATCGGAGTCAATCGATTTTTCTAAACACTGCACAGAACAGATATTTGAATGTTGTGCAGGAGTTGTTAATGTTAATGGAACTAAACTAGTAATAGTTGTTATTTATAGATCCCCTGACTCAGATTTTAAAATGTTTCTGCCCAAGCTGGAATTGGTTCTGGGTTCACTGTATAGGAAGTATAAAAATTTAATTGTGTGTGGAGATTTCAACATTAATTTTGTAGGTGATAGCTCAAGGAAAAGTCAGCTGTTAGATCTATTTAATTCCTATAACATGATGCAAACAGTATTTTTTCCAACGAGAGTGCAAGGAAATAGCAGTTCTACCATTGACAATATTTTTGTTCATTCTTCATTATTAGAGGGGCACTCTGTCAGCAGAATAGTAAATGGCCTATCAGACCACGATGCCCAACTTTTAATTCTAAAAAGTATTTGTTCTCAAACAAATGTTAAACATAAATATCAACTACTCAGAAAAATTAATCCAGTTGCAATTGAGACCTTTTTAAGCCTAATTAAGGAACAAGAATGGTAGGATGTTTATAGTGCTGATAATGCAGATGATAAATATAATGCTTTTCTGAACACATTTATTATGCTGTTTGAAAGTTGCTTTCCGCTAGAACGCTCAAAACAGGGTACTTTCAGTAACAGACAGCCAGGGTGGATGACAAAGGGGATAAGAGTATCATGTAGAACTAAGCGGGAGTTGTATCAAAAGGTTAAAAGCAGTCAGAATGAAGATGCAGTAGCTCATTACAAACAGTACTGTAAGGTTCTGAAAAATGTCATTAAGAATGCAAAGAGTATGTGGTACGCAAAAAGAATAGCAAACTCTCGGGATAAAATTAAAACTATCTGGTCAGTCGTGAAGGAAGTGTCTGGTCAGGAGCAGCAGGTAGAAGATATAACGTCAGTGCGTAGTAGGAATGTTTCTGTTACTGACAAGTTAGATATATGTGCAATATTCAATAATCACTTTCTGAATATAGTAGAGGAACTAAACAAAACTCTAGTTTCTACAGGTAATCATATAACGTTTTTAGAAAATGCGTTTCCGAGGCTGTTGCCTGAAATGATCCTTCATGATACTTCCATAGGTGAGATTGAGTCAATAATTAAATCACTAAAGACTAAGGACACTTGTGGATATGATGGGGTATCTAGCAGAATTCTAAAGTACTGTTCTCCATATGTTAGCCCAGTACTAAGCCATATTTGTAATTATTCCTTTCAGAATGGTTAGTTTCCTAACAGATTAAAGTACTCAGTAGTGAAACCGCTTTATAAAAAAGGAGAAAGGGATAATGTAGACAACTATAGACCTATTTCTATGCCATCGGTTTTTTCCAAAGTTATTGAAAAGGCTGTATATTCAAGATTAATTGATCATTTCAGTTCACATAATTTCCTGTCAAACGTACAGTTTGGTTTTAGAAGTGGTTTAACGACCGAAAACGCTATATTTTCGTTTCTCTGTGAGGCACTTGATGGGTTAAATAAGAGGCTACGGACATTAGGCGTCTTCTTTGATTTAACAAAAGCGTTTGATTGTGTTGATCACAAAATATTGTTGCAGAAGTTGGAACATTATGGAATACGGGGAGTAGCCCACAACTGGTTCACCTCTTACTTTAATAATAGACAACAGAAGGTAATTCTCCGCAATGTAGAAAATGGCTATGACGTGCAATCCCAATGGGGCACAATTAAGTATGGGGTGCCCCAGGGGTCTGTTTTGGCACCAGTGCTGTTTCTTATTTATATAAATGATATGCCTTCGAGTATAACAGGTGATTGTAAAATATTTTTGTTTGCTGATGATACCAGCTTGATAGTGAAGGATGTTGCTCGTAATATTGACACAGTATCAAATAATGCAGTTCAAGAGATAAGTTCATGGCTAATAGAAAACAAGTTGATGTTAAATCACAGTAAAACTCAGTTTTTACAATTTCTAACACATAATTTGACGAAATCTGACATTATGATTACACATAATGGGCATGTGATAAGTGAGACTGAACAGTTCAAATTTCTAGGTGTTCATATAGACAGTAAGCTGTCATGGAAAGCCCATGTTCAGGATCTTGTTCCAAAACTAAATTCTGCTATATTTACCATTAGAACAATATCTGAGATAAGTGATTTTTCAACACGAAAAGTAGTCTATTTCGCTTACTTTCACTCACTTATGACGTATGGCATTGTTTTTTGGGGTAACTCGCCTGATGCAAAAAGGATATTTCTGGCTCAAAAACGGGCGGTTCGAGCAATATCTGGTGTAAGTTCGCGAACGTCATGTCGACCCCTTTTCAGTAGTCTGGGAATTTTGACTCTGGCGTCACAATACGTTTTTTCTTTAATGTCGTTTGTTGTTAATAATATAAGCTTATACCCACGAGTTAGTAGCTTTCACTCGGTGAATACTAGACAGATGTCTAATCTACATTTGCACCACACCACCTTAACACTTGTGCAGAAAGGGGTGCAGTATTCTGCGGCATCCATTTTCAATAAGCTGCCACAAGAACTTAAGAATCTTAGCACTAATCCACATGCTTTCAAATCTAAATTGAAGAGTTACCTCATGGCTCACTCCTTTTATTCTGTCGAGGAACTCCTAGAAAAATTAAACAATTAAGCTAATTTATTTTTTCTTTATTGATTCTTTTCACTTTGTCTTAAGATTGTCGTGTGCAAAGGACTACTTAAAATTTTTCTATTACCATTATTGTGTAACAATTAATGTATTGACTTGTTCCATGACCATGGAGTCTTACTCCTGAAGTGGGTCCTATGGAACAGAAAAAACAAATAAAATAAAATAAAATGGAAATGTTATTCTGTATACCATTCAGACGAATATCACAAGCATTACAAAAGATGTTGATCATAGATATGTACAATAAACAATAGTACATGCAGCAATAATCAAATGACTGTATCAATAATTACTATACTTATTGTCTGCTACAAAAATTTTAATGATGAATTTAATTCTTTTAAACTTAGGAGATTTCCCAATAAGAATCATTGTAACTAATCATGTACTACATAGAAAAAAAATAAAATAAAATTTGGAACTGATACACGTTTCAATTCCCTTTCAGTTACTCATCCTGAGGATGTGTGACTTCTTTAATACAAACTATTTATTAATACTCAAGATCCTAGTTGCATTTATTCTGCAAAAACATACATTTTGTGCCAGTCCTATTCCCTGTCATTTAGGCTTCTACAGCACAGTGACTGATTTAAACTACAAACACACCTCACATACTTACTAATTACTACTGTCCAGTCTATTTCACAGTTTGATGTTACATCACCAGCTGCACTCTAACAACATAGTTACCTTTAATCCTTTTTTATGCTTGGATAAAGTGCACTTATAATCTGTAAGATATTAATTTGATGTTCTACTATGGAGATGACTTAATCTTTTGTTCTTTATTTGACAAAGAATGTTTAACTTTCTTCATAATTAGTTAGTAGATGATTGTCCAAAAACATTTCAAAGATCAGGTTTGTCTTAAATGAGTCTTCCGCCTTTATATCTTACTTTGAAAGTTTGGGATGTAAAGTGTACTAAAAGTAACTAAAGAAATTTTATTTTTATTATCTATCTGCTTTGAATTATTGTTTTACAACTAAAAATTTAGTAATTGTGGCACTAACAAGATTGTGTTAAGTTAGCTCTCTATGGGAGTTCATGAAAGCATCAAAACTTATAGCCTGATCATTAACAAGTAGCTCAGCATTCGCTTTTAAGTGTAATTCCTAGCCCATATGATATTTGTGAACAATTTAATGCGTACGTGAAACATTATTCAGTTGTGACATTAAATTAAGCCAGTTTTTTCACAATGGTAGTATTTCAAACTCATTTTATATTATATTAATTTTCTTCAGTGATCCTTAGTTACTTTTGTTCGCCAAGAAATAATTTCTCTAGTCTCTAATTGAATAATTTTCTAGATTTTTGCCACTTGAACCGAAGGTAAGAAATGCACCCAATATAAAGTTTGTAAAAGCCATGCCTCCTCCAGTAGTGAAGTAGTTTATGGTATTGTGTCTGGATGATAATTTTGAAACATGTCTTTTGCAATGCTGAGTAGTGATTTATCTTTACTGTTTAGGAAGTATTCTGATAGTATTTACTTTAGGACTGTATACAAAACAGGTAGTCTAAGCTCACAAGCAATTTTTTATTCTAGGCAATGTGTACTAAGTATATTTACAAAGGATCTACATTACTTCTGATGATCCAAGTATTTTTTATACCTAGACAGTTCAAGAACTTGTTATTTGGCTACTGTTTCAGAAATTTGGCTACTGATTAAAGTATTACCTTCTACAGCTGATTTAATGCATTTACACAATGTTATAAACATAATTATTTTCCAGGGACTAATTCTGTGAAGATATTTTTTAAATACATATGAATAAATAAATTAACTGAGTAGCTCACATTTACAGTAAATGATGGAAGTAATAAATGATAGGCATACCTTTTGTGAAAATTACTCGTATGATCCCATAAAAAGTAACAAGGGTTGTAGTAACAAATTAACTCTTCAACACTGTGCCGTTGGGATGGTGACCTCTCTCTGTTATTAAAGTAAGGTCAGAATTTTTCTTTCCTTGTACTTGAAGCTAGTTACAAGCACATTTAGTTTATAGCATTATGTATTCAGTTTCATAACCTTCTCCAGCAGTTGAGGTAATTTCATATATTTGAAAGACGTCAATGCAAATTTGAATCTGTATGATACTTAAATTCTGAGTGTGTTCCTACCTATATTGAAAATAAGTCTTTCATGACCTTTTTTATTGTTTTCTGACGTTTCCTCGACTTAAATATGTATATTAGTGCATTTACTTGTATTTCATATTACTTTTATCCAGTGTTCTAATTCAATATTTTGAGCACAGCCTTAGACTGTCTCTACATTATGCACACATAGTTCAAAGTGTGCCAGTTTTGTGTACTAGTTCAGTTCTCAGTATCTACTTTTGGTCTCTAGATAGCTGTTGTATCGGGGATCCTGTCGGATTGAACTATCTCCTTCTGGTCCTAACAGTCATTAATGTTTCTATATACATTGCTACTTTGTTATGTTGTACACTATTGAGCGTGATTTTTTAGTAATCGTGCCGTTAGTGTAATTTCTCTAATTCATCTGTACTTCTTTCTTGTAAAAGTAACATTAATGCCTGCCTCCTCTACGAGGAGGTTAACGACAGTTTTATTACTTTCATCTGTAGGCTATATATATGCTCTCAATTCAATAGAAACAACTGGTAGTCATTGTTATACTTTTCGTTTGTCAATATTTTACTGTTTTACCTAATCGCAACACGTCTAAGAATAAGAGGGCTTAACTGTTGTGGAGCCTGAATAGAAATAGATTTTTGAAAAGCCACATAAGATGAATAGTTACGGTTTAACTGGAGTATTCACTTTCATCTGAAAGAGGGATCCAGTTTTAAGGCGGAGTGCAATTCGAGGGAAACTACTGGACTGGAAGTGCCTAAATTACTTAAGCGAAAGTTTAGACACTTCCTCGTCACAAACGGGCTTGCCGTTGGAGTTAAACTGCCTCAATAACTCACGAGTCCAGAGAAAGGTCTGGAAGAATTCTCAGCGGCTTTCACAAGAAAAAGCAGCATTTAAGCTACTAGGTAGTCACCAGGGACCATCCGGCAGCGGTGCAAAGGGGTCAGAACAAGAACAATTTGGACGTACTCATGATACACACCGGCGGCCATCATGGTACAGTTCAACTTGAAATAGAATTGAGTGCACCTGAACCTTCAGGCGAAGGAGTATCAGAAGACAAACAGGCAGAACGGAGAGTCGGAAGAGTTACAGGGATTGAGTTCTTCAGAGATCAGAGCTGTAACTGTGGGACTCCGATTAAGAACTGCATATAGTATGACTCAAGTGTCGCACAGGAGGTACTTTCTGTCTTTGACTTCTGGATTTTTAGCTTTAATCCCTGCACTGAGTCTGATGAGTATTGTCCCCTTGTGACACTCTGATTTTCAATTTCTCTAATGATCTGGTGCTTGAATCGTTGAACATTTCTTTCCCGCGTCTGTCAGCTCCCAAATTTAAGCTGAACCACCTGTGCGAGATAATAACAGTAGACTATAGACGCCTTGTATGAGGCCTTTGGAGGAGATTATACATGTAGAGCTTTTAGGCAGTAACTGAGGAACAAGAAACGAATAAATCTGCTACGAGAGCTGTCTCAAACTTGATGGCCTGTAAAGATGAGAGGTGTGGCTATCAGTGAATTACCACACGACATCCAAGAGATCTGCTGGGCCTCCTGCCTTGGGGTGCCTCCAAATAGCTCTGAAGCAGCTCGTTGCCTATTTATTATTATATTTATTTATTTATCTTTTTTTTATTTGAATACTCTTGGTCTTTCGTTCTGGGGCTCGTCCCGTGCCTCTCGTTCTGGGGGGCCTCCAAATCTCAAAAGTTACTTTTTATAGTAATAACAGTGGGCGAGGGCCCCGTTTTGTTTTGCCGCTGCCCGGGCCTCCGACGGCCTTAGTCTGCCACTGTTTCTTACGGCGATTGAAAGATCAGTAATCGTCTGTAGTTATCAGCTATAACATTTGTGCAGCATTTGCTAGCTGCGTTTACAGTCCGCCGCCCCAGTGTTGTTACACGGTGGCATGCAGTGTGTGCCCACTTGACGCGTCCCAGCAGATTATTATGATGCGGCCAAATGTGCTTCGTTGTTTGTCGTTTAATTCTACAAGAACTTCATCTAACTGTAATTACTTGACATAACTTTATCCCTCCAATAAGAATTGATAAAATGGAGAAAAGGAATATAATTAAACACAATCAATCGTCGGACAAGTGTAAAAAAGAAAAATTGCAGGATTAGAACACAGGTCGTCTGTGTGATAGTCATGCTAATTACACCACGTTGACTCACGTACTGCCAGTGACTCATTACAGGTATACATTACAGGCTGGACGTAGATCTCGATTTTCCTGGAAACAAAGGCGCATTGGAACAAATCCTTTTAGCTTCGAAGTCTGGAGGAGTTCCAGTACAACATACCTGCGACCCATCAAAATTCTTTTGTACCGTACTTGGTGTTCCCCTTGTTAGTCTTCCCCGTCGTCCTGATCCTTGAGAAATACACTGTCAAAACTATTAGAGGATCAGTTCAGATATCTAGATGAACACGATGGATGTCCAGCACTTGCCTCGCGTGCACGTCGTGTTCTGAATCGAAGATATCCTGCCAGATGGACTGGTCGAGGAGGAATAGTTACTTGCCGTATGTCTCCAGATTTAAATCCTCTGGACTGTTTTCTTACGGGATGCATTAAAAACGTTGTCTATCGCGATATTCCAACAACTCCTGAGGACATGCAGGAATGTACCGTGCTTGTAATTCTCTTCAGCAGGCAGCATTGGAAGCAATAACAAATTACTTCGTTCAACGAGTGCATCATTGTATCGGTGTCCTGGATCACCACTATGAGCACTTTTGAGTGTTCTACTTCTGGGTGATGGTACAGGCGAGTCAATTTTGTGCTACGTTTTTAAATGGTTTCCACTTGTTTTCTGACAGCTCCAGCAAGTGGATGGGTTTGTGGTCCCAGGTTCAAAGTCAGTGTTGCGTTATATAATTAATAACGTTTTGTTTCAGTGAATGGTACACTATAATACATTTTTGAATTTGTCTTAAGGAGAGAAAATTAAATTACTGAATAAAAAATACACATTGCTGATTAAAAAAGTCATACCCCTGTTTATATCTTTGTAAAACACAAAACAAAGCTACAAAGAAGGCAATCGTGCAGATTAATGTCCCCCTGACGGCTAAAGAAAATGTACTTAAAACATTTCATAATTTACATCTGGACAAACAGTTATTTAGGGTGGTCGAGATAAATGGGACACCCTGTATATACACAGTGTGTATTTGAAGTGAATGTAACAAATGAGAGGACTGGTAGAGTGTGTCATAACAACCATACACCATGTGGTTGCGTAGACTTTTCCGGCGTAATAACTGATAATATTCTTCTCGGGTGTGCAGCCGGATACCAACGTCAACTAGACACAATATTTCGGCAGACCAACAGGCTGTCATCTTCGGGTGAGAGTGCTGATTACACTTACTCTCCGGAAACTGTGGCAGAACAGAAACAACAGCCCCTTTATACACCGCTGACGACCCACCGCGCGTGCGCGAAACCAAAGTAGAGGTCCTCTAGGCGCACTAGCGCGCCGGTGGAGAAGAGCGGCAAAATGATGGGTCGAAACAAGACTAGTTAAAAGAAACAGCAGGTCGAAATGAAAACCGGTGTTGCTTAATATCACCGTCATACTCGTTTACTTCAACTTGAAAAGTCGGCTGTTGCTGAACTTTGTCTGAATGAAGGACGCAAGATGTTATATAATGAAACAAAAATGATTGCTCCTGCTTCTCGCTAATGCGAATGTGTTCTTAAAGAATCAATGGAAATTCGTATGGCCGATAATATTGACAAGGGCTTTCTTCTAAGTAAAACTTGGAACCCAATCTTATCTGATATTAAGCAACACCGGTTTTCATTTCGACCTGCTGTTTCTTTTAACTAGTCTTGTTTCGACCCATCATTTTGCCGCTCTTCTCCACGGCGCGCTAGTGCGCCTAGAGGACCTCTACTTTGGTTTCGCGCACGTGCGGTGGGTCGTCATCGGTGTATAAAGGGTCCCCTGTTTCTGTTCTGCTTCAGTTTCCGGCGAGTAATTGTAATCAGCGAATCAGCGCAGCCACCTGAAGATGGTAGCCAGTCGGTCTGCCGAAATATTGTGTCTAGTTGATGATGCTGTCCGGCTGCAAACCCGAGAAGAATATTATTATGCATATTCCACATAGCAACCCATGTCCTCATCTCTTACCGTTCGGCGCTAGGCTTCGTTAAATAGCGCCGCGCGCCGCCAAGAGTTTAGGCACACAACATGCCATATGAGTCGTCACAGTAGCGGGTTTGCGGGGCGACATATTCATTTGCAACATCAGGGTAAATGAGAAGTCGGGTTGAAGTGTATAACCTTTATTTGCAACAGTCACAAAAACTGCCCTCTTCCTTCAATGCACGCCGTGCAATTGCTCTGCAGTGTTCTCGCACTCTTTCAAACACTCCTTGCATCGGAGGCTTCATAATTCGCGCTATCAGCTCTTCATCAGTCTGAATGAGTGCTGCGGAGATAACAGCTTTCAGGTGGTCCCAGAAGAAGAAATCAATGGGCTGCAAGTCGGGGCAACGTGCAGGCCATGCCACCGGCCCCCTACACCCTATCCAGTTATGACCAAAGGTTTCACACCGCATTTGCCAACTTCGCAGATGCACTATCGTGTTGGTACGACATTCGCTGTCGCAGATTGCGTGAAACATGTTACGATAATTCTGGCACAGTTTTTCACAAAAGGTGGTAGATGTTTAGTTCAGTTGCCGGGAGAACATGTAGGGTCGACCAAATTATCAACTACTAAGCCAGCTCAAGTGTTGATAGCAAAGTGATCCTGGTGACCACGAACAAAGGCGGCGTACGGGTTTTCCCTTGCCCACTCGTGTTGATCGTGATTGTTGAACAATCCCTATATAAATGATGCTTCATCCCCAAAACGTACAGTTTGGGAATTCCGGATGAATGCCACAGTTTTCCAAAAACCACTGGCAGAATTCATTTTGACGTGGAAAATCGTCTGGCTTAACGGTTTGATCAAATCATCTTCATGCCACAGACTCGAAATTGTGAAATTGCTTACACCCATTTCTTGTTCAAAACACCGGGAGCTTGTTGAGGGTGAGCCTTCCAGCAGTTCCAACGCTTCCTCTTGAAAACCTGGTGTACGCACGGTACGTCGAGGACAGCGTCATTTAGGCCTTGGCACTATCAACACAAAATGAACACATTCTGTTTCGAAGGAGGCCTTAAAGTTACATGTACCATTACGAGAACGTTTCCTTGGAAATCTTAGCTCAAGTGGACCTATGGATGGCAGTAAATAGGCTTGGACCTGACACTCGACGATTCGGAAACCGCTGAACGTACAAACGTTGAGCAGGTGAGCATTTCCATCCGCCCCTCCCCCCCCCCCCCAAGCATAGTGCAAATCTGCCATTTCCGTGCAAGAGCGCACTATTTCCTGTCCGCTCCACATAGTAATAAATACAAAAGTGTCATCGTTCTATGATAAACTGACGCAGGGTGAACCAGACCCTGCAGTGTGCACAGGCGCTGCCTTTTAAGCAAAACACACAGGCGTGTGCGCCAGTTTGAAGCAACGCGTTCACGTCAAAGTAAATGCTTGGAATATCTTGAACTATGCCGACTACAGCGTTTTACAAATAAAGGTCAAAAACCTTCAACCCGACGTCTGTCTTACGTTGATATCACAAATGCGTTGAAACGGAGTCCAGTGCCGCTACCGTGACGACTCGGAAGGCATGTGGTGTGCCCACCCTCCTGGCGGCGCACGACGCTATACAACAGTGCCTGGCGCCGTACACTATAGCCGTCGGCACACGGAGCGTCTGTCTGAACGTGTGTCGTCAACGTGCCGGGTACAACGTGCGGCTGAACCCTCTGAAATGGGGCGACTTGAGCATACGAGACGTGTGCCTCAACGAGCTACACGCGACTGCAGCGCGCTGTAGTGACAGTTGTTTACGAAATCAAAAGACTGGATATCCTGCTTACCTGTATTGAATCGCTTATTACCGTTCTTGTGCATATGTTCGTTATGATCTGTGATATAGGCTTACGTAAGTAACAACAAAATATGTATGAACATAAGACTCTTATAAAAGTTGCATGTTATGGAAATAAATTCAAATGTTCATATGAACTAACTTATACTAAGACAGCACAAACATCTATGCCCAAGGGCGGATTCAGCGGGGGGAGAGGAGGCACAGAGGCACGTGCCATCCCTCCCCCTCCCAAACGGTCCGACGAAAAATGAGAGAGGGTGTAGAGAGGGAGAGAGAGAGAAGGGAGGAGAGAGAGACATGGTGTAGAAGGAAGGGAGGGAAAGAATCTTAGCATTAGAATAATTAACTTATAGTTACGGGCAGCGTGTAATTGTGAATTAAAAATTCATAATCCCTTTAATTAACATAACGTAATTTGACTTTTTGTGTAATGCTTCCATTTAATTGCTTCTAGCTGTTTTTGTCAGTAATTTACGATAACAATAAATAAAAGCTGTTTATTGCTTCGTGATTGCTTGGAAGATAAATGAGCCATTGAACCGTAAATAAAGTTAAATAATTTAACTACGTAAAGAAAAAAAACTGAATTTCAAGGGCTGCGTTCAGGCTGGCGCATTCAGATGTTTTCGTTAAACGATTTATCTGATTCTTTTCCTAGACACTAAGAAATGGTACTTCAACCCATTATAAACAGTTATATTTCAAGCTACACGTTTCGAGTTTCCAGTTATTGGAGCAAATTAGAAATTCAACGGTATTTTTCCACGCATCAGATATAAAGGATTTTCATGGCAGTAGAAATTCTTCTTCAAACACAGTCAAATGTAATTTTCAGAGTCAAATTTTCACTCTGCATCAGAGTGTGAGCTGATATGTTACTTCCTGGCAGATTAAAATTGTGTGCTGTACCCAGGATTCGAACCTGCAATCTTTGAATTTCGCGGGCAAGCGATCTACGTATCTCGGTTTGCATAGCAACTTTACAAAGAATGAAGAAGAAATTGATTCACTACAATGCAAATCTGATTTTGGGTTTTGAGGGAATATCAAACTCGTATTTACTGGCTGTTTGTTTCTGACCCGTAATTCGGCGACCTTTTGGGATACGCTTTCCCAATTTCTGTATTGGTTGGTAATGACACAGCTACTCCGATTACAGTACTGTTCACCCACGTTAACTTGACGATTCGTGCGCTGGCTGTTAGCAGCGTCAGGAGGCGTGATACTATATGTGCCGGGGAGGGGGGGGGGGGGAGGCTGCGAGCATCAACGAGCAGAAGGCAGCGTCACAATGTTGGAAACGTTACCCGCCCCGTAACAATTTGTGCAGTAATAATTCGCGTCTAGGGTGTAATATATTTAGCCAGGAGGGTTCCGTTTGTTTAAATAACTGAAGTATTCGACACCATAATTCGTCGTAGTATTGTAACTTCATATTCCATGTTTATAATATATAAGCATCTTATGCCGCTTCCGTCAAGTCTCATTATTATTTGCATTACTAGGGTTTTCTAACAAACTAAATTAATTAATTATTGAAGCTTAATGTCGAACAATAATGGAAACATATATTAACACTGCGCTAATTGTTGTTTACTTATGATCTTTTCTATTGTTTATTTTGATGTAAAAAACTTATTATTACATTTGACATATATTGTGTATCTCCATGTAAGGCAAAATATGCGAATGTTTCATGAACAAATTGTTAAATATTTAAATGTTGTACTTCCGTGTTCTAGAAATACGATTATGTATTTATACGCGCGAATTGGCGCGAAAGGAGGAGTTATGAGTCAGTCTAAATCAGTCAGTCTAAAAGTCAGTCAGTAGCTAGCATTGTTGTCAGTCAAAGTGTAGCCATGCAGTCTTCCTTTTTTGTTACTTCTGTGCTTCATCAAGAATGGATAAATAAATATACGTAAAAAATGAAACATGTCATATTAAAAGTTTCCATGACGCCTTAAGAACCCGACGTCCTATTGTTTTGTGATGTATTATTGGAAGGCGAGCAACGAGATCTACGAGCATTCTACCACTGAACATATATAACAGGTGATGTATTAAAAATGTAGCTTTCACGTATGTCCACAAAAAAAAAAAAAAAAAAAAAAAAAAAAAAAAAAAAAAAAAAAAAAAAAAATAAGGAGCCACAAGGGGCAGCTTAACGTTGGCAGCAATACGAAATTAATGGATGTCCTTCAAGTAGTGCAGATGTTTTGTGCTGCTGGCATCGCCAGGTAAAATCGTCTTCACTTAAACTTTTAAGGAGTAGCCCTAGTCGCAAAGTACGAATATAATCGTAACCACGTTTCAATGCCGCAGTGGGCACCTTCAGACGAAGATGAATATGGTAAAACTAAATGTCAAGATCTAAAAAATACAAAAAATATTTATTATTTTTTATTATTTTAGATCTGGACATGTAGTTTTAACATATTCATCTTCGTCTTGAGAAGGTGCCCATAGCGGCATTGAAACCTGGTTACGATTATATTCGTACTTAGCGACTGTGGGCTGCTCCTGTATTGTAACAGTCACTGATTCACAGCCATGTACAAAACTGTTCGTCTTCACTTGTCAAATTAATATATTTACATCTAATTACCAATGCACTACTAGTTTCCACGCACTATGACGTCATTCTCAAGTTTAAAAATTTTTTACTATGATTCAACCACATTAAACAGTGAAAAGTTCAGTAATTTATCAAACCATGTGCGCCGCACGGGAACGGCAGTGTGATCTGGGGTGCAACGTCGTGGCGTACGAGGCCACTCCCACCAGAGGTTCGAGTCCTCTCTCGGGCATGGGGTCTGTGTGTGTGTGTGTGTGTGTGTGTGTGTGTGTGTGTGTGTGTGTGTGTGTGTTGTCCTTAGAATAAGTTAGATTGTAAGACAACGGACCGATGACGTTAGTGGTTTGGTCCCTTCGGATTACAAACGTTTGATCTTTTTTTGAAACAATATGTCCAACGTTTGTGGCTCATTTAATATGTGCATAACATTTTTCGGCCATATTGGACAATTGTTTGAATTTTTAAGTGGTCACTCTCATTCAGTCTTACAGTCCAGTTATTCAAAATATATTCCAAATATATAGAGAAACCTATGCCAATATCGCATGGCTTCCTCTGTGTACGGATTCGCATATACTCGCCTGGCGAGCTTAGAATCTGTTACATACTGAATTAAATTCAGAGCCTGAATGCCCAGTGTTATCTGTTGGCAAGTGTTTCATCCTTTATGATGATGGATGAAATAAGTATGCCCACAGCTGAACACAGGGCATTGACACTCTAAATTCTGTGTTTTTCTTTCTTTTATGTAATTTACACTGTTTAATGTGATTGAATCATTGTAATATTTTTGTGATCATAGGCATTTGAAAATGACGGCATACTGCGCAGAAACTAATAGTGCATTGGTAGTTGGATGGAAGAAAAAAATTCTGTACTCGCCACTGTCCATGCCAGAGGGAAGATTCGAACGTCTGATGTGGGAGGCCGCGCGATCCGCAACTTGTTGCTCCAGACTGCTCGGCTCCACCCGCGCGGCATGGCGATAAGTGCAGCGAATATAAAACTTTCAAGACAAACTGTACGATACAAAATTAGAAAAGGTTTTTACATGCGGCAAACTGTCTCGCTTTTTAGTAAAACTTACAGGTCTTTCTTCCACGGTCAGTGTTACTATTTAGTAGGAGAATGTTAAGAACGTGTAAAATACAATACGTGAAACAATGAAGAACGTATTTTACTCTAAGTAAGATGTCCTGTTCATAAAACGAATCCCACAAACTCACTCCTCAGAGGATGCATTTATGTTTAGATAGCATCGGTTATTATGCAGTATACCACTATGAAACTTATAGGAAGGTCTTTGAGTCTATCAGAAAACCAGACTATAAAAAGAAAAAAATATTTGCTACCCAGTAAACTCGATTTCACTGTCCACGACTTTGCTGCCTACGCCACGGCCACTACAGTAGCTGGATATATCTGGATATCAACTACGAAGATATTAGATGTGTTGTATATATTACTGGTAGGTATATCGGTAGTTAACATGTAATTACAACAATTTAGGCATAAGCACCATTAACAAAAAATGAATACATTCTGTTTCGAAGTAGGCCTTATAGTTACATGTACCATTACGAGGACGTTTCCTTGGAAAAATTAGCTCAAGCGAACCTGACTCTCTTATGGACTTGTGGATGGCAGTAAATAGGGGTGGATCTGACACTCAACGATTCGGAAGCCGCTGAATGTACAAATGTTGAGCAGCGTGAGCATTTCCATCCGCCGCCCCCTAAGCGTAGTGTAAGTCTGCCATTTCCGTGCAATAACAACGCTCTCATTCCTGTCCGCTCCACACAGTAACAAACGCAAGAGTGTCCTCGTTCTATGACATACTGACGCAGGGCGAACCATACTCTTCAGTGTACACAGGCGCTGCCTTCTATGCAAAACCTATGAGACAGGCGTGTTCGCCTATCTGAAGCAACGCGTTCACGTCACAGTAAGTGTTGTCGCGCTTGGAATATCTTGAACTATGTCGACTACAGCGTTTGCAGATGAAGATCATAAAGCTTCAACCCGACGTCTGTTTTACATTGATGCCACATATACATTTCCCCTCAGTGCCGCTACCGTGACGACTCGTATGGTATGTGGTTTGCCTACCCTCCTGTCGGTGCACGACGCTATACGACGATGCCTAGCGCCGTACACTAAGGACTGCGGACATGGGTTGACATATGACCCATTCTGCCAGCCCTCTTACTTCCTACTACATATTTAACAGTCACTACGTATACACCGGTAGCCTCGCCTGCGGCCAACTGCGCTGCTCACTGTGGTATGGAATGGCGGCAGTAGACGCTTCTGCCGCAGGCAGCAATGTCGTACACTCCCTTCACTTGACATCCTTGTTCTGAGCAGATCCAACACCAGTAGAATTCAATCGCCTGTTTGTATGCAACGCACTTGCCTTTATGGATATGCGGTTTGCATAACATTAACGCGCAGACGCGATTAGACAAGGAAGGAAGATGTGACAGCAGATCTAAAGGAAGGAGAGACGCTATATTACGATATAACGTCCTGTAGACAGCGTGGTCTTTAGAGACAGGGCAGAACCTGGTGTGTTAACATCGTATTAAATCGTATGTCGGGTGCATTAGCAGTTCGTGTTAACCTGAAGATGAGTGACTGGTAGCATGAGCAAAACGTGAAATCTAACAAGAGTGTAGTGTCATCATTTATATATACATTGAAAGGGGACGATTTTATAACTCCTCTAGGACACGCTTGAAATTACGTTAATGTCTCAGATTATTTCAATGTCTGTACTGTGTCGATTCATTTTATTATGCGAAACAGTTTGAACTCCAAGTACCATCTGAAGGAATGAGACATCTTAAATTTTACAGGACATCAGTATGTTATGGCTTAAGTAAAGAACTGAATCGTATGGCGGGTGTGTAAACACTTGTCAGTCTGTATGAGAAAACATTTCGTGTGCTATATGTGAAATTTAGAGAGACCATACCTCATCATTTTATAGCATTCTCATAGGCAGCTTGTTATTTACAGTTTATACCAAGTGGCTTTGCCTTTTAATTGGATTAGTGCCGCTGGAGCTGTGTTATTACGTTAGTGTCTTAAATGCTTTGAGATAAAAAAGGAAAAGAAAGAAACAAGATTTTCTCATTTATATTTATTTTATTACTGAGCACATTTACTATGACTCATTACTGACATTTAGATTTGGCCCATTATTGACGACGTTCCCTATGACCATGTTTTGCACAGTGAGTTTGTCTGGCAGCCCACAGCAGCGCCGCTCCCGCGACTGCGGCCGTCGTGGCGTCATCTGGCAGGGCGCGCCTCAGCAGTAGTGATGGGACAACCGACTGTTTTTAACAACCGATTGGTCAATCGGTTGTTTTTTCGTTCAGTCGCTTTTTTCAGTCGAATGAAACAACCGAATGAAAATAGTCTCTGTGGCTGTATGAATGTTTTCACTCACTGGTGGGGTTTGAGTGGTTTCAGTCGATGCGAAACAATCGAATGAAACCAGTCTCTGTCGGTTGCAGCCGCTATATGAATGTTTTCACTCATTCAGTGGGTTTGAGTGGTTTCAGTCGATGCGGGAGCATCGAATGAAACAAGTCTCTGTCCTTTATATGAATGTTCTCGGCATTGAGTGGTTTCACTTGATGCGATACAACCGACTGGAAAAAGTCTTTGTCGGTTTCTGCAGTTATATGGATGTTTTTATTAATTCATCGACTTTTTGTGACTTTATTTGCATACTCCTTCAGCCTTTTCGGGTATAAATGAACCGTGATTCAGCATGAAACATTCTTAAAGACAAATTTTAAGAATATAGCAGTGTGTCCGTGTGTCTGTTTCTATTGCATGCAAATCTGCAGTTTTGTTCCAATATTGATGAAATTTTGCACACTTGACCTTCAAAGCAAGAGAAACGTCACTCTCTGCATCAAATTTAATTCGGTGCATGGCGGAGGGTACTTTACATACTAACTTCGACAAAAACCACAATTTGGCTGCGATCTTGATGAAATTTTGCACACTAGACCTTTAAAACAAGGCGAAGGTAACTGTGTACAATAAATTTCGTAGGTGCATGGCGGAGGGTACTTTACCTACTAACTTCAACAAATTCCGTTTGTATTCGAATTTTAATCATATAATTCACTCTTCACCTTCAAAGAAAGAGAATGGTCACCGTCTACATCTACTTTAGTTCGATGCATGAGAGAAGGTATTCCAGAATTCGACGCCAATATAGAGTTTATTCCGATCCTGATGAAATTTAGCACACTTGAGTTTCAAAACAAGTGGCATCTAAGATTTTGTATGGTACATGGCGAGGGATGAAATAAACCTGCACACCGTTTCACCGATAACCACAGAAATATCTGTGACAAGAGTGAATAATTATGAAACTTGAGATGAATGTTTTCATACACCGTTGACGAATACAGACGCGCTGAAGGAAATTTACAGCACTGATAAATGTTGTATGTCTTCTCATACTCCTTCAAATTAGATGGAATTAACAAAAATATTTTTAT
The DNA here is from genome assembly GCA_026315105.1 of Locusta migratoria. Taxonomy (NCBI): domain Eukaryota; kingdom Metazoa; phylum Arthropoda; class Insecta; order Orthoptera; family Acrididae; genus Locusta; species Locusta migratoria. Next base: position 315,157,339 of record CM048745.1, read on the forward strand.
AAGAAACATTTTTATACAAAATACTTTAATAAACTTTTTTTACAATATCTAATGTTTTAGTGATCTTCGAATTTGGATCTAGCAAATATGCTCAAAGTTAAAATACTTAACTCTGTCCTACTAGTACCTTAGATATGTATGAACAATAAGCCGCAAACCGCACGTTTCTACCTGTTCCCACTTCGGAGATACAGTATGCGAGATTAAACTTGTAGCGATCATTTTGGAACACCCTGTAATTTCGACGCTTCTTTATTGAGACAGTAAGTAACCGACAACAATCGGCGATGGCACGCCCTGCGACGCCGCCAGACACTGTTGTGTGGAGTTTGGCGCGCGCCTGCTGGCGCTGTCAGCAGTGAAAACGCAAGCGAGGCAGCACCCCCTCTCGAGTCCCCGCTCCCCGCGAAAAACGTACTGCCTCTTTCCACTTTAAAAGAAAGAATGATAATTTAGTCAATGTACAAAACTGCAAAAGTGTCGCATGTTTTCATTCGGTTGTTCCCACAGACTACTTTCATTCGTAAAAAAATAAAGTAAAACTACGACCGACTGACTCTTTCATTCGGTTGCTCCCACTGACTGGTTTCACTCAAAAGAAATAATGAAAAGGCCAACGTAATGTGTAAATTTTTTCATTCGGTTGGCCCCATCGACTGATTTAACTCAAAAGAAAAGGAATGAGTGGTCCAACCGACTGCGTCGATTTTTTCATTCGGTTGATACCACCGACTGGTTTAACTCATAAGAACGAATGAAAAGTCCAACCGACTGAATCGGTTGTTTCATTCGGTTGGTCCCACCGACTGGTTTCACTCATAAGAACGAATGAATAGTCCAACCGACTGAATCGGTTGTTTCATTCGGTTGATCCCACCGACTGGTTTCACTCAGAAGAACGAATGAATAATTCAACCGATACGAGAAACTACAACCGAATGATCGATTTTTTTCCAACAACCGAATGAATCGATTGTTTTCATTCGATTGTTCCCATCACTACTCAGCAGGGCTGCCGCTCCCGGGATGTGAAGCGCAGACCGCCAAGTCTGAGGCGTCGCCAGCGGCGGCGGCGGCGGCGGTCCTCCTGTGCCTTTGAGCGGCGTCGGACGGACCGCAGCCTGTGGTCGGCGACGTGGGGCGACCTCGTCCAGAGCTGAGCAGGAGGGCCCGCGTGGAGGCCGCGGCACGGGCCGGCGCAGCAGACTGCGCGGCTGACAAGTGCCGCCGACTCGCTCACATTTATCATTATTGTCTTTGACATATTCGAGACGAAAATCCGTCTCAGGGATTGTTTATTTGTATTAAATTGGCATTGTAATTTATTCAGATGGAAGCATGGTCTTCTTAATTTCAAGTTCTCAGGGCCTTTTGTTGTGTCCTACAAAGGAGGTGTCCGTTGCTACCCTAAAGTGTTTTTAGGACGACTAATGTTTCAAAATATGCACTTTGTTGAATGTTTATAATGCCTGCTAGCAAAAATAAAGTCACTCTTCAGTAAAATTTCTATCTATTACTTCCGTAAAAGAATGTTCATAACATTTTATGTTTAAGGTTATGATAACTATGTTACAGTCGATCTGATTCCGCTATCGAACTCGACAGTATGTGGTGAATCGATTTTAATGTTCTCACTGCACAAGCTTCGACCATAGATACTGGTAGAATGGGCACGGAATATTTTTCATGGCACCAACATCTGTGCAGCTAAACCATTGCTATGCAACCATTTAGGCGCTAATGTACAGCTGTGGTACAGCTTTGCCTAGGATTATATAGAGTTTATTGGGAAGGTAAGCAACATTAATTTGCAAGTGAAAGTATTATTAGTTAAAAATGAGGGCATTTCTTGAAAACAGTGGAGCTGTTTATTTTATCCGACTAATGTTTGTCAACAGTCACGTGGTCCTATGTTTTAACCACGCCATGTGTATAGCTGCTCTGCTGTTTCTCCGGTCTGTTAGTATCCATTGTTGAAGTGCACAAGCTAATAAAATTTAACTTCGTTTTGTAAATTATTATCTTGAACTAATCTTTCAAAGTATAAATCTGTAAATATTCTGTCACTTTCAGGAATCGTTGTAATATCAATAAATTTACTGTATGCATTGTTTTTTATAATTAACTGGTATCCAAACTTAGTTCGCGTCAGGGAATTTTACACTCGGGGACTTACGTGAATACCAAGTTTCTCAATTCTAGACCACAGTAAATATCTGCTTTCGTAGATATTACTTTTACGACCTTTTTGAATAAACTTTTAAACAAGTAAGTACATTTGGTCACTGAAATCCTCTACACTTTTATCACAATTGGAAATTATTGACTTCGTGGATAGTAAAGAAAAATCAATGATACTTTTTTTCGAAGAGCACAAGGTAAATCTCAACTACTTGAAATAAGAATGCGCAACTTTTGTAAGTTTTCTTCAGTTATATTTTCAGCAATTATAGACATTTACAGGACAGAACTTCTCGCTTTTCCTAACGTTAATAGTCGCGCGGGGTGTTGCTAACACCCCAAATAAGATTATCTATAATGACATTGTCGTGCAACATATCACTGATATGAATATGTTTACTCCACAAATGGCTGTTTAGAATGTTATCTCCTGGTACATTATCGTTTTATATTACTTTAGTATTAAACTGGGTTATATGAAACATATGCAATAATCCCCATTTTCTTACAACATTTTGTTTAATTATTTATTTCTCTTATTCTTCATACTGTATCAGAGGTATAAAACATTATACATATAATTAAACATTTTTTCAGTCAATTCATACAATAATTACTGACACAGCTTGACATGAATAATTCAAACACTTCTCTGAACGCAGCTAGGCGATCAAGTTCTCTACGCTGTGCCCTGTCTCGAATGTCATCGAATCTCAAACAACGCAACAAGAAACGAAAGCGCCGTAAACTCATTGTTGCATTAAATATTGCAATTCCAAAACCAATTGTTTCTCATAAGTCTTCCACATTTTGGTGTCCTGCCCTGTAATGCCCAGCCAGTATGAACAGAGCAAGAAGACATTTGATTTCATCCTCATTTGGCATCACGTTATCTTGTGAAATTTGATGCAATGTGTTGTATGTCAATATTTGTGCACTATGTAATAATTCTAATTATTATGTCATTTACTGAAAAACAGTTCACAGCATTTCCGCAGATTTTGTGATAGCTTTCACACTAGGGAGATGAATAACAAGGTCAACATTTCTAGTCCTTTCGTTGCGACTAGGACAATTTTTCATCCATTTTGTAACCTTATCCTTTCCAATAAAGAAATCATGCTTGCTTTCATTATCCGCTGGACTTGCTTGCGGTACGACTTCCAGGTTGTCTTCATCCTCGGTTTCCGTGTCACTGCGATGAGAGAGAACTTCACAGCTGTCTGCTTTCTCCTCATCCCTTTCTCCTCCTTCAAAAGTTTCGTCTAAGGCCTCTTCCAGAAGCTTCAGCACTCTTTCTTGCTGTATTTCATAACGATCCACAGCTGTTTTAGCTGCACAGAGCGACAAAATACTAACAGCTGCTACGGAACACCACTGTGCGCTTTCTAGCAGTACTGCTACGTAAAGAGTCGCGCGGGGTGCCGACAACGCCCCAAGGCACATTGTTGCGCGTTTTCTTGGAACTTTCGCTTCCATTGTAGATTCTATTGCTACTTTCATATTACGTCCTATAAAGGTACCAAACAACATGACCTTATACTCCTATCCATTATGTAATACTCCATTGACAAAGATGACTGGGGTGTTGTGAAAACCCCGCGCGACCGATTACGGGTTAAGAACTTGAACAGAACAAGTATCTTGATATCTACAGAACTGTTACGGTAGACGGAATACTTCAATACTGCTTGACAATGATTGTGTAGGTTCCATTACATGAAAAACCTTGCTTGGAAACCATTCTGATACAAAAAATATCACAGTCCAGCATTTCGAACTTCAACATCGTTTTATATAAATTAATTTTGTATGACTATTTCATTAAACAATTTTTAAAGTGCTGATGGACTGCTATACCTGCAATGCGTGACGGAAATATGTTACAAAGACAAGCAATACCTGAACGTGGTGGGGCTTCGTAAAGAAAATCCTAGCTTACCACATTAGTGACTACTTAAAACGTTTCTGAAGATACTTCATGGATGCAAGAGTTACACCAAAAGTACCCAAGACACCTCTGTTAAGTTGTCGCCTTCTATTCTGAAACTAGTTTGCTACAGCTCTCCGCGCTGCTCTGTTTTATTTTTAAGCCTTTTCTTCTCTCAATAACTACAATCCACTTCCACCTCCTTACTGTCCCTTGGTCAGTTTTTGCGATTCAAACCACCAACACCTGTCTCTGAAACAAAATGTAATGTTTTTAATGTCTCAGGAATGTGCCGGTTCAATCGAGCCCTTCATTTAATCACAAATTATGTTCAGTATTTCCTCAATAGTTACGTAATTTACCCATCTAATCTTTAGCATTCTTCTGCAGCACCTCATCATTTTTAAACGCTTCAATCCCCTTCTCGTCTAAGTATTTCCGTTTTCGATCTGATTTCTCTTATTGTATTATGCTGATCATGCCTCCCCTTGTAGGTGGGTGCTAACGAAAGATGTCCGCATTCGGAAGAGTAAGTAAGTGAAAGAAATTTCGCAAATAGATCTCGCCCGCAACGAATAACACCTCACTTTTAATGATTTCCACCCCAACTCGTGCATCATTTCCGTGATACTCTCTCCCCTATATCGCGATAGTAAATAACGAGCTGCCATTCTTTGAACTTTCTCTAATTCGTCCGTCAGTCCCACTTGGTGTGGATCCCACAATGCGCAGTAATACTCCAAAATAGAACGCACAGGTGTAGTGCAGGCAGTTTCTTTAGTAGAACTGATGCATCTTTTAAGCGTTCTGCCAATCAAGTGTAGTCTTTGGTTCGCCTTCCCTGCAATATTTTCTGTGTGTTCTTTCCAATTTAAGTTGTTTGTAATTGTTGTTCCGAGGTGTTTAGTTGAATTGACGGACTGCAGATTTGACTGATTTAGCGTGTAAATGAAGTTTAACGGATGTCTTTTAGTGGTCATTTGGATGACTTCACACTTCTCATTATTAAAGTTCAATTGCGAATTTTTGCACCCTGCAGATACCTCAGTTAAATCATTTTACAATTGCTTCTGATCTTCTAGTGACTTGACTAACCGCTAAATGTCAGCATCATCCGCCAACAGTCTAAGAAAGCTACTTAGAGTGTCCTAAATCCTTTATAAAAATAAGGAATAGTAGGGACCCTATCTATAATCCTTACTTGTAGAACGCCAGATATAACTTCTGTTCTGCTGGATGACTTATCATCAATTACAACGTACTGCGTTCTTTCTGACAGGAAATTACGAATCCTATTGCACTACTGTGTCGATATTCCATAAACACACAGTTTGATTAGAATGCGCTTGTGAGGTACAGTGTCACTAGCCTTCCAGAAATCTAGAAAATGGAATCTGACATCTCTGGTTTCAGAAGTACGATAATTCGTGAATCCGTGTTGACTATGGGTCAATAGGTCATTCTCATCTAGGTAGTTGATAATATTTGAGGAAATTATATGTTCTAAAACCCTGTTGCAAACCAATGTCAGTGATATAGGTCTGTAATTCTACGGATCACTCCTATTGCCTTTCTTGAATACCCTGTGCAACTTTACAGTCGTTGGGTACGGATCTTTCGCTGAGTGAGCGGTTGTATATGATAAGTATGGGGCTATTGCATCAGCATACTCTGAAAGTAACATAATTGCTATACAGTCGGGACTGGGAAATTTACTTTTATTGATTTAAGTTGCTTTAATACACCAGGGGTATCAACTTCTAAATTACGCATGCTGGCAGCTGTTCTTGATACAAATTGTGGAGTATTTGCTTCGTCTTCTTTCGTGAAGGAATTTCGGAAAGCTGTGTTAAGCAATTGTGCATTAGCAGAACTGTCATCGGTAGTACCACCATTGCTATCGTATAGTGAAGGTATTGATTGTGTTTTGCCGCTAGTATACTTTACATACGACCAGAATTTCTTAGCATTCTATACCAAATTACGTAACAGGGTTTCGTTGTGGTAACTATTGTAAGCTATTCGCATTTAAGTTTGAGCTAAATTTGTAGTCTCTGTGAAAAGATTGCCAGTTTTGTGAATTTTGTGTCTATTTAAAATTAGCAAGCTTTTGTTTTCTTTGCTTTTGCTGTTTTGGGCACCACGGCGAGTCATACCCTGTTTTGTTAATTGTTTTTTTTTTTTATAAATCTGTCAATGGTTGCCGATATTATTTCTTTCATTGTAAGCCACATCTGACCTACATTCACATTGTTAGTTTGCAAGGTATCCCGAATAAATAAAGGAAATTAAAAAATTTTATAGAAATTTGCTAGGTATCTGGAATAGATTAATGTTAATGTAAATTTGCATGGCATCACAAATAGATTACATTTTTAATGGTGGTTGACCAATAATGAACTTTTAAAAAACCGAACAATGTGGTGACTACGACCGCCGAGGTAAGCCTTAGAAAACATTAATATGCGCAACGGACATGCCAGGGAAATGGGAAAACTCAAACATTAGAATTTATGGCCTTGTCTTAAGTCTGTCTAAAGGGTACAACGAAACTGATGAACTTGAATCATAAAAGGTGGAAACAATCTGACTGCGACACAGATAAAATAAAAAAAAAATGGTTTACCTCGTATCTTCATATTACAAAACTGGAAACAGGAAACAGCAAGCAGCTCGCGTCATGCAGTATTTTAATATTAAAAATTTTCAAAAATAACAGTTGGGTAGTAATTAAGTTCAACAATAATAATAAATGAAGAAAATGAAAGGAAGGGGAAACTAACTAACAAAATGATGAAAGGAGAACGCAAGATAATTTTCACTTAATTTTTGCCTGTCATACAGCCTTGAGCATGTTTTGTTACAAAAACCTAAGCTATAATTCTGTAGAAAAGAAATTTATGTAATATTTTGTACCATTTCATTAATCGATATAACATACTGTACTTAATTTCATATCTTTGCTGTAAACCAAAGACTTTGTTTTATCTTTGGAGTGTGTCTTGCACTCGTAGTTGTTGCGTTTAGAGAGTCGAGGTGTGACCTTCGTGCCGGCCGCGGTGGCCGAGATGACTGAGGCGCTCCAGTCACGGTCAGCACGGTCACTACGGTCGGGGGTTCGAATCCCCCCTCGGGCATGGATATTTGTGCCGTCCTAGTTCGTAAGTAGTTCATAAGTAGTTTGTAAGTTTAGGGACTGATGACCCCGTAGTTAAGTCCCATAAGCTTAACAAACATTTGAACATTTTTTGTGACCTTCGTGTAAGAGAGTCCGTGTGTGACCTTCTTGAAGGAGAGTCGATGTCTGATTATGGTAGAGTTGAGTCGATGAGTAGTCGTGTAACTGTCGGGTTAGTCAGTCTGTGTGTTAGACTCGGAGAGTATAAATTCTGACAGTTTTGAAGAGTCGCAGCCAAGTCTGCAGATTGTAATTTTGTATGGAAATTAATCTGTCTCAAATAAGGTAATGTGTACTTTTCTATTGATATGTCTGCTAGTCTGTATTTGAACTATTGTAGTTGGTGTTTGTCTTTTTGCTAATAAATACTGTTTAATGCAGCTCGCGTTTATCATTTAACCCTGAGTCATTTTCCAGTTCCTCGTTCCTTTCACCAATTTGAATTGTTATCCGTTCTGATAATTGTTTGTTATGATAGTGTTGCATAATTATTGTATTTGTAAATTTATTTGTTAAGTAGAACAGTTCAGTGTAGGCATTTTGTCATGATAAATAAGAGCAGGAAGTAGTTTGTTCATAAATCCAGTAAAGTTCATAGTTAGAGATTTTCTCAGTCTTAATGAAACTTCAGATTATTAACTCAGTTAATGTTAGTAACAGTTAAAGTGATTTGTCTGATTGGAAGAGAAGTAGATCACGTAAAGAGATGAGAAATATTTGCAGTGAGTGAGACTTGAAATCATTACCAGATTTGTAGGACATTTTTTATTACGTTGAATCAGTATGGTAATTGTTGTTCAGATAGGCACATTATCAAGTGCAGTGATTTTTGGTATCTAATTAATATCATATACCTTTGTTTGGCATTCTGTTAATTCAAGTAACAAAATTATCACTGTAGTAGCACGCTCTTTGTGTTGGCTCTCGCAGTCGAATTGTGCATGTATAGTCTGGCTACTGGTATATGGTGCACGCTAACAGAACTGAACATTTCATTTGCTCGCATTGCTTCTCACACACGAGATTAATGTGTAGATCAATTACGAGTTTAATTACTGTCAACTTATTAACTACCGTACAATTTAAAGTGTTATCAGTTGCGCATCAAACTAAACCACATTTACGTAAGATCATTGCATCCCATTTCAGTTGCAATTTATTCTAACAGGGCAAAGGAAGGTACTAAGTCTCATTGCTTAGTCAAATTATTGTGTAACCTAAAACTAAAACAGAACATTTACTTGTGTATTTTAGCGGGGACGGTCGCTTAACAAAAACAGTGACACACTCGCCCCACACATACTACCTTTAGCAATCAATCCTTTAATTCAAACACACACACACTACTTTTAATGAGAACGCAGAATGCATATTGAATATTAGAAATTATGTATTCTTAAAAAAATATGAAATAGAAAAATATTACAGAAAATTAAATTAACATCATGCATTACAATACTGGCGTCCTGCAACAGATACTCAACAACTGCCTTCTCCAACAGCGTCCTCCCGCTACCTCACCCAACAGGCAGTAGAGTAACTGAATCCCCACACAGCTCGCAACAGACTTGCTACTGACTGCCCTCTCGCAGCCAGAGCGCTTACGCTGCAATCGAACTTCCAAAGATTATTGTGCCACTCACAAAAAACATATGAGGCCAGTTTACATATGTACAAAATATTACATAAAACCGACTTATGTCGTGACCATAGGGACCTTACAAGTTTCGAAAAACTGTAGATTCCCACTGTGGAAAGCATTAATAGAATTTTTATCGGCTTTTTTCGAATACATGTACTTTTCTTTTAGTTTTGGTGGATTTGAGAGGTGGTGAAGGTCGTAGAAGTACCAGCAACAGAGAACTGACGAAACGCAGAACATATCGATGTCATTTCCTGTGCGGAAGTGGTGGCAGGGCCTGAGGCGCCTTGTCACGGATTGCGTGAGCGCTCCCGTCGGAAGATCCCGTCCTTCCTCGGGCAGCGGTGTGAGTGTTGTGATTAGCATAAATTAGTTTAGGTAGTTTGTGAGTCTGGGGGCCGATCACATCAGCAGTTCGTTCCCTTAGGTTTACAAACATTTGATAATGGGGATAAAAATTTCCCTAAAATATATCATCTTTTCGAATGTTGATGATGAGCGAGAAAACCCGGTACAGATTATGGGAACATTACACTGCTATTGGTAAATAACTTACATGTTTTGTAATAAATGTTAATATGAGGTTTTAAAATGAAGTAATTCTACACTTTATCAAATACCCTTTTCCATATCGATCAACCAACATTTTACATTGTATAGTTGTCACCCGGAATCCGCTCGGTTAGTTTTGTGGTCTAACACACCGCTTTCCGAGACTGGAAGGCGTCTACATCTACATGGGATACTCTGCAAATCACATTTAAGTTCCCAGCAGAGGGTTCACCGAACCACCATTATACTATTTATCTCCCATTCCATTCTCGAATAGCGCGCGGGAAGAAAGAACACCTGAATCTCTACGTTCGAGCTCTGATTTCTCGTATTTTATTCCGATGATCTTTTCTACCTAAACACCACATCGTGACCATAGCATTAGAATCACGGTATTCTGACATTTTTCATCGTTACGTAATTTAAATATTTTGTTAAGAGGCAGAATTTTCTCATTTTTCAAATTTTTTAGCAAATTCAAATTATATCAGCGTAATTCAGAGTAATAGTATCCAGGGAATACTTACGTCAAAACATTTCGTATATCAGAGATCATTTGTCAGATTGCTATTATAAATAGTACCCGCAATTGAGTTACTCTCTCTATGTGTGTTCAGCTCTCTATGTGTTTAGCTATCGATGTGCTTAGCTTTCTCTATGTGCTCAGCTCTCTATGTAACGAACTCTCAGTGTTTATCTAAAATATTATACGCGGTTAAATTCCAAGATAGTAAAAAACCCGAAAAAGTATTTAAACTTTAATATAAACATTCACATCGTGATCATACGCGAAAGCGAACATTATCTTTGGACTTTGATCGGGATAGGCTAGGACGGAAAAATTAGAAACTTCTGCCTCCCGTAATAAACTGATGAACATTCCAGAGAGATTAACACAATCAGACTTTGACGAAAATAATAACGAATTGTAAACTTATAAGGTGTGTACTGTGAAAGTGTAGTGAATGTAACTATTGATTTCAGAATTAAGAATCTATGAACCTTAAAAAAATCTTAAACAGTTATTAGAGTATTTAGTTCCCTAATATTGTCCCAGCATATTCTAAAAGTGAAGGAATATAACTAACAGTTTTGGTCAGGAGAAACTTATGGTGAGATGTTCTAAAGAATAATTCTATAAAGGAAAAGGATCAGGCAAAAACAGTATCTATGTGACGGGCGTCAAATTATCTGAACTACCGGGACTCGATGATTCAAATTTTTATTCTTTGGTTTATTGAATATCAGCCACTGAGAAACAGATTTTCAAGCTCAAACATTAAAATATCTCTTTACGTATAATGAAATCCAGAACCAATATTTACAGTGAAAAATTCAAAAAAGATATAAATTTTATTAACTGCGAAGAAGTACCAGAGCTACTAACTGAATTTTCATACTGAGGTGACAAATAGAATTTTGAACCTATACATCCAATACAACTGTGGAAATTAAGACGTAATCTGCAGTTTAAAAGTCGCAAGTTAAAACCCTAATATAAAACGAAGTCAACACAACTGTCGCCCCATTCACCAAACCAAACCATGTCGCCGTCCAGTCACACTATGTAAGTGGTAGTCAACAATCTATTTTCGCATTCGGAGGAGAATGTTGGCGATTAGAGTTTCGTAAGTAGCCCACGACGCAGCGATAAGCGCCGTTGTTGTAATGATTCCCATCCCAGATCCTGTATCATTTCCGTAATGCTGTCTCCCCTGTATCGGGACAATACAAAACGAACTGCCCTTCTTTAGACTCTTTCGATATCCTCCATCAAACCCAACTAGGCAGCAACACTCCAAAAATGGACGGAAAAGCGTAATTTATACAGTTTCTTTTGTAGTTCTGTTGCATGTTTGAAGGGTTCTGCCAATAAAACGCAGTCTCTGGTTCGCCTTTCCCGCGACATTATCTACGTGTTCTTTCCAATTTAATTCTGAAGTAATAGTAATTCCTAGGTATTTTGTGGAGTTTACGGCCTTCACATATGATTGATTTATCTTGTAAACAAAGTTTAACGGAATTTTTTTCGTACTCATGTGGACGACTTCACACTTCTCATTATTTATAGTCAATTGCCAATTTGTACACCATACTGATATCTTATTCAGATAGTTCTGCAGTTGGTTTTGATCTTCAGATGATTTTACTAGACGCTAAATGACGGCGTCATCTGCAAACAACCTAAGAGAGATACTTAGATTTTCTCTAAACCGTTTATGTAAATAAGGAACAGCAGGGGACCAATAACACTACCCTGTGAAACGCCCGATATCACTTCTGTTTTAGTCGATGCCTTACCATCGATTACTACGAACTGTTTCCTCCCTGACAGGAAATCCCCTATCCAATCGCAAATTTGGGGCGATACACCATAACCACGCTGTTTGATTAAAAGCCGTTTGTGAGGTACGGTGTCAAAAGCCTTCTGGAAATCAAGAAACATGGAATCGATTTGCGAACCCTTCTCGATAGCACCCATCACTTCGCGTGAATAAAGATCTAGTTGTGTTTCGCATGAACGATATTTTCTAAATCAGTGTTGACCTTGGGTCAATAGATCGTTCTGTTCGAGATAATTCATAATATTTGAATACAGGATATGTTCCAAAACCCTGCTGCAAATTGACGTCAATGAAATAGGCCTGTAGTTTAGTGGGTTACTCCTACTGCCTTTCTTGAATACAGGTGTGACCTGTGCAACTTTCCAATCTTTTGGTACAGATCCTTCTATGAGAGAGCGGTTGTATATGACTGTTAAGTAAGGAGCTATCGCTTCAGCATAATCAGATAGAAATCTAATGGGTATACAATCCGGACCAGAAGACTTGTTCTTGTTAAGTGATTTTAGTTGCTGCACTACTCCGATGATATCTACTTCTATGTTACTCATTACGGCCTCTGTTCGTAATTCGAAATCTGGAATATTGGTTTCGTCTTCTTTGGTGAATGAGTTTCTAAAAGCTATGTTTAGTAACTCAGCTTTAGTAGCGCTGTCATCGGCAGGATCGCCATTACTATCACGTAGTGATGGCATTATTTGTGTTTTGCACCTAGTGTATTTAATATATGACCAAAATCTCTTTGGGTTTTCAGTCAAATTTCGAGAAGGAGTTTCGTTGTGATAAGTATTGTAGGCATCTCGCATTGAAATCCTCGCTAAATTTCGAGCTTCTGTATAGGATCGCCAATCCTGGGGATTTTGTGTTCGTTTAAATTTAGTATGCCATTTCCTTCGCTTTTGCATCAGTGTCCTGACCTGTTTTTTGTACCAAGGGGAATCGCCTCCTTCTTTTATTAATTTATTTGGTATAAAACTGTCAATTGCTGTCGATGCCACTTCTTTGAATTTGAGCCACATCTGGTCTACATCTACGTTTAGTGTTCAAAACGAGTGGAATCTGTCTTTCAAGAAGCAATGTATTTTATTTCTACCTGATTTCCTGAACAAATATACTTTTCGTTTATTTTTAGTAACTTTGGGACTTTCGATATTCAATATCGCTACGACAGCTCTGTGTTTACTAATACCTGTATCCGTTTTGATGCTCGTTATGAGCTTAGGATTATTTGTTGCTAAGAGATCAAGTGAGTTTTCACATCGATTTACAATTCTAATTGGCTCATGAACTAATTGTTCGAAGTAATTCTCAGAGAATGCGTTAAGTACAATTTCTCACGATGTTTTATGCGTACCTCCTGATTTGAAAATGAAATTTCGCCAATAGATCGAGGGTAAATTAAAATCACCGCCTATTATTTTCGTGTGAGTCGGGTACGTTTTTGTAATTAGACTCAGGTTTTCTTTTAACCTTTCTGCTATTGTATCGTCAGAGGTAAAAGGAAGCAATTATTAACTTCTCACGATTTTCAGGTACAACAATAATAGCTCACAGAAACTATCAACTTCAACTTCGCTACACGAAATACTACTTTTGACGGCGACAAACACGCCTCCACCTATTTTGTTTAATCTATCCTTTCTGAACACAGTTAGATCTTTTGCAAATACTTCGCCTGAACTTATTTACGGCTTGAGCCAACTTCCACTGCCTACAATGATGTGTGTTTCGGTGCTTTCTATTAACGCTTGGAGTTCTGGTACTTACCCAACACAGATACGACAATTTACAACTGTTATACCGATAGTTCCCAGATCGACATTTCTCCTGTAAGATTGCCCATTTTGTTTTTCCCCGAAGCCCTTTATCCGCCAAGCGGAATAACGAAGGGGATCGGAGTGCCGGACAGCCTTGATGTGGCCTGTAGGCGGTTTTCCACATCCCCATAGGTGAATACCGGGCTGATTCCCAAGTCCCGCCTCAGTTAAACGATTCGCAAACATTTTACATTTCACATAGACATTTCGGGTACACATTTCCTCCTGCGGGGAGGGGGGAATGAGGTGGCGACAGGGAGGGCATACGCCCACCCCGTAAATATTAACATGCCCCAAATCCGGATTTAACAATGCCGACCCTGCATGTGCGGGAATATGGCTAAAGAGAAAGAAACTTTTCACCCTGAAGGAAAGCTGACTACCTGTCACTATATGGAGTTAACACACAGCGCTGGAAACAGAACGCTTAGCTAATCAGCATCTCACGAAAATTTCAGATCCAATTAGATACTGAACCAAAGATAACTTAATAAATCAGTTATTTTGTATGAGTATTTCATATTAAATGTCTGTAAAGCTACGGGACCAAACTGCAGAGGTCATCGGTCGCTAGACTTACAAACTAAAGGACAACACACACACACACACACACACACACACACACACACACACACACACACACACTCCAACTTCCACGGGGAATAGGCGCGCACTCCGCAGCAAGGCGCCTTAGAGCGCACGGCCATTCCCGCTCGGCATCTTTCTTGCGATTCCAAGAATATCGACAAAACAGACACCAGTGACGTAAACAGAGCAAAATGCTAATAACATGCAAATTTCAAGTTGACGTAACGTACAAGCACGCAAATCAGAAAGGCGTAAACACACCAGTAACCAGAAGTATATTCGGTTTCCATAGTTTCACTCATTTTGATTCAGAATAAAATACGTGTACATCTGGTTTCCGACAGAATTTCTGTCTCAAATTGATTAATTGCGTACAAAGTTTGCATTTTTATCTTCGCACACATTAGGTTAAGCTAACATTGACACAAAAAGCGACTGTCAAATTCTGAAGAGCCCGAGCTGTTTTATTTGCGTCGGGGAATCGGTAAGAATGGAAGAGGTCGGATTACCTAATGAAAGTGCCTTCGATCCGAACACGTCGAATGCGTATGTCACGCTGTTGGTAAGCACCAAGTAGCCAAACAGTTCGTTACGACTGTTTGGCGACTTTGAATCTACCATAAACATCAGGCCCTAATTAATACCTACACGAAAAGACGTCCTGAGAACTTTAACCTAAATTACAAGAGGGAAGTTTTTATCAAATATAGAAGTAGCAGTGTAATTTTCGCAACTGCCTTTGGACGTGAAGCCACAGAACTTCATGATCATCAGTACGCCTTCCGGGCAATACAGATAGCCTACCGTTCGGTATTTCAAGTACCCCTGACATTTGACGTTATCGAAAATAACTCCCGAGTGATCAAAAAGTCAGTATAAATTTGAAACTTAATAAATCACGGAATAATGTAGATAGTTAAAAATTGTCACACATGCTTGGAATGACATGGGGTTTATTAAAATAAAAAATATCTGACAGATGACGCTTCATCTGATCAGAAAAGCAATAATTATCATGATAAATTAAGACAAAGCAAAGATGATGTTCTTTACAGGAAATGCTCAATATGTTCACCATCATTCCGCAACAATAGCTGTAGTCGAGGAATAATGTTGTGAACAGCACTGTAAAACATGCCGGTGAGGCATTGGCGTCGGATGTTGGCTTTCAGTATCCCTAGAGAGGTCGGTCGATCACGATACACTTGCGACTTCAGGTAACCCCAAAGCCGATAATCGCACGGACTCAGGTCTGGGGACCTGGGAGGCCAAGCATGGCGAAAGTGGCGGCTGAGCACTCGATCATCACCAAACGACGGGCGCAAGAGATCTTTCACGTGTCTGGCAAAACTTTCTTTTTGTTCTAATAAAACCCTATGTCATTCCAAACATGTGTGTCAATTATTCCGCTATTTATTAAGTTTTTAAATTTTTACTTTTTTTATCGGCCGGTACTTTTATGATGTCTTCGTAACAGGAGCTGTGGCCAAGGAACATTTACGCTATCTAAATTGATTAAAAACTAGGTAAAGACGTAGATTGGATAAGATTAGATAAATACCAGTTCTTCCAAGTCCTGTACTTCTGACACGTATAGTGAAAGACAACATTTATTACACAACAATATGTCGAAGCGGTTAGTCCCTGCAGTCGTATTCGAGAGGTCAGCAGTTCAAATACCACTCCGGCCAAGAAGATACATTTCCATGATTTCTTTGAACTCTCTTTAGGCTCACCCCGGGATGGTTGTTTCGAATGGTATGGCCTGTTTCCTTCCCGATGATACCTAAACGGGTTGATAAACGCTACTTTTCTTACATCACTTGAAACAATACAGAATTATACGCATTCCCTTGGAAGGGGAGGTGCGGAAAGTACATTCCTGAAGTTACTAATTAATGCACAAAATCGGAAAAAAAATCTGTAGATCACAAGAGTGAAAAAGTTTTTCGGCTTTTGAGTTCATTAGTAAAGTCACAATATTAAATTGGCAAACTTTTCAGCGGTAAATATATAATAATCGCATTAAGTGCATGGCAAAATTACCCAGGCACCATCTCAAGAGTACACGAATAAAATCGCTAATTCCATAAAGAATCGAATTCCCATCGACAGAACTGCTTCAGACGCATGATACCCTAAACTAATACCACACGATACAGCGCCTGCCGTGTGGGCTGCCCGGCACACAGTACCGCTCCACAGGTTGCTAGCACGGCAGGCGCCAGACCATGACGTCAAGCCAGAGAAGTAGACGCCAGCACGCTGTTTAAGTCGGAACATTGGGTCCAGCAGAGGGATTCAACCAAGCGATTCTGGGCGTGGCCAAGCGACAACGCCCTCTGCGCCAGCCTCCAGAGCTACGTCACACCTATTTAGAGCCTGCGCCAGCCGTCTACAGTCAGTCTCTAATCCGCCGGCGTGGAAGAGTCAAGATCTGCCGACAGACGTACGACCTCCAGCTATTGGACTAGTAGTAGCAGTAGCAGTAGGGTAGTGTACTGTATAGTACTGTATTGTACTGTACTGTCCTGTGTTATGATAACTGACTGTGTAGATCTGACAAGTAGGAATTGTAATGGCCCTGAACTCCAAATCGGGATAGACTGTGCAGTTACAGAAGAAAATAAATTTATGTTGACAGCATTTGTGTTCTGTTTATAACACCTTAGAAGTGAGTTAATGTGCTACATGTTTTACTTTCAGTATCTAAACGAGAAAATGGTTAGAACTTGCTTGAAATTGCGTTCAAACGTCTGATACCTTCAAAATGAGTTAAAGTGCAAAATATTTGACTTTTTTCGTTTTTGAAAAAGCGGAATTTAGTAACATAAAATATTAATTGCAGTGTAAGGAAGTCATTTCTGAAGGCATTTGTGTGGAGTGTTGCCTTTTAAGGGAGTGAAACATGGACGATAAACAGCGCAGACAGGAAGAGGATAGAGGCTTTTGAAATGTGATGCTACAGAAGACTGTTCAAGATTAGGTGGCTACTTGATAATGTGACATAAGTCATACTTAACTTACACTTACCGAGAAAAATTAAACAAAAAATTCAAAACTGTATTTACAACCAGAGAATCATAACGGACACTTATACTGCACAGGGAAATGATCGATTCATTAAAACCATGCAAAATTAAAATTAAAATTATCATCTTTAAATAGACATGCCATTTACATTTAAAGTGTCACGATTTTTCACAATTTTTCGTTGCAAAAATCACATTTATTTATTATCACTGGAATACACCTTAGTAGTTAGTACGTCAGTTTCTGCAATGTCTAGAAACAGATAATTTAGAATTGTAAGTGGAATACAAAAGTTATTCATGCATATCACAATGAATGTGGTACATAATAGCAAAGTCAACTGAACATATTTGGATCATAAACTTAAAAAAACTATATTACTAAGGGATAACAACCTGAAATAAATGAGTAAATATACAAAAAATAATTAACACTACAGTTTTATAGTTTTATTGTACTGTCCTTACAGGTAAGGTCAGCCTGCTAAAACATGCAGAAAAATAGAAAATCTACATCGATGGAAATAGTCTACATCAAGTAGATGTAAGCCTAGTGGCTGAAGTCTTCATCCACATTGCACTCCTGAATATTCTACACAAATTCCCTGCAATAAAATAAGCTTTTTCGCTAAGAATAACAATAGTGAGTGTAAATAATGCTCTTAACGCTCGTTTTTCTTTCATTGAAGTGTAACAGGAAGAGCTATATGCGCTTCGCTCCACAGCATAACCGAGCGTTGTTGCACTGTGGTTAACAAACTGGACTTATATTCGGGAGGTTAGATTCCACCTCCGGCCACTAGGATTTGGGTTTTTCGTGCAATCGATAAATAACTCCAGGCAAATACCGGGATATTCCCTCTGAAAGTACACAGTATATTTGGTATTTCAGCCTTATCAAAACAACCGTCTGAGCTTGTGCTCCGTCTCTGATGACCATACTGTCCATGACACGTTAAACCGTAATCTTCATTTTTCAGAACACTGTATTGCTATCTCACTTCACCTTGCTATAAAATCAATAAAACCAGGAAACCTATTACAATCCCCGTTTAAAATTTCAGAGTTTCAGGTAGCCAATCACAAAAACAAAAATGCACGTATCAGAGGTCGAATTACGATCGGTTTTCATTTGCAAAACGTGGAGCTAAAAAACTCAAATTTAATTCATACAGAAAAAAGCACAATCAGGAGCTTGCAACGACATCAAGAAAATTAATTGCAAAAGAAGTTGGGTGACAAATCAAATAGAAGAATTTCCATCAAAAAGTCACTGGTAACATTTTACAAATATTTTGTCTTCTATTATATCTGTAATTAGCCCTGATCGTAACTTATGAAAATTTGCTACATAATCGGAGAAATGTGGTTACGTGTACATATAGTCACATATTTTTGTTAACACAATCTTAGGCTCAGAAATACATTTTTCTATTTTTGCTAAAAATTAAAAAACCCATTTCTCCAAAACACCATGTACTCTATTTTGTTACAACATTTTTTGTACAAAATTTTACGTAAATAGATAGGTAAAGTTCATAACTCTGCTCAAACTGTAATCCCTTTCCACTGCTGCTGGATTTTCCAGACAGGCAAGGCTTCCTCGTTTGACCCGGCAAGTTAAATTGTATTCAGCACGCTGTATAGCCATCGCATATAGACTCCTACCTGAAACAGAGACATGCAAAGTAGTATCTACTGTCCGGAAGTTCACAGACTAGCGCTACTTTCATTAATGTAACTACGAAAAGTTCCAACACATTTCTAGTGGGAGCTAGATTCCTCTGCATCGAACGATGACAATCTACTACCGCACTGATAGGATATAATTTTTATACAGGTTGTTCGAAAATAGTGCTGTGAGAGTTCATCTTTTCCATGTTAATTAGAGCCAGTGTTGTGTACTGTGTGACTATATCTCATAGTCATCACCAATGAGTTGGAATTTCTCTGCTTTGTTTAAGAATGACCAGGAAGCAGCGCTTTTATGTGGACTGGGGTGTGATTAGGATTTATGGATAAGAGTGTCCTTGTGTATTGGTTTTCTGTTCACGTTAATGTTCAGCAGCTGATCTTTATTTGTTAATGTCATGTCCAAAAAATTATTTTGTTGTATTTATGGTGTTCTATGGTAAATTCTTTTTGTGTAAGTTATTAAAACTCTTTAGCGAACTGGCTATTTCCTCTTCAGTTCCATCACACATCGTGATAATGTCATCTACATACCTTCCATATGTTTTCCATATAAGTGATTTATGATGGATAACGGGGTTAATGGTTAGGTGGTACCGCAAGCACCTTGGCCCTTTTCGTCAAAAAGATTAAAAAGAAGTCTACCGTGCGGTTCTTGTCATTTTTTGTTAAAAGAATTGAAAAATTCGGCAATTGGTAAAATTTGTTTGGCCTGTGACAAAAAGCGACGTGATGGGTAGCCAGATTGTTGTCGGTGTAGTGAGGATCATCAGATCCATCCAGGTGATCAAAAAGTTGCATATTCGTGCTGGGCGGAAGTGCAAATACAACTGAAGAGACGGATCACCCTGTGTATGGGCCGCTAGACTGAGGCCCCGTTATCCATCATAAATCACTTATATGGAAAACTTTTAAAAAGCGCCTGAAGATGCAACTGTAGGTTGCGAAACCGGTTGTGCGGGTCTTCACGACTCCAATAAAAATAACAGCTCAAGTGGACCAAGGACTTTCATTCAGACTCTTACAATTTTAACACCTAATTTTTAACTGCGTGAAAATTTCTTAAATATATTTCTTTATTGATATTTCATTCCCTTGATGGGGCGTGTTGGCAGCGCGTAAGACGCTCTTCAGCGTGCAGAACAGAAGCACAACAAACACACAACACGACGAAAAAGTGAAGGTAATGCTGCTGGAATGGTGTGACGAAGAGTGTATAAAACATAAATGGCCACTATGACAACGAAACACAACACTGTAGCACTGATGCAGATGGGCATTTAAAATACACAGCCGTCGGCTTTGTGGTGGCCGTTCGCAGTAACTGATGAGATTCACGCCGACGCAACACATGAATCACACGCATATGTTTAATGTGTAGTGGTACAAGCCACTTTTCCCCACTTCTTCAATACCTTGAGATACCCAAATATTTACTAATTAATTTTAGTGAATTGATTAGGCATGATAGGAACAGCTGCTGCCGCCAGAATCTGTTTGTTTCAACAGCAAGTGGCCTCAGATATTATGTCTACCCAGTCAAAGATATATATTCAAGTTCCTTGTAGAAAATATGTGCGTAGATGGTTGCTAAGAAGAAAAAGTTGTTGATCTTGGTTTGTATTCTGTGTTTGACGTATGTCATTTGTGTCATATTCCTATGTACTAATTGGTAGAATAACTCCTTCAAGATAAATAAATATGGAGTTAAATATATAAAAGAGTGATATATTCTACAAAGTACATAAACTAGTGAGAAAAGACCAATTCATTTGGTAATTAATTAATGACTAAAAGTACTTAGAGGCACAGCTATTACTGGACATCATTGCTTCATGATTTTCATATTTCGAACCTTAAAAGAAGTTTTAATAGTTGAATTTCAATATTCATAAGGAAGAACTGTCAGCTTGGAATTCATTAACTGGTGAATTACTAAGCATCTACAAAAATAGAACTATCACACTGCTTATGTTGAAAGTCATTCAACTCAGGGTCAGGCAACCGTGATAGTTCAAATGAATATAATAAATGAGGATGGGGAAGGAGTAAGGGGAGGAGCGAAATATTGGTGGAGGGGGGGGGGAGAGGGAGCGGACTCGAATGGAAACCAGACAGGAAATAGTAAGTATAAACCAATTTTAGTATGATACCCACTTTACTACCACACGAATAGGATATACGAGGCGCGTCCAGAAAGTAAGTTCCGTTTGGTAATAAAATAAAATTGTACACAGATACAGAAGAAATTTTTATGCACAAAATCCTACAACTCTTAAACTACTTTTCCACATAACTGCCGAAATTTTGTAGCCACTTGTCATAGCGTGCCACATGTTTTTGCATGCATCCTTCACAGAAGGTTGCCGCCTGTGTATTCAACCATGTGGTAACAGCTCTTTATCATCGTTGAAGTGTTGACCACCAAGGAGAGATTTTAGGTGTAAGAAGAGATGAAAGTCGCTAGGAGAGAGGTCCGAGCTGTATGGAGGATGATCAAACAGGTCCCATTAAAATTTCGGTAAGAATTGTTTGGTCACATTCGGTATGTGAGGTCAGGCATTAGCGTGAAAAAAAATCTTTTGACAGTAATCCTCTTCTTACACCTAAAATCTGTCCTTGGTGGACAACACTTCAACGATGATGACGAGCTGAAGGAACATGTTACCACAGGGTTGAATATACAGGCGGCAACATTCTATGAAAAACGGCACACAGAACATTGTGCCATGCTATGACATTTGCCTAGAAATTTTCGGAAGCTGTGTTGAAATGTAGTTTAACAGTTGTAGATTTTTGTAAAATCAATATTTTTTCTGTATCTGTACCCGTTCGTTTTATATAACCAAACGGAACTTACTTTCTGGACGCGCCTCATAATTTTTATACAGGGTGTTCGAAAATAGTGTCGATTACTTTGTTGTGAGAGTGCATATTTTCCATGTTCATTAGAGCCAGTGTTGTGTGCTGTGTGACTATTCCTCATAGCCATCACCACTGAGTGGGAATTTCTCTGCTTTGTTTAAGAATGACCAGGAAGCAGCGTGTTTCTATGGATTAAGGTGTGTTTAGAATTTATGGATAAGAATGTCCTTGTGTATTGGTTTTCTGTTCACGTTAATGTTCAGCAGCTGATCTGTATTTGTTAATGTCATGTCCAAAAAATTATTTTGTTGTATTTATGGTGTTCTATGGTAAATTCTTTTCGTGTAAGTTATTCAAACTCTTTAGCAAACTGTTGTTGGGTGTAGATATGGCTACAGAATGCTGTGTCACATGTCCTCCGGCACGCACCTTGGTGAAGATGGCGTAGAAGTGCGGGTCGCAGAGCGAGGTGCCCCTCCGCCTGGGGCTGATGCTGACCACGCCCTGCAGGTACCACACGCCCTCCTCCGTCTGGAACACCAACCCGCCCCCGCTGTCGCCGTTGCAGACGCCACTTCCTGCGGCATAGGGAGCAGTCTATAACCGCTACAGATATTACTGCACGTAGTGCATTATAAGACGTGCTTACACACATACTGTTCCGTCCTGA
The DNA here is from genome assembly GCA_026315105.1 of Locusta migratoria. Taxonomy (NCBI): domain Eukaryota; kingdom Metazoa; phylum Arthropoda; class Insecta; order Orthoptera; family Acrididae; genus Locusta; species Locusta migratoria. Next base: position 315,179,828 of record CM048745.1, read on the forward strand.
GGAAGGGAGATCAACCTTTCCTGCGGCATATGTGTGTGTGTGTGTGTGTGTGTGTGTGTGTGTGTGTGTGTTCAAAATGTTCCAATGTTTGTTAAGCTTATGGGACTTAACTACGGGGTCATCAGTTCCTAAACTTACAAACTACTTATCAACTACCTTATACTAAGGACGGCACAAATATCCATGCCCGAGGGGGGATTCGAACCCCCGACCGTAGTGGCCGTGCAGACCGTGACTGGAGCGCCTCAATCCCCTCGGCCACTGCAGTCGGCTATATATATATATATATATATATATATATATATACAAACACACTTAGTGAAACACCCTATATATATATATATATATATATATATATATATATATATATATATGGTGTTTCACTATATATATATATATAGGGTGTTTCACTAAGTGTGTTTGCCTCTGTAACTTATAAAATAATAGGTGACGGGAAATTTTAATGCGGTAGATCAACACAAGAAATGTTACACTTTCTGCGGAGCTATGAACATAGTTAATTGTATCATTTTCCGAAGAGTTACACCACAAAGATATAATTTTGTAAATGGAACAATAGTTTTTTTCTATCGTGCATTGGATTCGTTGAAACCAGCTGCGTCCAAATCAATTTAAACTACATTCCTATCACTGTTAGTTTGGGAGGTACAACCCTTCAAAGTTCCGAGGGCGGAGGCTGCTATAGCGTAGCTGACTGGCCGAGTGGCTGTCCCCTGGGGCACGGCCCACTGTCTCATGACCACCAACCAGTCAGATACGCTGTCGTAGCCTCCGCCCCCTAAACTTCGAAGGGTTGTAGCTCCCAAACTAACAGTGATAGGAATGTAGTTTAAATTGATTTGGACGCAGCTGGTTTATACGAATCCAATACACGATAGAAAAAAAACTATTGTTCCATTTTAAAAATTATATCTTTGTGCTGTAACTCTTTGGAAAATGATACAATAAACTATGTTCATAGCTCCGCAAAAAGTGTAACATTTGTTGTGTTGACCTACCGCATTAAAATTTCGGGTCACCTATTATTTTATAAGTTACAGAGGCAAACACACTTAGTGAAACACCCTCCCAGCTATCTTGTCCACCCAAAATATCTCTGGAACAATAACAGCTATTGGAAAACGACTTTCACCGGTATCAATGTACGATTGGGGCCCATGAATGTACATATTTGGAAACATTCTAAAACGAAAGCAAATGTGCTTTTTAACACAAACTTAGGTTTTTTTAATGTATACCCTATATTTTTTCTTCAGCAATCCATAGAATAACAAATCACATAAACAACTGTGTTGATTGCATCGTAATATTCCAATTACATCCCGAGATACTGCGACGAGAAGTTGACGCTTGAAAAACCGAAATGCGCTGCTAGCGCACGTCCTGAGGCTCAGGTGTAAACCCCATGCTGCCCGTAATCGCGATGTGATTGAAATGCGTAATCGCACTTCCATACTTATCAAGAGGTCCGAAACGAATAATACGGTCTGCTGCCATCATATTGTGATTACGGGCAGCATGGGGTTCACGCCTGAGCCTCAGGACGTGCGCTAGCAGCGCATTTCGGGTTTTTCAAGCGTCAACGTCGCGTTGCAATGTCTCGGGATGTAATTGGAATATTGCAATGCAATCAACGCCATTGTTTATGTGATTTGTCATGCTATGGAATTTCTGAAGAAAAAATATAGGGTGTCCATTTAAAAAAGTTTGTGTTAAAAAACACATTGCTTTCGTATTAGAATGTTTCCAAATATGTACATTCATGGGCCCCAGCCGTACATTGATACCGATGAAAGTCGTTTTCCAATAGCTGTTATTGTTCCAGAGATATTTTGGTGGACAAGATAGCTGGGACACCCTGTATAGTTCATATGTTTGTGAATCTTAAGGTACTTAACTGTGGGGTCATTAGTCCCTAAACTACTTATGAACTACCTTATTCTAAAGACAGCACAAACAGTCATACCCGAAGGGGGGATTCTGACCCCCGACGGGCAACGGCTTCGCGAATCGTAGCATAGCGCCTCAATGCGCTCGGACACTCCACTCCGCCGCGGCATAGAGAGCAGTCCTTAATTTCAGTTCACAGTTTACCTTCCGACTTCACTGCCCGTTTCCAGTTCAAATAGTGCCTTCGAAGGACGTGCTGAAATAAACAGATATAATGTTCTGTCCTGGGTGTCCCTTTTTGAATCTCCTCATTCCTCCCGACTCCCCTCCCCCCCCCCTCCCGCCCCGCTAACAAATTTAGCTTGCCATACCCTTGAAACAGCCCTGTTATGATGGCGATTCTTAGTAACCGATTAACAGCCTGATCTCAAACACAGGGTATCCCAATCAACTTTTCGGCCGAAAATATGTTTGGAACTTCAACACATGTTGAAAAATGACTTTCACGGTAATGAACCTACGATAGGGGATTATGAAAGAAAGTACTACGAGTGCAACGAGGACCGCACCCATTCGGTATACGACGGTACAACTTCTCGTTAAAACATCACAACCAAGACGAAAACAATAGGCAGCGTTCGCGGGGCTTAACTATCGATCCTTGGCCTATCCTCTACCTGCGCGAGTACAAGATGACTAGCTCTGACTGTAGGGATCGCGAATGGCTTCCACCCTCCACTTTTAATGCTGTATTATGTTACGATTTTAATTATGAAAACAAAACAATACCAAATGTGGACACCGTTGCCCGGTCACCAAATCAGTGTTTGCTTGATTAAAACACTCAGTTCAAATATGAAGAGCCGCGGTGGAGTAGCCGAGCGGACTAACGCGCCTCGCTGCGGAGCGCGCGGTTGCTCGCCGTCGGAGGTTCTAGTCCTCGCTGGGGCATAGGTGTATGTGCTGTCCTTAGGTTAGTTTACCTAGGTTTAAGTAGTTTGTACGCTAGGGACTGATGACCACGCAGTTTAGTCCAATAGATTTATAAACATTTGAACATTTTTTCAAATATGAAGAGAGACATTGTGTAGCGACATATTAATATTTTTATTGCAAATTATATCTGCGACGCTTGTCGCAAGCATCCGTTCTCTCTACCAATAAATCTCTGATTATCCTTGTTTCAATTAATACCTTCAACTATTTCAAACGATCTGGAGAGAAAACGGAATCGCTTGTCGTCTTTCGTTTTTCTACCTTTATAGTGAGCGGACGTATTTTACTCGACCTCCCGAAATTTGTAAGTGTGAGCCTGGGTTAGCATCCTTTAACGTAATAAATTTTAAATTTCATTTGGAATTCCTATTTTATTTAAATAATGACTATTTCTCCCCATCTTTCATTTAATTTATTACTTGATTTTCAGCAATATTAGTAAATTGATGCTTGGTCATTGTTGCCTATTGTCTCATGATGACAAAAGAACATTCTCGATGCAAAATTTATTTACTCTCATTTTATATTAAAAATTGAATTCAATGCCTGCAGGAAATCTTCATTCTGTTAAAAGCGAAGTCCGATAATTTCTTTAACTTTCGATAACCATAGTGATCAAAATTGCACACGGTCTTAAAACTTTAATAATTAATAGTCATGAAACCAAGCATCAGTTTACGAGAACGAAGATATTAATTAATTCATACAGGTTCAACTGCAGTGTCACGGCTTCCACCAATGATTGCATACCAGGTAACTGATTCCGCTATTTTCTTATGTAATGGTGATTTCTGATGTTGTAATTTTTAACTTACATTGCTACTGAGAACTGATAACCATTGCAAATGTGGTGTCGCACAAGTACAAAGTTCGCGCCACCTACTTTCGCCGCGCGCCGCCATGCACGCACGGCGCGGCGTTCTTACGACGACAGCCACGAGCGCCCTCTGCTACAACTCCGCTCGGGGCCACCACTGAACGACATCGTTCACTTGGGACTGAGATAGGAACCAGTTAACACTTCGGAATCAGATAGGCACCAGTGAAGACTTGGCTATCGGACAGGCACTAGGCAGGCCTCTAGCTCAACTATGTATCAGCATTCTGCCGTATGAACTATGTAAAAGTTAAGTATTGTGTAAATTCTGTGCAATATATATCTCGTTCTAATTTACTCTAGTGTTTCTAGTTTCTGGCTGCTCCCCTCCGTACCTGCACCAGCGTGCTATCTTTATTCCTGTGTCGGTCTCATTCCACTCGGCCACCGACACCTACGACGGAAACGAGACACAAAAGCGGCGACGAAGCTGGGACACAAAAGCAAAAATTAATATTCATTGCTGATCTTACGGCTGGTTAAATTTCAATTCCGGTTTTCAACTTTGATCTTGTGACAACACCAGCGATAAAATACAAAAAAAGTAACATTACAATTAAAGAAATTCAGAACAGTGATATACAGGAAAACAGGAAAGTTTTAGCTCCACGTTATAATAAATATGGAGAAATAACAGTAGACGAAAGAACAGCACACTAGTTGTCAAGAAAGTATATTCGAGCATTTTATACAAGAAATACTGTTTCCCACATTTTGTTCAGCAGTAAAGACAAAATTCCACCTTTAGAACAGAATGGTGTTTACTGAAATACCTGCAATCTGTGTGCCAAATTAAATGTAGGTCGGTCAGGTGGGGCTATAAATACTAGACGGAATGAACATGAAAGCAGCTGGAGACTGAAAAAGAAAGACTCTTCCTTTGTTAATCATGCTAGGAATGAATGCTATTCCTGTGACATAAATGTGATGTACTCTATAGGGGAAATAAGGGCAGAAAATTAACATTATTGGAAGTTTTGAATTTTAACAAACATCTATCAGTAAATCCTGACTTTGCACTTTACCAAACCCAATTTCATTAATCACCCTTATTAAAGTCTCTCCTTTTTGGACTCTTCAACACATTCTCCATTCTACCATAACAACACACTGTCCATCAATACAATAAATTATCATAAATTCCTAGTCCCTTAAATAATGAACCAAAGTATTGTAATGTAATTTATTCTCTGGGATTTATATTATGAAAGTATCAAAACTCACGTGAACAATATTTATTCTATATGTTCCAAAAATTCTAATTTTTATATTCAGTGTAATATAAGATATTTATTTAGATTCCATTTCCGTTTTCTGGTAACGTTCCGTATATGTTCTGTGCAGCAGCTATAAAGACCTGGACAGGACACGAACCCGACATTCCGCCTGCGGATGGCAAGTAGGAAACTTGCTGAAACGTTGCCACAGAACGACGTCTGACTCGGCTGATAACCCGAGAAGACTTCATCATGCACATCTCTCACCTCTGCAAACGCATACTGCAGAATTTACTTGGATGCTTCCTGGGAGTGTTGCATTTTGGGTGGCCAGAAGTGTATAATTGACTTGGGGAGGAGACAAGGAACAACACATTACCTCTATTAATTTACAGGCATAGATATTTCTCATATAAATGAGGGGATAGTATTGAAGGAACAATGTTTCTGTCTTTAAGACAGTTTGTGTAAACTTACCATTACGGTAACCTGCGCAGAAGGTGGTGTAACGCACGTACTTTCTGAAGTCTCGTTGCTGCTCCTCGATGCAGCGTCTGTCGTCAATGACTGGCATGCTGACTATGTGCAGGGTATCAGTGAAGTCGTCATACTCGTTCATACCCCATCCGGCTGCCTGAAACGTATCCTTCTGCTAGGATCATAAAAATGCCGCAAACACATTTCAATTAAGTTGGTTTACGTTTTAGGAGGCGATCCACTTACAATATTGTAAAAAGATATAAAATAGCCAAGATCGCTTATCATCAATTTTTATTAACGACGACCGGTTTCGCTGAACTATGTCAGCATCATCAGGGCAAATAAAATATTTTACAATGCCATAATCTGTAAAAAAGGAAAGACGGAAATTTAAAATTTGCATGTCATTATAATCAAACGAGAAGATACGTCAATTAAATCCATAAGAGCAAGATCGGGCATATTTAGAGATGAGACGTACCTTGTAATGTCAAACAGTTGTTATATAACAATTTACAGTGCATAGGTGCACTATGTCATTATAGTAAAACATAATTATCACAGTGAGAAACAAAAGCAAACTGATACATGATACAAGTCAAGGATAAAAAAAATATGACGCCAGATGGCAGCACACACCAATGTAATGTTAAAACACAATGAGGTTAAAAACGTGTTGTACAGATTATAAAAATAGTTCAGCGAAACCGGTCGTCGTTAATAAAAATTGATGATAAGCGATCTTTGCTATTTTATATATTTTTACATTTCAATTACGCAGTGAGAAGCGAACATATGAAAAAAGAACTGTTAAACAAGGTAGGTCAAAACTAATTTTTGGATAAATCAGTCGCAGAAACATTAAAGATGTTTTTGATCAGAGCATTCGAGGACGATAGGTCACTCTCTCTTTCCACACTTTAGTATTGAAGCAAAGATTAAACGCTGGGGACAAGGAATAAGTTATCGTCATCGTCGTCATTACTGATTATGCCTTTCAGCGTTCAGTCTGGAGCACAGTCCCCCTAATAAAATTCCTCCCCGATCCCATATCCAGTGCTAACATTGATGCCTGTTAAGCCTGTCACTTGAAAATCATTCCTGACTGAATTCAAGTACTTTCGCCTTCCTCTACCTCGATCCTCTAATCATCTACTGCTGAACCCATAAGTCTCTTAGGTAACCATACTTCTACCATACGTTTAACATGACTCCACCATCTCAGCCTCTTCGCTCTAACTGGTTCATATATGGTATTCATTCCCAGTTTTCTTTGATTTCCCCATAATGGACACCCGCATGCCATTGTTTTCGTCTGTTAGTACCTGCAATCATACTACGTTCATATCTGTAACCTCAACTTATTAATAACGCAACGTGTATTCTCCCAGCTTTCACTCCCACACTACAAAGTTAGTCGAAAGATATAGCGATGCACCGCTAACTTAGTCTTGCCACTGACTTCCTTCTTGCAGAAGAGAGTAGATCCTAGCTGAGCACTTACTGCAGCAGCTTTGCGACACCTTGATTCCAGTTATTTCACTATGTTGCCACACTGTGAGAAAATACATCAACCTTGAGTCTCGGGACATAAGCTAGCAGCGCGCTTCATGTCTTTCAGACGTCAACTTCGCCTCGCAGTTTCTCCGGATGTAATTGACGCATTTCTTCACTACAATTCCAGCCGTATCACTATGAACTGAACATAGAAACTTAGGTGTATGGAATGCACTACCTACATTATTAAATGTACCAGATCAACCACTACAGCAGTAGCTCAAGGGAAATCCTCACAAACATGACAGGAAAACATCGAAAGCAAAAACACAGTTTCTCAACAAAGCAGAAACCAATTCCACGATTGTTACTACATCTGAACCACAAACGGCAATAATCTTCTAGGTATTCGTTTTATAATCAAAAGCAATTATACTCAAAAGTATATGGGTTTATAACAATGACGAGTGAAGTGTAAAATGTTCGAATCATTAGCTCCATATTTGTTTTACGTCAGAGGAAGTTCCTGTCATATACGAACAGACTACAAGATGAATTAATGATTCTCGTTTGTTTATGGTCTCTCACTTCCAGTGGAGTTCTGAAATATGAGATTGCAACTTTTCAATCGAATCTGCCATCACAATTAAATCGTCCGCATATGCGAGACTGTTTTTTTTTTTTTTTATTTTCACATATTTTAATCTCGCCCTGCCTGTCTATTGTTTTCAACGTATGATTCATAAATAGTACGAACAACAATAGTGACAGGTTACAGCCTTGTCTTATCGCAGAAACTACCATGACCCATGAACTCAATTTAGCGTCAACTCTTAACTCCTGCCTGACAATCTGTATAAAGATCTTTCATTGCCCTGTTTAAGTTTGCCTCCTATTCCATAATCTTGTAGAACTAACACCAGCTTCCTCTTAGGAATGAATGAGTAAACGGGAAAATCATGACCGAATATTTTAAGGAATTTCTATCGCAAAAAATACGATTTCAAAACGAACGACAAGGCTCTCTTGAACCCCATGCTGCTCAGGACGTGCGCTAGCCGCGCGTTTCGCGTATTTCAAGCGTCAACTTCGCGTCGCAATATCTCGGGATGTAATTGGAATATTGCGATGCAATCAACGCCATTATTTATGTTATTTGTCATGCTATGGATTGCTGAAGAAAAAATATAGGATCTCAATCTAAAAAAACATAAGTTTGTGTTAAAAAACACATTTAATTTCGTTATAGAATGTTTCCAAATATGTACATTCATGGGCCCCAGCCGTACATTGATACCGGGGTAAGTCGTTTTCCAATAGCTTTTATTGTTCCAGAGATATTTTGGGTGGACAAGATAGATGGGGCACCATATATATATATATATATATATATATATATATATATATATATATATATACCAATTCAAGGCAGGGCCACATGTGAGACAACACATGTCATATACCAGCTGACATGTGTCCACTGTTCAGCCTTTTATGTTGGTATGACTACCAACAAATTGGCTGAGCGGATGAATGGGCATAGACGGACTGTTCGCCTGGGGGACACCCAATATCCTTTGGCAGAACATGCCCTCCAGCATAGCTCCAGGGACCTGGGCACGTGTTACACCACACGTGCCATTTGGATAGCATCAACAAACACCAGTCCCTCAGAGCTACGGAGGTGGGAACTTGCCCTCCAACATATCCTCTCCTCCCGCCACCCCCCTGGCCTAAATCTACACTAACCCCCCCCCCTTCCTCCATCCCCAGCTCACCTATTCATTATCCGTTCCTTACCTCTCTCTCTTTCTCTCTCTCTCTCTCTCTCTCTCTCTCTCTCTCTCTCTCTCTCTCTCTCTCTCTCTCTCTCCACCTCTCCCTCCCGCCCTCTCGCTCTCTCTGTCATTCTCTCTATCTCTCTCTATGTGTGTGAGTGTGTATGTGTGTGTGTGTGTGTGTCCATCCATATTTCCCTGTTTATGAAAAACGTTGAGACACCCCCCCGCCCCTCCTACACCCCTCAGCATCATTAATTTCACTCTCTTCTCTTCTCTTTACTACTTGATCTTTCCTTTTTAGTTATATTTATCCTCTCTGGCTCGGCTCAGTACATACATGCAGTATCTCTGACGTCCACACTGCCGAAACACCACCTTCATGACCTAGGTCGTGAACCACCTTTCCCTTCTGTTCCCATCCTTTATTCTTCCCTTCTCTCCCACCTGACGAAGGAACTCCGTTCCGAAAGCTTGTCCCTTTGTCCCCTTTTTTTCTGTTTTTTCATTTTGTGTTACTATCGGCGGTACAGCACAATGGTAAGTACTGGCCAGCCATTCTATCTCGTTTCAACAATATTTATGATCTCTGAGGAGAATTTTCATCATTAATCGTATATATATATATATATATATATATATATATATATATATATATATATGCTACCGTGGTTGCACGTAGAAGCAGCGCGGCGCGTACCTGCCCGACGCTGCCGGGCGCGAGCTGCTGGTCCATGTAGCGCAGCTGCCAGTCCATGCAGATGGGCAGCACGGTCGCCGACAGGTTGACGGGCGCCGCCAGCACCACCAGCGCCAGGTCCGAAGAGTAGTGGCCCGCCTGGTCCTGGTACGTCGGCGGCAGCACGTACTCCCGCACCTGGCGTCACGGCACCAGCCACCAACGCTACATACCATCTCACTTGTCTGTCCAGTAAAGGATTCTAGACAAGAACGTCATACGTCTTGCTAAACAATGACGCGCCACCCCAGGTTCAAGAGTGTCCTCCAGAACAATGTACATAAATTTGACATATACAGAAAACCAACAACTTCAGATAATATTATCAACTCAAATTCTTGCCATCCCAAAACACAAAAATATGCATATTTTAACTCTATGATCAATAGACTAATAAACCTACCATTAGAAGAAACAGTTATAAATAAAGAGCTTTCAATACTAACCTATATAGCCCACAAAAATGATTTTAATCCAAGTATAGTAAAGAAACTATACGACAAACACACGAAACACAAACCCAATAAAATTCTAAATGACATTAAGCTATTGAAAGATACGTCCTTAAAACAAAAAATTAAATACGTACCACACATTTATATAGGACGAACGTCTGATGAGCTGAACACATTACTAAAAAATACTACAGTCAGATTTGCCTACACAACTACACATAACATAAAAACCTTAATCCATTCCACTAAGACAAAAATACCAGTATACCAATTACCAGGCATATATAAAATTAACTGTAAGGATTGTCAGAAATTTTATATAGGACAAACAGGCAGAACTTTCGAAATTCGGTACAAAGAACGTACAAGAAATTCCGAAAAAAATATTTCGGCTTTCTTTAATCATTTGAAAACAGAAAATCACGAAACCGATCTACACCAAAAGGTTATCATATGAAAATCCTGGAAGAGATAGAAATTTATACACATTTGAAGGAAAGCCCTGACGAAATTTTAAATGAACAAACCGAACTACAACACAAACATTATCTAGACAACTTTATTAAAATTTTCGAGTCAAGCTAAAACAAAGATATACATCATAATACCATAAAATAATAAAAATCACACCACACTACCAAAGATCACACTATATGAAGTCATAAACAAACTGTAACCATAGAGCATCGCTGGAAGATACGTCAAACTGACAGATTAGCTGTAAAGAATTAAGACCTGATTTACGTAATATATATACCATCTAAAGAACATGTATACTGCAATCATTGCAGTCATTATAATCAATTATACCTCCACGATGCTATATGGAAGTGAGTCTGAAATAATATGTCACGAAAATGTATTAAAATTGTAGGCATCTTTATTTCACTCATTGTAATCATAAATATTTGTCCGCAGATAGCCTGATGATGGCCACAGAGCCGAAATAGGCCTATTGCGATAATAATAAACAGTTTTTTAACATCTATAAAGTGAAGCAGCATTTTGGCATTTCATAGATTAACAATATTTCATAAGTAGTTTGTAAGTTTAGGGACTGATGACCCCGTAGTTAAGTCCCTTAAGCTTAACAAACATTTGAACATTTTTGATATCATCCACGAAAGAGGTAGTTTACAAAAGCTTCTTTCAAATGGTTTTTGAGTATTTCCCAAGAGTCTTAGATTACTACCAGACAGTTTCAATAAAGGATATGGGACAGAAAGAAAAACACCACTTTCTTAAGAGTAAGTATCATGACAATTGCTGTTTTATGGCGCTAAACGGGCTACGTTCACAGCAGCCGGTAAGTACTAGAGCATCATATAGATGCCATTAAAATTCAATAGCAGAAGCTGTAGAAAAGCGTTCAATATCACTGTTACTGTTCGAAAACATGTTCTAGAAAGAATCATATTTATTTCGCGAGATGCCGAATAGGGGAAAAATCACGGACATGACGTCTCTCGTTCCTGTCGCAAATGTAACAGGCTTACGGTGGGGGGAGTAGGGAAGTGAAGTATGTGTAAAACAGCAGGGAATGGTACAGTGCCATTTGTCATACACCGTAATGTACAGGTACCGAACAACGTAATGTGAACACCTGGCAGTATAGTACATCTTGTTGAAAATTGGAACCTGTGACACCTCCAATGGACACTCATAAAATATGTGTGACTCAGTTTACTAAAACCACTGTTGTTGTTGTGGTCTTCAGTCCGCAGACTGATTTGATGCAGGTCTCCACGCTACCCTGTCCTGTGCAAGCCTCTTCATCTGATTGTGAAAACACGTACGGCAACCACCCGTTCTCTTAGTCAGGATGTGCCAGAAACTCCTTTTCTTCCCAATTCTGTTAAGTACCTCCTCATTAGTTACTTATACTACCTATCTCATCATTCGTCTGTGGCACCACATTTCAAATGCTTCTATCATTTTTTTGTCTGAACTCTTTATCGTCCACATTTCACTCCCATAGAGTGCTACACTCCAGATAAATGCTTTCAGAAAGGACTTCCAAAAATTTAAACTAATATTGGAAGTGAAAATATTTCGCTTCATCAAAAACGCGTTTCTTCCCATAGCTATTCTGCATTTTATATCTTCTTCGGCCATCAGAAGTTATCTTGCTACCCAAATAACAAAACTTATCTAGTATCTTTATTGTCTCCTTACCTAATCTAATTCCTTCAGCATCGCCTACTCTTGTTAATGTTCATATTCTTCCTTTCAAGACTGTCCATTCCGTTTAATTGCTCTTCCAGGTCCTTTGCTGTCTCTGACAGAATTACTATGTCGTAAGCAAATCGCAATTTTATTCCCTCTCCCTGGACTTTAATTCCCTCTCCAAATTTCTCCTTATATTCCTTTATAGCTTGCTCAGTGTACAGATTGAACAACATTGGGGATAGGCTACAACCCTGTCGTTCTCCGTTCCCAACCACTGCGACACTTTCATGACCTTCGACTCTAATAATTGCTGTCTGGTTTTTGTACACGTTGAATATAAGTCTTCGCTTCCTATATTTTACCCCTGCTACCTTCAGAACCTGTAAAAGTGTATTCCAGTCAACAACGTCAAAAGCTTTCTCCAGATCCACAAATGCTAATGTGGTGTCGCACAAGTACAAAGTGCGCGGCCACCTACTTTCGCCGCGCGCCGCCATGCACGCACGGCGCGGCGTTCTTACGACGACAGCCACGAGCGCCCTCTGCTGCAACGCCGCTCGTGGCCACCGCTGAACGACATCGTTCACTTGGGACTGAGTTAGGAACCAGTAAAGACTTCGGAATCCGATAGGCACCAGTGAAGACTTGGCTATCAGTTAGGCACTAGGCAGGACTCTAGCTCAACTATGTCTCAACATTCTGCAGTACTATGTAAAAGTATTGTATAAATTCTGTGCAATATATATCTCGTTCTAATTTACTCTAGTGTTTCTAGTTTCTGGCTGCTCCTCTCCATACCTGCACCAGCGTGCTATCTTTATTCCTGTGTCGGTCTCATTCCACTCGGCCACCGACACCTACGACGGAAACGAGACACAAAAGCGGCGACGAGGCTGGGACACAAAAGTGGCGACGAGGAGTGATAGACGATCCGTGGACCAGCCCGCTTGCAGCAGCCAGACAGCAGTAGTCGGAGCACGCAGAAATTGCTCCCGCCCACCCACCCTTATTATAAGAATTTTGGGGGAAGATATTTTGTTACGTGTTTTGTGGACTTTTTTGTTGCAGCGCGTCCTCTTTCATATTGCATTTGTGTTTTGTTATAATTTACTTGTATGCGCGGCGCCTAATCGGTCATCATGGCCACTACCCCGAACCCAAACTTAATGGAAATTATTCAGTTACAGACGGCGTAAATAACACAACTCCTGCAGGCTGTGGCCCAGCTCACAGCGCAAGCAGCTAACCAACAACAACAGCCGCCGCTTCAGCAGCCCACACCTGCCGCCGCAACGCTTCCTACGTTTCGCCAGTACAACGAACGTGAGGAAGAATGGAGCGACTACTTCGCACAGTTTCAAGAACTCGTCGCGGCTCATCAAATTACAGGTCAGAAAGTGAAGCATCTGCTATTATCTGTGGTGGGCACCAACACCTTCGTGTTACTGAAAAAACTTTTCCCCAACGTATCTCCTCGTGATGTAGACTTTGAACAAATAGTAGAGGCACTAAATGCTCATTATGAGAGAAAAGTTCTCGTAGCTGCGGCACGGTACCGATTTTTCAGACTTAAAAAATTACCGCAGCAGTCACACCAAGAGTGGATTACGGAATTGAAGGGCTTAACCCGCAAATGTAAATTTACTTGCTCTTGTGGACTTTCGTATAGTGACGTAATGTTGAGGGATGTGATTACGCAGAACATTCAGGACCCCAGAATTAGGGCAGCAATTCTAAAACAGTCAGACCCTTCATTAGACAGTGTACTGCAGCTTATAGAAGCGCATGATACTTTTGACTTAGCAGATGTAGAAATGCAAAGCCACAGTGTTAATTCAGTGTGCCGCAACGGTCGCTTTCCTAGCCGTAGTTCTCAGTGTAGCACTAGTGATTCTTACAATAGTACAGGCCGTGCTGAACAGACAGTGAACAGTAGCCAGTGTAAATGTGCGACACAAAGGTCGCCCCGTCGTGTTAGAAACAGTAATTTGAATAACGGGCGCCGACGCTCATTTCAGAAAAATGTTCGTAAGTCTTGCCCCCAGTGTGTATCTCGCCACAAATGTGCACAGTGCCCAAGTCGCAACGCAACCTGTTATCAATGTGGCAAATCAGGACATGTACAGTCTGTGTGTATGCATATTAAAAACTCAAATAACAGTAACGTTAGAAACAGTGCTTCGCAAAGTGCGAGAGCAGTGCAAACAGTCATTGTCCAAGACGCTGTGGAATTGAACAGTGCTTTACTTGGTTCTCAATTGCCAGAAAGTAGGTCTGCGCCTACGGCAAAACTATATAATTCTCCACGTAGCAAGCGCCGACGAGCGCGTAGAACAGTGCAAAGGAAAAGGGTTCGGGACAAGCAAAATGACTATGAACAGTGCATTCCTGTAGTGAAAATAGTGCCTTCTGCAACTGCTCCTTGTAATAGTGCCCAGTACTGTGTAGCTAGTGACAGTAGACATCAAGTAGCTACTCAAAAGTGTAGTGCAGTAGTTAGTGACTCTGTAGTAGCCTCGCATTGCGCGGACGCCGATCCGGCGGTAGTGCCATCTAGTGACAGTATTGTTAATCCGCTGCGTGCCGAGTCTGCGCCGCTTACTTCACTACGCGGCCCGCGCATACGCAGCACACAAACCGTAGCAGACGTTGCCCACATTCGCGCACCTGTCGAGCGCCGCAAGCAAAAACTTTTTGTAAATCTCTCCATAGAAAATAAGACTGTGCAATTTCAGCTTGATACTGGTTCCGCTGTTACATTAATTAATAAAGACACTTATGAACTTCTGGGTTCGCCAAAATTGTCGCCGTCACAGCAAGTGTTAACAGCTTATACAAGTGAAAATATTCCCGTGCTAGGAACATGTAGCCTGCCCGCCTCTTTTCAAGGTGTAAAAAAACAGTTGCTTTTGTAGTTCTTCAGGCCAAATCGACACAGAACATTTTTGGACTAGCTGCTTTTGACTTGTTTGATTTATCAATTCAAAGAGATGTGCTTCAAATTTCGTCAATAGTGCCTCAGGATAAAATCAATGCATTGTGTGACAAATATAGTGACTTGTTTTCGCCGGAACTAGGTTGTGCAAAAGACTTCGTGGCACATGTAACTTTAAAAGAATCTGCAGTTCCAAAATTTCGTAAAGCTAGACCAGTGCCTATCGCCTTGCGTGATACAGTTGTCGAAGAACTTAAACGTTGGCAAGATAGTGGGGTGATTTCTCCTGTTTCTGCGAGTCAGTGGGTCTCGCCTATAGTAATTATACCCAAGCCATCAGGAAAACTTCGTCTCTGTGAGGACTTCAAATCAACAGAATCACAGTCAGATAGAAAAGGAGGCCTTAGCAATCATTTACGGCGTCACAAAGTTTCATCATTATCTCTATGGCAGAAAATTCTATTTGTTGACTGACCACAAGCCTCTCACGTCGTTGTTCTCACCCACAAAGCCAATTCCGCCACGATCGGCACAAAAGCTTCAGAGATGGTCCTTGATATTGTCAAATTATCAGTATGAGATTTTGTACCGACCTACCACTAAACATGCCAACGCGGACACACTTTCCCGACTTCCGGTGGGCCAGGATGTATCATTTGATTCTTCAGAAATGGCATGTTGTCAGATAGACTCCAGAGATGCTTCCGCTGTCCCAGACTTTCCTTTGAACTCTCGTTGGGTTGCACAGGAAACAGCTGCGGATGTAGACCTAAGTGTGGTAGCACGTTTTGTTCGCTCAGGGTGGCCTGCCAGAGCCAAAGACATTGATCGGCCTCTGGTTCGACGTTATTTTGCACAACGTCATGCATTATCTTTAAGTCAGGGTGTACTGTTGTTGCATACCGACAACGACCAAGCAAGAGTGATTGTTCCTCGTTCCCTGCAACGAGAAGTGTTACGCCTCCTGCATCAAGGACATTGGGGCATTGTTAGGACAAAGCAACTGGCCAGACGTCATTGTACCTGGGTTGGTATGGACGCTCAGCTAGAGAGCATGACATCACAGTGTACAGTTTGTGCGGAGCATCAGGCGGCTCCTCCACAGCGTTTCTCAGACTGGCCACGCCCCAAGGGACCATGGCAACGTTTACATATTGACTTTGCCGGACCTTTCTGGAATACGCGCTGGTTAATTGTTGTAGACGCTTTCAGCAAGTTTCCTTTTGTGCTTGCCATGAACTCAACGACATCAGTGTTTTGCATCGTAGGCTTGCCTGAAACTATTGTCAGTGACAATGGACCTCAGTTTGTTAGTGCGGAATTTCAACAGTTTTGTCGTGTAAATGGCATTCGGCATATCACCACCGCACCTTTTCACCCTCAGTCCAATGGTGAAGCAGAACGTTTCGTTCGAACATTCAAGTCTCACATGGAGAAGATGAAAGGTCAGCACTCCAGGCAGCAAGCTCTTCAAATTTTCCTGTCTACGTATCGGTGCATGCCACGTGACGGTCCGTCTCCTGCCGAGCTGCTACACGGTCGTCGTCACCGCACTCTCCTTCACCTGCTGCAGCCTCCCATGCACCGAGTCGGTTCGTATGGCGCTACGGGTTTTCAGGTTTCTACGCCGGTGCTGTACAGGATGTTTGCTGGTATGAAGAAGACATGGTTGCCAGGCACCATTCAGCGCGTGCTCGGTCGCAATATGTATGTTGTACGTTCTTCCACAGGGTCGGAGCTGCGGCGCCACGCAAACCAATTGCGCCTGCACAGACCGCGCGATCCTGTCTCCGGTTTCTTGATTCCAGACCCAGTTCACCGCCAGGGAGCACATCCACATCGTTCGTCGACGGGTCCAGCGTCCCCGGACTACGAGATCGTCCCGATGGAGATTGACGCGACTCTGCCGCTGTCACCGCCGCAGATAACAGCGTCACCGAGAGGAACTCCGGGACCGTGCGTGCCCCCGCCGCCTGGGCCACGTACCTCAGAAGATGATGACCTGCTCCCTCTGGGCGGGGGCGGGCGCCCTTCCGCTGGTTTTCGCGGGTTTTCCGGCGGATCGCAAGGTGTATACCGAGGCGCGGACGGCGTCTCGATCCCAGCCTCAGTACGACGCCCGTCCCACCAGTAACGCCCCCGCCCAGGCCCTCCTCCCAGTGCCGTCGCCGTGGCCCTCAGCCCCACGCCACGACGGCGCGGCGGTTTGGGGGGGAGGGGTGTGGTGTCGCACAAGTACAAAGTGCGCGCCACCTACTTTCGCCGCGCGCCGCCATGCACGCACGGCGCGGCGTTCTTACGACGACAACCACGAGCGCCCTCTGCTGCAACGCCGCTCGTGGCCACCGCTGAACGACATCGTTCACTTGGGACTGAGTTAGGAACCAGTAAAGACTTCGGAATCCGATAGGCACCAGTGAAGACTTGGCTATCAGTTAGGCACTAGGCAGGACTCTAGCTCAACTATGTCTCAACATTCTGCAGTACTATGTAAAAGTATTGTATAAATTCTGTGCAATATATATCTTGTTCTAATTTACTCTAGTGTTTCTAGTTTCTGGCTGCTCCTCTCCGTACCTGCACCAGCGTGCTATCTTTATTCCTGTGTCGGTCTCATTCCACTCGGCCACCGACACCTACGACGGAAACGAGACACAAAAGCGGCGACGAGGCTGGGACACAAAAGCTAAAAACGTAGGTTTCCCTTTTCTCAATCTATCTTCTAAGATAAGTCGTAACATGAATATTGCCTCCCATGTTCCTACATTTCTCCTAAATCCAAATTGATCTTCCCCAAGGTCGGATTCCATCCGTTTTTCCATTCGTCTGTAAATAATTCGTGTTAGAATTTTGCAAACATGACTTATTAAATTGATAGTTCTGTAATTTATTTGTCTGCACTTGCTTTCTTAGGAATTGGAATCACTATATTCTTATTGAAATCTGAGAGTATTTCCCATGTCTCATACATTTCGCATGCCAGGTTCAGTAATTTCTTCATGACTGGCTCTCCTAACGATAACAGCAGTTCAGACGGAACATCATCTACTCTATGGGCCTTGTTTCTACTCAAATATTTTAGTGCTTTGTCAAATTCTTCTTGCAGTATAGTATCTCCTGTCTTCTCTTCCTGTAATTCGTCTTCCACTTCTAGAATACTGCCTTCAAGTTTATTTCCTTTGTACAGGACTTCTATATATACCTTCCATCTATCAACTTTCCCTTCTTTGCTTAATACTGTTTTTCCAACCGAGTTCTTGATATTGATACCGCTGTTTTTCTTCTCTCCAAATGTCTCTGATTTTCCCCTAGTTATACATTCTTCTACTGTCTTGCATTTCTCCTCAAGCCACTTCAGCTTAGCCACTCTGCACTTCCTGTCAACCTCGTTTTTCAGACTTGTGTATTCGCTTTTGCCCGCTTCACTTGATGCATTTTTATATTTTCTCCTTTCATCAATTACGTTCAGTATATCCTGTGTTATCCAAGGATTTTTATTAGGCGTTGTCCTTCTGCCTCCTTCTTCCTTCCTCGGGCATGGATGTGTGTATTCACAGAATATATGACATCAACTGCGATTGGGCAAAGCTGAAAATGTGTACCCAGCCGGGATTCGAACCCGGGTCTCCTGCTTTCTAGGCAGTTGCGCTGACCCCAACACCACTGGGGACACAGTGATCACCGCACCTGCAAGAACTATCTAAGCACGCCTCCCGTCAGATACAAATTCCCAGCTTCGCCCTGCTCACAGTACTCAAACTCGTAGTTGTGAAACTAATTCCCGTAAGAGTAAGGGCTTCACAAACTTGCCCACCCCTCCCCACTAACGATAGGATCATTGCTCGTCACCGGCATATTATATATATATACATGTGGCGTCTATTCGAAAAGAACAGACGTCACTTCTCATCCTGCAGTTGTTATTATTTAATACTCACAGAATATATGACATCAACTGCGATTGGGCAAAGCTGAAAATGTGTACCCAGCCGGGATTCGAACCCTGGTCTCCTGCTTTCTAGGCAGTTGCGCTGACCTCTACACCACTGAGGACACAGTGATCACCGCACCTGCAAGGAAATGTGTACCCAGCCGGGATTCGAACCCGGGTCTCCTGCTTTCTAGGCAGTTGCGCTGACCTCTACACCACTGAGGACACAGTGATCACCGCACCTGCAAGGACTACCTAGGCACGCTTCCCGTCAGATACAAATTCCCAGTAGTAGTTATGAAACTAATTCCCGTAAGAGTAAGGGGAATTAGTTTCATAATCTGTAAGCAGAGGTATGTAGGCAGCGGTACTCACGTTCCTGATCTGCGTGAAGTTGCTGTGGATGCCGTACTTGCGGTAGTGCTTGCCCAGCGCCACCTGCAGGCTGGGCGGCTCCACGCGCCACAGGCAGTGCGCCGCTGCAACACAAGATACCACTGCACTAGCAGAACTTATCTGACGCTTTGTGTCAGGAAAGCAACATTACCTAGGATATCAGTTAATACTACAACAGTGTGAGCAGTCTAATTCCACGGCTAACACGTTTTCATTTAACACAGGCTTTTCCAGCTCGCCCGTGAGCCAGGGAGCGATAACTTGCTTCCGGGGCAACGCTTCTCGACCCAGAACTGTCGTCGCACGGGGCACACGGCTGTGGCTGTGACCAGTGCAAGTGAAACTTCCGGCCGGGCTAAGGCTCCTTGAACTACGAGCTGACGCATCCGCCATTTTCATTCCCCTAGCTCGTAACTTAAAGATACTGCAGTGCTATAGGATTTGCGTCACGGCTCTTTAGCACGACATTACGGGTGGTTGTGTTGCCATAAACTGCTCAGATCATTCCAGAGGTGGCTACAGAATGTTTAGAATCTGAGAGAAGGGAAAAAAAATTGATCATTAATTGTCGACGCAAAACCTGGGAACCCGGACCAAGCGCACAGTTATGTATTGTGAGTAAATATTATTTATTATTATCACTTGAAGCAATATTTAGTAGTAAAAGTTGGCGGGCCGCGGTGGCCGAGGGGACTGAGGCGCTTCAGTCACGGTCTGCACGGCCACTACGGTCGGGGGTTCGAATCCCCCCTCGGGCATGGATCTTTGTGCCGTCTTTAGTATAAGGTAGTTTATAAGTAGTTCGTAACTTTAGGGACTGATGACCCCACAGTTAAGTCCCATAAGCTTAACAAACGTTTGAACGTTTTAGTAAAAGTTGTGATATTCGAATATAGGTTTTTGTTTAGCTCTTTTGAAAGTACTATCTCTTGACAGAGTACCTGCCTGTAGGGAGTTAGCAGCCGCAAAATATCATAACACAGCAAAACATCCCAGATATACAATTTTTATAGCACAATATGTGTGTCTTATGTAGTATATTGAGAAATACACCACATCAAAAAGTTTCGTAGTGACATTGCACAAATTGTCGAAGATACTTCTATTACGTTATTGTAAGAAAGTATTACAAACACTAAAACGGAAAATATTAATATACTGGGCAAAACGTTTAGTTACGACTGTAACAGCTGTGTGCTGATACACGCAACTACCGTTGAATTCTGTTTATGGTATTTCGAAGTTTTAGCGTCATAACTTTTAGTATGCAATTTGAAATAATAGTACCTGATATTTTATCACAAAATACACCCTCAATTCAATTTCTTACTAGTAAATGCCAATATTGATGCTTACCTACAAGAGACTATAACATAACTGACGAAGAATACTGGGTAAATTTTACTTACGACTGTGGTGGAGTTGTGTGCAAAAGTTGCAAAGAAATGTTTGCTTTACAAGGAGTATTAAAATACTGACATGACAAGGGTACTATTACATATAAAAACCTGTCAACCTTAGAGAAGGATTATTCCCCTCATTTTATACAATTAGGTTTTCAAATAGCATTCAACGGTTGTTACCAACATCGGTACCGTGTGGCTCTACGACCGTAAACTTTAGATCCTGTACACTAACATCATTTTTCGTTTTAGTGTTTGTAATAGGTTCTGAAACTTTCTCAATAACGTAATGGAAGTGCATTCAGCAATGTGAGTACAAAAATCCAATGTGGTGTATTTCTCACAGCAGACAACAAACACTTATTGTAAGACGACAAACAAACCTCGCATATTGCCAATCATTATTGAAATAAAAGCTAAGATCGCTTAAAACTTTTATCTAGATGACGAGTTTCGGCAGAATTAAACCCAGTACGCGATTTTATCACAGAAATATATATATATATATATATGTTTCTTGCGCTTTATTTTTTTCTTTCTTTCTTTATTCAGACAGCAAAGAAAAGCAGCAATAAGTAAATAAAACGCGAGATTTTTTTGTCTAATCCAAATATCGATGTAAACAAAAGCGGAATGCAAGCTCAAAGTAGCTTGTAAAATATTTCACTAAAGACGAACAAAACAACACTGTTCGGATAAGCTACGTGTTGTGTTTAGCACTCGCAGGGAATGAAAATGGCGGATGCGTCAGCCTGTGTTTTTAGGATCTCTAGGCCGAGCTGTGACGTCACGATATTGCAGACGCACTCAAATTCCCGACACGGGCACAATTGTTTCTGATTTTCGGAACACGTGACACAGGCTCAGACCTCAGCGATAATATTATACGTGTCGTTATTATAATTATAATTACCTGACACAGGATTTGTTTTAGGAGGCGATCTTTTAATGTAATAGTTCTGAATCCTTTTGTAAGATCTTTATTGCCATATATCGTTTATTGCTTTTGTATGACTAGTTTCGACTCGTTAAAGAGTCATTATCAAATCTTACTTGTCCAGGCATGTTAAGAAATATACTTCAGATGAATCGACATAGTGGCAAGTTATAAATGGTATGCACATCATCACTTGAATATGCCTTTAGGACCTTGTGTTATAACATACTACCTAGACATGTGGCACAGTATAACACAAGGTCCTCAGAAACATGACCCTAAGGGCATATTCAAGTGATGGTGTGCTTACCATTATAACTTGCCACTTGGTTAACATGCCTGGACAAGTAAGATTTGTTAATGAATCTTTAACGATTCGAAACTAGTCATATAAAATCAATAAGCGATCTACGGCAATAAAGAACTTATAAAAGGATTCAGAACTATTTCGTTATTATAATTAATGTGAAAGCTCTTTGATCCTGAATATCAACGATCTGATCCATGACTGGAATTTAATAAAACACATTTATGGTGACATTATTTTAAATTCTTAATTTCCTGTTTCATGGAACCAATGTAAGGAATATTTATTATGAGGTTTATAACGAATATTACCATTATTTTTAATGAAATCATTTATTTTAGAAGTTATTATTATAGTATCAAAAGAAGGCAGATTATGACTCGTTTATCACGCTGAATCTCATCCCCTCCACGTTACACCTAAATATGATATTACGTACAGCCTCTAAATCAACACCCATGTCAAGAATTCGCCAAGACATCGTTTTCTTTGAGGGACAAACACGTTCAAAAGCCGATAATTCATTCTGCTATCGTTACTAAAGGAGCACGTCTGTTTACTTATGCCGGCCGAGAACACGTAGAACAAAAATGAACCAACACGAACAGCGTCCGCAAGGACAACTACCCATAGAGCAAAAAAAAAAAAAAAAAAAAAAAAAAAAAAAAAAAAAAAAAAAGTAGTAGAGTACGTGCCGTCAGCTTCCCCACCACCGCAACTCCGAGCTAGGATAGTGAGTGCTTGTGTGCACTCCTGCTCGCGGAACAGCCTGTTTCAACAGTCTAATTTAACACGTAAATATACTCAATGAGGAAAATCGTTTTGATATCTCGCACTGCGTGATTTAATGCCATCTGATGCTAGGCCCCTATTGCGAACACCTAACACAATTTTTTTAATTAATAATTTTGACGAATTGCAGCCTCACAAGTTCCTTGAAATTAATTACAAAAATGTTTGTACCTGAATTTCGACCGCACTGCGGAGGCCATCGTCAGAAATGTAAAATTACCACATGAGACTTTTACAGGAGTGATGAATGCTCATGTTGTATACAGAATTAAAAAACAATATGCTACTTATAGGCTATCAGTCTGAAGATGTTTTGTATAGCTTATGGGACTTAACTACGGGGTCATCTGTCCCTAAACTTACAAACTACTTATCTACTACCTTATACTAAGGACGGCACAAATATCCATGCCCGAGGGGGGATTCTAACCCCCGACCGTAGTGGCCGTGCAGACCGTGACTGGACCGCCTCAGTCTCCTCGGCCACCGCGGCCGGCTATAAGTTTTTGCAAACATTTTGGACCAAAATAATAATCTAAATAATAAAAAATTAATTAATAAGTGTGTCTTAAACCCTTTTAGGTATTGGTAGGTTCCGAATCACCGACCTTTAGCGTCGCAGTCCAACACGTTGCCCATACGCTACGGCTATCGCTCAAAAATTGAGTCCTTTAATCTCATATTATTGATGGCCGTTGTTTACTGATGCTAATATGGCATTTGTAGACACTAGATTATCATTTATCGTACGAAGAACGATGTGCTTTTATTAATTCTTCAATGCGCCATTGCTTTGAAATGAGAACGTGTAAGATACAATAAGAAAATCATCAAATACGCAACTCAAGATGGCGTTTGCCTGAGAGAGTTCTGAGCGAGGAATGTCACGTGACATCGCCGAACAGCTGGTTTTCGTTAATTCAATGGAGGGTGTCAAACATAAGAGAGCAAAGTTGTAGAGAATTTTCTCCTCTACAAGTTCGGTCATTCTATTTTCGTGTCAGATGAATAGTTAAGCCGTTATTTTCATTTAAATTTCGAGCTGTCAAAAGACGATCGCAGAGGCTCACTTTTAGTGTTACTACCGTAACCTAAAGTGGTCCAATAAGTGCCGGAGAAGGAATCGAACCCGAGACCACTGGTGTAAGAGTCCGAGCCCTAACCATCGAAGCCAGACGGCGGCTCATATATATACTCATAAGGCACCTAAGAAACTTCGGATCGATTTTTCTCGGGATTTTCCGTGTAGTTGGTAAGAGATGTTGCCAAGGATAAAAGTCACAAATTAAACTCCATTCTTCCACTATGTTTTCTCCAGTGTGCTGATTACTCATACTGTCTTCACTTATCTGGTGTAGTTGCCTCCAAAAAACCACCTCCCCTGCCTACTGTTTTGAGTTTTAACTCATCCTAGTACCTTTCAAAGTACTATACAAGAACAGGCATCTGTTCCATAGGGTATCAAGATTGATAAAGATGTAATAATACAATTAAATCAAAAGTTAATTTCAATGAACCACAAGTAAGGGAAGCTGTACCCAAGTGTTAATTTTATCCCATTATATGAACTTATCTTTATTACAATATATTTGGTTCGAAACTGCTTCAAATTTCTGTAATCGACTTATATAGCCTTTACTGTATAAAAATGCACTTGTTTGTCTGTATAGAGACCAGAAGAAGGGCACTCAAGCGCCCGAAACCGGTCGTAAAAGTTAAAAATAAATAACCACAAGCAACTGGTTGCTGCATTTCATTAACTTATAATCTGAACAGTTGCTGAAATGGATAAAAAACTTCTACTAATAACTAAATATATATACATGTGGCGTCTGTTCCGAAAGAACAGACGTCACTTCTGATCCTGCAGTTGTTATTATTTAATATTCACGGAATATATGACATCAACTGCGATTGAGCAAAGCTGAAAATGTGTACCCAGCCGGGATTCGAACCCGGGTCTCCTGCTTTCTAGGCAGTGGTACACATTTTCAACTTTGCCCAATCGCAGTTGATATCATATATTCTGTGAATATTAAATAATAACAACTGTGGATCAGAAGTGACGTCTGTTCTTTCGGAACAGACGCCACACACACACACACACACACACACATATATATATATATATATATATATATATATATATATGCCGGTGACGGGCAATGATCCTATCGTTAGTGGGGAGGAGTGGGCAAAGTTTGAAGCCCTTACTCTTACTGGAATTAGTTTCATAACTACGAGTTTGAGTACTGTGGGCAGGGCGAAGCTGAGAATTTGTATCTGACGGGGGGCGTGCTTAGGTAGACCTTGCAGGTGCGGTGATCACTGTGTCCCCGGTGGTGTAGGGGTCAGCACAACTGCCTAGAAAGCAGGAGACCCGGGTTAGAATCCCGGCTGGGTACACATTTTCAGCTTTGCTCAATCGCAGTTGATGTCATATATTCTGTGAATATTTAGTAACTACATGTTGAAAATTATCAGTAAGATATGTTTCTGCTAAGTGAAAGTTACCAATACAATCATAGCTACAGACATTGTTTGAACTGTAACCGAGTGGCTTCTTTGGGAATCGTGTCGTATGTTGTTGGGTGTGTTATGGGTGGTCGATAACGATTATGCACTCTAACTAAAAATTTGCTAATCTGATTGAAAATACTATCAGAGTGATAAGACTTGACTTAGAGCAAAAAGCAGACTGGTGCTACCTTGATCTGCTGGCGATAATATTAGAGAAAAAGTAGGTCATGTATCTCACAGATACAAACGTGACTGTCGGAGGTTTAGTAAGTCTCAGAGCAATGCCCGAGATCAGAACAACTGAGGGCGCAGACCCGTCTCCCCTCCCCTACTTGCTCCCCCTGGCTTCCTGGGACTTCCTACCCCCAGCCTCTCTCCCGTGGCCCTATGACACCTCCCAACCCCCGCCACACTCCCCACTTTTCACCTTCCCCCCCTCTCCCCACCTTCCCCCTCTCTCCACCCATCTCATCAACTTTTAGTGAGAGCCTCGTGAATATGGTGTCTTTTCAGTGTGGTGTTGTATTTTATGAACAGTGAACGCCCAACCGACAACTAGTGTTTTGTTTCAGATGTTTTACGCACTGAAATGTCTCCCCACCACAATGTTCAGTTTTATATAGATGTATAGGGACCAGAAGAAGGGCACTCAAGCGCCTAAAACCGGTCGTAAAAGCTAAAAATAAATAACCACAAGCAACTGGTTGCTGCATTTCATTCATTCATTTAGTTATTGAATGTAACTGAAAGAAGAAACGGCGATGTTAGGAGCAGGGCAGGAGATGCGCACCTGTGAGCACGACCTGGCTGGAGATGAGGCTGCCGCCGCACCAGAAGGTCCAGATGCCGTCGTGCAGCAGGTAGAGCGCCGCCTGCCAGGGCGGCAGGCCGTACGGCGCCTCTCGGCCGTACACCACCAGCGGCACAGCGTCCAGCGCCGCCAAGCGCCCGCACGCCGTGCCCTCTGGAGACACGGCCACGTCCCGCCGCGCCCACGACGCAGCCAGCGACGCCGCGTCCGCGCCTGCCACAGCGAGATCAAACATAATCTGCATCACGGGGGTGTAAATTTGACTCGCGCGCTTTGCTTGTGTGACGTCACCTGGCAGCAAGCGCCGAGCAGCTGCCGCAGAACCCATATGAAACGTGCAAACGGGCCAGATTCTATACCGACTAGATTCCTCTCAGAGTATGATGATGCAATAGCTCCATACTTAGCTATAATTTACAACCGATCACTCACCCTAGATAGAGACCTTTCCTGGAACTCTCACCTCAAAACCGTCCGACAAAAAGCCCTCTCCTGCCTTAACCTCTTAAAATGCCTCTCCGGTCGGACAAGGGGACTAAATCCTTCCATCATCCTGTATACCTACCGTTCCCTCATGCGTCCCGTCCTTTGCTGCTTCCATCCCGCCTGGATATCCCCCAACCTATTATGAATCCCTACCGCTTCCGCCTCTCCTCCCCCACGCGGATCCTTTACGACCTCATCCCATTCCCACACCTGGTGCAATTCCTTCAACACATCCGCCTCACGTATATAAACCGAACGATAGAGTCCCATAACCCACTAGTATCTCCTCCCCTCCTGGATCCCGGTCCCCTGCCACGCCTTTACCGCCACATCCCTCCCTCCCTTCACCTCCACACCCTCTACGTCATCTCCAAGGGTGGCTTCCGCCACCTACCTCTTCCTGACGACGTTCTCCACAACCGTCCCGACATCTATCCCTCCTTCCAACTTTGACCTCTCTCTGTAGATTGCCGCCGCCTCCTCCCTCCCCCTCCCCTCCCACTCCCGTCCCCCGCTTGGCTCACCCCCTCCTTTCTCCACCTCCCCGGGAGCTCCTTCCGGTTTTCCCCATTCTCCCCTCCCCCACCTCCTTCTCCTTCCCCCGCACCTTCTACATCCTCCCCCCCCCTCCCCCTGCAGGGCCAGTACAGTGCTAGTGTTTTTAAGTGTTCAGTGCTTCATGTGTAAAGTGTTCTGTCGCCCAGTGTTTTTTAACGTTGCGTAGACCAGTGTTTCAGTGTTGTTTTTTGTTTTGTTTTTTTTATTATTTTGGTTTTTTTTTTACCTCAATGTCGCCGTCTTGTTATGTCTCGTCGTCGACAGTGAGTGTTTTTTAGCCACCGTGGCAATGTCTTGTTTTAGCAACCATGTATGTCCTGTCCACTGTCATGTTGTCTTTTAACATTCTCCCATATTTTCATCTTGTAATTTTAAAAGCGCCATTTTATCACCTTTAATTTTATATTCTGTTTTGTCCATTGTTTACCATTCGCTCGGCTGCAGAGCAGCATCATCGGCTGCTGCCAGCCTGCCTGTATTAGGGCATTAAAATTAAATAAAGGGGAAAAAAACCGATCACTCAGCGAAAGATCCGTACCCAAAGATTGAAAAGTTGCCCAAGTTACTCCAATATTCAAGAAAGGCAGTAGGAGTGATCCCCAAAATTACAGGCCAATCTCATTGACATAGATTTGCAGTAGGATTTTGGAACATATACTTTGTTCGAATATTATGACCTACCTCGAAGAGAACGGCCTATTAACCAATAGTCAACACGGATTCAGAAAGTATCGCTCTTGCGAAACACAACTTGCCCTTTACTCACATGAAGTGCTAAGTGCCATCGACAAGGGATCCCAAATCGATTCCATATTTCTAGATTTCCGGAAGGCTTTTGACACTGTACCCCACAAGCGGCTTCTTATGAAATTGCGTGCTTATGGAATATCTCCCCAATTGTGCGATTGGATTCACGATTTTCTGTCAGAAAGGACACAGTTCGTTGTAATTGACGGTAAGTCATCGAGTTAAACAGAAGTGATATCTGGCGTTCCACAGGGAAGCGTTATAGGTCCCCTACTCCTCCTTGTGTTTATAAAGATTTAGGAGACAATCTGAATAGCTCCCTTAGACTGTTCGCGGATGATGCTGTCGTTTATCGGTTAGTGAAGTCAACAGAGGATCAAAAGCAACTGCAAAGCGATTTAGACAAAATTTCTGCATGTTGCGTAAATTGGCAATTGAAACTAAATAAAGAAAAGTGTGAAGTAATACACATGACCACTAAAAGAAATCCGCTGAACTTCAATTACGCGATAAATCAGTCAAACCTTAAGGTCGTAGATTCTACCAAATACCTAGGAGTTACAATTACGAACAACTTTGACTGGAGGGAACACATAGAAAATATTGTGGGGAAGGCGAACGAAAGGTTACGTTTCATCGGCAGAACGCTTCGAAGATGCACCAGCTCCACCAAAGAGACTGGCTACATCACACTTGTGCGTCCACTCCTGGAGTACTGTTGCCCCTTATGGTATCCTCACGAGGTGGGCAGCTCGTTTTGTTCTATCACGTTACGGGGGAGAAAGCGTCACGGAAATGTTGCACGAATTGGGGTGGAAATCATTAAAAGAAAGACGTTATTCATTGCGGCGTGATCTGTTTGCGAAGTTTCAATCACCGACTTTTAGTTCTGAATGTGAAAATATTTTGCTAGCACCCACCTAGTTAGGGAGACATGACCATCCCAATAAAATAAGAGAAATCAGATCGAAAACGGAACGATTTAGGTGTTCTTTCTTCCCGCGCGCTATTAGAGAATGGAACGGTAGAGAAAAGTTATGAAAGTGGATAATGAACCCTATGGCAGGCACTTGAATTGATTTGCAGAGTATCTATGTAGATGTAGATATAGACTACGGTAGTCAACTGTGCACGATGTGTGTGTGTGTGTGTGTGTGTGTGTGTGTGTGTGTGTGTGTGTTCATTGGCACAACGCTTCCAAGATGCACCAGCTCCACAAAAGAGACTGCCTACATCATACTTATGCGTCCTCTCCTGGAGTACTGTTGCCCCTTGGGGGACCCTCACCAGGTGGGACTGACGGAAGACATTGAGAAGGTTCAGAGAAGGGCAGCTCGTTTTGTGTTATCACGCTACGGGGGGGGGGGGGGGGGGGGGGGAGAGCGTCACGGAAATGTTGCACGAATTGGGGTGGAAATCATTAAAAGAGAGACGTTATTCATTGCGGCGTGATCTGTTTGCGAAGTTTCAATCACCGACTTTTAGTTCTGAATGTGAAAATATTTTGCTAGCACCCACCTACTTAGGGAGACATGACCATCCCAATAAAATAAGAGAAATCAGATCGAAAACGGAACGATTTAGGTGTTCTTTCTTCCCGCGCGCTATTAGAGAATGGAACGGTAGAGAAAAGTTATGAAAGTGATTAATGAACCCTCTGCAAGCATTTAAATGTGATTTGCAGAGTATCTATGTAGATGTAGATGTGTTTTGCGCTCGCTCGTTTCGTGACCTGTTAAGTGTTCGGATAGAAAGTAACTTTCTTGTATTAGGGAACAGTTTTTCCATATATTCTTTCTATAATTACGAGTAAGAATACTTCGTGTTTCGCTGTTGCGGAGTCCAATAACAGTAGACGCAAGACGGCAGGCATTTTGTATCATCGGTTTCCAAAAGATGAGCAACTTCAGCGCATATGGTTCTCTCGCTGTAAACGACAAGACGAGACAAATGTCAGAAATGACACAATTTGTTCCGAACATTTTTGTGAAGCTGATTACAAAAGAGACTTGCAGAATGAATTGTCTGTCCATATGCTATGCCTGTCAATGTCATTCAGTCGATTGCAATAAAGCTTCGTCAACTTATTGCATGAACTAGCGTCACGGTTATAGGCATAGTAAAATTTCGAAATTCGCACTCTAAGGGAGTGAAATCATAATATTATATAAAACAGAAGCACATTTCTCTCTGCCTGTCTCTTTAACCTTCTATAACTCGAGAACTACTGAACGTATCATGATAAGGTTTCTTTTAAATTGTAGATCTCACAAAGGTCTAAAAAAATAGCCTGCGAGAGCATATGTCTAACTTTTACGAGTAAAGCATATATACCATTTTTCTCTCCTAAGGCGCTGGCGCCGGATGGCTTCAGACTACATAAATAGTGATTGTGGGAAATCTAGGAAAGTTAGACATGTGCTCTCAGGGACTTTATTTTAGATCTTTATGAGCTCTACAATTTAAAAAAAACCATCACGATACGTTCAGTGGTTCTCGGGTTAAAGACGTTTAAATATTACCCGTGCCAAGTCGAGAGGCGGGACGGGTTAGCTAGTTTTAATAATGTTTGAAGCTTTTCTTTTTCAGTCCTTTGTATGTTAGTATATATGTATATTAATCACAAGCGTGTTTCACCGCTTAAAAGCAATGTTTTCTGTCGAATGAGAAAAGAAAAGACGGAGAAAATGTGTTCACGGCGGACTTATAATACAGCGGCTTGCTGCCGAGTGACGTAATACGGCGCTAACCAATGACATTGAAGAAGCCCAAACTGGCATACCTTTCTAGTCTACATACCTCGAATCTGCAGCCACTACTCCGTATTACCAAGTCATCGCAGTACTGGTGAACACAATGAAGAACCAAGTAAGTGGTGCACCTGCATAATATACAAGTTTGTACCTGTGGCTATCTTCCACAGCAAGTAAAGAAATAAGTTTCCGAAATTACGGGCCACGGTGGAGTGGTCGAGCGTTCCAAGGCGCCTACCAGCGGAGAACGCCGCTGCTCGCCGTCGGAGGTGGGTGTATTTGTTGTCCTTGGCATAGGTTAGTTTACGTAGTTTGTAAGCCTAGAGACTGATGACCAGAGTAGTTGAGTCCTACAGGTTCACAAACATTTGTACATGTTTTAGAAATTATGGCAACCAGTCGCCTTTTTCTTTCCTTTTTTTCCGATTGACCTATTTTATGACTGCCTACAGCTCATAATCAGATTGTACATTTCAGTACAATTAGGTTTCTTTCTGAAGATTGCTGTCTATGGTAAGGAGTTTCAGTGCAACTTGTAAAAGACATGAAAGGTGCAGTGCAAAATGTTTCCAAAAGCGAAACACATATGAATATACTTATACTGAAACTCCTAACTATACACAGCTACCCTCGCAAAGAAACTTAACTGTGTGAAAATGTATGTACGAGGTACGTCCAGAAAGTAAGTTCCGTTTGGTTATATAAAACAAACGTGTACAGATACAGAAAAAATATTTATTGTAAAAAAAATCTACAACTATTAAACTACTTTTCTATACAGCTACCGAAATTTTGTAGGCACTTGTCATAGCGCGGCACAAGTTTCTGTATGCCTTCTTCATAGAAGGTTGCCGCCTGTGTATTCAGACATGTGGTAGCATATTCTTTCAGCTCGTCATCGTTGAAGTGTTGACAGGACAAATTTTAGGTGTAAGAAGAGGATTTCCATCAAAAGGTGGTGTTTGTTTCCACGATAGTGCCCGACCTCATGTGGCGAATGTGACCAAAGAACTCTTACGGGAATTTCACTGGGACGTGTTGATCATCATCCGTACAGCCCGGGCCTCGCTCCTAGCCACTTTCACTTCTTCTTACACCTAAAAATCTGTCCTTGGTGGTCAACATTTCAACGATGATGACGAGCTGAAAGAACATGCTACCACATGGCTGAATACACAGGCGGCAACCTTCTATGAAGAAGGCATACAGAAACTTGTGCCACACTATGACAAGTACCTACAAAATTTCGGCAGCTATGTAGAAAAGTAGTTAAACAGTTGAAGATTTTTGTACAATAAATATTTTTTCTGTATCTGCACACGTTTGTTTTATATAACCAAACGGAACTTACTTTCTGGACGTACCTCGTATCATCTGATGATGAGCTGCTAGGCAGCTCGAAATCGGTTATGGTCTAATAAATAAATACATGAAAAAAATGGCGACTGGTTCAAGTAATTTCTGAAACCTATTGTGAGTTACAGTCGCAGGTTCCACATCTATAATGGATAAAAGTTTTAAGTATAGATAATATTTGTTTTCGGAAATAAACAGCCGTTTTCTTGCTGCAATCCTTGTATTTTCTCCCTACGCGTTTCGCGCTTTATTTTAGGGCATCACCAGTGGATTCTATATCTGCAAATTACATTTTTGCTTACTGATTACAAACAGTTCCCTTTGTTTTAATAGAAATGGTAGAGATTACTCGCGTTTTGTAATCTCGCGTTTCTCATGGTGTTCTTCCCACCCGGTCACTGGCTGACTTCACACAGCTTTGGCACAATTTCTGTATTTTCTTCTTCCTTTTATCACTGATTCAGTGTTTACTATTTCACAAACAAGAAGGTGTATCTCGTTTAGGAATTCGTTTGTTTACATGTGTCGGCAACTTCACTCAGTATGTGGATGGGGCGTCTGTGTTTTGTGTGTGTGTTTGATGTTTTTATAGCTTATGGGACTTAACTACTTGGTCATCAGTCCCTAAACTTACAAACTACTTTTGAACTAGCTAACACTAAGGACGGCACAAATATCCATGCCCGAGGGGGGATCCGACCCGACCGTAGTGACCGTGCAGACCGTGACTGACGCGCCGCAGTCCCCTTGGCCACCTCGGCCGGCTTGTGTGTGTGTGTGTGTGTGTGTGTGTGTGCGAGAGAGAGAGAGACAGAGAGAGAGCATACATTACGACATTGTTTGGAGGGGGAATAACGGGAAAGCGAAGAGAGTGACCCTGTAAGAGTACACCTGTCGCTGTATCTTACAGTTTGATTTAACGTAATGTATATATTGCCTTAAATTTGTTTATTTCATGTATTTTTCATATCTTGTATGCTAGATATATTTCTTATGTAACGACATTTCCTATATTGATTCATTTAGTGTAAACATGTACTATATGTGTAAACCCGCATGAATGCAGGGACATTCTTATAATGTAAGTTAGCAATGCGCCAGAGAAAATGTTGAACCTGTTGTAAAGACTGTCTCTGGCACAGAAGTAGTAGCTGTGAGTGTCGCGCTGCTGAAGCAGTCGCGGAGCGGACTCGCTATAGTAAACACATAAATGTTTTGTTGATGGTGCAGAGGCACGGTAGGCGCAGTGTGGCGCGAGTTTTATGCAATTGCAATAAGCCTGAGAGGCGTACTGTTTAATGTATTGAACGAAGTGCGAAATAAATAAGTTTATTTATACTCGAAAGTGATCTGAGTAATGTTTTTTCATGTGTGCAAGAAAAGTAATTGTTTGGTATCAAGTCTATTGTCACCGAGTGTGATCGTTGTGGTAGTAAGAGTACCTATTGTAATCATATCTGTCTTGTTTGGACTTCACGACGAAGACGACGAAAGCAGATGAGTACTTTTGTAACATTTTATTTTGTATGCATGTAAATGTAGTGTCAACCAAATCAGAACTTTGGTTCAATTATACATGACTTATTTTAAAACTAGTCTTAATTTTGTAAGTAGATGTAGTCACCCCATTATCACCATTATTAGATTATGTTGATATGCAAGCCTGTACATTGACTAACAAGTTCAATCATTTTCAAAGTAATTACGATCAGTTTTAAAGAAATTGCTAGACGAGTTAAAGAATTGTTAAACGTGTTACAACCACAGAGACTAGTAATTAAAGTGCAAGAGAGTTTGCAAGTAAAGTAAAGTTGGTTTCATTTATGTAGAAAGTAACCAGGCTAACAGTAGTCAAAGTATTATAGTTGATTAACCAGACTTGACGGAAGTAAATTTTTTATGAAATACGTTAAATGCCAAACTCTGCTCAGCCAGTTACACGCGTACGCTACCCAGGTCCTGGAACCAATTAAAAAAAAAAAAAAAAAAAAAAGTTCACGTAAAGTTTTATAAGGAACTTGAATGCTTTAAACAATAATATCAAAATTATTGAGAAGTTTGACTGTAGTATTTGTGAAGCTCATTGCACCAGGGAGTTTCACTGTACTGAGCTATTATCATTGCAATCAGAGTCTATATGCTATTACAATTTTGATTATAACACGAACACGCCATCACCACTACATGAATTCTGACACATTTATTAGTGAAGTTGTGCTGTTCGTGAATCGTAAGAGGTGCTAGTTGGAGGCTGTAGTCAATGCTAAGTCAGATAGGACCAAACTTAATTAATTACCACAGTGACTGTTTCAACTTAATTAATACCTTTTTTTATTCAAAATTTTAACTTTCACTGCGAAAGTGTTGTTGCAACCCATTAGTTGTGATTTGCTGCAACATTCAATAACGAAATTATTATTACTAGAGTATATTATTACGCATTCTAAATTTTGAGATTATTTTACGACCTCCAACAGGCAATTTTCTTACAATTGGCGACCCTGCCAGGATAGTTTGGGCGCCTACGTTTGTAACTGGTTTGGCAAGAAATTTGTTAATTAAGTAATAAAAATTAAGTTATTATCAAATTTTGATTTATTATTTTGTTCTGTATATTGGTTGACTGATTATTGGATTTGAAATTGGTATATCGTTTGTTGATTTTGAAACGTTGTTGAAAAATTAAACATGGCACCAGTAGGGCAGCGTCATCGTGACACAACAATAGAGAAAAGTAGGGTCCTTACTAGGAACGCGATAATGCGTAGAAGCCAGACATCAACAATGGATTCAAGATTAGAAAAGGTAACCGAAATGGAAAACCTACCGGAAATGGAAAATGCAAATTTGAACGTAGATCGACAAGAAATTACACGTGATCAAAATGAGGTTCGAAGAAGTAGTACAGATTTGAGACACTCAAACGATCGCAGGTTAGCGATAAACGTGGGTCACGTAATTAATGGAGAGAAAACTAACGTGGATGAGGTCGCGGACAATGTTAGTGATCAGCAAAAGGTAATTGGCGAACATCAGAACGAATCGGAGGCTAAATGTTCAGCAGATGATCTGTCATCAAGTAGTAAGGAGGAACGGAAAATCGACAGAAATAAAAAGGATAGGCGAAGAACAAAAATGAGGGATGCTGTGCCTCAAGGAAATGCAGACATAAGTGCGTTAATGCAATTCATGCAAAATATGAGCCGGAATCTTGGTCAAAAAAATCGAAAAATCACAGTTAGAACTAAGACGGGAACTTCGACAGGACATAAAGAAAATAGATAAAAAAATCGAAGAAATAAAAAACGAAAATGAACACGTTAGGAAGCAAATAAGTAAACAGGACAAAAGGATAGATGATTTAGCCACGCAAACGGAACAACAGATTACGCATGCGCAAAAAAATTGTGAGAAGCGTCACACCGAGTGCAGTAACGACGTCACTTTGGTTAAAAAAATCATTAAACAGAACCAAAGACAAAGTCGCGGGACTCGAACAGGGATTAAAGTACAATGAGGAAAGAATTGTTCAGATACAAAGAGAAATGCAGCGTATCGTGGAACATGGAAGCAATACGTGGACCCCCGCCTAGTACAGAAGCGCAAATTGGCAGTCACAATGATGACGCAACAGATAATTGTTATCGTCTCATGAGGCAGCCAGCTGCAGAAAACGTCAGCTTTGAAACGACAAAATCTGTCACCGAAATCAGTAACGGGAATTCGCATTATGAAATAAATTTGAACGGAACTGTACCGGAGCAAAGAAATGTTGCACCATTGCCTTGTGTTGACAACAATGACGAGGCAAGGTGAACAGAAAATGATAGACGAATGGAAAAGCATTTGCGTAGTATCAGACCGCCACAATTCAAACCAGATGGCGACATCCACATAATGAAATTTTTGAATCACATCGAACAAACTTTACCGCGAGATTGGTCGGATCGCATGTGTATAAATTATATTCTGTCCAATGTGCATGAAAGTATTCATAATGACGTTATGGACATGAGTAGCGAGAGCAGAAGCTACCGCGAATTTAAGGATCAACTAATACGCAAATATTGGTCAGAAGCAAAGCAGGATGAAGTTTATGAAGATATTCACACAGCACCAATCTTTAACGCAAATAAATTCAGTACGATGGAAAAATATGTGAAACATTACTGGAATAAGAATAGGTATCTTAGCTATCCAATACCGGAGCGAGCTTTCATTTCAGTAATGTTGGCAAAATTGTCCAAACGTGTGCGAGATCTTTTCATTGTACAACCAGTTTTATCTATAGAAAAATTTATGGAAGTCTTGGAAAGATGTGATCGAAGCTGGGAAAATGGAGACCGACCCAACCGACAGGACAGAGGGAATAGGAATGGAACAGATGATCGACATTATCGGAGGGACGAAGGTACTCGCCGTGAAGATAACGGATACGGGCACCGACAAGCGGATACACGGGAAGACAGGTCACAAGAAGGTGATACCAATAACGGCCGACAAGATGATCGACGGCAACGTCATCAGAGAGAAGAAAAACCGAGGCAAGACCGACAGGAAAATCGTAATAGAGAGAGGAATAATCGAAATGATTGGCAAAACACCGGAGCTAGGCCCAAAGAATACAATCAGTTACGTAATGTAGACAGAAGTAGAGGAGACGGAAGAACAGTCTACGAGAAACCGGGACCTCGCGACAAACAGGTTTATGCCGTAGAAGCACGCACAGTAGTTAATGGAGACACCAACCACGAAATACGTAATCAAAGAACGAACAATCATGAAGAAAACGCACGTTGTTTAAACTAATTGAGCGGCCTGCTTTGCCCCGCAGCGAGGCCGCAAAGCCTTTGAAGGGGACTGAAGGACCGACGAGCTCAGACGAAAATGCAAAGAAAGAAGACTCCGATAATGAATGGATAACGACAGATGATGAAGACGAATCTGACGTTATATACAAGACTACGAACGTAATTGAACATGGCAAGAATGAAGGAACAACAACTGTAGAAGCAAAGAAGCTTGAGGGCGCGCAAATAAACAAAGTTATTGACGCATCAGCGCAAATAAATAAAGTAACAGTCGGGCCAGAAACGGAACAAGAATACCATGAAAGAATGTTCGTTGAAGCAATAGATGCGCTACTGGACAACAATGATCAAGATAAGAAAACTTGTTGTGTTCAACTGGAAGAAGATACTGACGTGGAAGAGACGGAAGAAAGTGACGAATCAGATACGACAGAAGATGAGCAGGGAGAACCAGACAACAAAGCAGCAGATACCGTAACCACCTGTACGAAAGAAGTAGCAGATAATTATGATTCATTGCAGAATGAGTTTCCTGACATCATCGAACATATCGAAATTTGGAGCCACCACGACGTTGCAACAAGAGCACCGCAGATGAGACAAAGCAATGCCCTCCGAACGTCAGATGAACAACAAAGGTTATCAACGGAGGCCGGCCGCGGTGGCCGAGGGGACTGAGGCGCTTCAGTCACGGTCTGCACGGCCACTACGGTCGGGGGTTCGAATCCCCCCTCGGGCATGGATATTTGTGCCGTCCTTAGTTGTAGGTAGTTCATAAGTAGTTTGTAAGTTTAGGGACTGGTGACCCCGTAGTTAAGTCCCTTAAGCTTAACAAACATTTGAACATTTTTTATCAACGGAAGAAGAAGTACTTAGAACTGAAATACGAGTATTGAGAGACGCCAAACAGATCGAAAGCAATACATGTCCGAAACTAAAACTGGTAATCGGAAGCAAGGAGTATGAAGCATTAATTGATACTGGGTCGATGATTTCAATTTTGACACGATCGATTTACGAGGATGTCAAGAAAAGCTTGCATAGAATAGAAGAACTTCCAGCAACTAGATTGAAAATATATGGAGCTTTCAATTCTAAATTTGTGGAATCAAAGAAGAAGATTTTCTTGCCGTTTAAAATCAATGAGCTTAACCAACTATTTTACCATGAGTTTGTAGTAGTGGAAGAAATAAATATTTCGTTGATAATTGGAGCTGATTGGCTACAGAAAGTTAGAGCGGTCGTGGACCTAAAAATAAATATGTTGACTGTTGAAAACGAAGGAAACCAGTACACCACCGAATTATTACAGCAAGTGGAACATCCAGTAAAGACATTTAATATCAGATGCAGCCAGGAAGACATAAAAACAAGTCATGACAAACAAAGGTAAAGAGAAAGGTTAAAAGAGAAGGCCGAACAATTTGAAGATCTTAACGGTATATGCAACGTGCCGACAACAATGAGGCGTGACGCCTCTAAATTTTCGCATTCTAAATTTTGAGATTATTTGACTACCTCCAACAGGCCGTTTTCTTACAACCCATTTCCTATTTCATCAATTAATGTGAGCAGTGAGTTGTTTGACGTGTGTAATTGATCACTCAACAGGATTTTCTCTTCTGCTAAACCCATGTAATATGAGATACAAGCAGAACGTTTGATATCAGATATAAAGAACAAATTAGATCCTGGAAGTATGGGATAAACCAGTCCACATTTGCTGAACTCCTAAGAAGACACAACCACAAACCAACATCCAGAGAACAAGACATGAAAATAATTAGAATGAACAACAATAACCACCTTGTAACACTACAAGAAAATTACCACATCCGAAAAACCAAAGCAGAAAAGAAGAATGTGATGAAGTTGTGTGAATATAGCCAGTGACCAGGTGGGAAGAACGCCAAGAGAATAATATAGACCGTGAGTAGCCTACATTATTTCGATTAAAACAGAGTGAGCGGTTTATAATTTGTTGAGGCTACATCAGTAGGCAAATATAGATATATAATTCACAAACGATGCCCTAAAGTAAAGAGCGAAACGCGTATTGAAGAAATAAAAGGATAGCAGCAAGAAAACGGCTGTTTCATTTCCGAAAAGAAATACCTGCCTAAAATTATGTAGCGCCCCCGCGAGGATGTAGAAGTACCGCAACACGAAAGTAGTGCTGGACAGAATTGACAGCATCCTGCAGGAATGTCCATAAATTCGTAAGAGTTCGATGGGGTGGAGATCTCAACAGCATATTGCAGGGCATCCCAGATAAGCTCAATAATGTTGAATATAATGAGAATCGTTGAATTAAAATTTCGGCCGCGGCCAGGATTCGAACTGGGGACTTCCTCCTTATAAGATAAACGATTTAACCAACTTTCTTTGTCTCTTCGGTTTCATCGGTCCTTTGTGGACTTTTGCGTGTTTAAACCTTTGTCGTCAAGAAAATCAACTCACTGCCGGCTCGGTTAATACGTTTGAGCGGAAAAGCAACGAAAACCATTCAGCTGCGCAGTGTGTGCCTCATGTTAGCTGTTGCTGAGGATCGTGGGGTTACAAATATTGTGTTTTCCGCTGTATTATCTTCTGAGTTGGCATAGTTCTTGTAAGGTTATTTATTAAAGGTTATGCGTTGTAGACTAAACAAATATTTTGGTTTGATCCATGTCTTGCAGAACTTTATGTACTGGACCAATGTTTTCACTACGTAACCAAGTGTTCTAAAAAAATATTAACATTCAAGTAGTTTTCTCACTTTATATTTAGGTATATCGCTCGTAATGTAATTATCTTCTGTCTATATCTATAAATGTGAATGTCTGTTCGGTGTACGTTTATCACGTCTGAACCACAAGCCATAAAGAACTAAAAATTTTTAAAGTTACTAATGTCTACCCGGGGAAGGCTTTAGGCATGGTTTTATGGCGAGCGGATAGCTATTTATCTATATATATATATATATTAATGTGAATGTCTATTCGGTGTACGCTTATCACGACCGAACGACAAGACGCAGAGACTTAAATATTTGTACAGTTACTAATTTATGCCTGAGGAAGGTTTAGGCATGGTTTTATAGCGATCAGATAGATATTTAATAATTTGAAGAATATAACGTGAAATGCGGAACAATAATTATTCTATGAAAATATTTACTCTTTGAAAATGCTTTTATTGGTTGCATTGTTGCTTCAGAGTTGATAATGATAAAAGAGTGGCGTATATTGAGATGGAAAGTTGTCGGTTTATACAAAATTCTACGCGCGCGCGCGCGTGTGTGTGTGTGTGTGTGTGTGTGTGTGTGTGTGTGTGTGTTAATATTTTGCTCTGATCTGTGTGTAATTGTTGTCTTAAGTCTCCCTTGTACACCATAGATGTTCCGTGCCGATAGCTACAAGGGGGTGGAAGATATGGTGGTTGAAAGTCGTCAAATTATAAAAAAATTCGGACTGAAGGCAGCGATGACGTTTGCGACTCTACAGCAAGGAGGTTACATACAGCGAAAGGTGATGCCACAGACCATATCTTTGGTCTATGCGTGCTACAATGTCTTCAGCTCTTTCTCTGTAAGGATAAGCATACGAATAAGGAAATATAAGAATAAATAAATAAAGCAGTAAAAAAGAAAATTCTTTTAATACATCTCTTCAAAAAAAATCGATTTGATGTTTCGCGCATTACATCAAGTACAATACTACAAATAACGTAGTTTACCACAATGCCCTAACATGAAATTAAAATGAATTTGGGCATTACTCCCACCATACGTGTTGAGATATTGCAACACAGACTGTAAGGAATAATGTATGTATTATTTATTGTAAATCATTAAGCACTTCACATAATTTTATTTTTTTATTTGAATGTTGATTAAAAATGTTTGTTTCTAAAGAAGGTATAGTATTTCCTTTCATCCTTGAAAACCAGTCTCATAGCAGACTACTGAAAGATAGCTTATCTATCATAATCAACCAACACGCGAGCGGAGCTGCGAGTTTAAGCTAGTACATAATAAAACTGTTTTAAAGCTCAATTTGGTTCCTTGGGCCACAAAGGGTTAAAGTTTGTGTCGTGGAAGGAGACGTGGTCTAAGTCCGTGCAGCCGTATTATCTATAGGGCCCAGTTAGCTGAGTGGTTAAACTGTCTGTCCAATAAGCAGGAGGTCCTGCGTTCAGATCCTGGCTGCAGAAAAAAAATTAATTCGGCACCTCTCCTTAAATTCAATATCTTTGATATAACGAGACAATACTGACTCACGAAATTGAATTACTGTTGATATTCATGCTCAATAATGTTCATGTCTCGCGACTTTGGTGGTCAGAAGTGTGTTAAAGTCAGAAAGTGTAGCAATTCTGGACGTGTGGTGTGTCACACTGTCTTGCTGGAATTGCCCAAGTGTGTCGGGAAACACGATGGAGATGGATCAGGTGATCAGGCGGGATGCTAGTACGCGCGTCCAGTCAGAGTAGCATTTAGACGCAGCCAGCTGCACAGTGCGCGCGCCCCACACCATTGCACAGCTTGAACAGTGCCCTGCTCACATGCAGGGTCTCTGGATTCATGAGGTTGTCTCCATAGTCGTACACGTCCATCCGCTCGAAAACGAGACTCGTCAGACCAGGATACATGTTTCCAGCCCAGCCGGTGTTGACAGGCCCAGGTGAGGTGTAAAGCTTTGTGTCGTGCAGTGTGCACGGAAGCATAAGTGGGCCTTCGTCTCCGAAAACCCCTATCGATGAAGTTTCATTGGATAGTTCGCATGCTGTCAATTGCTGATGGCCCATCATTGAAATCCGCTTCAATCTGCGGTAGGGTTGCACTTCTGTCTCACACGCCTGTACCAATTTCTTTGCCTCTTCAATGTATATTTGTCACACTATTAACATTACGTGGTTAAAAAAATTAACATTTTGTAATTTCTAACCGTTTATTCTATTTGCTAACTCACATACAATGACGGTTACCTGTTCCGAAAATTTTAAATACTATTTACAAAATATTAGAGACATGGAACAAACCGTACACCTAAGCCTGCAACGAAAAGGCACAAAAAGGCACGACTTGTATAAAACGAATACATGAGTTATTCTTTATTCAGAACTAGTGTTTCTACCACATTTCATTAAATTAATACAATGTGTATATAAATAACAGTCTAGAGAGCAAAAAAAATTTTTCGACTAGTTTAGGTCTTCTTTTAGACCATCATCAGAAAATTTAGCTCTGATAGCAATGTACATTAGTGTCAAACTTAAACTAAATTAATAAAGAGAAATAAAACGATGTTATAGCCATTGATGTTGTGGAGCTGGCAGGAGACTTGGAGCCTTCCAGTGCGTCACTGCTGGCTGGAGCAAGGTCTACTGCTCTTAAATAGCTGAGGCTCCGTCCCTTTGCCAGCTCCACCCATCTTTGATAGCCAGTGGAAAGACTACATAGATGAATTTAGCCAAAAATATAAAATTATAATTAGTCACACATTTCTTTGTCACTGTCTAAGATAAAAATAATTATAGTCATCTTTCTGATATTAAAATAAAGATTAAAACATTAAAATTCTGACAAATTGTATCAGGTTCTTATTAATATTTTCAAAGATATTTCAAAGATATTCTATGAGTGGTACTGCAGCGCTGTATGTAATTTCACTGGTATTAAAAATTAACTATAAAATTTATTTAAGATACATGGAAAAAACAATTCAGGACATGATACCTTGCAGAAAATCATTTGGTTCATTTGTCGTTGAAATTTTGTGTAAAGCTATTGTTTTCTTGATATCCTGAGCCGGCCGCGGTGGCCGAGGGGACTGAGGCGCTCTAGTCACGGTCTCCACGGCCACTACGGTCGGGGGTTCGAATCCCCCCTCGGGCATGGATATTTGTGCCGTCCTAGTTCGTAAGTAGTTTGTAAGTTTAGGGACTGATGACCCCGTAGTTAAGTCCCATAAGCTTAACAAACATTTGAACATTTGATATCCTGAATTGTTTTTCCATGCATCTTAAATAAATTTTATAGTTAATTTTTTAATGCCAGTAGAATTACATACAGCGCTGCAGTACCACTCATAGAATATGTCTTATTTCTCCTTATTTCTCCTTTCCTTTGAGTTCTCACAGTCATAAGTGACACAGACTTCAACGTTATGTATTTTTTAAATAATCATTCGTTCATAACCGTTTTTAAGAGATCGCAACGTACACAAAACAATACGACCTTTACGTACGGAGTTACCAACAAAAAAATAATAACCGTCACGATTTTCATAGATACAAAGCCTTACAGCTATGCATTCAGTGTTAATATTGAGATCACTGACCTGCATGCTGCGCTATCACTCTTACGCTGTCTCCGAATAAGCTACACTGCCATACAAAAAGTGGACGAGTTCTTGCAAACAATAATGACATAGAAATTATGTGTATGGAGTATTTTGATGAACTCCTAAACTGTGACGAACCTAACGAAACCTTGGAATTTGAGGAATCTGTAACTGTGGATCCGGAATAGCCCCCTCCAATATTCGAAGAAAAAAAAAAAAAAAAAAAAAAAAAAAAAAAAAAAAAAAAAAACATAAAAGAACTAAAGAACTATACAGAAGATATGGCAAGCAGAAGTGATACCTGAAGATTGGAAAGTGGATCTTATTTGCCCAATCCATAAAAAGAAGGACAAAATGCAATGTGACAATTATAGGGGGATATCATTACTAAATATTTCCTACAAAGTGTATTCAAAATGCGTGCTCTCACGAATTAAACCACTGGCATAAGAGCTAATTGGCGAATACCAAGGTGGGTTTCAATCAGGTAAGTCAACTACTGACCATATATTTTTTATTAAGCAAGTCTGGGGAAAAATATATGAATATGATAAAGAAATACGCCTTCTGTTTGTTGACTTCCAAAGAATTTGGTGTGTCCAAGAAGCTGGTAAGACTTGTATCGCTATGCCTGGATGACACAAGAGCAAAGATTAAACTGGGTAATAGAACCACGGATAGTTTTCGGGTAACCACAGGACTAAGGCAAGGGGTATTGTCTCCCCCATATTATTCAACCTAGTGCTTGAGATGATCATTAGAGAAATGGATAATTTCAACCATCAGGGTATCCAGGTAGCAAATAGAAACATCACCGATCTAGCATTCGCAGATGATATAGTCTTAATGATATACACAAAAGAAAATTTGAAGATGCTAATGATGGAAAGCATAGCAAGCAAATTTGGATTGAAAGTGATCCCCACAAAAACCAAATACATGATAGTTGGAAAAGCCCTACACCCAGAAATCCAGGAATTAACTGTCGAGAAGAACACCTACAAAAGAGTAAAGGATTTTAAATATCTTGGAAGCATAATTTCTATAATTCTATCGCACCAAACTGCGTGGTCATCAGTCCGTAGCTTACAAACTACTTAAACCTAGGTAAACTAACCTAAGGACAACACACACACACACCCATGCCCCAGGAAGGACTCGAACCTCCACGGCGAGCAACCGCGCGCTCCGCAGCGAGACGCTTTAGACCGCTCGGCTACTCCACCGCGGCAAAGGCAAGAATTCAAGCGGGTAGTAGATGTTTGCGCTAAATACATAACATTTTGACCTCCCGGTGCATATCACGAGCTCTCAAACTAAGGTTGTATAAAACATTAATTCTTCCTGTCATTCTATATGAGTGTCAGTGCTGGAGCACTAGGAAAAAGGAACTAAACAGGCCCGCAGTTTTCGAAAGGTGATGCTTGAGAAAAATATTTGGACCGCTCAAAGACAACAAAACAAGAGAATGGAGGAGAAGACACAATATAGACTTATAACAACTATATAGTGAACCGAACATTGTGTGCTTGATGAGAAGTAGAAGATTAGAATGAACATGGCATGTGGT
The DNA here is from genome assembly GCA_026315105.1 of Locusta migratoria. Taxonomy (NCBI): domain Eukaryota; kingdom Metazoa; phylum Arthropoda; class Insecta; order Orthoptera; family Acrididae; genus Locusta; species Locusta migratoria. Next base: position 315,224,586 of record CM048745.1, read on the forward strand.
ACGTATGACTGAGGAGCGGTGGCCTAGGGTGGCCATGGACATGATACCAACAGGCAGAAGACCACTGGGACGACCAAGGAAGAGGTGGCTGGTCGGGATACGAAAATACCTACAAAAACTTGAGGCCTGAAAAAACTGGGAACAGACAGCGAAGAATCGTAATGAACGGAGAGCTTTGATTATATTATCACGCGTCCAATAGGCCTGTTCGCGTAAATTAAGTAAGTAAGTCATAAAAAATAGTACACTTGCAAAGATGAAAACGATTTACCCCTATGATGACAGTTGCCACTTGCGAGGTAGTAGATGCACTGCAAATGGTTTCAACGCCGTCTGCCAAAAAGATAACGTAGTGTGTGTAGGTTAAATTACCGTCTTTTCCAATTTTATTTAACCCTTAACTGGAATCATGGGTCAGTCGCGGTGGAGTGGCCGAGGGATCTAAAGCGCCTATTTGCAGAGCGCGCGGTTGCTCACCGTCAGAGGTTCAAGTCCTCCCAGGTTACTTTAACTTAGTTTAAGTTGTTTGTAAGCCTAGGGACTAATAACCAAAGAAGTTAAGTCACATAGATTTACAAACATTTGAATTTGATTCGTGGGTCAATTTGGACCCGACAACAATAAAACAGTCTAACAATCTAAACGCGTGGGGCTTTAGTTTCACGCGCCAGTCTAAGTTCAGTTCGTTGGAAGATGCACTAGGGGCCGGGAGTTTATCGCTTGAAATTTGCTGGAAAAGGGAGTAAGTGCCATCGCTGGGTCAATTAGACACGTTTTTCCAGATAAGGGATTGTTTTTAGTCCACGTGTACCGACTTAAGTGTCTCAGCACAATGCAGCGAGCTCTCACTGAAAAACAAACCTGTGAATGTTCAAACGTTTGTAAATCTTAAGGGACTTAACTGCGGAGTCATCAGTCCGTAAACTTACAAACTACTTATGAACTACCTTATACTAAAGACGACACAAACATCCATGCCCGAGGGGGATTCGAACCCCGGACGGCGGACGGCCGCGCGCATCGCATCACGGCATACCCTCGGCTAATCCGCCGCGGCAGAAACCTGTGACCTATTATTAAACGAGAATTATTCAGTCACAGAACCTTTAAGCGATTTTCAACCTTGTGATACAGAGAACATAAATGACTCAAATAATTCTTCGTGTGTTGATTCAGTAGAAGGAGATATGCAGCTTTCAAGCAGTACATATTTCCGAGGTAAAAATCTATTCAATTCGTCTACTCATGCACCAACTAGGTACCAATACTGACAATATTTGGGACATTTCCATGTTTCGTTATCATTATTTTTGTTGTCGACTGATGGCATAGTAAGAGCCTATTTATTAATAGGGGAAGTTATGATAAAACCTATAGCATATACAGGATTTTTAATCTAATCTGGTTTTGTAATCATATAGCATGCCAAAGTGAGGTACTACAAATTATTCTCAAATATGAGACCTAGGATTTAAGGATAAAAAATAATACAATGTAAAATTTACAAGTTGATTTCTTTTTGAAATAAAGTTTGTTTTAATACACTCCTTACAAATTTAGGTATTAATTATACCTTTTATAGGAATTACGTAGTTTTTTTCCAAGGGTCCATATGGACCCACGATTCCAGGTGTGTTCATGAAAATAACGATTCCGGTGAAGGGTTAAAACATTTTCAGTGGTCAACATTTTTGTGTGGTTTTTATTATATTCGATCATGAACTGTTCTCATGTTTTGGGGGCTTATTTTGCTGTGAATAAAAAAAGTATTAAGATTACTCACGGTTTTTTTATGTTGCCCTCTTCATGTGTCTAAAAAAATTTTTAAATCACATGAAGAGGGCAACATAAAAAATGTGAGTAGTCTTAATATTCATTGTATACAGAAGAAAATAAACACACAGCATAAGAACTGTTCATGGTCAAATTTTCTCAAACACCACACAAAAATGTAAAACGAAAAATATTTCATGTACAATGCTTCTAGTAGACTAATTTCTAGTTACAAAAGACGGTAACCTAACCTATACAAACTGTATAACTGAAACTGCGGAGGAAACAAAAAAAAAAAAAAAAAAAAAAAAAAAAAAAAAAAAAAATTATGTACGAGAGGGAGTTGAACAATTTCTTTCCCTGTCGACTGTGGTCAGAGTTGCGTATGGAATGAAAAAAATAGAATGAGACATTAAATATAAGACATATTTTTTCTACACAATTTCCAAGTACATTGACACATTTGTCATACTGCTTTATAAGCTTCAAAATGTCGGATTGTGTAGGCGCTCCCAACCAAGAGTTGCAATATGGTTTTGTGTTTCCGTCGCTAAGTGTGGTCTCGCATTGTCGTCCAACAGCAGAACGCCAGATCTGAGAAGGCTAAGCCGCTTTTTCCGAATCACCTCTTTCGTTGTCAACAGAGTGGCACAGCACCGCGCAGCACTGATGTTTGCATCCTCCAAAAAGCCCAGCAATAAAACTCCTTGGGAGTCCCAGAAATCGGTAAGTAGCATTTTACCTGCAGACGGAGTGCTTCTGAAATTCTTTCGGAGAGGTGACGACGGATGTTTCCACTCCATAGCCACACAACGCTTCTTCCATATGCAACGCCCTGATTTTTTCCTGGACGGCTTTTTGAAGCTTATAAAGCGGTTTGACGAGTGTTTCAATTGTTGGGTGCAGTGAAGTGTGTAAATAAATTAGTGAAATAAAATGCAGTAATAAATGAAAGTAAATAATACGAGGAGTAAAAATGAAAACTTAGTTGAGTTCAGTCAGGCACGCCGAGTAAAACAGCAGACCTGTGCCGCATTCCGGCAGAGCGTCGACCGGCTAACGCAGCAGATCCAGCACGACATAGTCCCGCCAAGTATTCACGTGTAGCAAGGAATCCATCGCTCTCTCCACAAGCAGAAGTCGTTGATTCAGCAATCAGGCCATCGACCAACAACATCACTTGAAAGCACAGACTATAAAACCTGATCGTCGCGAACTTCTAGAAGCAACGTGAACAGAAACCAATAACCTTGGGTATTGACCTCCAGAGCAACGTAACGATCGAAATGTTCAAATGTTTGTAAATCTGTCGGACCAAACTGCGTGGTCATCAGTCCGTAGCTTACAAACTACTTAAACCTAGGTAAACTAACCTAAGGACAAACACACACACCCATGCCCCAGAGAGGACTCGAACCTCCACGGCGAGCAACCTCGCGCTTCGCAGCGAGACGCTTTAGACCGCTCGGCTACTCCACCGCGGCGTAACGATCGATCTTTCGAGAAACTGTACAACGTGACAGAAGACTACGATACCTAAGAAGGTTCACCCCCAGCCAGGTCGATAAGATGCGGTCTGGTCGTGAAAATCACCTGTGATCTCCAGCCAAGGTTCTGACAATCGAAGACGTGCAGCCTGAAGACCGTCGGTTCGACCCCAGGACAAGAGCACAATACCTTCATGCCCTAACGCTACCTCTGGTCATAGCACAACCCAACACTTTTTAGAAGATGGGAAAATCATACCGTACCGCCACGAGGTAATTCCGCAGAATTTACGGCCTGTTAACGCACAGTGCTAGTTCTACTGGCCAGCGGATAGCGAGAAGCAGATAGCCGCCAGCATAACCAGAGAACCACAGTCGACACTGCGAAACGCCTCTTTGCCGTTGCACGCCTTACTACCACCGACACTCGCCGAGCCAACTAGTTCACACTAAGAGTAATGTATGGTTTAATTGTTTAATAAATGTATTTTGTGTAAATGCTGTTTCATTTACGCACATACCCGAGCCAAGGAAAAGACCCCACGTCCCACATGTTTATAAGATTCCTTGTAAAATGCTATCCTGACAATAAAATATTAATTTGTTGACCGTAGCGGCCGTGCAGACTGTGACTGGCACGCCGCAGACCGCTCGGCCACTTCGGCCGGCTGTGGAACATGTCAGTTTAATAAATGGTGTCTATACACGACACTCAACATTTTAAGGATTTTTTTAAAAAAATTTATTTACTTTTTATGCATTTTTAGCGAAAGATTAATTTTTTATAAAAATTCATGTAAAGTGTAGAAGGAGTTGTCATTCACAAATTCCTTTTTAAATATTAGTTGGCTATCTTTCAGATTTTTAATTCTGCTTGGTAAGTGCCAAAGACTTTTGTAACAGTATAATACACCCCATTCTGTGGCAAAGTTAAGTTTAACCTTGAATAGTGAATATCACCCTTTCTGCTAGTGTTGAAGCTATTCACACTGCTATTACATTTGAATTGGGTCGGATTGTAAAAAACAAGTTTCATAAGTGAATACATACATTGTGAAGCTACAGTGAAGATCCCTAGATCCTTAAATAAATATCTGCAGTATGATCTTGGGTACGCTCCAGCAATTATTCTGCATATACGTTTTTGTGCAATTAATACTTCTTTACTCAATGTTGAATTGCCCATACGAAAGCAGTGAATGAAAGTAGGCATAGTAAGCTAATTTATTGAGATGTATATCACCAAATTTTGCAATAACCCTGATAACATAAGTAGCTGAACTCAAACGTTTCAGCAGATCTTCAATGTGTTTCCCAGCAATGCAAACACCTAAAACTTTTGAATATTCTAGCTTGGCTACAGATTTCTGCAAAGTCTACATTTATTGATGGTGTCATACCGTTTACTGTATAAAACTGTATGTACTGGGTTTTATCGAAGGTTTATGAGAGTCCTTTGTAGAGAGAACCACTTAATAACTTTCTGAAAGACATCATTTACAATTTCATCAGTTAATTCCTATTTGACAGACGTGATAGCTGTACTTGCATCTTCGTGAATATAGAATGGCAAGTCATTTAATATATATTAATAACAGCAAAGGAACCAAGACCGAGCCTTGTGGGACCCCATTTTGATAACTCTCCAGTTAGAGGAATTAGCTGTTTCTTGCATATTATGTGAACTTCCTAGAACCATTCCTGGCCGGGAGCCATTTGACACACCACAGAAGTGTCAGAGTGCTGGAAGGTCAAAAATGGTGGAGATGGTTCCAGAGCAGGTCAACAAACCGCAGAACAAAGTTACTTCTACGGCAACTAGGGAGTCCTTTCTATACCAGGGAAATTCACCCCCAGACCATAACACAGACACTCCCGCCTAGCACCACACCTTGTCAGGCGGGATCTATAGATTCATGTGATTTTCGACCACAGATGGTGTAACCCATCGGCGAGGTGCAGCTGAAATCGTGAATCGTCAGAGGATATCAGTTCCTGCCATTGTTTCAGGCTACAAATGCAGCTGTTGTTCCCGTTGTCATGGTAAGAGTGCAACATGTGTGCGTTGCTGGCTCACATAAGCCATGGAATGAAATGTTTGTAAATCTATGGGTCTTAACTCTTTTGGTTATCAGTCCCTAGGCTTACAAACTACTTAAACCAAGTTAAACTAACCTAAAGACAAAACACACACACATCCATGACCGAGGGAGGACTCGACCCTCCGGTCGCCAGCAAGGCGCCTTAGACCGCTCGGCCACTCCAGTTACATGAAGATGAAATCTTTTCCGAGCTTTTATTGTCGTTCCTAATATAAGAACGGAAAAAATGTATACCTGGGCAGTGCCGAGTTTCACATTTAGTTACTTAATAACTCAAACAATTCCACTTAGCTTCGGATTTGTTGATTGATATACCATCTTTTAATATCTGGAAGAGGGAAGCTGTATGTGAGAAGCGAGAGAGACTGCCTATCTTCGATATCATTACATTTATATTGAGCAAGCATTAAGCGTCAATTTCAAATAATCAAAAATCATCTGATCGTGAAATGATCACATTAAAAGTCTGTACCTTACCTGAAGATTCCACCGAAAAAACACCAATCTCACATCAGTAACTATTACTCTAAGTGCACTCACATAAAATTTCAAAAACTTGCAATCCGAATTACTGTGTACTCAACATTATTTCAACAACATGCCGTTTACGTGAACAATAATGCAGCAGAAGCAATCAGAAACTACAGTAACAACGAGACTCACCAACAAACATTGCGAGTAGCAAGCACAAAATCATAGTCGCCTGATGTTTCCACGTCTGTGCTTTTCCCTTCCTTGCGTTTCGCTCAACAGAGATCTCTGCTGGTTGCTGCAAAATTTAAAAGCTGCTCAGACAAAACACCTTGCCGTGAACAAAAAGACGTAACACGTCCGACTCAAGGATAGCCGTTTATGACACCTCGTAGCGTATTTCACACGTATGTGCTTATAAATGCATTACATTTACTCGTTGTGCGAAGCAAATGCGTCAAATGAGAGACGTACATCCGCATCGCAACGCTTAATTCAGAGCTCGATGTAAAGAAACGTCACCGTACAAAGGCAGTAAAGGCTAACGTCTTCTAAGTAGTTTCTGAAACGGTATGGCAGTGAATAACGAATGTTTTATGACTCAAAAGACATGTGACTCTCTGAGAATAAATTGTGAACCTAAGCAGAGGCAATCATAAATATCCTTTCCATCCCTGTTTCCCTCACCACCAAATTCCAGAACTTAGTCAAAAAGGTATCTTGAATTCACTGTGAGCCGAGCTGGAACAGCCGAGCGGTTCTAGGCGTCTTGTCAGGGACTGTGAGACTACTCCTAACGGAGGTTCGAGTCCTACCTCGGACACGTGTGTGTGTGTGTTTTGTCCTTAGGTTAGTTTAAGCAGTCTGTAAGCCTAGGGTCTGTTAACACAGTAGTTTGGTCCCCTAGATTTACAAACATTTTTTAGTTCATTGTAACATTGGCCATTCACCGTTAACTACTAAATATTCAGAACGCTGATGCTTAAAATATTGTATTCTTAATTATATTGCACCACATTTCGAACAAGTCGTGGACTTCTCACATTGCTACATAAGAATCGTATGGATACACGCTAGGCTAATATCTGTATTTTGACTGGAATCACTAAGTTTACATGCGACACATCTTCCGGAAGACGAAAACCGAATTTCGAAAACCGTTTTTGGTTGTCGTGTTTACATGTTGTATCCTGAATCTTATTTCCTAGCCCACTCAATATGGTAGCTGAAAAACAAATGATTCAGTTCCTGATTTAGTCAGCACAATCGCTATTTTTCTTTACTTAAATACACAGATTCATGCTCACTCTAACATTTATACTTTTATTTCACGATAGCAAATGTCACTCTCGTTATGTAACTGGAAAACCGCTTTAGAGAATCGGTTTTGGAGTGTTTACGTGGCCAACCAAAACTGGATTTGGAAAATCGGTTTACGAAATTCGGTTTTGGGAGCCCATGTAAACGGGTTGTTGTCTGTACGTCAAAGTAGCATAATTCTATTTCTGTGACCGGGGATTCTTGTCTGGAGATTTTGCTGAAAATATCAATTGTTTAAGATCTCAAACAATTCTGTATAGCCATTTGGGCCAAGATTGAAAATCATGAAAAACAAAAACAAAAAAATCAACGCAACACTTCAAAATGACCTATGTAAAAGTTTCTTTTTCTGGAAGACGTATACTTAAGCACTGGACTGGCATTTGGAAAGATCATAATTCAAACAGCCGTTCTGCCTTCCACTTTCCAGTTATCCGTGATTTCCTGCAACTAATGTCCTATTCGAGCTTGTACTCCAACTCTCATGAGGTCAATATTATGAATTGATAGCTTTCCATGCGGAAGATCGTACAGCACTTCAGTAGCAAAGAATGTCAGAGATGCTAGTATCAACAGCAGGTGCTAGTAGTTCGCGACAATATCTTGCTGCACGATGAATAAGGATGTAAAAAACAATATCAACCATCCCATCACATAGTATTGTGGCACCTCTGATATCCATATTCATTCTGGAGCTTAATGTATATAACATGAATTTGTGATCCCTACAGTTTCTGCTAAAAGACTTACAGAAGCTGTTAAAACTCCTTGGTAAATACTCCAGGAATATGAAGTTCCGTTACTATCTTCCTTTCTTTTTCTCTTATGAGCGATGACGCATTCATTTCCATAACATATCGTTTGTATTGTACACATTAAATGATTTGCGTCTTTGCAACTAAATGAAAGGCGTTTGTTTGTGCTGTATCTAGGGATCTTCACTGTAGCTTCACAATATATATATATTCACTCATGAAATTTGTTATTAGCAATCCGACCCAATTCAAAAGTAATAGCAGTGTGCATAGCTACAACACTTGGACAAAGGATGATGTTCACTATTCAAGGTTAAATCGAACTTTGGCTCAGAAAGGGGTGAATTATGCTGCCACAAAAGTCTTTGGTCACTTACCACGTAGCAACAAAAGTCTGACAGATAGCCAACTAGTACTTAAAAAGAAATTAAAGGAATTTCTGAATGGCAACTCCTTCTACAACGTAGATGAATTTTTAGATAAACTTTAAAAAATAAAAATCAACAAAAATGTAATAAAAAATTCTTAAAATATTGATTGTCAAGTGTAGACAACATTTACTAAACTGACACGTTCCACATCATTACGAAATGTCGTATATATGATCTATGGAAAAAGTATTAATCTAATCTAATCTAATGCGTCTTGGTTCCATTTGGAAAGCATCATCAGTGGCGATGTTGTTAATCCACAAGTGTCCTTGTGAAGTTGTGTATATATACACTCCAAGTCGTCGAATATTTGTGTTTCTTGAGGACCACATTTATTTGGACACATCCTGACTTCGGCCTTTTGCTGACTTCATTTAAGAAGAAATCAACTGAGCGTGCCTCCCTCTCAGTTGTCGTAGCAGGCCACGCTTTTCGCCGGGCTACAGTGGTTAGGCCTATGTTGACACCAGTGGTGATGACGGCAACTCAGAACACCAATAAATGTTATTTCGTGACAACTTCAATTAAAACGAAACGCTCTTTCCGTGTATTTCCTCAGCTAACGAGTAACTGTGTTTGGAAGTAGTCTCTTCGATCTACAATAGTCTAATGGTCGAAAGAAGGACTTAATGTTTTAGGTAATTATCATGTTTAGAAGTTCTCGTAGAATGCGGTGTGATGTCTCCTTAATCCGACGCTGCGTGTAAAGCTTAGGAAAAACTATAATTGAAGGCGGTGACGTTACTTTTAATAGACATTTATTGCAACAAGATTTTAAACACATTGCAACTCTCCTGCTAATGTCCCAGAAATCCTGTAAAACTTTCTCCAGTTGGTCTGTCACTCAACAGCTCTTCAGTTGGAACTCTCTTATTGAACTAACTTGACGTCACAAAACATTCCTTAATATGTCCACCAACTCTGTGGTCAGTGGACTTACATTTTTAAAATTTTATAAAATATATTTCAAGTTTCTAATAGTATTCAAATTTATGGGGCTAAATTTTAGTTTATTAGACGCAGTGCTGAATTAATCTTACGTATCTGTGACTAGTCATTATACATTTAATGTGTAGGCAGTGGGACATACTTTCTTTTATTGTCCTTGTATGCATTCTCCGGGTAGCCTATATCGAAAACATATTTACAATTTTATAAACATTGCTTTCGTTCATATAGTCTGTGCTTGTGTTTTGTTGTGAGATGTAAGGTGTAATTTTGAAACGATGTAGGATCGGGGTTAAATATGCTGTAGCGTCGTTTGAGGTGCATGGTACACATTTGTTTATTTACTCTATTATTTCCGTTTTGGTGGTTTTTTTTTTCTTTTTTTTTTTTTGCAGTAGTAATATAGTTATGGTTTTTATACTGAACTAATAGGTTATGATGGTTTGTGTGTGTGTGTGTGTGTGTGTGTGTGTGTGTGTGTGTGTGTGTGTTTCAGCAGAGCTGACCATGTGTTGTCTCTCTAACTTTGAATATTGTGGTGATAGATAACTTGGTGGTTTGTAACCTTCATTTGTCTCATTAGGTATTGGCGCATTTCAAATGTAAATTTACTGAATGGGATTGATGAACGGAAGGAGCCGTTGCGAAATTCTATTATGCTTGGTCCATCTGCGTTTAAGTCATAATGTGCATTACGGACTGTGTTTCGAATGAATTTTTTCCGCGGCGGAGTGGCCGAGCGCACTGAGGCGCTATGCCCCGATGAGCGAGGCCGTTCCTCGTCGGAGGTTCGAATCCTCCCTCGGGCATGGACGTTTGTGTTGTCTTTAGTATAAGGTAGTTAATCCCATTAACTTAAACAATTGATGCATTCTTTCAAAATACATTGCGCCAGTAACTAGTGACATAATGGTAACGAATACTGTCACGTCCCATTTTGGTACCGATCGAGGTGGCGCAGTGGTAACACACTGGACTCGCATTCGGGAGAACGGTGGTTCAAATCCACCTCCGGCCATCCAGATTTCCCTAAATCACTCCAGGCAAATGCCGGGATGGTTCCATTCAAAGGGCACCGACAGTTTCCTTCCCCATCCTTACCCAATACTTCGAGCATTAGCTCCGTCTCTAGTGACCAAGCTGTCGACGGGACGTTAAACCCTAAGCTTCCTTTTTAAGCTTTTCCCATCGTGTTTCTCTATACCGTTACACGATGTTACATATTCTCTGGTACTGTGTGTCGTTATGGTCAAAGGCCGTGCCGCAGTTAATACATCGGTTCACGCTAGTCACCCCAGTTAAGCACTGTCGGGGTTGGCTAGTACTTGGATGGGTCACCGTTCGGGTGTGCCGAGCGCTGTTGGTAAGAAGGCTGCACTCAAGGGTGCACTCAGCCTTTGTAAGGCAAATTGAAGACCTACTTGATTGAGACGTAACGGCTCCGGTCTCGAAAACGGATAAAAAGGCAGGGAGTGCATCTAATGACGCCTTCGGGTGTAGGATGACACGGCGGTCGATCGATTCCCGATGGGCCTTTCGAAGCCTATGGGATGGAGTTTACGGTTTTACTGTGCATCGGGATGTCTGCTTCAGCTGGAGAACGTCTTTATCAATATCGACCCATTTTCTTTCTGATTAATAGTTCAAGTTATTTTTGTGTCAATCGTTTCGATTCGCATAAAGTCACAACTGCGATATACAGGAGGCAGAAAAAATGCGGAGAAACTACAAGCACAGCTCATTAGTATGCTTCATCCAGTGGCATCCTCCACAGCTTCCAGTACTCTTGGAATTATTACTAGAGGTCTTGTACCGTTTTCAGGTGAATTTTACACCATTACTCCGGCCAATCCAATTCATCAGAACGCTCACAAAATCAGTCCTGGACTATGCGAGCTGTGTGTACAGGAGCCCGGACGAACTGAAACACAGGATCCCCCCTAAGGCCACAAAGATAAACCGATGTAGCTCCTCGTTAAAATGGAATAGGGACAGCGGCTGGACGAGTTTTAAGTCAAATTATTTGCTTATCCACCAACAGCCGTAAATGTGTGTTGACTTATTTACGCGTGTTACGTGTTGTCTTATTTTCGGTATTACATCAATACCAACTTCAGACCATGTCACACCACCCATTCAAGTGAACAGTCAAAATAGTTACATATACCGGTTTCTTTACTATATTTTCCCCAGCTCCTGAACAAACATGTGTTCAGATCTATATAATTAATATCAGTTTGCTGTGGAATTCTTGAACATATTCTCAGTTCTGATGTACTAAATTTCCTTGAGATGGAAAAGCGTCTGTCCAGGCATCAGCACGGCTTTAGGACGCAGTCGTGAGAAATCCAGCTTGCCCTTTTCTCTCATGACATCTTGCTTGTTATGGATGAAGGGCAACAGGAAGACTGTATGTTTCTCGATTTTCGAAAGGCGTTTGACACGGTACCGCACTACAGACTACTCAAAAATCAAATGTTTCAACTGTTTGTAGAGCTTATGGGACTTAACTACGGGATCATCGGTCCCTAAACCTACAAACTACTTATGAACTAGCTTATACTAAAGACGGCACAAACATCCATGCCCTAGGAGGGATTCGACCCCCCCCCCGACCGCCGCGGCCGTGTAGAGCGTGACTGACACGCCGCAGACCACTCGGCCACTGCGGCCGGCAAAATCAAATGTTTGTTAAGTTTAAGGGACTTAACTGAGGGGTCATCAGTCTCTAAACTTACAAACTACTTATGAACTACGTTATACTAAAGACAACACAAACATCCATGTCCGAGAGGGGATTCGAGCCCCGACAGTAGCGACCGTGCAGACTGATTGGCACGCCGCAGACCGCTCGGCCACTGCGGCCGGCACTAAAGACTGCTAACGAAGGTACGAGTTTATGGAATAGGTACTCAGATACGTCAGTGGCTCGAAGATTACGTAAGTAATAGAACCCAGTAGATGTCCTCTATGGCGAGTGTTCATCAGAGACGAGAGTGCCGTCAAGGGTACCCCAAGGAAGTGTGATGGGACCGTTATTATTTTCTATCTATGATCTGACGGACTGAGTGAGTAGTAATGTGTGGCTGTTTGCTAACGATGCTGTGGTGTACGAGAGGGTGTAGTTACTGAATGATTGTAGTAGGATGGAGGATGACTAGGACCAAATTTCTAGCGCTAAATTTAGAAAAATATAAGGTGATGCAGATGAGTAGAAGAAACAAGCCCATAACGTCCGAATACAGCATTAGTAGTGTGCTGTTTGATAGAGTCGCATCTGTTAAATATCTATGCGTAACGCTGCACAGCGATATGAAATGGAATGAGCATATAAGGATAGTCGTGGGGAAGGCAAACGGTTGGCTTCGCTTTATTGGGAGAATTTTGAGAAGGTGTGATTCGTCTGTAAAGGAGTTTGCATATAAAACGCTTGTACGATCCCGTCTTGAATATTGCTCACGTGTTCGGGATTCCCACCAGATCGGTTTAAAGGAGGAGATAGAGGCAGTTCAGAGGCGGGCGGCGAGGTTTGTAACATAGATTCGATCAATGCGCGAGTGTTACGAAAAGCTGCGGAGGAGCGGCTGAGCGCATTGAGGCGCTATGCTCCGATGCGCGAGGCCGTTCCCCGGCCGGGGCTCTGAATACCCCCTTGGGCATGGATGTTTGTGCTGTCTTTAGTATGAGGTAGTTCATAAGTAGTTTGTGTTTCTTTTTTTGTTACGGATATGATTCGGGAACTCAAATGCGAGTTGTTGAAGAAATTTAGAGGCCCGGAATTTGAGGCGGACTGCAGAACGGTTCTAATGCCGCCACCCTAAGTATCCCGTAATGACCACAAAGATAAGATCAGAGAGATTAGGGCTCGTACGGATTCATACAAGTATTCTTTTCTTTTTTTTTCTTCGTTCTATATGGGAGTGGAACAGGAGTTCCTTTTGCCGCGAACCTTTGGGTGGATCAAGAAGCGCCAGAAGAGATAAGGAAGTCTGCAACTGCATTTGGTATTGAATTCACGGACGCCATAGTTCCTTATTATTAAGCAGCTTATACTGATCAATCTAGAATTAATTATGACAATGACAGAGACCGCATACTATCTAGTAGGCCCCATGTATGAAAGTGATACGATCGTCGGAGTGAAATCAACGTCTGGAATATCTCATTTGTATTCAATTCACCCAAGTATTCCCATGGAAGGTAGACTTCTTTCTACACTACTCATAGCGTTCCGTGAGGCAAGTGGTACACGTGGTCCCCTTATACAAAAGAACTCGAACCGTCCTCCTAACGTATACACATCGGCTACAAAATGAGCCAAAGTGGACAGGCGTATTCTTGAACTATGGCGAGATAATTGTCACGACCCCATCGTTGGGACAAAATGTTGTCTGGTTCTAGATTCATTTCCGCTCCCTCAGCAGGATCTGTTCGTGATTCCAGATAAACACATTCCACCTGGCTGAACGTGCCTTGTTCAACTTTTGCATGTATACGCCTTTCACCTGCGGGAAAAATTCGCTAAACGTTTTTGTGAGCGAGTTTTACTCGACAAAATTCATACAGAACTCCACAGTCGCAACGCTGTCATCAGCCTCCATATACTCATCTGAAATCAGTTCAGTGCACCGATATTTAGCAACATGATCACGCATATGTGGAAGAAAGCTGCAAACGCGCGGGAATTGCCGCGCGGTCTGAGGCGCCATGTCAAATATCGGAGTTTTGTTTCTTTGCTGGGATATATATATATATATATATATATATATATATATATATATATATATATATATATATATATATATATATATATATAGAGGGAGTCCCACTCAACTGTTTCACCCCAGATATCTATGAAACTACAAGAGATGTTGAAAAACCACTTTTACGGTCATGAACGTACGGCAGAGCTTATGAAAGTAGGTACTATGAGACACTCTAAAACGTGAAGAAATATTATTTTCAACACAAACTTATGTTTTTTAAATGGCTACCCCATATTTCTTAAGCAATCGACAGAATGAAAAATCACAAAAAGAATGGCGTTGGTTGCATCGCGATGAGTCAATTACATCCGGAGAAACTGTTGACGTTTGAAATACATGAGGAGCACTGCTAGCGCGTGTCCGAGACTCAAATGTGAGTCTCGCATGAGCCTCGAACATGCGCTAGCAGCGCGCCTCATGTATTTCAAACGTCAACAGTTTCTCCGGATGTAATTGACTCATCGCGATGCAACCAACGCCATTCTTTTTGTGATTTTTCATTCTGTCGATTGCTTAAGAAAAAATATGGGATATCCAATTAAAAAAACATTGTGTTGAAAATAATATTTCTTGACGTTTTAGAGTGTCTCATGGTACCTACTTTCAAAAGCCCCTGCCGTACGTTCATGCCCGTGAAAGAGGTTTTTCAATATCTCTTGTAGTTTCAGAGATATCTGGGGTGAAACCGTTGAGTGGGACCGTGTGTGTGTGTGTGTGTGTGTGTGTGTGTGTATGTTGATATGTTGCGGCATTCAGCCTGTACAACTAGCAACCCGCCAAGCACAACAAGGTCGCGGGTTGCCAACCTATCAGACAACAGTCCACGTGTCGGAGGAAGACGCCAGGTGGCATCGACAGCACAGAGGGCGCGCTGCGAGGGAACTACTTTTCTGGCGCCACATACGTGACCGGGAAGTAATTCCTATGGTACCCTGCCGCCCACGGATACTTCTAGTCCTGACACGGCGTAGTAGGGGCAGTCGCAGTCAGGACCGCAGCCGCCGTCGCCTCACTGCCGACCGGCCGCACCGCTCCCGGACACCGCCTGGGCTCCAATGCATCGCCAACCGATGGAGGACTTCACACCTTGTGTTCAGACTATTGGGTTGGGTTGTTCCGGATAGGGGAACTAAACTACTGAGATTATCAGTCCCCCGGTGGGGAGGGGGAGTGAGGATAGGAAAGGATGGGAGGGGAAAGGAAATGCAGTCTGGGAAGTAAAGAAGGAAGGAAGACTGCATTAGCTCGAGGTCCCATGTTCGCCACGCACGTACTCATGAAAGAACTGTGAGCCCCTTGGGTGGGGAGGGGGGGGGGTTCAGGCTATTGGTAACTGGTGTAGTTCCCCCCCCTCGCCAAAGTAGGGAGATTGTGTTTTTTTATTATTATTATTATTATTATTTATTTTTAACGAAGGCTACATTTCTAGCTGTATGTGATGCTTTTAATGCTCTTGACTGTATTATTTGAAATACGAAAGATTCAAGTTGCCGAACATCTAATTGCAGATCTGCATTTTTTACCCAGTGCGTATTTTGTCATCTGTCAGTTTCATTTGTGTTTAAGGGGAGTCATACCACCCAAAATGAAAAAAAATTCACGTTTTTACTTTTATGCAAATTATGAAGATATGAATGTTTATGCTTAATTTGGTGTAGGAAACTTCCTGGCAGATTAAAATTGCGTGCCGGAAGGCAAAGGTGTCAGGTTCGAGTCCCGGTTCCGGCACGCAATTTTAATCAGCCAGGAAATTTCATATCAGTGCACACCCCAATGCAGAGTGAAAAGTTTCATTCTGGTGTTGGTTTTATATAAATAATTGAAAATAATTTTACTCTAAAATTTCTGAGATTTTTTCCATCGTTTCGCTTATTGGCATTTTCTCTGGGACTATTCAGTCTAGAAGGCTGTCGTTCCTTTTGTTTTGTAGAGAAATGTCCGTTTCGTAAGTTGTCTACACTAGTGGTACTTCGCAGTGAACGCTTTGAACTGTACATCTGTTTGTGTCTGAGAACAACAGTTATTCACTAGCCGTGTTTTAGTTTCTGAGTTTCATGTGATGAAAACTATCGTGACTTGGTGTTTTTGAAGCTGTTCTTGCTTTTAATGATGGCTGTTCTGGAAGATTACAGGTTTTCCAATATCTTGGAATTTGTAAAGGTTATAACATCACTAAAAGTGCGATGGACCAACAGCGAATCATGAAGGCAGAGACTGGAACAAACAGTATGTCGACAGAAGCCAGATTCAAGAGAACGGCAGCTCTGGGTGAGGAAGACGAAGGACGAGATGAGGACTACCATCCATTATTATAACTTGGCTTTATATTAAAATTGTTTCTTTAAACGCAATTTTCTGAAAATGACATGCCCTTTTTCTCAGAAGCTTCTGAATCTACATCAATAAATTATTTACCACATCACAGAGAGTACAGTGACGCAGCTCTACTTTAGTAGTATTTTCTGTAGAAGTTAAAATTCAAGAAATTTAAATTGTCAAAATTTACACCTAAAATTATATCTATGGGAGAAAAAACATAACTTATTTTAAAGTGATTGTGGAGCAATACAGTCACAAATCATGCGAGAACACGTGATAAAAGCCCCACAATTAAATTCTCAACAGTTCCTGAGAAAACGGGGAATTTATATAGCCAAGTTAACATTGTCGAGATAGGGCGGTACGGCTCCTGTACCAAGACTCATAAATATTCTTCATAATATGTACATAACAGCTATACAGAATAAGTAAATAAATAGTAATAATATTATACGGCTTGTTGTTCTTGTTTTGAGGGGAATGAATGTCTAGGTCATCAGTCCCTATTATAATATAATGTTTGTAAATCTATCGGACCAAACTGCGTGGTCATCAGTCCTTAGCCTACAAACTACTTAAACTAAGGTAAACTAACATAAGGACAACACACACACACACACACACACACACACACACACACACACACACACACACACACACATGCCCTAGGGAGGATTCGAACCTCCGATGGCGATCAACTGCGCGCATCGCAGCAAGGCGCCTTAAACCGCTCGGCTACTCCACTGCGGCAGTCCCTATTATACTGGTACCTGTGTCCTTTTCATTATTACACTACTATGTAAAAAAGGCTGACCAAAATACATAATAGCCACTATCGGCAGCTAAAATTGGCGTAGTAATTATTGATTACTTACCATGTCAACGGTCGTACCGGTTCCTGCCAAACCACCGAATTCAGCAGCATCGGACGTGGCCACTACTTGGATGGGTAACCGTCTGTGTACGTCATGCACTGTTGACAATTTTCCCTTTACGGCAGAGGGGACAGGAGAAATCCCTGATAACCAGGCGCTGCACGGATGTCCTGGATTAAATTCCAAACCTCTCCGCAGTGCCTCATGGAGTGAGGGTATGGCACACGTCTGTCGGTTGGGGACGTTAAGCTCGGCGGCCCCCTTGGTGCTTTTCGAGAGGAGTAGGCTGTGTGCCGGCACCGGTTTCACCCTCCCCCCCTACGCAACACACACAACCAATAACAGTCACCTACAATTAACATAGACATTTCAGCACACTCTTCTCACACTTCGCGAAGGAAAGATGCCTGCAGGCGCAAAGGATAGGCAGGAGGAAAAGCGTGATCTAAGAATTCAACCATAGACTCGACGACACTTCAAACAGTGTGTGTGTGTGTGTGTGTGTGTGTGTGTGTGTGTGTGTCGGCACTTGCGGAAAGGGGAGCAAAGCTGAGAATTCAGTGTGAGGACAACAAATCCTAAGGTCGCGGGTTTAATCCCCGCCAGGTCCTAGGATTTTTATCTGTCACTTTCCACTTCTTTCACCTCTGGCAGTATTGCTCATGTGAAAAATACCGAGTAGCAGCGTGTTTCGGAACCCATGTTACACTGTAGATCCCCCTATAACTGGCTGCGTAAGTCAGTTCGGCGGAAGGCAACAGCATACCACCTCCAAACAGGACCATGCCTAGTAAAGTACTGTGGTTTTCAAACCAATCTTCGGATTGTTGACTGCTTTACCTTTAATGATGTTACACTGGCACCAAATTTCACAATTTTTCCGTCGTCTCCGCAGGTGTGTCACACGATGCAAAGGTCTACACATCACCACTTAAAGATTTCAACCCTTTTTTACTTTTACTGATGGAGGTCAGAACCGCTACCACCCAGCATTTTTCACGAGTGGCTGAGGAAACCGTTTCAGACAAACCATGGTTCACAATTGACGCTAAATGGACTGAAGTGTTGGTATAAAGTGCATCAACGACACTACATTCCTTCCTTCAAGATGGATCATCGAACAGATGAGCGAAATTACAGGCCCATATCTCTGGCGTCGGTTGGTTGTAGAACATATTTTATGGTAGAGTATTGAGACATTTATGGTCACAGGAAATCTCCTTGTAAGAATCCATATGGATTCTGTAAGCAGCGATCATGTGTAACCCTGCTCGCATTATTCATCCCATAGGGCAGTAGGCTCCTAGGTGGATACCGTGTTTTTTTGACTTCCTCCAGGTGTTCGATGAGGTTTCACACAGTTAACTAATGAACAACATACCAGACACCGGGCTATCAGACCAACTGTGTGACTGGATTGATGAGTTTCTAGCTAACAGAATGCAAATTGTCATTCTCAATGCACAGAAGTCTTCCAACGTGAAAATTATTTTCAGCGTTCCCCAGCGGAGTGTCGTGGGACCATTGGATTTTACACAATATTTACACTGCTGGCCCTTAAAAGTTGCCACGCCAAGAAGAAATACAATTGATAATTGCCATTGCCATTGCACGAATATATTATACTAGAACTGACATGTGATTACATTTTCACGCAATTTGGGTGCAGAGATCCTGAGAAATCAGTACCCAGAACCACTACCTCTGACCATAGTAACAGCCTTGATACGCCTTGGGATTGAGTCAAACAGAGCTTGGATGGCGTTTACAGGTACAGATGCCCATGCAGCTTGAACACGATACCACAGTTCATCAAGAGTAGTGATTGGCGTATTGTGACGACTCAATTGCTCAGCCACCATTGACCAGACGTTTTCAATTGGTGAGAGATCTGGAGAATGTGCTGGCCAGTGCAACAGTTGAACATTTTCCGTATCCAGAAAGGCCCAAACAGGACCTGCTACATGCAGTCGTGCATTATCCTGCTGAAATGCAGGGTTTCACAGGGATCGAATGTAGGGTAGAGCCACGGGTTGTAACACATCTGAAATGTAATGGCCACTGTTCAATGTGCCGTCGATGCGAACAAGAGGTGACCGAGATGTGTAACCAATGGCACCCCATACCATCACGCTGGGTGATATGCCAGTTTAGCGATGATGAATACACACTTCCAATGTGCGTTCACCGCGATATCGCCAAACACGTATGCGAGCATCATGATGCTTTAAACAAAACCTGGATTCATCCAAAAAATGACTATTTGCCATTCATTCACCCAGATTCGTCGTTACATACACTATTGCACATCCAGGTTCGTCGTCGTGCACACCCAGGTTCGTCATTGCATACACCACCACAGGCACTCCTGTCTGTGATGCGGCGTCAAGGTTAACCGCAGCCATGGTCTCCGAGCAGATAGTCCATGCTGCTGCAAATGTCGTCGAACTGTTCGTGCAGATGGTTGTCGTCTTGCAAACGTCCCCATCTGTAAACTCAGGGATTGAGACGTGGCTGCACGATAAGTTACAGCCATGCAGATAAGATGCATGTCATCTCAACTGCTAGTGATATAAGGCCATTGGGATCCAGCACGGCATTCCGTATTGCCCTCCTGAACCCAACGATTTCCTATTCTGCTAACAGTCACGGGATCATTACCTACACGAGCAGCAATGTCGCGATACGATAAACCGCAATCGTGATAGGCTACAATCCGACCTTTATCAAAGTTGGAAATATGATGGATTTTTCTTCCTTATACGAGGCAACACCAGTGAACTGCTGTTTGTGTATGAGGAATCGGTTGGAAACTTTCCTCATGTGAGAACGTTGTAGGTGTCGCTAATCATTTGCATATCACAGCATCTTCTTCCAGTCAGTTAAATTTCACGTCCATAGCATGTCATCTTCATGGTGTAGCAATTTTAATGGCCAGGAGTGTATATATGACCAGTGATGCTTTTCGTGAATGATTCTGTAGTACATCAAGTCACAACACGAAGTAGCAAAACACAGGAGGATCTTCAGCATATGAACAAATAGTGCAAGGAATGGTAATTGACTCTCAATATACACAAATTTAAAGTACTATGAATACATAAAAGTGCTGAGGCCGAGCGGTAGGTTTCCAGCTTTATGTCAGGATGAGGTGTGATATCTGGGGGAGCACCAGAGGATGCTAGTAAAATAGCATTGGTGTCTACAAGTTTATTTGACGGGATAAAAAAATTCGTTGGGGGTAGGCACTAGCTTGGCAGGAGCTATATCGGCAGGTGACGTAGCCTTCAGTCACGTTAGCTCGCCATCTCATTGCGTCTTCTATGGGCTTGCTGTTGTGCCGTTCAGATGGAGATGCCCGCGCCGCGACCTCTGGTGGTCTAAGCAGACACTGCCTGGAGGAGTCCTCAGGCCTTCCTCCCGGCTATGCAGCTACTAGTAGGTCAATGCTTAGAACCACTGGAGTCAAATGCCATGATGTGATGCCGTAATGTGAAGACAGTAGAGAGTGGTTCACCATCTCCCCGGATGATGGTCAGTTCTAAGTGTAGTAATTGCCTCTGGACTTCATCTCCTAGCTGTGGCTAGCGGCTAATAGTCTGTACTGCTTTAGATGAGACATAAGCTGAATACAGTGAGCATCCTCGATTCTAAAAACTAAGTGACTACACTTCTAAAAGTGGAAGTACGTATACAGAAATCGACTGAAGCTATGACATATGGGACGGTTTGTAATGACCAAATGTGTCCTACTTGTGAGTGTAGCTTTCACTCAATGAGCCCTTTAACCACAGATGTATCATTGGTCTTACTAACTATTGTGACAGAGTTACGTGCAGTTGCAAAGCGTTTACAAGTTGACAAATATTCCCTCTCGCTCTCCCTGCCGTACATCGCAGTCAACAGTCCACTGACTGTAGGCTTTCAACTCGCCGACACAGTGTCTGCTGTCATCACAAGAGACTGGCGTCGCATTTACAACAGAGCCGATGACCTGCTTCACCCTAGCTTGGCTGCTGATTGCTTGATCTATCTACGATTTTAACAAGTTTCTGTCACAATTTTGCGCTCTAACAGAAAGGAAGACCCTTTACTATATAACTACACAACACCAAGACTAACAGCGGAAGCAGTTACTTAAATATCTAGTAGGCACAAGAAGCAATTTGAAATTGAACAGCCACATAAAATCAATCTTAAATCAGATCACAGAATAAGATTCATTGGAAGAATACTCAGGAATTTTAATCCATCAGCAAAGGAGGTGGGTTAATTAACACTTATTCGGCCGATGCTCATCAGTAACATATCCATACC
Organism: Locusta migratoria; assembly: GCA_026315105.1. NCBI lineage: Eukaryota > Metazoa > Arthropoda > Insecta > Orthoptera > Acrididae > Locusta > Locusta migratoria. Next base: position 315,246,150 of record CM048745.1, read on the forward strand.
AGGTGGAAGTGATATAAGATGTAGAAGATGTAACAGAGCAGCACACTTCATGGCAGACACTTCAAGAGAGACGTTTAGTATTGCATTACAGGTTTTCGTCAAAGTTTCCTCCTATGAATATCTCACATAAAGACCACGAGGATAAGAGAGATTACAGACCACATGGGGGCATGTCGGCAACCGTTTTTTCTGAGAACTGTACACAAAGCACCCTGTGCCACACCCCGTGAGGTGGCTCGTGCAGTTGGATGTACATGTACAGGTAGGTGTAGACAACAACAGGATAACATTCTCAACAAAGTTTGATACAGGTGGAACTTGCTGAACAATTCAACCCTTCTCTGAAAATATTAAATGGTAGCAACCTCACTGTACACGATCTGACCCCTTTGGAGTGAGAACACATTTCATAACTGGGCAACCAACTATGTTATCACAGGAGCTTAGAAGGAAGTATCAGCTTGTACCTTCACAGTAACTTTGCCCAATTATTTATTGCATTGCGTACTACTTTTTTACTGCAAAGCCAACGCCCCAAGGCAAAGGGTGGTTTCATTGACATACTTTATGCCACCCACGGAAGCCTTGTGTTGATTCTGAGGGACAGTATGTCTGAAATGGTTTTCTCTGCCACTAACATAAAAATCACACGATATCAACCATGCGGGTCGCAGTTCTGACCTCCATCAGAGAGCAACAAACAAGGTGTGAAGTCTAATTTGGGCTGTAAAGACATAATAGTGTGACTCGCCCATAAAGGTGGAAAAAGTTGTGTTGAAAATTTGTGCCAATACGACATTTGATTATTAACTCTCCTATACCCCTCTTGCCCTTTGCTGACATCTTGCCACTTTAATTGTCACTGCACCCAATGGTGCCATCCCATGATGTCACCCTTTTTGCACAATTCAGTTACTTATAATTTTATAAATAAACACCTTCAGCCATTTACTGTTGTGAAACCTTTTAATGACTAGTTTTAGTAATTCAACACACACAATTTTTTCTATGTTGACTTAGTCATGTAAACAGAGTCTATAGTGGAAAACTATAGCTCGCTTCATATAGTAAGGTGGTCCAGTTTACAGCCGTTCTGTGCATCCTCATCCATTACCGCACTGGCAGCCAATAATATTCATTCTCTGGTGCCAACCTTGTGTGAATGCTCTGAAAAGCTAATCATTTGCATATCACAGCATCTTCTTCCTGTTGGTTAAATATCGCGTCTGCAGAAAATCATCATCTTGGTGTATCAATTTTAATGGCCAGGAGTGTACTTTTCCTTTCAGGGAAAGTTTACATCAAATCCGTTCACAGATATGGACACCCACATGGCACCCTCCTACATCAACCTTTTATGGGCCTTCTGGAGGAAACATCCCAAGCATCCCAAAAACCCAAACCTTTAGTCTGGACTCAGGGCCAGTATACCTTATCTTCCTTCCTTCAAAACCTCAACTACTCCTCCCCCAGCTTCTTCACCTTATCTTCCTAAGCCCACTGTGCCACATTCCTGGATGTTAACCTCCGCCTCATAGATGGCTACATCCACATTTGCACCTGCCAACCTACCTTCATTTCATCAATTACCATCTGTTTCATATCAAAAAATTCCCTTATAGACTAGTCACCCATGGACCATCTTAAGTGACAAGAACTCCCTTTCTCAAAATGCTGTAGGTCTCACAAAGTCCTTCATAAACAGAAACTACACTGCAGACCCGGTCTGCAAAGAGGTCTCCAATGCCTTATCCATACACCCTAAAATCCTTCCTCCATCACCAACAACCAGTCACAAAAGAGTGCTCCTCTGCACTTTACTGGAACACTATAACCTTATCCAAGGTTTTGATTTTCTGTCCTCATGCCCTGTTATGAGAGACATCCTGTCCAAGATCCTGCCCACCCGTCCTAAAGTGATGTTCTGTCATCCTCCAAACCTCAATAACATCCCTCCATAAAACCCCACTGCAAGATCTGTCCAATGCATCTACTCAGCACTTGCTATTCTTGTTCCATCACAGGCTTATCCTATCCCAATAGAAGCTGGGCCACCTGTGAAAGCTGCACTGCATAGTTCTTTTATACTAGCATGACTATTAACCAGCTGCCCATTAAGACTGTAAAACTGAAGTAAAAAACAAGGTAAACTACCCTGTGACACTGGCAATATGCTGTGGAGCATATACCTGATTTCAATGGTTGCTTCACAACCCAGGCCATCTGGATCATCCCACAACCCACCAAATTTTGTGAAGTACACAGATGGAAGTTATTCCTCTCCCCCCCCCCCCCTCTCTTATCCCTCACTGCAGAGCATAATTTGGAATGTGGCAGCCGGAGATGATGGTTGTGAGTGTGTGAAATGTGCTTATGTGATTGCATGCGCTCTCTCCCCGATTTTCGAGTCCATAAAACTGTGTTCAGCACACACAAATCAGTTAAATACCTTTTTGTACCACTTCATTGTCTTTCTGACACACTTAAAAGCATGTCTGCCTTATCATCCATTGACTTATTATAGCTCACCATACTATTCTGGCATGTTTTATATTTCTTTTTCTAACTCTCAACAAAAACGGTCAATTTACTGTGGAAAGCAACCAAACTACTTTACTGTACATTTTAGTGCTAACTGTGTTCCACAGAACTTTAACTGTATTTCCCTTTTTTTTTCAGTTGGTCTGGTAACAGTAGTGTCTCTTCTGTTTAAGAGCACTGTTCAAATTGCAATGGTACATTCCTTATGGACCCATAGGAATAATTTGGGGGTCAGATACCACAATTACCTAAATAAATGGAATGACCTTTGTTCAGATATGGCAATAATAAACACACAACAACATAGCTTGATTTCCCATAGTCTGCATTTCTGGATTCTGTAACCATGGCAGCACTAATGTAGACAAGAAAATATAGAATGTAATAACTTTTTACTTAACATAGAATGAAAATTTTAATACCGGAACAGCTACATTTCTTGAGTATATACTGCTTATATTGGAAGAGAAGTAGGCTTTCAAATATTACAAGATTTTCAAATTGTACTGTGGCCGCTCTGAATTTTTTTCCTGTGTGTTCTTCAACGAGATTATCACTGAACTGTAATAAACTCAATATGAGTTTATACCGGTCCTGTAAAATTATCTGAGAAAATATTGGTCTGTTCACCAATATCCATTTCACTTCAAACTTATTCGTACTTGGCATAAGAAGGAAACAGACCAAGAAGCAATAAAATTCAGCTAGTTCCATTTGCTTCCATAATGAGAATCTGGGTACTGTCTTTGTAAATATATGATACTTATTCATTCTTGTAGAATTATCAGAAACAAATTTAATGGGCATAAATGCATTAATAAATCTAAATGACTTGCTATTTCTACACCACTACATGTGTCCATTAAATTGTGGTGTTTCCTCACAGGTTGATTTTCCTCTAACCTATCATACATTCTTTTTCATGACAGTTATGGTAACTACATCTTCTTTAGCCTCTTCAGAATAATAACCTTCTGATAAACTTGTTGAAGAAGAAGCAGCAGCAGCAGGCCCACACACATCCTTATCTTCATCTGCGGAAAGGTCCGAATCATCACTACCATCTTCATCAATACTATTCACGAGTGTAGCCAAGATTTCCTAGTGTTATATTTTATGATCCAACATTGGAAAGGCAGAAAATGTAAACAATGTCCTTTCACCAGACAAAGATACAGGACTGGCCTAATGCTGGACTCCTAAATGGAAAGAGGCAGAAGCATGGGAAAACCTTAGCACTTTCTAGAGTTCCAAAGGAGAAAGGATAATGACAAGGTAAGCACAAGTGGTGACACGTTGACAACAGTGAGTCCCCTTGTGCACATTTATCTGCTCCCATAACCAGGCATACATGTACGCCTTTAACCATCTGGTCTTCCCACCTGCCTGGCGCAAATGAATGCCTGCAGATGTCTGGGTCTTCTACTGCTGGGCATACATGTCTGGACCTCCTGCTTGCCCAGCATGTTTACAACTAAAACTGTGAAAGGGTTAAAGTCTCTCCATATAACATGACATCACAGATATATATAAAAGCACTACAACTAGCGAAAATATTTATTCCAAACCCCTGATCTGTAGAATGTTACATATAACTGTCACATAGGGAGTAAATACAAAATTTAAACCATGTACCTCTATTAGCCTTGATAATGCACAAAAACTTTTTAGAAAAGGCAATATTGCTGCAAGATATTATTTGCCATAATTAAAAACAAAACATCAAATGAAAATACTATGAATATGATGATTAATAAACACAGGAAACAGGTAACTGCCTACAGAAAAATAAAGCTTTTCAAGGATTCAGCTGACAGAACAACATAACCACCCACTCCTTACATTTACACCAATTATAAATTCATTAAATAAGTGACTTCACTTACAAAGATTTACAGACACAAAAAACATAAGATGAAAAAGAAGACAACACTGAAAAACTGTGGATAAATTCTACAGAATGCACAGGAAAGGAGATAAATAACTGCTACAAAGCACGATCATCTATGATATGGATTAGTTCAAATCCTGCTGACAATACTGTATGTGTCCACCAGAGGTATCTCAATGCTCAATAAGGCTATTGCCACAGCACCAAGTGGAGAGCAACAAACAGAGCCAAGGCAGGCACAGCTACATCGGGAGTTTAAGTTGAATTTTAGGTGAGCGTGACTTGTATAGTTGTATGTTACAACATTATTTACACGTTTCCACATGTATTCCACTCGCTCTCCCCCCCCCCCCCCCCCCTAGACCTATGGATAACAAGGCTGTGAATCAGACTCTTCTTCAGCAGCAAAGAGCTTTTACATCTGCTATCATGACACTTTCCACCACATTGTCAGTGCGCATTTCTCCGCCGTCAATGTTTCTGTCACAGTTTCCTCAGTATCATGACTCGGCTGAAGATGCAAGTTTATGAGAAGCGGCTTCGGATTATTATTATTTTGCGTGTTCTGGGTCGCTAATGCTAACATAGCTTTGTTTTTGTCCTGGCTTTCTCCTCACAATATCAATTGCTCAGTCAGCTGGTCCCTCTGCAGGACCCAGTGTCATTTTTAACGAGATGCGTCCGTTGTTATCTACTTGCTATCACAAATGCATGCATGTTGTCAGGGTGTATGTTGAATTTTACTTCTGTCACAAAAAAAAAAAAAAAAACACCAGACTTCTAGCACTTGGGTGGTAGAACTGCTGTGTCTTAGTCGGCAGTGTCTGTAACATTACCAGAACTCACAAGGATCCTTATGTTGATTCCGTGGTTCATGATGCTGTTATTCAGATGGGTCCTGACAAGCAGATTCGTCAATGTACTCTTCAATGCGAAAACCCAACATTGGCTGAGGTATTCTCTCGAGATTTCACGAGACATTCATAATTAACCTTGTTACTTCCACAATGTAAGCAAGAATTTTAAATATTGAACATCAGGGAAGTTGTTAAAACAAGTATACAGGTAACTTTAGGTAAGTTTTTACATTCGTCTGTGCAATTTCAATAAGTTCCTAATTTCCTGTTTGCTGGCAGTTTGTTACAGCCCTTTGTACCATAATGCAGTACCACAATCTGAATATTGGACAAAGACACAATCAACCATGTGGAAATTATCTAGTGTTTGAAGTGTAGTCATGGAATCACAGGTTCTTTTCTGCTTTTTGTTCCCCATTAGAACTCCTATGGATTAAATGTAATTGAAACTGAGTGGAAGAATACAAAGTCCTCTGAAGTATCTATGCTGTAAAACTTTCTCATTACTTGCTTTTGTAAAATGCAACCTTTCCTTCAGCTACATGTACTGTATTAAGTGACAATTACACAAATTGAAAGGAGAAACACATAATTGTGAAACAGTCAACTTATCCCAGACTCTAGAGAAACAGTAAGTTTGGTGTACAAGAATAAGCATTAAGGAAAATGATTCATGTGAAACATTTTATTATGAAATATATATCTGTAAAACAATATTTACAAGAGATACGCAGATATATTTTAAGCAAATCAGTCTGTGCACTGGAAATGATCTTCATCGATGGTTGTATATATGTGGCCTTCACCACACATAAAAGCAAGAATGTCACTGTAAGAAAAAAAGATAAAAGTTTAATTTTTAAAATATTAAAAAATAATTACTTAAAACTTTTACAAATGAAAAATTGATCAGGCTTGGTTTCACTTACTTAATATTCTTTGGTATTAGTTTCCCTTTCAGGGCATTGATAACTTCATTCCTTGGAATTCCTGTTGGATCAGTTGACCTCTGCAAAGAAAAAATTACCAGGTTAGCAACAGTTCACAGAGTGTAATCTATAAAAATAAAAATGAGGAGATGGACAGGAAGATGGGGAAGAGGAGATGAGGGGCAGATGGGCAGTGTGGAGGGAGCACACTGGAGCAAGAAGTGTAGGGTGTATGTCCAATTCCCATTCACAAAGCATTGTCAAATTACACATTACACTTGTGTGTTTTCTTTTTTTCTTTCCTTTCCATTTGCTTGCTCACAAGTCCAATTTAAGGATTGGTTGGCTTAATATTGGCAACTGATGGATGGAAAGTTTAGGCCAGTAAATCTATACACCTCCTGTGTCATCTTCTATGGACTCCTGGTTAGACTTACACACATTCAAAATGGCTTACTACAGGGAGGGGATCTTGCAAAATGTTGCAAAACAAGTGATTTGTGGTATAACATAAATTTACCAAAATTTTAACTTAACCTTCTAGTAGGCGCACTAAAGTGTAGGATTCACGTTCAATCATGGCTGCTGACAGCTCAAGGAAGGAAAACATCTGGTGCATGGATTGTGTTCAGACAGTATAGCTGACTGCAACTTCAGAATGTCCCTAGATGATTCAAACAACTTCACTACTACAGTATAACCTCGTTAGCTCGAACTCACTTAAGATGAACTCACAGTTAATGCGAAAAAAAACTATTGGTCCCACAAGGAATACATTAGTTCTTATGTTATGTTTTATCGGTTAACACGAATTTCGGTTAAGGTGAATTACGAACTCTGTTTCAGTTCTTGGCGTAATTATATTTCACTGTAACACAAACTTCCGACGTTAGAGTATTATAAAGCGTTAATTTTTTTCCCCCCAAAATGACTGTAGGAAAGCAAATTATACTGATTGTTGACTCATTTTTAACGTACTGTTTGTTGGTAGCCGCAATTGTCACCTCAGCAATCAGCGTATGCTGTACATTGTAAGACATTTAATGTGTGCATCAGCATTTAGGAACATACTCAATGCCAGATTTGACAGGTGTTCTGTTAGTCGTAGCCATATCAAGTTGGAATACTGAATAAAAACTACAGTTACAACAGGTACTGTAGCACATGAAAATGGAAAAGAGAAAACAGACAGCTCTAAATGTACACTTAAGGCTTAAGATTCTAGATGAACTGAACCATGGTACCAAGAAAACAGCAATTGCAGAGCAGTTTGTAATACCTAAATCTACTTTATCTACGATTACTCATAATCAAGAAAAAATTATTAATGCTGTGGCATCAAGTTCTGGAAACAAATATAAACGACTTCAAACCGCCAAGTATGAAGACATCGAGACATTACTGCTAGAATGGTTCAATCATATGTGGGCATCTAACATACCTTGAACAGGCCCTATGATTCAGTCAAAAGCAAATGATAGTGCTAAAGATAAGGGCATCAACGACTTCTGTTGTTTTGCTGGTTGGTTGTATCAGTTCCAAAAGAGACATTCAATTTCATCTGTACAAATTTGTGGTGAAGCAAATAAAGTTAATGAAGAAAGTGCGAATAACTGGTTGCATGAATTCATCTGAGTGAGTGGAAAGTATGCCTCATGTGATGTGTTCAACCTTTTTCCCAAATCAAACGCTGGGGATGAAAGGTGAGAAGTGCTACGGTGGAGCAAGCTGTTGTACTGTGCCGTAATGCTGACAGCAGTGAAGATTCGTCCCTGGGTTATCAGTAAATCCGAGAAACCGTGTTGTTTTAAAAACATAAATAAGGACACTTTACTTTGCATCTACTCTCACCACAAGAAAGCTTGGATTGATGGCACATCATTTCGCAAGTGGCTTCTTCATTTCTACAGTCGAATGATTCTCACAATAGACATGTTCTTCTTACATTGGGCAGACATACTGCCCATAATGTACAAAATCTGAACCTGTCCAACATAAAGGTTCAGATTTTTCCATCCAATGCCACAATCAGTCTTCAGCCTTTGGAGCAAGGCATTATCTCTCTCATAAAGAGAGCTTATCATAAGCAACTTGTAAGAGCTGCAATTCGTACTGACAAAAACAATAGTGCAACTACAAATTGGAATCTGCTTGACACAATAAAAGTGATCGCAGCAGCCTGGAACTCAGCATCGGCACATCATGTAGGGAAATGCTTTAACAGGGCTTGGAGACATAGCAACACTGAAGAGATCCACAAATTAGAAGATGCCACTTAACCTGATGAATGGACAGTTCTGCGGGATGTTGCAAATCTTGCCGTATGTGCTTTTGTGGATTCAGATGTGCCAAAAGCTGTGAACGAGGTGCAAGAAGGGCCATCAGAAGAAGGTGAAGAGGAATAGAATATAGATACCATTCCACCTACCCCTCAAGGAATGTTTAAAACCTTTGACTGTTTAGAACGGTTCTCTTCAACATCCGACATCACTGCTGGGTTTACAGACGCTATCATTACAACTGGCTGTGAAATTACAAAATAATATTGTTCCCATGAACGTCAGAGAACCGTGACTGAATTTTTTCCAAGAAAGTAAAGTACATAATTTGTGAAGAACCTGTTATGGTCAACACAAAAGATTAGTCCACCCATTCTATGTGACTGAGTCTTCGAAGAGCATGCAAAGTTTTGTTGTCAACATTAGCATCCTACACCGGTACTGCCAACTGTAATACCGTATTTGCTCGAATATAGGCCACACATTTTTTCCCAAATTTCAGTGTACAAAATCATCATGCGGCCTATAATCGAGATTCAATCCTCCTCCCCCCAACCGCTCCTTTTCCCAAAGTCGTTAGTTTCAAAAATTACACGCACACTTTTATTTTGGTTTGAGAAACGTAATAAACTGGATAATTTTCAAAAATGCAATAGTAACAGTTTCGCAGAACTGCATATACGTTTTTGTACGTGTTCACGGAAACGGCGCGGAAATTCATGGAAGTCGATATTTCGATATAAATTGAATGGTGTCATTCTGTACTGCAGCCAACAAAAGCTGATGACTGTTTTGTTTTTTAATACACCCGCGCGGCCTTAAAACAAAAATAGTACATAACACACACTTCCTAAGCACACAAATTATTTTAATTTGATATAGTCAATGAAGCTAGTCTTCACAATAAAAGTTTAGTGTGTGTCGCGAGAGATTTTACCGTGACGTTTACTTTGGTACAGTAATGCCTACCATGAGCAGTGATGGGAGGTTAAGATAGTGGAACAACTGATGTCAAGTTCCAATGCTACGTTTTAAAATAACGTAATTTACTACAACTGGATTCACTGGTTTCACATTCATTAGGGGTTATTTCCATGAAAAGATGTACATGGAACTCGGGGCTATTTTTCAGCCTTGCAACTGAATCATTTATGTTGTAACAGCAAACCACAGTTCCTTTGTTGAATTATGAAGTCAAGCAAACATGGGTATATTTACATTTTAGCCCCTCAAATGCACGACGACTCTTCGAACATTTTAATAGTTTGTCCTCACACCAGCGTCAAACTTTTTTTCGTCAGCGTCAAATTTACGTCAAACTTGACGTTTTCCATGTCCCTTAAGGCTAGTCTACATGGCAACACTAGGTTGCAAAACTCATTGCATGAAATGAATTGTGCGCAACTGGTTTCGTGTATGTCTGTAGACATGGCGCCAATACTATACACTTCAGTTTCATTGTTTTGTGAGTGCCGTAGTCACCGTAGAATGAAAGTTTTGGTATCTGTAAGAGTTGTGGCAAATCTATTGCTTGTCTGTGTGAGGTCGCTGCATAAGACTAAACATATAAAGAATACAAAACGTGTTTGGGTTCGTGAATGGATTAAAAAAAAGACGTCAGCTCTGTTGCTCAGCGACCTTGCTGAAAGAAATTGTGAATGAAGAACCTAGAAGTTATTTAATCAACGTAGAATATCATCAGAGCGGTTAACGTAATTCAGTAAAAACACAAGTTACCGTTATACGTGAAGCACTGTTACCTGAACTGAAATTACAAATTGCATTATGTTTCTTGTCAAGTAGATATTCGTCTCTGCAGTACTTGTACCATGTTCGAAATCCACAATTGTCATACTTCATTTGTATAGGTATTTCGAATTCGATGTATTTTAGTCTGCAATTCACTAATCGTTAACACATCAATATTTAATTTCACAAATAATTGCCAGAAGAGCACTAACACGCCGTTAAAATCGCACAAACACGTATGCAACGCATATATGTTCAAAAACCAAATGATTTCTTCTGTTCCCCCTTTATGTTGTATTTTGTTCTGTATTGGGCATAACCTAAAAACACACGCAATCAGTTTCGCCAAAGTTGGAAGATGCCGAAACTGTTTGGTTTCGCCAACGAGTTGCACGAACGCCTGCCGCGCATGCGCATTGTCGTCGTGTAAATTACCCTACTGTGACTAGGCAACCTGAAGCTTACATTCGGCAGTGTAACTCGTATACTCGTTTCCCACTACAAACTTCACAAGCCAAAACATTGTCACACACTACCCCCCCCCCCCCCCACACACACACACACACACACACACACACACACACACACACACACACACACACACACACACCGAAAATACTTTCCGCAACACACGCTTAGGCTTTACAACAATTGAAACGCCCGGTAACACGCCTTGGTTCAGCGTTCCCATACTTGGGGCGCCCGGATCAGCCTGTCATCTCGCTTTCTTATTCACTGATTTAGTTTTGAGTTTATTGAAAAGAGAACATTATTTCGTTAACATTGTGTTTCTGATTACGAAAAAAGTTTGATTATACAAAAAAATAAATATAAATAAAATAAAAATTAAAAAACCTGCAGCCTATACTCGAGATTTTTTTTTTCCTATGATCTCATGTCAAAAGTTTAGGTGTGGCCTATATTCGCTCACAGCCAGTATTCGTACAAATACGGCAATAAAAAAAGAAAGATACGAATGAGTATTTAAAAATAAAATGCAGTTGCGGTGATTTTAAGTGAGAGCTAAAACTAAAATTTAGTCCAAAACTAGTAGTTAAAGTTGCAGTGAAACTGTAACGATAGCAGGGTAACAGTGCAGTCAAAGAATATGCTGACACAACTGGTCAGCTTTAACGCAATTGAAAGACCTAATTGAAATGCAGCTCCAGCAGCCATAACTGCGCATGCACAGTACGTCAAATTTGCTATCTATCAGGTAGGCGTTTTACCAATGAAAAAAATCATTTTTTTTTAAATGTTAGAAATATTTTGGCAAAGAAATTGACATTTGAGAACAGTCGCATCTATCTTAATTGATATTTTCAGAAATACAGTTACAACAGTTACTGATACAAAATTGTAGCACCATTAACACGTACAGTCTAACAATGTGTGATGCTGTATTATTACAATATGTATTTCAAAATAATAAAATGGTGACCAATTTTAATATGGAATACTCCTACATTAAATATGTCACTGAGAGATTTGATTTATGACGTTTCTTACACATTCACACAGTAATTTCATTAAAACTGACAATTTCATGTATTTTCTTGAATAGTGTCTGAAACATTCATCAGTGGCTGCAGTGTGGACTTATTCTGCACTTTGTACAATTTTAGCTGCTGATGTAACTGAAACTTTTAACAATTTAGAAAAGTACAAACGTTTGATGTAAATTCATTCATCATAATTAATGTTTACAGAAAGACTGCAACTCGACACAGAAAAACTACAGCAGCTGTGGATGTTACCACCCAAACCCCACACCTCACCACCAAGCTTAGCACAGCAAGTTTTGAGATTTTATTCATATTTTCAAGTTAAGTATTTTGTGTGATTTTCCCATCAGTGTTGATCTGCCTTTCTTACACTGTACTTGACCTTTTTTTGAGGAGATAATGTATGTGCCTTCTCCAGTATGCAGAAAATCACAAACACAAACCATGACTCACCCTGTGAAATGTTACCAAAAGTACTTACATAAATATTTGCAATTGGCAATAAGAATAAATTCTCAAAACATGTAGTAGTAAACATGGAAAAACTGTCACTGACACATGATTCATCATTTAATTAAGAAACATTAGAGCGTCAGTCTCAACTAGCACAAAAAGTGGCCAATGTGTGTGTGATAAAAAAAGTCAGCAGTGGGAAAACATTAATTCAAAAATGGTGTAATGTTTTCAATATGTGCTGATTTTTTTCCTACTTATTATATGATCCAAGATCTTTCCTTATAACATTGTTGGTAATTTCAAAATGTCTCATACTAGTAAAAATGCTTTAAATGAATCTCACCTTAACAACATCAAAAACCATCTGCTGAGCAGGATTAAAACCACTGACAATGTTGCTGCTATATGATGTAGACATCAAGGAATTGCTGAGATGACTGTCTCCAGTATTCATTCCATTTGTCTGTTGGAAATAAAAACAAAGCACATATGAAAGCAAGTTTATTTTGACTATTTGTAAATAATTTATAGCAATATTTTTGAATATACTGCACAATTAATGCTACAAGTAGATTATCTGTGGGGGGAAAAGCCTACTGCAGAACATTTTGGAGTTAACAAATGCCTTTTTGTTGCAGATAACAGACTTAATTATTAGATATCACTGTGTGTGTTTTATATCACAAATTAATGAAGAACCCGAAAATGTTACAGATAACATTGGCTAATGTAATGTGAGATCCACATATTTAAAAAAACCTAATGCAAATGCAGGTACTGCTTTTGCTTGTCTAATTTGTGAGTTATAACAGCTTCCATAGTGACAATTCACTACCACACACATTAAAGAAATAGCGCCCAAGTAGTTCAGAAGGTGAATCCACAGGTTCCAACCCATACATCACACAGTAAAACCTCGTTTTTACATTCTCGGTTTTTATGTTTTTCCGCCATTTACACCATTTTTTGTCGGTTCCATAAAATTTCCTATGTTTACAACCCTCATTTTTGCGTTAACATATTTACACTTTTCCTGCATTTTACGCTTTTCGAAAGAATTTTCATGAAGAAAAATGACGTAATGTACATAAATTGACGCTAGCATGGCTTTCCCCATACAGTATAGCGCTTAAAAAGTCGAGTTTCTTGACACTTTCCATTTATTCAAACGTATATTACGCCTTTCGTTGTTGATTACGACGCACTGATTTGTGGCGATGTAGTTCCTCTTTCCACCAGCTTCTTTGCCAGAGCACTTGGCGTGAAAATAACGCTGATTTGTGGCGGTGTAGTTCCTCTTTCCGCTAGCTTCTTGCCAGAACGGCTGGCATCTACTCAAACAATCAGAACCAGTTACTTTGTTGAAGTGAGTATAAAGAGTTGCATGATTTTTGTGATACATATTTCTAATTAATAAAGAACGTTATCTATCAAAGTTGGGTATCATAATACCCACAGCCTCAAAAAAGCGATAATCGTGAGAGGTGCCGATTCTATGTAAACATCACAAAAATACTTATGCATATGTTTGTACTTGAGTACACGAATAAATTCTCTAATATTGTCGTGTGAAACATCTAAAAATACAAAAATAACGGAACTTTTTTAGTTTTACTACATAAATAATTACGTAATGCCGGTAAAAGGCAGTAATTTTGAAGGTGTGTTACATAGACTGGCAGCAACGTCCAAACGATATCAAAGCGGTTCAGGTAATTTTGAAGATGTGTTACATAGCTCAGCAGTGGTGTCCTCGATTATAATGAACGAAATTACGTCAAAAATTTCTACTTCCCATAAAATTACCAATTCTGTTTGGCGCTTAAAATAGCGGCGTCCTCTTTTATAATGAATGAAATTACGTCGAAATTTCTGCTTTCCATGAGATTACCAGTTTTGCCTAGAGCTTAAAATAGCAGCGTCCTCGATCATGATGAATGGAATTACGTCAAAAATTTCTACTTCCCATAAAATTGCCAGTTCTGCCTGGCGCTTAAAATAGCGGCATCCTCTATTATAATGAATGAAATTACGTCAAAAAATTCTACTTCCCATAAAATTACGTTTTGCCTGGCACTTAAAATAGTAAAAAATTGAATAACCTTTATTGTATAATAAACTTCCTGGCGAGTATTTAGATGCCTATTATGTACATATATCACAAATAAAGTACGAAAATACAAGGCTGATGCAGTAAGCATATTTTACCATTTAAAACATTATTTCCTGCATTTTACATTTTCCTGCATTTTACACCATTTTACTTAAGTCCCTTGAAAAGCATAAAAACGAGGTTCTACTGTACATCATCAAAAATTGCCTTCGCCTTCACTAGTCCTATTTTTAACAGTATTCTATCAAGATATATTATTGGACAGCTGAAGCCTCTCAAAGACAAGAAATTGGATATTCCACTCTTTCTAGATGTGTGATTTGGTCCCATTTCTCGCTTTTTATGAATTCCATCTCTTGTTTACCCCAGTATTAGTTATCCAAAAACAAAACAAAACATAATATGTTAACTAGTTATTCACCTGGCCTTATACACTATGATTTATGAAAACTTTAAACTCGCAGAACCCAATGTTCAGAGCTACAAGAAATTCACTAAATGCTATAAATGCAAAATCGGTACATTTCTGCGAAATTTATTATACTTAGTTTATTTCTGCGAAATTTCTTGAAATTAGTATATTTCATCAAAACCTATTAATGAAGGTGCTAGAGTTTAATCTTTTTTGTATATCCAGGATTACATGTGATATAACCAAACAAATACTACAAATGAGCAAAACTTATAATTATAAACAAATACTAGTTTAACTACGAGTACACATTACTCGCAAAAATGTCACTCGCCACTTTGTCACATGGGAGCAACCATGATTGGGAATGCCTTTACAGCCACTCCCATCTTTCACCTCGCGTAATTTGCACAAACACTACTTGCTAGATACATCGTTCTACTAACCTAGTTTTCATTTTTCTACTGACCGTTTTGCTAACCTGTAGAACACAAATATTTACCCATTAGCACAAAGTAGATTTTAAAAAAAGACACAGCTCTATGACATTTAAGTCAGAGAAAATGAACACAAAATTAAGGACGAGAAGTTCAGCGCCATTGCACCAAACATAAATATGTTGTCACTTAAAATTTTGGGATGGATGGTTCTTTTCTT
The DNA here is from genome assembly GCA_026315105.1 of Locusta migratoria. Classification (NCBI taxonomy): domain Eukaryota; kingdom Metazoa; phylum Arthropoda; class Insecta; order Orthoptera; family Acrididae; genus Locusta; species Locusta migratoria. Next base: position 315,261,539 of record CM048745.1, read on the forward strand.
TTGTCTGCTGTGTTGTTTAATGGTCATGTGGTACTTTTGCTCCCACAAAGAAAAACTGAACACTGTGTATAGTAAAAGTTACTTTAATGAAATAGTGTTCATAATATTAACAACATACAACAGAGAACAGACTAGAAAGCAGTTAAGTTCGGCAAGAGGGAGAGAGTTTTGCATCTGAACAAGAAAAGGAAGTGATGTCTAAACAACATAGCCAGCCACTGCTGTCAAACATCGCAAGGTTTGTTCTGTTGCCAGATCTGTCCTGCAGAGACACCATTTTTCCTTTCATATTTCCATGATTTTCTCCTTATAACTCTCATGTTACTATTTCAAAGTAACGGCAGACTGAAGAGGTACCGTATCCCTTGATATTGTTGGGAATGAGGAACAGATACAGCCGACACGAGCGCTGCTTCTAGCAAAGTGGACAAAGGCGTCATGTTGTGGAACTGATGAGCATCGGTAGTGATTTGTCACCCACTCCCTTCTGCGATATTTCAATATATTTATGTGTACAAGTGGTTTCTCTAAAAAGTGTGTTTGTTCTATTTAGTGAACATACCTTGAGATAGGGACCAACGAATTGTAAAACATTGTCTCGAAGTACCTGCAGATAAACTGCAGATGCACTGTAATAATTAATGTTGTAAATGTCAAGCTGATTCAAATAATTTTATATATAGATTACATACTAGAGCTGTGTGGCAACTGTTGTTTCTTAATGAGAATCAAGTGCCTTGCCCCTTTTTTTTCTCAACAGCTGTTACACACGTTCTTGCATTCTATATGACTCTTTATGAGATAATTGTACTAATACTGTATCTTGTTTCACAAAACACGAGAGCTTTGTCTATATTTTGTAACATTTGCAACATTCACTGTAACAGTGGGTCCCCACTTCCAGGAGACGATGTTTACAATTTGTTGGTCCGTATTTCATGACATGTTCACTAAATAGAACAATTATACTTTTATGGAAAAGCCTGTAATTGTAAATATGACGAAATATCACAGTACATAATTTCTAGAGGCAGTGTTTACAATTTGTTGGTCCATATTTTACGGCATGTTCACTAAATAGAAAAAATGCTCTTTTAAGACAAAGTGCTTGTAGACATAAGATATGTCGGAATATTGCAACACACAAACTCTGTTTAATAAATAAGAGTGACAGAAAACTCTTGGGAGTCAAAATGAAAAATAAAAACATAGTTGGAAGCGGGAAGTGAACCACCGTCCCCACATATTAACTCCTAAACAAGGCACATTAACCCACTACACTCCAAAGCATCTCTGTTTCTCTTTCCAACAATATCACGGGTTACCTGCCAATATGGCATTTCCTGATTCTAGTTTACAATGAATCATACTAAGAACACTGTGTTTTCGGTACCTCTTCAGTCTGCTGTCACTGTGAAATGGAGACACATGAGTTACAAGGAAAATAAAAGAAAAGTGAAGATGCAAAACAGAGCTAGCAGCTAAACAAACATTGGGATAACTGACGGCAACGTCATTTTGATGTCACTTCCTTGACTCGTTCAGATGTAAATAGACTCTTCCTCAGCATGGCCGAGTATATCTCAAAGCATGCAGTAATCATTGTCAATAGCTGTAGCAAATGCCACAACTGTCTTTCTCAATAATCTGTACCAATTGTTTTGCAAATTAAATAATTCACACTTTTTGTTTCCATAAATTTTATTTTATTAGAATTACTTATTTTTATTCTTCATAATTATTGACCAAGAGTTTCTAAAATTTGACTAAAATTACAATTTTTGTAAATATTTTCAATGGATACATATGGTATCACTGGAATTGCGATCTCTTAATCAAAGATTTTAGAATAAATATTCTTTCAAAGTTCAAATATCTGTCTCAGACACTGTTTTCTTGTTCCATGAACGCTGTGGAGTTACTGAACTGTGTTATGAAATGGGTAGAGCTAAACACAGTGTGCAAGGGCAATGGAAGTCCTGATGTGTCGCTTTTGCAACATGAAACTCGATTGGGAGGAGGAGGACATTTTAGATAGACATTTTAAAAGTGCTAAACACGTGGCAAATACAGCGTGTGCAGTGGCCATGGGAACATTAACTAAAAGGCAGACTGATATTGGTGAGATGTTAGATAATGCCAAGAAAATGAAAACTGAAAATGAAACTATGTGCCACGATATAGTTCAAAAGGAATTTTTTATATAAATATGTAACAGTTGGTGGTAGTATACCCAGTTCTGACAGACTTCGATGCGAATATGTCCCCAAGGGCAGTGATGAAATAAAGGAAGAAATAAAGAATGCTGTGAAGGCTGTTACTATTGTGATTGTTGCCAACAAAATGTGTGACAAAAAATGGAAGATGTGTTTGCTGTTTTATTTCGGACAATGACCACAATCCCAGGACAGAAAGTGTATCTGTAACTTTTTGGATGTTACTAATAGAAGTACTAGTGTCCAGGCCATCGTCAACACCCTAGAAGACTACAACATCAAGTATGAAAATGTTGTGGGTTGGTATCGGACTCTGCTGCATACATGGGATGCTGTTTCGATACACTAAAAATATTAATTGGAGACCATTAATTCTTTTCAAGTGTTGGACACACAAATTAAACTTAATTGTTGACATATTCATGAAAGAAATACAGGGCCTGAATTTTGTTGTAAGTAAAGTGAAAATGGCACTTCTGCACTCCCCTAAAATGAAAAGTGCTTACCTCCAGTTCTTGAAAGATAAATATCCACATCCACCAATAAAACTTGTCCCACTTCCGACTGTTACAAGATGGAACAGTTGGTTCCATGCAATAGAGTACTTAGATACACACTTGTCAGACATCACTGAATTTTTCACATCATTTGCAAACAAAAATGCTGCAATTGACTCATTTTGGATCGTGTTGAAAATGAAGCTGTGTTAGATTTAGTCTGCTTACAGTGCAAATTTGTATGAGAAACATGTAATAGAATTGGGAGTTTAAGATGTTATAAAGTCACTATTGAAAAGGAGTGCTAAAGGTCACATTTCAACAGACACATTCAACTGTTTTGTCAAACTCCAAAATGAGACGCCGATGTCATCTGCGTAAAATTGCCTCAAATCTGCTGCAATGAAGAGTTTGCCGAAGTTGTGTAAACATATAGCACCAGATCCAGCCAATATTTTTTACAGGAACATTGGTAAACTTTTTAATCCTGCAGTTTGTGGTGGAGAGCTTTCATTAAATGATTCTGGTATTGTTAATACTTCGAGAAAAATTCCACAATTAGAAAACATTTCACCAGACCGCTTCATTGGAGTTTCTTCGTCATTCTATCGGCATCTTGTTGACTGTTTGCAACGTGGTGAAAAGCCTGATATTGTGCAACTTTTACTATGTGAAAAACTGAAATATGAAGAATTTGCAAGTGCTGCTCTATCTGCAATTTGGGCTTTTGTAAATAGCGTAAATGCGGAGAGATACTTTTCAACATACAATTTAGTTTTAAGTGACAGGAGGAGGTCAATGAAGTTGGACACCATTGGAATTACTTCAATGACTGCATTTAATAAATGTTTTCTATAGACTTATAATGTGTATTGAGTGAAAACGAAGATTGTCGTATTGTGTTACAGAAAGAAAGTTATCAATCTTCCCATTTTTATTATGTATTTATTTACATTTTTTAAATAACAAACTGTTTTAAAATTGAAAAAGGAAAATAATCAAACTTTCAGGTTTTAAGGTAAGAATTTTGTATCTTATCTTCTTGTGTACCTACAGTTGGAAGTGCGTAAACACACTGAAAAATATAAATGCTAAATTTAAAAAGTAAATGTCAAATTTAATTTCAAAATGCAAAGTTTTCAAATTACAGCTGAAGTTCCACGACAAATCAACTGGTGTTTTTTCTCCTAACCAGAGCCAAAAAATTTTTTTGTTTTATACAAAATTTCAAAGTACGGTACATCACATTCACACTTCTTTCTATTTCTCAGGACATTTAAAAATAATAATAATTAAAAAAAAATAATAATATATTTGGCACCATCCGAAGTCACACACTTTGCATGACCATATCATCCCTTGTGGCTTCTTTTTTGAAGAACAAATTTGCATGTCATTTGATTTGCTATGAACAGACAAATGTGGTTGATTGGATTGTCTTTTGTCCCAGATACTTTCATTCTAAAAGTCTCTTTAGGGTTTTAGAGGGAGACGGTGGTTTCACAGTAAGTCACCTACGCTGCTAGGAGATACAGCACAGCAAAGAAAGGTTTCACAGAGAAACCACTGCGACGAGAAAGGGCTAAATACAGATACAGACTAAACGTGTATACTGACTTATATGTCAACTAACATTTTCTTTTATTAGTCTCAGTTAACAATAGGTGGAACTTGTGATTTGGTCTTAAGACATGCATTACATAATGTTATATGTGTTACATCCAAATTAGTGATAGTTTTTTGCATTTATTAGAGATTTAAGGCTTCCATATTTTGGTAAAATTTGAATACTTAATCTGTCTAGTGGGTCTAAAAGATAATTAAAATGTAAGAGAAGCATGCTATAATGTATGCCGTTTCTTGCTTAACAGCATAAATTAAGTGATCCAAACTCAGTAAAAATGAGACCACACACACTCATCACTCTTCTCTGTTGTGACAACTAATCACAATATTTCTACAATAAGATAAAATTATGCATACATTACACTCACATAAAAAGTGTTAGTTCATTAAAAGTTTGGCACTGACAGCATGATGAAATGTGTAACAAGACAACATAGCAATTTCAGAGAACAAAATTAAAAAAAAAATAAATAAATAAAAAGCAGCAAAAAGAACCAAACAACACATACCGTTTCAACTTTCTTGACAGCTGCAGCCATCGTATTTGCATGAACTATTTCCAACATGTGAACAGTAAGGTCATTTAGACTTTCAAGAGGCATGATCTTGAAAATCATTATATGTTTCTTCCCTTGTTGGGTTCGAACTGATCCATATACTCTGCAGTATGTATTCTCAACTATGACTGGCACAGAGTTCTGATCATCCTGTAACATATTCATTTATTTGTTATTAGTACCCTGTATGTATCCTCAAAATTGCACACTATCTGCATGTGTTTGTGGAAAGGGGGGGGGGGGGGGGAGTGACACACACACACACACACACACACACACACACACACACACACACACACAACCTACCTTTGTTCACTTACCTCTATAAAGCGCACTACCAACAAAAAATGAAAAGTGCTAATCAACTCACAATAATAATGTTACTTCATTTATACACACAAAATCGAGTTGAAAAACTGCATCTCCCTCTAGTGCTGTTCACCTGCTGTTTTTATCTAATGCTTTAAATAACGTATTTACATAAGTACGCAGCACAATCTCAGCTGTGTAGGTTTTACCACAGTTAAAACCTATTTATGCCAACATTACTGTCAAGCAACATTTATATTAATCCTCAATTAAAGCACTACAGTTTTCAGTTAGCAGTGTTATTGTTGTTGTTGTTTTGAAATTCAAGATTTCTGATGTCGGCTTTTTCTACTTCCCAATACTGCCTTAAGGAATCACTGGTAATAACGAGAAACAGTACACAGTGCTTATTGAAGTTAAACAATATGATTTATTGACTTTTTCAAGTCTTTAATATCCATTATGGTAAGTCCTTCCACTCCTGGGATTGGAATGACTCCTTTTCCACTTCCTTAAAACCCATATCCTATCCTTTCTCCTCCCCTTTTTTCCTCTTTTTCCTGAAGAAGCTGCCAGTGGTGACGAAAGCTTGTTTGTGTGTGATTATTTGTGCCTATCGACGAGCTGGTCCTTTTGGTAAGTCATCCGATTTCTATTTTATATACAGAATGTAGCATTGTTTGGAAATTGTACAAAGGCTAGGATTTGAACCTGGGGCTCTTGCTCACTAGGCAGTCACACTAACCACTCTGCCATCCCTGGCACAGTAGGTTCACACAACTGCACAGATGTATACCGGTATGAGTGCCTCCTTAATCAAAATTCTCTCTCTGTTTCTGTCAACATGATTTTTATTTATTTACTTATTATTTTTTCTCGTTTTGGGATTCATATTCTACATGTACACAAGAGACTTTAAAAAAAGTCTCTTCCATTTCTATAACACCTATGCCCGGGCAGGATTCTTCTTCATTGTACATGGAGGTGCTATTCAATTTGCTTTAGCAAATGTTCGACTCTAATACGGTCACCCCAAAATCACATGCTCCCCAAAATACAACAAACCTCGATTCCCCATTGTGGCTGGTTACTGTGCCCCCACTGAAACACTTATCATCCAAAACCTTTCCTCCCACAGCAAAGATATCAACCACTTCCTTCATTAACTCTCCTCCATACACACTGCTCTACCTCCGGAATGCACACTTCTCACCATGGATGCAACACCAAAAGTCCAGTGAGCCCATGGTCTTGCTGTGATTGAAAACCAACTATCCCACTCCAAAGGGACTCCAAACCCACCATTTAATTTCTCATATACCTTACTTACAAATCCTTTGAAGGGAAAATATACAAACAACTTCACAGCATAGTCATGGGCATTCAGACGACACCCTACTATCGCCAACCTGTTAATGGACCTCCCAAACACCTGATTATGATTAAATTTCACTGATAACGTCTTCATGATCTGGACTCAGGGCCATGACACCTTAGCCTCATTTCTTCACAACTTCAACACCCCATCTCCCATCCACTTCACATGCCCTCCTCAATCCAATGCGTCACTTTCGTGGACATTGACTGCCTCCTCTCCGACGACACCAGCCACACCTCCACATCAAACCAACCAACCACTAACAGTACCTGTATATTGATACTTGCATCCCTCCCATACAGCCTGACCACCTATGGACGGTGTATCTACAGTGATAAGGACTACCTTAACTAGCTGGAGTGAAACCGAATTATACGATAGTGCTGGAATTTATATGTCATAATCGATTACTGGCTGAAAACAAATTATCAATTATGAACACGTTTAAATTTGATTGCAAGACTAACGTCTAGTTTTGCAACACTGCTCAAAATCAGCCTTGAACAAAACATAAAATGCAGTTATTTATGTGATGTAGTGTTAGTGTAGAAAGCAAGATTTTCATTGTTCGTGTGTTGGTCACAGGCGCCTGTTTTGGAAAGTATGCAGCGTCACTGTCTTCAAAATAATCACTATCTGGCTATGGTGATTCTAGTAGCAACCTTCCTTCCGCTTACTGCATTGTATTACAACAGCTTTAATTTAAAGTCGTTTTTATATATAAACACCACTTTTGAACCTAGTTTCTCTATAATTGGCTTTCAAGAAATGTTTCGCATGAAGTATACAAATCTGTCCTAAGTGTTTGTTGTGGATTAGTCTGTTCATATATCAAACTTAAGCATTCCTCTTCAAGTACCTTCGTAACTTGACGAAAATTTCAGCCCCCCTTTCTCACCCAAAAAGTCTCTGTAGTTTCGCGCCTATTGTTCTGTTTAATATGACGACAGCCAGCTATGATGCTTTAACCAAAGAGGACAGAATTTCTAACCACCTTCATTTTACACAAATAATTTAAAGTATTGTGGTTTGGAAGTTTCATTTACAGGAATTTTATGATTACGGTACCATACCAATAATATTTGTCACACTAGAAGACTAATCTATTTTTAAATGTTTCATGACAAACTTTTTGCCTCCATATTTTATTTATAAACGATCAGACCAAAGACTGCACATTTGTGTAATCTTTATGAAATTATGGTAAATAAAACATATTATAGAAACGGCTGTCTTCAAATGTGTGTTTATTTGTATCATTGTGATATTAAAGCTGTTGTAACATAACACAGTGAGCAGAATAGTTGCTACTAAAGCCATTATTATCAAATCGTTTAAGTTGCTGCAGTTGAAAACAGGACAGTGGACAGATGTTCCGAATCATGCCAACATGTCATGGTAAAAAGAACTAGGTGATGTCACTAAAACTAAAAATTATTAACGCATGTTTAATTACTAATTCTGAAACAAAATGTGTCATTAAACTTCACTACCAAAGGTCATAAATTTTATATCTACCCTTTCCGTAAAATGATAGATTTTTCAACACAAGTAGGAAGATGTAATTCTAACAATGATATTAAAAAACTAGTACCGCACCGGAAATAATAAGCAAACAATCACCAGTGTAAAACAATCTGTATTAACTTGTGTTGGTACCTACAAGTGAAATGAGTAGAAAAGATAGAAAATGTATTTCTGTGGAAGAAAAAATGAGGATTCTACAACATGTAGATTCACATGTTGGATCGTGAGTTCAACTAGTGACAGACTTAGGGCTTTCCACTTCAACCTTCGATACAATTGTGAAAAATCGGTCCAACATTGACGCTACTGCAAGACAATGTGGTCCCATGTCAAAAAAGCACTAATATATTCGATCATCTGCGTATGATGATCTGAATAAACTAGTTGCAGAGTGGTTTGTTAGCATGAGAGCATCAGGAATTCCATTTGATGGCAACATACTGAGAGAGAAGGCACTAAAATTTGCTGGAAAATTGGGGATCACCAACTTCACAGCATCTAATGGCTGGATTGGTAGATTTAAAACCTGTCATAATGGTTAATATATAAATACACTTACATCAGCTTCAACCCATAAGTGTGCTTCAATTGATCCTGTATCATCTGATATCACGTAAGTCACTTTCATGGACGCCACCTGCATTCTTGTTATGATACCACAAATTGTAACCTGTACACAATGAGAAAAACCCATTAGGCATGATACTTTATAACACATCTCTTCATAAATTAAGCATTATTATCTGTAGAACCTAAAAGTCACTTGAAATATTATACTAAGATATAATGTTTAAAATATATTGTACAATAACCTGCAACAATATGTTGTATAATCTGAAGCATGCTTTCAGCTGATAGATGGTATTGTCTTCATTAAGGTAAAGCTATATTCTGTTTGTTGCATAAAATAAAAAGAGTCCCTAATTACATTAAAAAAACATTAAGTTACTTATTTTATTGTTTTTGTGTTTAAATTAGCCATAAAAAGACAGCACTCTAAAGTTTAAAACATTTAATTATGAGATAAATCTTTAATGTACATGTGTGTACATGTGGAAAAAATTAAAAATTTATTTAATTTATTAAAAGTATAAGCAAGGAATTTTTCTCTGTAAACTGCCACAACTTTTCAACAATCCACATATTGGTTTATGTTTACACTTTTGTACTAAACATATTAAAGCCTTCCCTGCATTTAACCTGCATTTGCTGAAATAAGAGACTACTGCTGTAATACATAGAAAGACATTAACTAGTATACTACAATTCAATCATATTCAATCCAAATAAGCCAGGGCTAGCCAAAATTCCAGCCTGAGGGCAGCCCATGACCCCAAGAACCATCCCTCGTCGCCTTGCTGCACACTCGCACCACAGTGCTGCATTTCTATCTGAGTGGGATCTGAGGAATGAATTGCAGTGTCACTGCTAAGAATGCAGGATCATATCACTAGCAACACAAAACTGGGTTTTATACTAAATTTCAATTTATGCCATATTTGGAAATTTGATAAACTTAAGTCATAGAGCATAAAAAGCATTCTTATAGTGTCATTGTCAGTTTATACTAAAGAAAAATAGATAGAATTTAGTCTGTTTTGTGTGAGCCATGTATCTTTTCTTAAATTTTAGCTAAGGTGTATAAAAGAGAGGGAAAAACAAAATGTAGTCTTCATAAAGTGACATCAGGAATGTAATAATCACAACTATGTGAGAAGACAAAAAAAAGTCAAGCACTTCATCTACATCCATATTCAGCAAGCCACCACACAGTGTGTTGTGGAGAGTACTAAGGGCATCATGGTCACTTTCTTTCCCATATGCTTTGCAGAAAAAATGCCTCCATGCAGGCCCTAATGGTTGTGATCGCTTCACGAGATATATGTAGAAGAAGACAATAGATGGTTGATTCTTCATGAAAGTACACTCTCAAAACTTTGACAGATGCCCGTACCACGATACAGAATCTCTCTCTTCCAGCGTCTGCCACTGGAGTTTCCTAATCATCTCTTCGATGCTGAATGCTTACTAAATAAGCCATATAGAATCATGCTGCTCTGTTCTCTATTAACCCTACCCGGTATAGATCCCACATTGATGAGCCATACTGAAGCACTGACTGAATAAGAGTTTTGTAAACTACTTCCTTTGTTGAAAGAATGCACTCCTGAGGAGTCTTCCAATGAATCTCAGTGTGGCATCAGCTTTACCCACAATTTACTTTATATGGTCATCCCATTTCAAATCACTCCAAGTCCATAGTGCAATGAAAACTACTTCGTACTTGACAGTTCATGCGGGCAGGTGTCCTATGTCACCAGCGCCTGCTGTGTGTGCAGGCTTCTATTAGCATGCTATCACTGAAGTGCTTATGAATTAATGTGCATTGGGGACCGCGCTTAGGGACACTTATTGTTAAATTTTCACTTTTCCCGTGAATTTTGCAACGAACTGTAAAACTCAAAATGCCAAGATAATGAAATCACCATCACCAAAAGGTACATATTATGTTGCAACTTACCATCACTCGCCATGTTCTGTGTCCAAAAGCTGGAAAATACCACTTATATCTCTGTCGTTGGAACTTTCAGATGGCTCCCCAATGGCAACTATCTTCCAATACACATTCATTCTTCCCTGCTTCCTGAATCACAGGTTTTGTATGAGCTACAACACTGTTCCATTTTCCATAGTTACTTTAGAAATAGCTTCATGTAATAGTCTTTCTACTTCTGAAACTGTGAATTTCTTGTTTTCATGTGCCCCTTGATTTGTGCCCATATGAGTTCTATAGCATTGAAGTGACAATGATTAGGTGGTAATCTTATTATAGAATGTCCATGGTTTCATGGTGGATTTGTCTACTAGATATGTGAGACAATGTGGCTTATGTAATGACAACTTACAATAGTTCCACTTTCTTCATTACATCATTAAATTTTATATTACTTCAATGTAACCACTGTGTAATTTCTTCTTTTTTAGACGATGTCATTCGAGCTTTGTCCTTTACAACAGTGTGGTACAGCACATTGTCAGTATTGATGTACAACGGTTTCTTCAAATTCAGTATCAGCAAATTTTCAAACCATCTTAAAAACGTGCTATGGTTCATTTCGTCATGAAAACCCAAGGTTTTCTTCGATCTGAACACCTGTAAACAATCACAAACAATCCCAGACACTGTACCTGCATGGACAATGATAATTCTGCTTCCTTTACCAACATGTACAGCCATTCTTTCTTGTGATCTATCAAAGCAACCTATCTTTATAGTGTACAATCAGCATTCACCCACATTTCATCCAGCCACACTAAATCATCTAAATCAATTTCTTTTACTTGCCACAAAAATTGGCTTCCCCATGCAGCATTGATATTTTTTCGTAATTAAACCCCAGGTTTAATAATATTAACCGGAGAGATGACTTACTGCCAACAAAAAGACCACCTTCCTTCGAGTGAGCACGTGCAACACTGACTGCTGCCTCCAGAAAATCGGCTCTTCCACTCATGTGGTAGCCATTTTCGATGTAAGGTAGGTATGATAATTAGAAACAAATCACAATATCAAAATAAATTATGTATTTGATTCCTCAGCATATTACAGCCTATCAACATAATGTATTTTTTCAATGTAAACTAGAAATCTTTCCGCAATAAACTATAAAACATCAAATGCAAGTAACTAAAGTGAAAATGTTTTATTATCATTGGAAACATAACCTTTTGAAAGGAAGAACATACAACTTTTGAATACAGCCAATTTCACAATATAACAAATCAAAACTATAATAAAATAAAACCAGAATTTGACAGACAGAGTTGTATATAGCAACTGAAATTGTGAACATTATCAGAATAAACAAAACTTTGCAACAGTACAGTAACCGAAAAGACTACTACTACTATGAACATAATTTGTAGGTTCATAAAGTTATCTTTTGAAAATCGAGATAACTAGAATATATTAGAATTAAGGACTTTCAAATGTATCAAAATCTTTCCACGTTGCAATATATCAAGTTTCTTACATACAAATTGTTTACAATCATTACATGTGATAGTTGTACAACTGCACTTTTGTCCACCAATGAGATGACATGGTTCTTTTCTTCTTGCAGCTTCTGGGACTGCAATTGGTTGGGGTGGCTTGCAGTATTTTACAAGAAACAGTCAGATATCTTTTGGAAGTGTGCTCATCTGAGCCCTTATTGTTAAATGAGCCTGTTGTTGTTCTTGTTGTTGTTGTTGTTGTCATCGTCATCATCATCATCGTCTTCTTCAGTCCAGAGACTGGTTTGATGCAGCTCTCCACAATACCCTATCCTGAGCAAGCCTCTTCATCTCCACATAAGAACACAACCTAAATCTGTCTGAATCTGCTTACTGTATCCATCTCTTCGTCTTCCTCTGTGGTTTTTACCCCACACACTTCCCTCTAACACTAAATTCACAATTCCTTGATGTCTAAGAATGTATCCTATCAATCTATCCCTTCTTTTAGTCAAGGTATGCCAGAAATTTCTTTTCTCCCCAATTCTGTTCATTAGTTACACGATCCACCCACCTAATCTTCAGCATTCTTCTTCCTTTATTGCTTCGTTACCTAATCTAATTCCTGATTTTCTTAGACTGCACTCCATTACCCCAGTTTTGCTCTTGTTAATGTTCATCTTATATGCACCTTTCAGCACACTCTCCAATCCGTTCAATTGCTCTTCCAGGTCCTTTGCTGTATCTGACAGAATTACTATGTCGTCGGCAAAACGCAATGTTTTTAATTCTTCCCCCTGAACTTTAATTCCTTCACCAAATTTTTCCTTGCTTTCCTTTATAGCTTGCTCAATATACAAATTGGACAATTCCCTACCTGATTAAGGGATCTAACATTCCACGCTCCAATCCGTAGAATGCCAGTGTTGTCTTTCCTGATGATTATATCCTCCTGAGTAGTCCCCCCACCCGGAGATCCGAATGGGGGACTATTTTACCTCCGTAATATTTTACCCGAGAGGATGCCATCATCATATGTTCATACAGTAGAGCTGCATGTCCTCGGGAAAAGTAACGGCTGTAGTTTCCCCTTGCTTTCAGCCATTCACAGTAACTGTGTGGCAAAACCACATTAGCTGAAGTTACAAGGCCAGCTCAGTCCAGACTGTTGCCCCTGTAACTACTGGAAAGGCTGCTGCCCCTCTTCAGGAACCACACGTTTGTCTGGCCTCTCCACAGATACCCCTCCACTGTGGTTGCACCTATGGTACGGCTATCTGTATCGTTGAGGCACGCAAGCCACCCCACCTCGGCAATGTCTGTGGTTCATGGGAAAAATGTTGTAAAACAATTTAAAAAAATGGTAGTCAAAGCCTCTCATAAAGCAATATTTGAGCATCAAATTTATGTACATGAGCAGGAATGTGCAGCACGGAGTGCTGGCAATGTAGAGTACTCACAATCGACCTTGACAGGTGACCACTACAAGGAAGGAAAATGACACCCGGATTGTGTTGACAGTATAGGCAAATGCAGGTACTGAATGTCCCTTGATGATTCAAACATTAGCACTTATCACATATACTCCATTACCGTGTTGGCACGGAGTGCTGCCATGCACCGACCAGAAGGTTAGGCATTACATGCAGTTTTTGTAATGTTGGATGATCTCGACAGTGCTCATACGCACACAGATGTCTGCAAATCGCATCCTTTTCGAAAGAATCAAGATTGGTCACACATTTCTCGACATCGTTTTTTCCCAGAGTTCCTAGACTTGGCAGTTCTGAATTAAGATCTGAAGGTTTGGAATGTACATTCAATTTTCTTATTTTGTTCCTTGCCTTGGTTGATCTGCCTACTTTTAATGCCACTTCAGTCCTCTTAACAACCTGATTAACAGTAATGAGAGGGCCCTCCATACTCCCTTTCCATTTCAAAATATTGTCTTGTATTGCACACACATACCTGCCAACATTCAAAACCAGAAATCCAGAAGACCCCAAATCACAAAATTTTAACAGGTTCATGCGTCACAACATCTTCAGACATAGCGAGAAAGAGGTTACAAATAATATTAACACACACACACACACACACACACACACACACACACACACACACACACACACAGTGTAGGCTATATTTTAATGTCACTGTTTCGAACTCTGAAGTTAGGGACTTACACAAGTCACTTGCTGATGAGTGTTCATTTGTCACCATTTAACATTAGGAACAATTCACACACTACAGAAAACTGACCTTTTCTGCATTTGACCTTACAATCCACAATATGAATGACACTGTCAAATCTACAAAACGGAGCAGATGTTTACACTTATATACAAAATTTTCTCATGTTAACAAAACAGTAACTATATTCCATCACAGGTTGCACCGACTGGAATATTGTCTAAACAGAACGCTACACAGATTTCAATTGGTATTTTTTAATACTCTAGCTGTGAAATTAACAAATTCCCAATACGTCCCATTGAATCACCCACCAAGCTAACTTTCCATGCTTTTCCTCAAAACAGGTGATGACTAAAGAATAAAGCTTAGCATCATTGTCATAGCTTTCAAATGTAGCTAAAGTAAATGGTTCACATTGCATGCATCTTACGAATTCATTTCTTCAATCTCTTTCAAAATATGTGAAGTTTTCCGAACCAGGGAACATATTTTTGAAAAGGGCACCAGAATGATCAGCAGCAGCTAACAGAATCTTATGTTCAATTAAAAAGAAAATGATGCAATAAGAGCAGAATGTTTGTTCAAGGTTAGCTCGAGAAGTGGCAAAAAATGAATCATATTCCTGGTGTCATCCTTCATTTTCTTATTGTAGACATATTTAAATCATTTAATATAATGTATTAATACAGTTCTTCCTGTGTAAGCAAAGTTTACATCACACAAATACATGAAACAGAATGTGAATGTTTCACCTTCCGCAATAGCATAACATGGAATTTCAGCAGGATATGCATCCATGAAATACTAATGATACCATTTCTTATTTAAACTTTTAACATAAACCTGTATCTCACAAAATTTTGTGACACAATGTCACAAATACCATAACCACAGCAAACACAGAACAAGAGCGACCACAAACAAAGCTTTCCCAAAAAAAAAAAAAAATGTATTTGAATCACAGAAAGTATGTGAGATGTGATTATCGATATAATGTTTGATTGACTTTCACCAGTGCTATTTAAAAAAACAAAGAGTTAACGACAAAAGCACAGCGATATTCTGGGAGAAGGGATTATCAGCAATATTGTCACAATGAAATGGAAGCAGGTTTGACTTCGAAGGCAGGGTTGTCAACTGAACACAGCACTTATACTGAAAGCAGGTTTATTGCGAAACGCAGCACTAACTGGCTCTCGCGCGGAGTGCTCTGCTATTTATTCACAGACAGAATGTACCAGAAATTAGAAGAATAGTTAACATAAGAAACAGTAGAAATTACAAATGAATATAAGAAACATGTAGAATATTCTGGAATGATAATTATAAAGAAAGAAATTGTTGCCGGTGGACAGGATTGAACTGATGACCTTCATCATCGCAATCGGTGATGCTATCCATTGCGCAATGCCAGCAGTTGGTTAACTTGGAGTCTCGCGGCATTGCTCCCTCTCCTGAAAGAACAGCGACCCGCTGTTAGGTTCCCTTTGGAGCCAGCTGCAATGTCCTGGCTCTTGATCTTGTCATGGGTTCTCTGTATGGGAGTCCTGGAAAATCCTTGCCTTCTTCACGATTACAGGCCTTATAGTCCTTGAACAAGAAGCGGCTGCCATTAATTGTTGTAATTCTTCTCTCTCAATTTGTCATATGAGAGAAGCAAAGTCATGCTGGTCTTTCACAACGGCCATAGGGACTACATTGGGGAGACTGTCATACTGCTTTCATCCAACCCTCCTTTTTTGCATCTCTTCAATATGCTGGCACCACTTGATTAACTCTTCCGTCGTAGCGACGTCTTATCAGAAGGGCTTGGTACATGTCTTCTGCTATACCCTTCATCAGGTGCATGATTTTGTCGGCCTTAATCATATTCAAATTGGCTATGTTACACAGGGCCAAAACATTCTGTATGTATGACATGTCGGCTCACCATGTCGTTGGGCCCAATTCTTCAGTTGTTGTTCTGCCGAGCGTATTTGTCACTGGCGGTCACCAAACGTATTCTTGATTTCTGTCTGGAAAGTTTACCAGTCATTCAGCTTCTCTTTATTATTTTCGAAGCATTGCTGGGCTGTTCTGTTCAGGTAGAAATAGACATTGGCCAAGCATATTGTATGATCCCACATGTTGTACTTGGCGACTCGGTCGAACCATTTTAGCCATTTGTTGGAGTTCTGTCTAGCATCTCCAGAGTACACCGACAGGTGTCTGATATGCATCTCGCTTACCGCTGGTTTCGTGTCCATCGTTCTTCTGATAACACAGACTTTTGGAAGGATGTACTCGGTACATCCTTTGTATTCCGGTTCTAGTCCATGTAAGTGATGGCTTTTATGTTGTCTAATTGAAGCCACTAACTGCCTCTTGTGCAGAGTGCTCTGCTATTTATACACAGACAGAATGTACCAGAAATTGTAAGAATAGTTAACCTAAGAAACAAGTAGAAATGACAAGTGAACATAAGACACATGTAGAATATTCCGGAAATGATAATTACAAAGAAATAAATTTTTGCCGGTGGACGGGATTGAACCGACAACCTTCAGCACCGCAATCGGTGATGCTACCCATTGCGCCAGGCTGGCAGTTGGTTAACTTTGAGTCTCAGGCCAATATTATAGGCCAATTTCAGTCAAAATTAAAATTCTCGCATCTCAGAATAGCAGGTACTATTAGAAGTACAAACGGAAATGTGATATGAATGCAGAGGTGTCAACAAGCCTGGAAGTTGAAAATCCAGAAAAACCTGCACGTTCATCCTGAAAACTACCCCAAAATCTGGAAATCTTCCGGGAAAATCAGAAAATTTGGAAGGTATGCACACTTATTGACATGATTGTCCTCATACTGGTATTCCTTATGCAGCTTTTTTCAAAGATGATTTCAGACTGAGGATTTCTAGGACAAACCCACTTATTTTATTCTGACATTTTGTCAACAAAGGACACTGCAGAAACGTGGCACGTGTGTGCGCGTCCGCACGCACGCACACACACACACACACACACACACACACACACACACACACAGACAGACAGACAGACAATCAAAACAGACGAAAAGCAGGCACATAATATAACACAACGTTCATGACAACTCACACAAGACCTGTGGGAGGTGGGGGCAGTATTTGGGGGGGGGGGGGGGGTTGGCAGGGGGAAAAGGTGTTGAACTTGCTGTGTGGTTGGCCCACACCCTCCCAAGGACATGTGTGTTGGGATCTGTCAAGTTCAAACTAGTTTTAATCACACCAAACTCCCAGATGTTTTATGGAAGTGCCCTGTTATTGTATAGTTATACAATAAACGATCTTTCTTTCTAGGCAAATGCAGAACTTTACATTTCTCTATCCTCTTTCAGTGTTGTGACTACTCAATAAACTACACCATCGTCCACAAAAAGCCTCATTAAACTTTTGATGTTATTTAGTACTTTCTACATCTGAAGACTTCTTTCTATTGAGAATTACATGTGGTTCTGATAGATATGAATGGCTCAATCCAGTCACACAGCTGATCTGGCACTCTATATGCTTGCACTTTGTTCATCATACAATGGTGCGGAACATCTTGCGGAAGTCAAAAAACACAGCATCCACCTGCAAACCTGTATCTACTGCCCTCTGGATCTCATGGATGAAGAGTGCGAGCTGCGTTTCATATCATCACTTCTTTCAGAAACCCTACTGATTTATAAAACAGGAGTTTCCCAGTCTGCAGAAATGACATAATATTCCAACATGTGTGTTCCAAAATTCTGCAACTGACCAACATCAGAGACATAGGCCCACAATTTTGTGCATCTAATCAATGACCCTTCTTGTATGCAGGAATGACCTGCACTTTATTTCCAATCCTTGGGAACATTTCACTACTCCTGAGATTTCGCTACACTGCTGCTAGAAGGGGAACAAATTCCTTGCAAACACACCATGTAAAATCGAATTTGTATCCCATCAGGTCCAGCAGCCTTTCTTCTGTTGAGAGTTTCTTCCCTACCAATAGTGTCATGCCTCCAGTTATTAACAAAATACATCCCAAACAAACAAAATAATTAATTACCTTTGACTCACTGAAAAAGCAATAAAATTTAGATCTGGCACACTGACAGGTGGAGGCAGCATATTAGAAGATGCCACATAATCTTGATTTATTTAATTTCATTATCTAAAAAAAATTGTACACACACGATTTGAGCTAAAAATTTATATAATATTTGCATTGTTATTATGATGTGGAAACTTTTTTCCAGAAAATCCTTCGTAAAACTCCTGAACAATTTTAACATTTTACAATTTCTCTTACAAACAAAACTCAATCTGGAAATCTATCAGTTCAATCAGAAAATGTTCTTTGAAAGTCTCAAAAAGATATATTACATTGGCAGTATCCTGAAAACTATTCAGGCATTTCTTGTAAAATCGAATATTACAAAATTTGCATTTTTCTTGGCACCAGAAAGCTTAAGGAATGGGTGCTGGCAGTTGGAAAAATTTCACACCATAAGTCAGAAACGAAACTAGCCACATCACAGCGCAACATGAAATGTCACACCCTAGCATTTACTTCCAGGAAGTGCCTAGACAGTCCGAGCCTCATTTGCCCCGCCCAGCTGACCCATGGGCCATGACTGATAGGGTTGATATACGGTGGGAATGGAAGGGCTGGTATCAAGAGGCAATTCTTACTTGTCATTATAAACAAGAAGACTAACTTGATTAACTTGCACAGAGCTAACAATGTAGTTTCCTTGAAAATAATCCTTTAGGTGCTATAATTAGAAAAACGCAGAATAAACCATGGATTAAAATCCATCACACAAAACATAAGGTCATAATTAAGAAGATAGGGCACAGGTAACTAATTGGAGCTAGCGGTAGAATGGGCTACAATTAAACTGAATTTCAAAGATGCAAGATGCACACTTGATTGGTATTGTCACAAAGTTATTAACAATAACATGCACTTAGATGATGCCCCATAAAAATGACAGTTAAAGTCACAATACATTTGAGTAAGAACAAGGCAAATAATAAACAGGTGACCACAACAGTTAAACCGGCTGCCAAACCCTTTAAGTGACCACAAATAAACAAGTTAAAAGAAGAAAAGAAAAAAAAAATTAAGAGAGTCAAGTTCCAATTAATCAGGTAACATAAGCAAATCAACTAGGGCAAGCAGTGAAGAAACATAAGCTTGAATGATAATGCACAGATTTTATATTTAACAACTGCAAAAAATTATCATAATATTTGACAGACTTGACCTGAGGCAGTAATGGTGCCGATGAACTAGCCACACTTAAAATAAATTTCAAGAGCATCAAGTGCCATCACTGCAACCAAGGCTATTAAAAATAATAATATAGTGAGGACAGTTTACAACTCACCGCAAAGACGTGGCGACGAGCTGCAACAGGCACATACAAAAGACACATACATACAACACATTCAGCTATCGGCCATGGCCTTCTTCAGAAAATAGAGCACTCACGCACGTGTGATTGTGTGAGTGCTCTATTTTCTGAAGAAGGCCATGGCCGATAGCTGAATGTGTTGTATGTGTGTCTTTTGTATGTGCCTGTCGCAGCTCGTCGCCACGTCTTTGCGGTGAGTTGTAAACTGTCCTCACTATATTATTAATTCCAACCTGGACTTTCCATTATTAAATTTTGCTATTAAAAATAACCTGCACTTAGATAATGCCCCATAAATATCACAACTAAAATCACAATAAATTTAACTAAGGGCAAGTTCATTAATGAACAGTTCACCGGAACAGTCACACCGGTCGCCGTAATCTTGAGGTGACAACAAATAAACAATTTAAAATAAAGCAATATTTAAAACTGAAGAGAGTAGATCTCCAATTAATCAGGTGACATAAACAGGTTAAGTTATACGAGCAGACACGAAAAAAAGCTTGTCCAATATTGCTCAACACAGGTTTACACTTAACAAATCATTGGAACAGGAATGGCGTCAATAGATAAACTCACGTCCGTCAGTGAGCACAGCTACTAACAGAAGAGAAAAGAGGGGGAGGAACAATCTGAGAGCAGAAGATAAACTGCAGAAATACATCCATGGGTGGTAGTAGCTCATGGAAGGAATAGGCCCTACCAATATAGAACGCTTGCTCCCCAGGTAAGGCAATGGAGTAACAAACGGCCACTTGGCAAATAAATATATTAGCACACTAAGCAATGTGAGCAGTAGTAAATTTAAATCTATTAATTCAAGATGGTTAGTACAGACCATAGGGAATGGGAATGCCAATTTCATGATCAGTAACACATATGAGACACAGACATTAGACGAAAGTAACCACTGGGGTTGAATTATGAGGACTAGTAAAACCAACGAACACATGTATATCAAATCATATCATCAAGTGAAAACTGGATCAAAACAGAACACTCACACCACAACAGAATGGTATCATTAACTGGCCGCAGGGAAACAGTACCTGGGAATGCACAAATGGTAAAAATACTCTGTTATCGACATCACAAAGGAATACTGCTCTGCAATGATTCAAAAAACAACTGGGTCTTCCAGTGATGAATACACTAGTCAGATATCACCATAATGTATCCCATACAGCAAGATAAGGAACCAGAGCACTTTTGGAGTAATACCAGAACGGGCACGCCGTGACCAGATGCCGGCTGTTTTCAAAGCGAGCTCCCCATAACAACTTGCATTGGCCTACATAGAATTGTTGTCAATATGGCCACCAGGAACTACATGCCTTCACTGGTGGCTGCAGACCCACTCGCTGTCTCTTCAAAGGCAATCCCTGCCAACCCTGCACGTCAAGTCTCATAGCCTTGTGCACAGGGCCCCAGCTATACACAGCGACCGCCACAACTCGCGCCGTTCGCGAGACAAATGACGAAGTGAAAACAGGCATGCAGGACCACTCTCAGTGAAGTAAGAAGGAACATCGATATGTGCGAGACAGGTAACTGGCGCCAATACAAGCAAATCGAGTTAACACGACGACGATCTGCCATGAATGTATGGGTCTAGTGCAACAGCCATCTAGTGAAGAGGAACTACGACAGAACCTTGATTATTAGTAGACATTTTATCTGTGCACTGGTATAGAGAGCAGTTCTAAACTCCTGTGAATTTGTGCATGTGTACTAGGCATCGCTAAGGCGCGTATGCGCAGTAGCGGTTACTGAAGAAAGATTTCTGCTTGCTAATGACACTCATGGTTAGGACTGATTTCAGACTACCGTGTTATGAATTTTGCTGATTTTTTCAGTTAGTAGATTTTCATAAATGCACTAATTAAACAAAAACATTTTCTGCCAGCAGACTTTTATACTAGGTGTTTATGAAGAGGAGTTCTTACATTGAGTACTTCATACTTAGTAATGAAATGGAACAGAAGCCATTGAGTCTTCATCCCAGTGTGCATCACAATAAGTTATGACAACAAACGTTTATTCCACAGTAATATGGAAACAAATTTACAGACAGCAGCTCTTCAAAAGAGAACGCGTCCTTCCTCACTAGTTGCAAAATTCTTACGGATCTATGGGACTCACTTCTTTTATTAGCTGTGAGTATATTCCCCTGCCTTCCTTCTTTACAGCCACAGTATATAGATTTTCATCGTCATGCTCTAACCTGAAGATTTACATCACAGCTCCAAGAAATGAGTTGTCTATGTGCAAAATGCTACAGGAACGTAAATTTACATATATGTACACTGAGCAATGAAGTATCGTAATATATAATGACCAATTGGTCCGAGGCTGCATGTCACAAATTGGGTGGCCACTGCTGCCAGAATTTCAAGTCCTCCCTCAGGCATTTGTGTGCATGTTGTCCTTAGAATAAGGTAATTTTAAGTCTATGGACTGATGACCTTAGCAGTTTGACTCTCAGTTACACAAAGGTTGAACTTTAAAACAAAATGTGTTGAGTCTGTAATTCAAATTAGTGACTCCATTCCGTGTTAACTACAAGAGAAAAACAATTACTTAAAAAAACGGTACAACTGAAGAGTCTGTTACCCGTGTTATTAGAATGGCACCTCTGAGTGTTTCTGAACCAGAGATTCGGGTGCTATGCGCCCTCACATACTAAACGATAACTTCTTTTTTAACATATACCTAACCAAACTTTCACTTAAAATGATCACTGTTTCATGCAGACCATAAAATAAATAAATTTGCTATACCTACTCTATGGTTAACAGCTCTGTTGTATACTTTGATATTCTATAGTGTTGTCAACATTTGCAGCGTGAAAAAAAAAAAAAAAAAAAAAAAAAAAAATAGGCCAACTTCTCATTAAATAAGAATCTTGAGCTCACAGAAAAATTTTGAATGACGTTCCAAGAAATTAATTTCCCTCGTTCTTGTGTGGTATCAATTAATGGTTACAAGAGCTCAGTTTCCACCGCATTTTATGAGTCATTACTGTCTACTGCGCATATGTGGTTTTGCGCCAAGTAATAACTGCCGTGCATCGTTTTAATACGTCTAAGTGAAGCAGTACATAGTTCCAGAAAATCACACTTGAGCCGTTGCTGCATAGATGTACACCTCAGGTGTATCTTGTAATGCCGCCATAATTCCTCTGGAGACATGTATGAACCAGCCGATGATAACACAAAACATATTTCTAAATCCTATTTTATTGCACACCACAGCAAATATGATCACAGTATGCCGTGTTTAATCATTTAATATAATTTTAATTTGCAAATGGTTGTTAAAGGAAGAAGGCTAGGAAAGAAAGGATTCAGTTATTTCACCGCAGATGCGGCCATACGTCCAACCTCGCACGGGAATCCATAATGGCGAGTGTAAGAGGGCATGGACGATAGGGGCGCTACAAACATAGCGTGCGACTTGTGATAATTTGAGACAGACGGGAGGCAAGCACAGGTGGTCAAGTGGTTAAGGCGACAGCTGGCCCAAAGCAGGAGACCCGGGTTTGATTCCTGGTCCGGCTTACATTTTCACTTGTCGCCATTGCTTAATATCAATGCCCAAATGCGGCCACTGTCAATCCTTTCTTTCCTATCCTTCTTCCTTCCCTTCGTTTAACAACCATTTGCAAATGTTACTTGGCTGTGAAGCAGGTGTGGTGTATGGTCTTTCGGACGTCCAAAAGAACAGACACCACACCAATACAACATAATGTTAATTGTCAAAAAGTCACTGTCCAACAAGAAAGAATACAACAAACTTATTAATAAAATAACTCACTCTAATACTGACTTTCACATTCTGCACCACAAAACCGAAAGCAAACAAACAGCAGCAATGTATAATTAGACAGTACCAAAATAATATCTGATACAAGATTAGCAATAGCACAAATTCTCACCAGTGTGATATCCTGGGTCCCAATCTTCAGTCCTGAATCTGCACTTGTCAATATCTGGTTTATTGTCACAGGAACTACATTCTGGTCTCGTTTATTTGCCTGCAAAGAAAAAATAAAAACCACTGTTAATATTACCATTGTTCTTGGTGACAAAAGCAGCAATGGTACAAAGTCAATTATTGGATTTTCATCCTTTCAATTGTTACAGGAGCAACATTTTGGTCTCTCTTATTAGTAGTGCCTTCCATGCCAACACAGCATGTATTCTATCACCAGACTATGGAAACAATGAAGGACCTAAGAATCTTCTCAGCTGGGTAAAGGTTCTGTGATGATTCTAGTGCACTAAGGGAATGTGACCACATGACTAACTGTTGAACATGAACATGCCTCATGTGCTCCAGTGCCTTGAAACTCACACGAAGCTATGTTGAAAACCATATAGGCATTGGGACAGTAAAGCCTGATGATATGGTTCGGAAACACGGGTCAAATCTAGTCTCCGATACCACTTTGAGCAATGACATCCTGTTTTATGTCATTCCGTCCCATGCACTGTTTGAATACTCATTGTTTACGAGTCTCTAATATTTCTGACGACACCTAGATGGCGTTTTAGTATCCTCTTGGTGTTATTCGATGTTTGCAAGATTTAGGGGTTCTTGTTGGCAACTTTAGATGTGCTGGAAGTGGCGTAGAAGTGAAGTTGGTGAAAGTGACACCAAAGTGGACATCAGATTTTCATATGTGGCGTTACAGAAAGGACGATATAGTCATGGTTGGTGGGGGAAATTCAGTGAATATACAGGTAAAGTGTGAAGTGGTATAATTAACTAGATTTGATCAATATAGATGGTGAAATCTACTTGACGATACCAGGTCATCGTCTCATTTTTGTGTTGAATTATAGCACCTATGATGTCTACATAATTATTGGTAATTTTAAAGAAAGTATACCAGTACACTCTAAGTTGTACATCCTGAAATGATATATATCAAATGTACAACTGTAATCACCCCCATGAACCACAGACATTGCCGAGGTGGGGTGGCTTGCGTGCCTCAACGATGCAGATAGCCGTACTGTAGGTGCAACCGCAGCGAAGGGGTATCTGTGGAGAGGCCAGACCAACGTGTGGTTCCTGAAGAGGGGCAGCAGCCTTTTCAGTAGTTACCGGGGCAATAGTCTGGATGATTGACTGAGCTGGCCTTTTAACATCAGCTAATGTGGCTTTGCCACACAGCTACTGCAAACGGCTGAAAGCAAGGGGAAATTACAGCCGTTACTTTTCCCGAGGACATGCAGCTCTACTGTATGAAAATATGATGATGGCATCCTCTCAGGTAAAATATTCCGGAGGTAAAATAGTCCCCCATTTGGATCTCCAGGCGGGGACTACTCAGGAGGATGTTGTCATCAGGAAAGACAACACTGGCATTCTACAGACTGGAGCGTGGAATGTTAGATCCCTTAATCGGGTAGAAAAATTAGAAAATTTAAAAAGGGAAATGTATAGGTTGAAGTTAGATATAGTGGGAATTAGTGAAGTTCGGTGGCAGGATGAACAGGATTTCTGGTCAGGTGAGTACAGGATTATAAATACAAAATCAGTTGGGGGTATCACAGGAGTAGGAATGATAATGAATAAGAAAATAGGAATGCGGGTAAACTACTATGAGCAGCACAGTGATTGCATTATCATTGTCAAGATAGATACGAAGCCAACACCAACAACAGTTCTACAGGTTTATACGCCAACTAGCTCTGCCGATGATGAGGAGATCGAAGAAATATATGAGGAGCTAAAGGAAATTATTCAGACAGTTAAGGGAGAGGAAAACTTAATCGTGATGGGAGACTGGAATTAGGTAGTAGGAAAAGGAAGAGAAGGAAAAATAGTAGGCGAATATGGACTGGGCAGGAGGAATGAAAGAGGAAGTCGCCTGGTAGAATTTTGCATGGAACATGATTTAATTGTAACAAGCACGTGGTTTAAGAATCACAAAAGAAGGTTGTATACGTGGAAGAGACCACGAGACACCGGAAGGTATCAGATAGATTTTATAATGGTAAGACATAGATTACGGAACCAGGTTATAAACTGTAAAACATACCCAGGGGCAGATATAGACTCTGGCCATAACTTGTTGGTTATGAACTGTAGGCTGAAACTGAAAAAAACTGCAGAAAGGTAGGAAAATAAGGCGATGGTACCTAGATAAATTGAAGCAAAGTGAAGTTCTGGAAAATTTCAGAGGGAGATTAAGGCAACAATTGACAGAAACGGGGAAATAAAACAGTAGAAGAGGAATGGGTAGCATTGAGAAATGAAGTAGTGAAGGCAGCAGAGGACAAAAGAGGTAGAAAGGCAAGACCTACAAAAAATCCTTGGATATCACAGGAGATACTAAATTTAATTGATGAGAGGAGAAAATATAAAAATGCATTAAATGAAACAGGCAAAATGGAGCACAGACGACTAAAAAATGAGATTGACAGGAAGTACAAAATGGCTAAGCAGGAGTGCCTAGAAGCCAAATACAAATCTGTAGAAGAATGTATAAGAAGGTTAAAAGTAGGTACCGCCTACAGGAAAATAAAAGAGACATTTGGGGACAAGAAAAGCAACTCTACCAATATCAAGAACTTAGATGGGAAACCAGTTCTCAGCAAAGAAGGGAAAGCTGAAAGGTGGAAAGAGCACATAGAGCAGCTCTACAAAGGAAATGAACTTAGAGACGATGTTGTAGGAAGGGAAGAGGAACTAGATCGAGATGAAATAAGAGATACTATACTGAGAGATGAATTTGACAGAGCCTTTAAAGACCTAGGTCGGAACAAGGCCCCAGGAGTAGATGACATACCCTCAGAGCTACTACAGTCTCTGGGAGAGCCAGCCATGACAAAACTATTTGAACTGGTGTGTAGGATGTATGAGACAGACGAAGCTGACGTTGGGGAAGATCAGTTTGGATTCAGGAGGAACATAGGAACCCGGGAGGCAATACTCACTTTACGTCTCATCTTAGAAGATAGATTAAGGAAAGGCAAACCTACATTTTTAGCTTTTGTAGATTTGGAGAAAGCATTTGACAATGTTGACTGGAATACACTCTTTCAAATTCTGAAGTCAGCAGGGGTAAAATATAGGGAAAGAAGAGTTATTCACAACTTGTACAAAAGGCAGACCGCAGTTATTAGACTCGAAGGGCATGAAAGGGAAGCATCAGTTGGGAAGGGAGTAAGACAGGGTTGTAGCCTTTCTCCGATGTTGTTCAATTTGTACATCGGGCAGGCGGTGAAGGAAAGCAAGGAAAAATTTGGAATGTGGATTAAAGTTCAGGGGGAAGAAATAAAAACATTGTGTTTTGCTGATGACATTGTCATTCTGTCAGAGACAGTTGAATGGAATTGACAGTGTGTTGAAGAGAGAGTATAAAATGAACATTAACAACAACAAAACAAAAATAATGGAATGCAGTCTTAGAAAATCAGGCGATGCTGAAGGAATTAGATTAGGTAACGAAAAAATGAAGTTGGTAGATGAGTTTTGTTACTTGGGTAGTAAAATAACATGTGATGGTCGCAGTACAGAGGATATAAAATGCATAATGGCAATGGCAAGAAAAGCATTTTTGAAAAAGAGAAATTTGCTAACATCGAATATTAATTTAAGTGTAAGGAAGTCTTTTCTGAAGGCATTTGTGTGGAGTGTTGCCTTGTACGGGAGTGAAACATGGACGATAAGCAGTGCAGACAGGCAGAGGATAGAGACTTTTGAAATGTGGTGCTACAGAAGAATGCTGAAGATTAGGTGGGTAGATCGCATAACTAATGAAGAGGTACTGAACAGAATTGGTGAGGAATGGAATTTTTGGCATACCCTGACTAATAGAAGGGATCACTTAGTAGGACACATTCTTAAACATCGGGGAATCGTTAATTTAGCATTGGAGGGAAGTGTGTGGGGGTAAAAATCACAGAGGGAGACCAAGAGACACATTTAGTAAGCAGATTGAAATGGATGTGGGTTGCCGTTCTTATGAGCAGATGAAAAGGCTTGCTCAGGATAGAGTAGGGTGGAGAGCTGCATCAAACCAGTCTCCGGACTGAAGACCACAACAACAA
Organism: Locusta migratoria; assembly: GCA_026315105.1. Taxonomy (NCBI): domain Eukaryota; kingdom Metazoa; phylum Arthropoda; class Insecta; order Orthoptera; family Acrididae; genus Locusta; species Locusta migratoria. Next base: position 315,289,325 of record CM048745.1, read on the forward strand.
CAATAACTGTAAATTGACTGAGTGTTACTGAATGAGATATTCAGGCACTATGTGCCCTTACGTACTTAAAAAAAGAAAAAATTCTTGTTTGACCTATAGCTAACCAAACTTTCACTTAAAAAAAAGTTATATCTAGTGTAGCCTTAAGAAGGTTAGGTATAGGTTAAACAATAAGTTTATTTTAGTATGTGAGGGCATGTATTGCCCGAATCTCCAATCCATAAACACTCAACCAATTTACAATTGTACTTCCGATATATAACTTTCAGGCCGTACCACTTAGAGTGTAAACTTTCTTTAAAATTACCTAATTATTAAATGTATTTTGAACAGGTGGCATTGTTAAGGAGATATGACCTATTAAGGTGAAATCCAAATACCGATACCATGTCACAATTTACATATGTGACTTGTAGTTTTGGGAGAGAGGTAGGTTATTTTTGAATGAAATACAGGAGTGGTATCGAAAATATTAGATTTGATCGAAAAAGGTCTAAACTAGCTATCAAAGCCAGGTTTGTTCTACATTAGGATTGTGGATGCAGTTTTTTTGGTATTTTAATGCAGTAAGTTCCCACTCAACCCCCCCCCCCCCCAATTTCCTGTGCTGGTCCCCTTAATTTCAATTAATATAGGCCTTTTGCTATTAGTCATGGACATTATTATATCACCATATTGTGGTAAACATGTGTTCGTAGTTATCTGTTGATTACGTATGACATCATATGTGACATCATTGGTCAAAGTGGTATCGCAAACTAGAGTTTATCCGGGAAACGCTACCAAAAAGATGAGGGTGTTTTATGCTTAGAACCGTCAGTGTACTCAGTAAGTGAATATGGAGCCCCTTGACGGGACAGCACTAGCAGTTTATATGCAAGCTACCTCTGCAGATGATGAGACTGAAAAAGTGTATTGTGAGATAAAAGGAATTATTCAGCGATCAAGTCAGAGGAAAATTTAATTTTGATGATGAACTGGAGCACAATAGCTGGAAAATGAAGGGAACAAAAAATATTAGGTGAATATGGAGCTACAGAAAAATGAAGGAAAGACCACTAGATATAATTTGGGATAGAGCATAATTTAAACATCATGAACATTTGGTCTGAGACTGATGAAAGTCAAAGTATACAAATAATAAATTGTAAGATCATGCCAAATGTCATAGTTTTAGTGCACAAACAGGGGAAAATTGACAAGTGATAAAGTTGTCGTCATCCCCATCTTCATCACTTTGTGGGGATTATTAGCAAGAGATGGTATTACAAAGCTTTGAAATCATTTGTGAAGTTACAATCAAAACATCAAGCAGTAACTACTAAAGTCTCATGCAAATGTAAATTACGACTTCCATAGCTGTCGTCAATAAAATTATTCAGCGCATAGGACCAAATTCTCAACGAATATTAAAATCCACAGACATTTCGAACCCATTTGAAAGTGGCCTTCTGAGAAAATACAACCACCCAGAAAAAGGCAGTGGTAAAAGTCTAGTCTATGAATCCGCGGCTAGTGCTCAGCGTGTAGACATTGCTAATGGCGCGATAAAAGAGGCAAGTGAAGGCAGCCAATCAGAAATCGCGTTTGTATGGCCAATAAGAAACAGCTTTAGTGTTTATGGTTTGTAAACAATAATAGCAATGGACAAAGGGGTGCTATCACATACCTTCTCATGCTGGATGCGAATTTTACAGGTTTTCTCGTCACGAATGTTCACATACTGTCCTTTCAGTCTCACTAAACACTGCCATCGGAATTCACGACAAATTTGTGGAAATTAATTAATACTGTTCCTGCTCTATGGTTGATAGATTCTCAATATACCCTTGTCCAGTCAATAAATCAGCTATCCTCGTGAAACACTGCCCTCGAAAAATACATCGATATTTAACAAACTTTATAATCTTTAATCACAAGTTCACTGAAATTCATAACAAATCTTCTGTTTCAGACTTACAGCAATTTCAAAACTGACACCAAATTTAATAGACATCAAACAAACAATCCTATCACGCCGTTGCCAACATTTACATGTCAAGCACCATCAAGGACTCATAAACTAGACTTTAACCAAGCAGCTTGCAATAATGGCCAAAACATAAGTGGATTTTAATATGATGAAAATGTGGTCCAATGACCAGGATAACTTCATTGACATTGTATGTGCATCAACCCCATATTAATACTAGCCATCACACATGAAAGGCTTTGTGGACAAAAATCACAGCAACTTACAGATGGCCCATAATAAAATTTACCCCAAAAGTAACAAAATAGCATAGGCCTATTTAATTCAGAGTCCTCTGTACATACTTGGCCTATCATCTATTGTAATCATACACAATATAAAGGGCTAATATCCATATGCATCTGGCAATCTCCAACTAATCTCAAATAAGCTATTTTCAAATGTATTAAATGAAATATGTCACGCAATGTATTTGACCTCTGCATGTGTTCTGCAGAACCTACATTCCATTTAGGCGTAGGTCTACCAATAGGAATATGTGCAAGATAGTCTGTCATTATCATAGAATAATAGTAGCACAGTGAATAAGCGGCGACTTTTGTGTTTTCCACAATTACAACAACTCAAATAGTCAGTATAAGTCATACTTACAGGGCCCTTGGATGTCTGTTGGGTCGATGGACTATCAAAATTGGTAGTGTTGTTGTAATAACCACCTTGCATAGAATCTGAAAATATTTAAAACATTTATTATTCTTTATTCACATTCTTCCCGTCAAATTACTTTATAACTTCATAATTACCGAAAAATGGTAAATTTTCTGTGTACAAATATAAATAGTTTTAAAATACCATTCTAGTATTTCGGGCCTATGTATCATAACACGTTTTATAATTCCAGAGCTACAGTTTCCAAATTAGAACGTATTATTCAGCTACCTTTTTATGCATTTAATCATCCAGTGGTTATATTGCAATAAAACGAAATTATATCACAACAAAAATAAACAGCTGCAAACTTACACCATGACAAATTTCTAAGTCAAGTATGCTTTCATGTAGATAATACATGTCTGCCACAGAATTTGTGAAAGGTAACTAAGGAGAACCAGAAAAACCTAAATCAGGATGGCCCAGAATAGCAGTGTCGGTCTACTCCGCATAACTTATGTTATTATGACTAAGATAGCAGTCATAACAGAGGCAAAACAACAACAAATGCACAAGAAAATTAAAATTAAAATCCTTACCGTGTGGGTCAAACATTTTGTCCTCTATTTTCCAACAACAGCGTAAACAAAGTAACCTTAATTGATAACGTCACTCCACCATTAACAACGATAAACTTCGCGCGCGAATATGGCTCCGCAAAGAGTAAACAGTAAACACAGAGATGATACAATTTCCCGCCTTTTCAGACTTTCCAGTGGCACTAAAAACTTGCACACGCATTCACCAGAATACCTTTTTTTAGAAACAATAATATTTTCACATGTATAGTCGTGATTTTTACTAACGCTAATGCTTGTAATATTGAAATTGGTGTAGCCACAGTGTATGTTAGACTGTGGTATAGCTCCCGTACAAGCTACTGTGTATAGAGTATTAGTACTTTCCATTGCCAATTACTCTGCGTATCTATTCTCGTTGTTGTGCCATTACTTTTTTTCCTCCTTGTGGTCAATTTGTTGCGGTCATAGTCGTTTGATCGTTGCTGTCCACCAGGACTTATGAGTGAGTAGGGTTTGTTAACTTCATTTCATCTTTAAGGAAGGTCTGTTTGTGTCTCTGTGAGTTTCATGGATATAGGTTTGAATCGCGGTGCCCAGTCCTAAGCCTTCTGTGACGAGACTATAACGAACTCCTTTCCTCGCTTATGGCCTAAGAGCGAGTGCGCTAAAGTTAGTGAAGGAAAGCTACAATGTTTTTAAAACAACTGGCTTGTGGCACCATCTGTCACCCCGTTTACATGGGCTCCCAAAACCGGATTTCGTAAACCGATTTCCCAATTCCGCTTTTGGTTGGTCATGTAAACGCTCCAAAATCGATTCTGGAAATCCGCTTCTCTAAAGCGGTTTTCCAGTTCCACAGTCGATTTTCGTGCCCATGTAAACGCAACCGTTTTTGAAGCGTTCTTGGTTTGTCAGATTGTGTATTCTTGTTATGAATTTTCGGCACATATTGAAAGGGTGATATTTTATAATGTGAAATAAAAGTATAAATATTAGAGTGAAGATAAATCTGTGTTTTTAAATAAAGAAAAATAACGATTGTGCGTGACTAAATCAGGAACTGAATCAGCTGTTTCTCAGCCGCCATGTTAAGTGGGCTAGGAAATCCGATTCAGGCTATGCCATGTAAACACGACAGCGAAAAACGGTTTACGAAAATCGGTTTTCGTCTTCCGGAAGATGTGTTCCATGTAAACGTAGTGTGTGTCGCCACATAAATTTGAAGTGTCCTTTCTCACTGAGCGGCCTTCAGAAGTTGCGTTTTTAACGCGACTGTCTACACAGTGTTAGATTTGTTTTGTTTTGCAATGATGTGCAATGTGTCAGTTTAATAAATGGTACATGATATAGTAATAAGGACAGTTTACAACTCACCGCAAAGACGTAGCGACGAGCTGCGACAGGCACATACAAAAGTCACACACATACAACACTTTCAGCTATCGGCCATGGCCTTCTTCAGAAAATACAACACTCACGCAATAAGACAGGCACACAACACAGTCATACAACAGCTGCCACACTTCGAATCACGCTCTGTGGGGTGTAAATTGGGAACGGGAGGGGAAGGGAGAAGGGGATAGGAAGGTTACGTCATGGTGCTGGGGATGGGTACAGCACGGCCTAGATGGGAATAACGAGATGCAGCTTAGGAATGGAGTGGGGAGGCGGGTGAGGGGAGAAAAGTAAAATAAACAAAGTAAATATAGATTTACATAAATATAAAAATAATAAATAAGTACATAAAAGTAAAATGCGCACACACTGCATGTACACACACGATCGCACATTCACGCACCACTCCAACCTCCACAGCATTGTAGTTCATCCTTATACCACCCCAAAACCCAGCCCACTGCCATGGGGGTCATATCCTTGTGGAAGACCCCGCTGCAAGACCTGTCCAATCCACCACCCAGCACTTCCTATTCCAGTCCTGTCACAGGCTTATCCTACCCTATCAGAGGCCAGGCCACCTGTGAAAGCAGCGATGTAATTTACTAACTGTGCTGCAATCACTGTGCAGCTTTCTATATTGGCATGACCACTATCCAGCTGTCCATTAGGATGAATGACCACCGCCAAACTGTGGCCAAAACCAAGGTTGATTACCCTATGGCACAGCATGCAGTGGAGCATATGCTTGATTTCAATGGCTGCTTCACAACCCGGGCCATCTGGATCCTCCAATCTACCACCGCGTAGCTATCATAGGGCTGGCGGGGCAGTGCCCCTGGGCCCACGAGCTCCAGAGGCCCCTCGGCCTTCGTGAGCGACGATCGAAAAAAGTTACAGTAGACCGTCGAATTTTTTATGTAATTTCTTTCCCTCCCACCCTATCGTCCATTACATCCTCTTCCCCTCAAACCATGTTTCCCACAGTAGCCGCACTGGGCCACCGGCTGGCGGACCAATGTTTCTAATTGGGCCTTGACAAGACGCGACAAGTGGCGCTGCTGACAGGCATGGCTGCTAATCAATGTGTCCAATCGGCACACTTCAGTCACATGGTTGCCAACGTCAGTGGTTTCCCACCGAATCTGGTGGTTTTTTTAAAGCCGACGGTGGGAAAAAATCTGAGTCAGTGGGAGGTGGGAAAGTTGGTGGATTTTAATGAAATCGTTTACTAAAAATAAAAAACAAATAAAAAAAGGTCGCAGAAGTAATATAATCCTAATTTGAAATTATTAACGAATATGGACAGATAACTGACTAGGAAATGTATCACATTATTGGATAAAATGTAAAATTCTTAAGAGTTTAAAGATATTAACAATGGTATGACTCATTGCTCATTGTGTAGGCTGTTAGTTCTGTGTTGACTGATCAGGAAATAAAGAACTGGATTTTAGAAGTGCCAGGTGAAACACAGTTGTTCATTGTCGTTACTGTGGTACTAATCTGAAGGCAAGATATGCTGATTTATAGACCATCAGAAAGCCAAGAAACACGGGCGTGCCGCTGAACCGTTTCAGTCTCAGACACAAAGAAAAATTGATTTCCCAAATGAAGGTATTAATCTGAATCAAGCACGAGCTGAAGCTGCATGTGCGTTATTTACAGTGTGTCACTGTGCGATCCGTAGTGTGGATCATCTTACTGATTTGTGTGGTAGGTGTTTTATGAGTGGTCCATCTAAGTTAAAACTTCACCGCACAAAATGCAGTGCATTAATAAAAAAATCCCATGTTTCCTTACTTTAAGGAAGAACTTAAAAAAGATGTTGCAGAAACTCCTTACAGTCTGTTAGCTGATGAATCAACCGATATAGGAGTGAAAAAACAGTTGGGGTAGTGCATCATTTATTTTTCTGAGACTCAAAAGAGGATAGTATCGACATTTTTGGGTTTGTATTAGTTGCGATCAGGCGATGCAGATTCAACTGTGAAGGTCATGAAATTAGCTATTCCTGATTATGGACTAAATGAAAAGAAATTTCAAATCAATCGGTCAAGAACAAACGAATAGACAGGGGTTTTTTTGCATGGGAACTTCGGAAAGTTCGGTGGTTTTTGGTGGGATTTTACGGTCACTTCGGTGGTTTTTATCATGACCTCGTTGGCAACCATGTTCAGTCGGCGTAGCAGCAGAGCGGCAGCATCAAAGCTGCTCACAGCAACAGCTGTGGCTTCCAAGTGTTGCGGCGTGCAATGTGAAGGATCGAGCTCCTCCAAATACAATATAAATACATTTATTGTACAGTATTGGCAAACAGAAGTGTACAGTTCGAACATCCGAATAAACCGTTTTTCCGAATATCCATGTCCCCAAATTACTTCGGGTAATAGACGTTATACTGTATATAATATTTTAGTTGATAATTTCTCCTGCCGAAATTGACCCCCGACATGGTCAGTTCGCCAGTTATGTAAGGAAATTATAACAAAATATTCATTGTTAGAATGCGAGGTTGACTGATGACCATTGTAGTTTAGTCCCCCTTAAACAACCCAACAACCCAATGCGAGGTTACGGAAGTATTTACCGCAGTTTTATTCTTCTGCAGCAGCCGAAAGGTCATTCAGCAAATTAAAAATTATCAAAACGAATCTGAAGTACAGTATGGATCAATTTCGATTCGGATATTTGGCACTCATAGCAATCGAAAACAAGGCTGCATCAAGTCTAGATTTAACAGACCTTATTGATGATTTTGCAAAAACCAAAGGCAGGAAAAGATTGTAAAATAATTGTTAAAATAAAATTGACTACTTTTTAATTGTATACCCATATTATTACTATAATGTACTGCAGTCACGAAAACGCTTACCGACAATTACTGATAAGAAATCATATCTTTGCCAACATCTGCAATCTAACAGTTTGAAGCATTGTATTACTCCAGTAGGTATTCTTTCATTCTGACTTGGGTGCGTGAGGAAACACGAACAAAATTCCCATGACTTGAAAAACATCACTCATTAAGGTCGTGATACACAGTGAGGCGCGAAAAATAATTATGAAGTTTTTTCAGGGACTGATAGTATTCGTGTTACAAGAAATAGAAAAATTCATAACTTTTCGAAAACAATGTTTTAACACATTGACTGTCACACGATTTAAATATAAGTCACAGGAAGTCTTCACTTCGGACCACGTGAAGTAAATACAACTCACGGACATTTTTTTCATTTAAAGCTTTGTGGTGCAGTTGTAACTCAAAATAGCGTGCTGTGACTTGGTGTTACTGGCCCCAATAACAAATCATGTTGGTGGTCTCCCGTTTTCAAGAGCTCAAGAGTAGTTATTGACACTTGAAATCGTTAATTATATATAACTCACATGGCCCAGTCATATTGGAGTTTCCTTGTTTTTATAATTTATTATTTGGTGTTACATATTACTTATACAGTAGATTGTATGTCACATACAGTTTTAATTACATTCTCCAACTGTAATTGTAAAAAAATGAGTAATTCCACTTTGTATATGTAACACCTCCATGCACTGTGCTTTATGAAGAAACACTCTTCGAAAAAATATGAGTCACAATTTCTTACATTTCCATGTAGTTTGTTTGCATTTCTTGACAGCTTGCTCTCGTCGAAATTCATTCTTCATTTTTTCGTAGCATCCATACACCTATGACTTGCTGCTCCCATGTTCACAAGAGCACAATCTGCAGACAGCTCGGTGGCTACAGTGAGAGATTTCTCAGGGGCATCGGCATTTTCTGTATGGAGTAGTCTCAAAGTCACTTCCTCTTTGAATTCTGTGACTGAGATGATCTTGTTGTTAATGTATCGGTAAATCACAAGAGCATTTACCAGTGCTGACCCTGTCAACAGTTCAAGTACAAGATTCCTTACCATTTCACACCCCGCCTTAGACAATATAGGAGTTCACTTGGTGAGAGAGATGACAGATTATAGTCAGTTATCATTGCTGGTTTTTTATTTGTGCCCCTCTTGGTTTGAACATCAGCTTCTTCCTCTGCATGAACAGTACTCAGCATCAACAAATTCCTCTTATTTTTTCATTTCAGTATCTTCATCACTTATGTCCATAACTTCATCTAAAAGCTTCTGCACATGCCTTTGTTCGTCTACATAACTTCTACGAGACACTTTCTCCTGCTACAATATCACTGTGTTACGGAGCAATCAACACTGAATAAAGACTGTAGTAGCAATGCAGAAAAACAATAATGGAACTGTACGCAAATAATTTAGTGGACTGAAAGACTTACAGGAGTACCAACCCAAAATTGTTAGTGACATAGCAAATGACACACCTGGCACTTTAATCTGGCGCCATGTGAGTCATTTGTAACTCACACAAAAAACATAAACTAAGGTACTAAATTGCAATATTTCCAACTTATTTGTACTTCAATAGCTTACTTCAAGCAAATTAAAGCAGAATATGGAAAAAAAGTAAATGCTTCCTGTGGGTCAGTAACCCAAGTACACCTTTGGCAGCCAATATGTTAATATAGTTATTGTTAAACAGAATGCACTAAGACAAAATATTAAATGTATACAGCATATTTAAGTACAGTAGAACAATACTGGGCATATGATTTGTTGTGGGGATGTGACGGGCGACAGCACAGCAGGAGGGGGTGGGGGGGGGGGGGGTTGGATGGCAGAAGGTGCGGGAAAGGGCAGACACTTGAATGGTCAGGCATTGCCGTTCTTTGTGCGCCTGCAAAACGAATAGCGAGAAAGCGAGCCCCCACTCTGTCTAACCCATTACGGCACAAAAGGAAATAACAAGGTGTTTTACAAAGTTATACCGACCCTTCCACAGTGCACCTCATTAATCACAGATGACGTACTGCGCAGACAGATCTGGAGTGTGCGCAATTTCCACAAAATGCGTTGCGCCAGGAAACAGGCATGTTTATTTTCCACAAATGCGTTAATACTGGAAGGAATACCGAACAGAATCTACATACTTCTACGCACTACCTTGCGATGGTAGGCGGGAAATGGATTCGGCATTCTGCGGATTTTTTCTGGGAACGGCGCCTTCCCATGCCATAAGAATTATTCGCTCTGCAATTTACGTCCATACTACCACTATACCCTCCGCCGCATTCTACTCAGTTCTTCTATGTGAAAAACAAATTACTTCACTTTGTTTTAAAGTAATGGTGAGAATTCAGCACTTCACGCAATCTACTAAGATACGTTTCTACCCGCACACTATTTGTTTATTCTGCCACTTAAAGGTTTAATTACATTCACAGGTCAGAAGTGTCATGTAGTAATTACTTTGTCTCAATAGTGCATTGTGCATCAAGACGCCGCCCTCTACCCCATTGTCACGATAATAAGCGAAGATATCGACTTAGTTATTTTACTTATTACTTTTTCCTGGCCAGACACTAATATACACTTCAAGAAGCCCAAGTGTTTCATCAAACAAAATCCGGCAACTTACTTTTGATGAAACCCTCCTACACGAATATTTTCCCTATTTTCCTTCTTTGACTGGGTTATCAACGAAATGACCTAACAGCACAGTAGTTTAGCGAAAGTGAGTTTTCAGCACTGACAAAAGTTCGCCTGCTGTCACCGCTGACAAAAAAATCCCATGGGGCATTTTCATCTGTATGTTCTACCCAGCAGCGGTGGAGTAGCCGTGTGGTCTAAAGCGCCTCGCTGCGGAGCACGCGGTTGCTCGCCGTGGAGTTTCGAGTCCTCCCTGGGGCATGTGTGTGTGTGTGTGTGTTGTCCTTAGGTTAGTTTACCTAGGTTTAAGTAGTTTGTAAGCTATGGACTGATGACCACGCACTTTGGTCCGATAGATTTACAGACATGTGAACATTTTTTTGTTCTACCCAGGTCCAACTCTATCTCCATCCCTCTGCAAAATTTCATCCAAATCCGCTAGTACTTTTTGCGCCAAAGCATAACAAACACACTTTCACACTTATATTAGAGAGTATGATTAAATATTATGTGCTGCATAACATATAATAATTTACTTCTTGGGATTTAGGTGTACCTTATTATGTCTTCCAGTGGGCGGTAAGGAGCTGATGATAAAGTTTTGTATCTGTATAGTTTTACTTTTTTAGTGCGCCTCGGCTGCACAGTGGTAGAGTGCCAGACTACAAATCCAAAGGTCGCGGGTTCGATCCCTGCCAGGTCCTGGGATTTTTATCTGTCACTTCCCACTTCTTTCACCTATGGAAGTATTGCTCATGTGAAAAATACCGAGTAGCACCGTGGTTCGGAACCCACGTTAAACTGTAGGTCCCCCTATAACTGGCTGGGTAAGTCAGTTCGATGGTCGGAGGAAGGCAACGGCATACCACCTCCAAACAGGATCATGCCTAGTAAAGCACTGTGGTGTTCAAACCAATCTTCGGATTGTTGACTGCTTTACCTTTTAGTTTTACTTTAAAGAGGTCCCCAATGTCATTTTTGCCCCGGGGCCCTTGGTGACATATTGGCCACTGCTTACGGTTGCTTTGTTTTTGCCCTGATACTCCTCTCTTTATGAGGCTCATTGCTGCGCCTTAATGGAGCACTGGAGGTTGGTAGATTCAGAGATGGAACAGCATCAGCCTTAAACTTGACTTTCGGAGGAATATGCAGCAGTTCAGTTTTCAAATCCCTTTCATAATCCGAATCTGAAAAATGTATCGAACAGACACGAGCATACGCAACTGTAAACGAGTCAGCACGTTTGCAAGTATTTATCCACCTTCTTTTCATCTCAATGTCTTTAGGAAAAACGTGAAACACAATTTCTAACTTCCTCGCTTGTCTACTGTGGTTAGGACAACTGGCAATGGCACAGCAAACCATTCTTTTCCGCTTAGGTTTACTGTTAAAAAATACCCTCAGTACAGTGATAATTACGAGAATACTCTCAATCTACAGTCACTAAAAACCATTCACACTGACCTAAAAACCGTGTTCTCAGTCGTAAACGCAACCGATACAACATGCACAATGGAAGTTAGCACGCTGCTGAGCCCTGAGAGGGTGCGCCGTGACGTCAGCGGCGCGGCTTGCTACTGCGCATCCACCTCGTGATCCCTACCGTGTTTCTACCAACCATGGTTACAACGGTATAATTGGCGACAAGTTTCATGCTTACGTGTGTTCTATTTTCGGTTGTTATTGATCTGGTGTTGCTTCAATTACTACAAAAGCAGCAGCAATAGCTAGATTTGCCCCCCGCCCCTCCAGCTTTTCCGATTTTCCAAGAGTTTAAGGAAGACTGGCGTCTACAGCAGCATTTTGCAGCTTTTAAGGTAAAGGATCCTGACTTACAAAAGTCTTTCTTCTTGTCGTGGATCGAGCCCGATACTTTTCGTTTCCTGCGAAAAGTAGATCCACTGTCAGAGCCCGCCGAGTTGTCTTTTTCCCGTATGTCAGAATTGCTTAGTTCTTATTATCGGCAACAAACGCACGTGGTGCTTTCCAGACTGGATTTTCATCAGAGCAAAACGAAACCTGGTCAGTCGTATCAGTCATGGATGGCAGACATACGCAGTTTGAGTCGTAAGTGTGGTTTTGTATGTGCAAATTGTCAGTAGTCATATGCCGATTCCTTAATTCGTCCCTGAATTCGCTCCTGATAGGGCTGTGCGTCGCGAGGTTTTGCAGTTACTGGATCCCACCCTTAACGAGGTTCTGTACATTGCACAGGCTTTTGAGGTGTGTCAGGTGGCAGCGGATCAGTTTGAGGAAATGGTAGAGGCGGCGGTGGTACAGTCCTTGCACCCCCACAGGTGTCGTTCTTCACCCTCCTCTTCTTGTTCTTCACGAGTACCTTCAGCCGTTCCATTTCAACAACATGACTTTCCTTCTTGTCCGGATTATTTTTGTGTGCATGCTTTCCCTTTCGCTGTGTGCGGTGCGCGTCCTGCTGTAAACAAGGCCACATGGTGGCTGTTTGTCGGACTTCTGCGCACTGTCAAGTCGCCGTATTCAGACAAGTCCCACATGGCAGTAAACCGTCTTTCTAGTGCACCTGGACACGAGCAGGCCACTTCTTTAAAGATTTATGTCACACTTCTTATTACAAATCTGCCATTCTGTTCTCAAGTTGACACCGGTGCCTCTGTCTCTCTCGTAAATTTGGATACGTATTTGGCACTTGGGAAGCTGCCTCTTGTTAAAACATCCCATTGTCTGGTCGGCTATGGTGAACAGCTGATTCCAGTGCTTGGTCAGTTTACGATTGAGGCGGAGTACCAGCAAGTAGTGCGCGCCAACACATTTTTTGCCGTCACAAGCGTGGCTTCAGAGAACATTTTTGGCCTGGATGATTTCAAGGCATTTGGTTTTAGCGTTCAAATGCTGTCCTACTCCATCCCATTTAATGAATTGGATTCGCTTTGCTGTGAGTTTGGAGCACTTTTCTAGGCGGGTTTGGGAACGGCCATTAGTTATGAGGCGCACATCACTCTCAATCCCACAGTGGTTCCAAAAGTTTGTTGCGCCGGCCTATTCCTTTTGCATTGCGCCCAGTGGTTAAGGATGAGTTGGATCACTTGCACAGCTTGGGTATCATCGCACCAGTTTCCTCTAGCCTGTGGGTGATGCCTCTGGTGATAATAAAGAAACGCACAGGAGCTCTTCGCTTGTGTGGTGATTTCAAGTCCACAGTTACATCACAGTCAGTGATAGATTGTTTTCCCATTCCCTACCCGGATGACAATTATGCGAAATTGGCGGGTGGTGAGTATTTTTCTAAAATTGATTTGGCGGAAGCGTATCTCCAGCTTCCCTTCGATTCTGATTCCCAACAATTCATGGTTCTCAACACCTCTTTTGGGCTGTACCACTATAAAAGTCTGCTGTTTGGTAACGCGAATGCGCCCTCAATATTTCAATGTTCCTTGTAACAGTTGTTGGACTACATTCCGTGCTGTGCAAACTATGTGGACGATATCATCATCACCGGTTCCTCTCGCACCAATCACTTAAACAACCTGCAGCTCTTGTTCACAAAATTGCACGTAGCAGGCCTCAAGTGCAATCTTAAAAAATCGCAGTTCTTTCAACCTGAAATTGAGTATTTGGGACATCTGGTGTCACGAGATGGCGTCCACCGTAGGTTGGAATTAGTTACGTCGATTGATAATCTTCCTCACCCTACCAATTTGCATTTTTGGGCAAGGTCAGCTACTATTCCAAATTTCTTCCTAACGTGACAGAGATCACTCATCTATTGAACGCCCTGCGAAAGAACGGTGATCCATTTGTGTGGTCTGCTGCTTGTGAGGCAGAATTTGCCCACCTCAAACCGATGATAAAGTTTTCACTTTGCCTCGGCACATTTACACCAGGCCGACAGCTAGTCTTAGCTACAGATGGTTCTCAGCACAGGATTGGAGCAGTGTTGGCCCACAGAATGGACGATGGTTCCGAGCAGCCCATTGCCTACACGTCTAAGACGTTGTGAGATGCCCAACACAATTATTCTCAGATTGAGAAAGAGGCTTTGGCGATTTTTTACGCTGTTCGGAAGTTTCATGTGTTCCTCTACAGCATTAAATTCCACCTTATCACGGATCACAAACCCTTGGTGGCACTGTTTGGTCCGCGTTCTCATTTTCAGGACCGGACTTCGCAATGTCTCCAGCACTGTGCTCTGTTTTTGAGTTCCTATCAGTACGAAATTCATTAGTGGCCCTCGATGTATCATGCCAATGCCGACGCCTTGTTCCATATATCCATGGGCCCTAACCCTTCCTTCAACAAAGATGAAATGATGATTTTTCAGACTGACGATCTTTTGATGACGCTGTTGAGAGACTTCTGATTACGGCCAATTGAGTTGTGCAAGCCACCTGTCGGGACCCTGTGCTCTATGAGGTGCTTAAGCATGTCACCGCCGGGTGGCCTGAACGATTGTCCGCCAAAGAGAATGGCCCTCCGTGTACATATTTTCAGCTTCAACAATGGCTGTCAATCATCGACGGTGTCTTCCTCCTCAGTACTGATTCCGACAAGCCTCATGTCGTTGTTCCGTTGGACATACAGGCTTGTATGTTAGCTTTGTTACATCACAGTCACTGGGGTATGACGTGCATGAAGATGCTCACACGCCATATTGTTTATTGGCCAGTGATCGATGCCGCCATTGAGCAGTTGGTTCATACATGCACTCAGTGTGCTAACCGGCATGTTGCTCTCCGGCGCACTTTTTCCCCGTGACCTACTCTGGAGCATCACTGGGACCACGTTCATATGGAATTGGCCAGCCCTTTCTGTCAATCAATGTGGTTCGTGGTGGTAGATGCACTGTCCAATTATCCATACATTGTGCGTATGCGTTCCACTACGGCGGAAGATGTGGTCAAAGCCCTGGTACAGATCTTTGCTATTAAAGGCCTTCCCTGGACACTCGTCTCTGACAATGGCCCTCAATTCACGTCATCTTATTTTCAACACTTCTGCACTAATAATGGTATTTCCCACCCCACCTCTGCTCCTTTCCACCCCCAATCCAAAGGGGAGGCAGAGCGTATGGTACCTGGAAACGTCATCCGCCAAGACGGCACTCCCCTTATTTCTTAGTACTTATTGGATCACACCAATTAATGGTCGGAGCTCAGCAGAGGTACTCCATGGCCAGCTCAGGACGCTGTTGCACCTGCTGTGCCTGGAGCTCTGGCCTAAAGTGTCCGCACGCTCTTGGCATTACGCAACAGGCACCCCTTCTGGGCATGCACCTTTGACCGCCGCCCATGGTTGATGCCAGGGTTAGTACAGCGTTTGTGTGGTCGACAGATGTGCATGGTAGACGCAGATGTGGTGACGATCTCCCGCCATGTCAACCAACTATGTACTGTGTGGGGCCTCACCCCACCGCCTTCAGATCTCAGGTCTGTGCCTCTTGGATACCCCTCCGTAGCTTCGGAGGTCGAGGGAGGCATCCATCTGACATCACGGTGGCACTGGCCCCCTCCCGTAAACGGCTCACGCCCGGTGGCTTCTGCTGCATTATCGCCTCCTTCCCTCCACCCTGACAACACCTTACTGACGGAGCCAACGCTCGAAGAGTCTGGGGAAAGGGGCACTACGGATAGGCATCCACAACAGCAACAGTCGGTCGCCGACGCCGATGATGTTGAGATGCGGCCTCTCTCCCCGCGGGTTGACGTAACGGCCGGTTCCTCTCCGTCGCCCATACCTCCTGCCTGTTTGGGTTCTGCTAAGGACACAGCAGTTTCGTCTCCCGCACCAGCGGTGGTGGGAGTTCCGGCAGGGGACGCGTCTTCCTCCAGTGGCGATGTCGAGATGTGACCGGCCTCTCCATCACTGTCACCTGTGCTAGCGGGGACCCTGCCCCAACCTTGTCGCCGCTGGCTTGGCCACTTCTGCCCCTACGTGCCCCCAAACTGGTTGGCTGTGCAGCGACGTGCTGACGACTTCCCCTTGCAGACGGAGATGAGGTGATGGAGGCACTCGCCATCTCCGGCCGGCTCCCGCCCTGCCGCAGTCGCCTTCGCCGCAGGGTCACGTTGGTGACTCCCATGGCCGCCATGATCCAGCGTAGCTGGCCATCATTTACCTCCACCTGCAGTGTCAGCTTCCCGGAAGAGGGGAGGGATGTTGGAGCGCGCCACCGCAAGTCGC
This sequence comes from Locusta migratoria, assembly GCA_026315105.1. Classification (NCBI taxonomy): domain Eukaryota; kingdom Metazoa; phylum Arthropoda; class Insecta; order Orthoptera; family Acrididae; genus Locusta; species Locusta migratoria. The sequence continues at coordinate 315,305,584 of CM048745.1, forward strand.
GTCCAGTCCGTCCGCAGCGTATGAAAGATGCGCCATGGGCGAATCTGCTGCCTCTGAGGGATTGCAGCGCCGTCACGACCAGGCGCGCATGCGGTGTGTGAGGCCTCGCTCTAAGTTATGATGTAGCTCTCGCGCGAGCCTCTAGTGTATACGTTAGCAGTGTTCTGTGACTTGCAATTGTATTGTACCATTCACTGATCTCTGCTGTAGTGTCGTTCTCTTGAAGGAAATAAATTATACTGTTACAACACAGGGTGTTCTGGTTTAATCTACTCCAGCTGATATCTCTGGGGTGGCAAGGTTCTGCAAAAAATTTCTGTAGTGAAAGTTGTAAGGTTTGAGAGGGTCATGGAATGCTTACCCCAAAATGACCTCAAACCCTGTTTTCAAGGTCAAAACAAGGTCAATTTCATTTTTTCAAACTGTAACCCTATTTTTTTATTCCACATATGTATTCTGCATGAAAAATACGCATTTTTTGCAGGGAACATTTTTTCCAAAATACCAATTATTTGTCACCAAATCGCACTTCATTGTAACTTTCCCACATCACCAGTATGTAGAGAACGAAGCAAGGTTGGGACACATTGTCAATGAAAAACTCGTGAGGTTTCTGAACTCTGTCCACTAGTTAAATTTTCGTGAACTTGAAATTCTTTAGTAAAAATTAACCTGAAAGTAAATACTGTCAGCATTAGTGTAACCCAATATGCACTACTTTAAGGATTCCGAAGCAGAGACCAGCAGTGTGCTTATGCCATCGCATTCAGAGGAAGGTGAAGCTTTGAAGCTGGCTAATAAGCGTCATTGTTGGGGAATTTGAAATCATGACTTGGGTTCAGGGAATTTTACCTTTGGAGACTGAAAGTTTTTCGGCTGTGCTCACTTGGAGTGTTTCTTGACTGCTGTGACTATTATAAACCTTTCTCTTTTGGACTTAAAAACCACATAGAGGTTGCCCAGTGAACTTCGCATATTGTTAGCACTGGAAATGGCTGATTAACATTGTTCTTACTGGAAATTTAGGATCTCAGCTGCTTATTTTGCGTAATGCACATTTCCACTCTCTGGCAGAAACTGGTCTCGACATCATTAAAAATCTGATGGGTGATCGACTGAAACACCGCCACAATCCTTTCTCTCATACCTTCTGGCACGCCGGGGGAGTGGAGTACACCTTCTGTTTCACAGCTCCCCATAAGTAGTACTCCAATGGTGTTAAATCTGACGATCTTGGTGGGAAATCACGAATTGCAATGCCAATACCAATCCATCAATTTGGGTAAGTTGCATTAAGGTACTTTCTGACAGGTAAGGTTCGATGTGCAGGGGCGCCATCGTGTTGATACCACATATGTGCTCGTATGTCCAGAGGGATATTTTCTAGTAAATGTGGCACCAGATTCTCGAGAATATGAAGATGGTGCACGCCGTTCAATGCTTTGCCCTAAAATACAGGACCTATCACGTAATCTACAACTATGCCCGTCCCGACATTGACCACCGTCTCTTGTTGTCAGCAAGGATGTGTTTCTGCCCAGTAGGATATGTTATGGAGATTGACTCCCACGTTATCGAAGTTTGCCTCATCTCTAAAGAGAGTGCGTGTGAAAAAAAAGGGATCATGATATATTTGTGTATCGGCCCATTGACAAAATGCCATGTGTCTCTCAGGATCCTAAGGCTCAATGCGTGGGTGAAATATATGCGATTAGGGTGGAATTTAAAGTATCTTAAAACATGAGATACTGTGATTGAGTCACGCCATGCATCCGCTGAATCTGAAGTGTTGAAAGGTGTGAATCTTCAGCAACGATAGCATGAACTCCCAGCACAATCACCACTCTCAAGTCCGTCTTTCATCTCTGTCTTTTCATGGTACCTCTTTCAGCTTGTCTTACCAGATAACTAATTGTTTCCTTCATGGGATGATGGATATCGGGATACCTTACGGCATACAATCTTTACACATCTGCATAATTATCGCGACACTTGCCAACAATTTTTATCATTCTCACTATTTCGAATAGCACGCAATCAGCCATTTGGACATATGTATTAGAGTTGAAAAATAAATTGTACAGGTCACATTTACTATTCTTGGTTTTCTTACACTTTCCCTTCAAGAAACCTTCCAGCAAGCATGTTGCAGGACAACTTACTTATTACAGTGTATGTAGCACATTTGTTTACACTTGCTTGCCGTAGTTTCTGCCACAACATGAAGTCAAACCAGACATTATTCCAGTGCACTCTTTGAGAAAATTACTTAGGTGTCTAACAGATGTGTGTCTTTCAGGATCTCAATATTGACGTAAATAACAGAACAATGAAACAACCCATGGTAATCCTTTTCAAATAGAAAAGGCTGAAATGACAGATGTGCTCGAGAAAGTCGATTGCAAGACAAAGTGACTCAGCTGCATTTTATCTTATGTGCTCTAAACATTCTTGTAGAGAAAACTGTTGCTTGTACAGATTTTGAGTCCTATGAAGCAAAACTGATCAGAGTTCGAGATGGAATTTTTCTAAATCCCTTAATACACACTATTTCTAAGTCCAAAAGAGAAAAATTTATCACTGTCACGCCAGTCAAGAATGATTCCAAATGAGTACAACTGAGAAATTTTCAAAGTCTGCAAAGGTAAAATTTCTCTGAAACCCCAGTCATGATTTCAAATACTCTGACAATGACGTTTATTAGTTAGCATTGAGGCTCCACCATTCCCTTCGCTGATGGTGATGGAATAAGCACAATGCTGGTCTTTTATTCGGCGCCCTCCAAGTGGTGCACATTGGTTATGCTAATGCTGATGGTACTTACTTTCAGGTTAATCCGTACTGAAGGATTTAAAGGTCATTTCAAGTTCACGAAAATTTTACCTGTGGACAGAGTTCAGAAACCACACACGTTTTTCCTTCCACAAACGATTGGTTTTTTGAATAAATAAATAAATAATTAAATAAAAATGTTCCCTACAAAAAAAGCGTATTTTTTCATGTAGAATAAAAATAGGGAATAAAACTTAGGGGTTATCATTTGAGAAAATGAACTTGACCTTGAATTGTACCTTGAAAATAGTGTTCAAGGTCATTTTGAGGTAACCATTCCATCACCCCCTTTCAAATACTACAACTTTCACTCGAGACATTTTTTGCAGAACAGTGCCAGTCCAGAGATATTGACTGGAGTAGATTAAATGGGACACCCTGTATAGGAGGATAGATTGTGGGAAATAGGGTTGAAGGTGTTGGTTCATGAGAGCAGAGATACTCTCAGTGGGAGCACCATAACCCACCACAATGGGATGTCCAGGGTGGTTGGATTTGTAAGCTTTGGGAGCATGTAGTAGGTGGGGATGCGGGGCATAGAAGGGGTGAGGAGAGAGAGAGAAACTCTGGGGAGAGGTCCTGGTATGGTCCTAAGGATTTGAGGAGGGAATGAAGATCCTGTTGGGTATCTGGCATAGCCGGATAGGATCATTGTGGCAGGGTGTGTAGGTGGAAGAATAAGACAATAGGCGGAGACTAGAGGCCGTCAAACGTGGCCTGGCTCCCTGCACCCGGGAGTGCCGATAACACAGTCTCGAGAGCGAGGCGACTCGGTACTCCCGACTGGCATGTAGAACAGCCGACAGAAGTGCGCATGCGCAGGGTCAGCCGCCGCCGCCCCCCCCCCCCCTTCCCCGCCGTAATTATTGCGCCCGTCCGGCACACATCCACATTTTACAAATCTGCGATCGCAGTGCCAGCCAGGCCGAGATGGAAGAAAGGGGGAAAATCGAAGTTCGGATTTTCAAGATGAAAAAAAAATGTTGACGGTATATAAAACCAATGCACAATGTTTTATCAATCAAGTTTTTCCTTACAAGCTTTACGTTGACTGCAAAAAAAAAAAAAAAAAAGAAAAAAAAAAAAAAAAAAAAAAAAACCACTCGATTTTGATGAAAGTATACGACTAAAAAAATCAGATGTTTGGACTCACAATAGTACATCATCTTAGCTTACGAATGAACCATCCACCTTTTCCTAATTCATAACAGTCGTTCTCAAATGACGCTATCTGTCAATGTGTGCACTTGATTTACAAACCGTGTATTGAAATAGTTCTATAGCGAGCAGCTTAGTGTTCTATCCATTTTAGACCATACATTACAGCGAGTAAAATGGAGCTAAAAGAACAGAGCAGTTTTTGAAATGGTATTTGCACTGATATCTACGTCCTTTCACAAGTAATTGCGAGTTATCTGAGCGGCGTCATGCCGCGACCGCAACGAACTCGGCATGTGTTGAGAGTAGCGTGCAGCACTGCAGCGCCGAAATTATTATTTGCTGGCCACGTATGTTGGTCTCTCGTGATGTGTTAATAATCCATAACCAGAAAATAACTATATACAATTTTTCATGGGTGGCTACCGATTACAATTGATCTGCTATAGTTTTACGTTAGGTAATAATTCACTTAATGAAAGGTATAAAACTAGTTTGTTGTGCACATCATATAACTGATGGAATACATATTTCGTGTTTCGTACTACAAGAGACGAATAAATTAATGTAAACTGCGAATTTGCTGTTGATGGACTGAAATAAAATTTTCTGAAATTCTGATTAAGGCTTTTATAGTTGGAGATCAAAACGGGAGAAGCCCAAAAATATATTTACATTTATATACATGTGGCGTCTGTTGCGAGAGAACAGACGTCACTTCTGATCCTGCAGTTGTTATTATTAATATTCAGAGAATATATGACATCAACTGCGATTGGGCAAAGCTGAAAATGTGTACCCAGCCGGGATTCGAATCCGGGTCTCTCGCTTTCTAGGCAGTTGCGCTGACACCACTGGGGACACAGTGATCACCGCACCTGCAAGGACTACCTAAGCACGCCTCCCGTCAGATACAAATTCCCAGCTTCGCCCTGCCCACAGTACTCAAACTCGTAGTTTAACTAATTCCCGTAAGAGTAAGGGCTTCAAACTTTGCCCACCCCTCCCCACTAACGATAGGATCATTGCCCGTCACCGGCATATTATATATATACATGTGGCGTCTGTTGCGAGAGAACAGACGTCACTTCTGATCCTGCAGTTGTTATTATTAATATTCATAGAATATATGACATCAACTGCGATTGGGCAAAGCTGTGGTAGGGTGTAGGGGTCAGCGCAACTGCCTAGAAAGCAGGAGACCCGGGTTCGAATCCCGGCTGAGTACACATTTTTAGCTTTGCCCTATCGCAGTTGATGTCATATATTCTATGAATATTAATAATAACAACTGCAGGATCAGAAGTGACGTCTGTTCTCTCGCAACAGCCGCCACATGTATATATATAATATGCCAGTGACGGGCAATGATCCTATCGTTAGTGGGGAGGGGTGGGCAAAAAAAAAGTGGTGTAGGGGTCAGCGCAACTGCCTACAAAAGCAGGAGACCTGGGTTCGAATCCCGGCTGGGTACACATTTTCAGCTTTGCCCAATCGCAGTTGATGTCATATATTCTATGAATATTATTTATTTATATTTACATTTATTGATGCATATACACCTAATGTGACTATTACACTATTTATCCGTCCTTTAATTTGCACTTTTGTAGCTCTCGGAAAATGTGCCACAAGGTGAAACAATTCATATACAGTGTCTCACATAAAAACGCTATCCCGCACGCCCGAGACTAAAGTGGAAATAAAATAAGTAAAAAGGAATTCAGAACAGTAAAATTGAAGACATTTAGTTATGTCCGTATAAGGAAGGGGTACTGCAACGCCCCACTGATCATTTCTAGCACCGATTTACCTAAGAATTTTTAAAATTATTTCTTAAGTTCTCCTGTCATAGGGTCTAAACAAGTACATTATTCAAAAATATGTAAAGCACACCAAATTAAAAAAAAAAAAAAAAAAAAAAAAAAAAAAAAAAAAAAAAAAAAAAAAAAAAAAAAAAACCACAGAGAGCTGTCTCGCTGCTTCTATAATAGAAAATGCAGATAATAGTAAACCACATATCGTATTTTATTAGCGCAAAAATTTACAGAAAGACTTGTTTTCTTCAAATATGAGTACTATAATATCGCAACATAAAGGCACTATAGGGCTACACAGTGGTCACTGGGACACATGCGTCCCACTAATTCTAAATTCACTGAAAAAAACTTTTGAAGTAAAATGAGTTTTAGAAAGCGTAATTGTTATTTGTAAGCTTCTGTTGTTGTTGTTATGGTCTTCAGTCCGGAGACTGGTTTGATGCAGCTCTCCAGCCTACTCTATCCTGAGCAAGCCTTTTTATCTCCTCATAAGAACCCACATCCACTTGAATCTGCTTACTATACGCGTCTCTTGGCCTCCCTCTGCGATTTTTACCCCACACACTTCCCTCCAATTCTAAATTTACGATTCCTCGATGTCTAAGAATGTGTCCTACCAAGCGATCCCTTCTTTTAGTTAGGGTATGTCAAAAATTCCTTTTCTCGCCAATTCTGTTCAGTACCTCTTCATTAGTTATGTGATCTACCCACCTAATCTTCAGCATTCTTCTGTAACACCACATTTCAAAAGCCTCTATTCTCTTCCTGTCCGCACTACTTATCGTCCATGTTTCACTCCTGTACAAGGCAACACTCCACACAAATGCCTTCAGAAAAGACTTCCTTACCCTTAAATTAATATTCGATGTTAGCAAATTTCTCTTTTTCAAAAATGCTTTTCTTCCCATTGCCATTCTGCATTTTATATCCTCTGTACTGCGACCATCGCATGTTATTTTACTACCCAAGTAACAAAACACATCTACCACCTTCATTGTTTCGTTACCTAATCTAATTCCTTCAGCATCGCCTGATTTTCTAAGACAGCATTCCATTATTTTTGTTTTGCATTTGTTAATGTTCATTTTGTACGCTCTCTTCAACACACTGCCCATTCCATTCAATGTTCAAATGTTTGTAAAGCTTATGGGACTTAACTATGGGGTCATCAGTCCCTAAGCTTACAAATTACTGATGAACTACTTACGAACTAGGACGGCACAAATATCCATGCCCGAGGGGGGATTCGAAACCCCGACCGTAGTGGCCGTGCTGACCGTGACTGGAGCGCCTCAGTCACCTCGGCCACCGCGGCCGGCTCCATTCCATTCAACTGCTCTTCCAGGTCGTTCGCTGTCTCTGACAGAATTACAATGTCATCAGCAAAACACAGTGTTTTTATTTCTTCCCCCTGAACTTTAATTCCTATTCCAAAATTTTCCTTGCTTTCCTTCACCGCCTGCTCAATATACAAATTGAATAACATCCGAGAAAGGCTACAACCCTGTCTTACTCCCTTCCCAACAGATGCTTCCCTTTCATGCCCTTCGAGTCTAATAACTGCGGTCTGACTTTTGTACAAGTTGTAGATAACTCTCCTTTCCCTGTATTTTACCCCTGCTGACTTCAGAATTTGAAAGCGTGTAGTCCAGTCAACATTGTCAAACGCTTTCTCCAAATCTACAAAGGCTAAAAATGTAGGTTTGCCTTTCCTTAATTTATCTTCGAAGATAAGACGTGAAGTGAGTATGCCTCCCGGGTTCCTACGTTCCTCCTGAATCCAAACTGATCTTCCCCTAGGTCAGTTTCTACCAGGTTTTCCATTCTCCTGTAGATAATTCGTGTTAAAATTTTGCAACCATGACTTATCAAACTGATGGTTCTGTAATTTTCACACCTGTCTGCGCCTGATTTCTTTGGAATGGGGATTATTACATTTTTCTTAAAGTCTCAGGGTGTTTCGCCTGTCTCATACATCCTACACACCAGTTCAAATAGTTTTGTCATGGCTGGCTCTCCCAGAGACTTTATTAGCTCTGAGGGTATGTCATCTACTCCTGGGGCCTTGTTCCGACCTAGGTCTTTCAGGGCTCTGTCAAATTCATCTCTCAGTATAATATCTCCTATTTCATCTTGATCTACTTCCTCTTCCCTTCCTACAACATCGTCTCTAAGTTCATTTCCTTCATAGAGCTGCTCTATGTACTCTTTCCACCTTTCAGCTTTCCCTTATTTGCTGAGAACTGGTTTCCCATCTGAGTTCTTGATATTCGTAGAATTGCTTAACTTGTCCCCAAATGTCTCTTTGATTTTCCTGTAGGCGGTATCTACTTTTCCCCTTCTTATACATTCTTCTACAGATTTGTATTTGGCTTCTAGCCACTAATGCTTAGCCATTTTCCATTTCCTGTCAATCTCATTTCTTAGTCGTCTGTACTCTATTTTGCCTGTTTCATCTACTGCATTTTTATATTTTCTCCTTACATCAATTAAATTTAGTATTTCCTGTGTTATCCAAGGATTTTTTGTAGGTCTTGCCTTTCTACCTACTTTGTCCTCTGCTGCCTTCACTATTTCATCTCTCAATGCTACCCATTCCTCTTCTACTGTTTTATTTCCCTGTTTCTGTCAATTGTTGCCTAAATCTCCCTCTGAAATTCACCAGAACTTCACGTTCCTTCAATTTATCTAGGTCCCATCTCCTTATTTTCCTACCTTTCTGCAGTTTTTTTCAGTTTCAGCCTACAGTTCATGACTAACAAGTTATGGTCAGAGTCTATATCTGCCCCTGGGTATGTCTTGCAGTTTATAACCTGGTTCGGGAATCTATGTTTTACCATTATAAAATCTATCTGATACCTTCCGGTGTCTCCTGGTCTCTTCCAAGTATACAACCTTCTTTTGTGATTCTTAAACCACGTGCTTGTTATGATTAAATTATGTTCCATGCAAAATTCTATCAGGCGACTTCCTCTTTCATTCCTTCTGCCCAGTCCTTATTCACCTACTATTTTTCCTTCTCTTCCTTTTCCTACTACCGAATTCCAGTCTCCCATCACAATTAAGTTTTCCTCTCCCTTAACTGTCTGAATAATTTCCTTTAGCTCCTCATATATTTCTTCGATCTCCTCTTCATCGGCAGAGCTAGTTGGCATATAAACCTGTACTACTGGCTTCATATCTATCTTTACAATGATAATGCGATCACTGTGCTGCTCATAGTAGTTTACCCGCATTCCTATTTTCTTATTCATTATTAGTCCTACCCCTGTGATACCCCCAACTGATTTTGTACTTATAATCCGGTACTCACCTAACCAGAAATCCTGTTCATCCTGCCACCGAACTTCACTAATCCCCACTATATCTAACTTCAACCTATCCACTTCCCTTTTTAAATTTTCTAATTTTCCTACCTGATTAAGGGATCTAACATTCCACGCTCCGATCCGTAGAATGCCAGTATTGTCTTTCCTGATGATAACATCCTCTTGAGTATTCCCCGCCCGGAGATCCAAATGGGGGACTATTTTACCTCCGGAATATTTTACCCGAGAGGATGCCATCATCATATTTTCATACAGTAGAGCTGCATGTCCTCGGGAAAAGTAACGGCTGTAGTTTCCCCTTGCTTTCAGCCGTTCGCAGTAACCGTGTGGCAAAGCCACATTAGCTGATGTTACAAGGCCAGCTCAGTCAATCATCCAGACTGTTGCCCCTGTAACTACTGAAAAGGCTGCTGCCCCTCTTCAAGAACCACACGTTTGTCTGGCCTCTCCACAGATACCCCTCCGTTGTGGTTGCACCTACGGTACAGCTACTATCTGCATCGTTGAGGCACGCAAGCCACCCCACCTCGGCAATGTCTGTGGTTCATGGGGGTGGTGTAAGGCGTAAATTGAATCGTATTACAGTTCTGACACATCCCCTCCACAAGGGCAGAAGGAGGCGGGGCATGTTGTGCACGTGACTAGTCTGCAGTAGCGCTTCCCAGCGGCAGAAAGCAAAAGCTTAACGCCGTCAGCTGTTGCTGTCTTATATTTTTGACGTCTGTAGCTCATGAATGTTCCTATTTTAGTGAAATTTCATAGTAGGTACTACCAAGGTTACGTTTCTCCGTACTATCCCTACAATATGCTACATAAATTGCAAGCCTGAAGGAGTGGGACAGTTCTGAATTACAAACAAAAATGATAGAATTGTAAAAGTGTAAACACTAACTCAGGCCTACCGGTACTGTAAATTTCATCTCATATATTATTTGATTTATGTTCTAATTACCATAGTCTCCACTACAGGAATAAAAAAAAAGTATGGTTTTATCTGTCTGTGCTGACTGCCACTGGTGTTTTTACTAATAAACAGTAAACTTAAATTCACACCTACGCTACTGGCAACGAGTTTAAAGAGAATAAAGGCATCTGATAACACACATTCTTTTACGCAAGTCGGGGAAGTGCCGTCCAATTTAAAGACTTGGACCTGGCCAACGAGCCACACGAAATTATTATTATAGGTAGATAACTGTAGCCCATCTCTTTGATACGTATAATTATAAATGTTTCATAAATTATGTATTTAAAACGCACTTACAGCAAAGGAGATATTCTATATCAGATGGTGAGAAATATATATTTTTTATTTCAGAACCTTGGCATAAATTACACACGTCGGCTCTAATATTCGGATATCGGTATAAGAATGTTGTCAGCATCATTCTTTATATTTTCTTCGATGGAAAGACGTGAGAGGCGCTTCCACACTCAATTGACACTCATTACAAAACTAATGATTTTTTTGATTTTTTTTTCTATGGGTAGTTACATCAGGAATAGAAGAATATAGCATTGAAGCTTCCCGTTTCGTTTGAGGCTACTAAGGAAGGCAGTAATTCACTCTTGTGTTCAGACTGCTGTACAATATTTTCTTGTTACTTTGCCAAGTCTACTCTGGGAATGAAATTCACATTTCACACAACCTAACCTACACGTAAAATCACGCAATAACGCACGTAAACTGTAAACAAACGTGACCGAAGCTTTTGCTGTCTGCCGCTTGGCAGCGCTACTGAAGACCAGTCACGTGCTCAAGAGACTCCGCCTCCTTCTACCCGTCTGGAGGGGGTTTGGCAGAACTGTAGTACGATTCAATTTACGCGTGGTGTAAGTTTCTAAGAAACATAAAATAGCAAATATACTTACTTCGGACATTTTCGGTAGCGATAAAACTACGAAAACCGATTCAAGGCACAATAAACTATGGTTACGGCGCGAAAATTAACGCGGCAGCCCTTATAAACAGTCACAGCCTCCTACACTAAGAATTTCAGTGCCTCGATTATTTTCCGCGTTCTGAAGGGCCACCAACAGATGACAGCACTATGCAGAATTACGTAACTCTGCCACCTTCTGGTACAAATGAGGTCCGAAGTTAGTGGGACGTACATGTCCCAACAACCACGAAAGGGTTAAACTAGCGTATGTAGAAGTTTCGAAAGTACCATCCTGCAGACAAAGAAAATAGTCTTCAAATGATTCAGCAAAATGTTCGTAGAAACGTTGTTCCTCTCAGACAGGTTTCTAAATGCAACTTAGTTCATTCTTATTTTAATCTCTGACGTGAAGGTACCGCATATATGTGGGACACGCAATGTACAACTTCTAGATATTTTCAGCAATCAGTCGTAAAAGTATTTAGTTATTGGCAGAGCTAGATTTCGACCACCGTGTGGTCATTATCAATGCTTAAAAAACGATTAAAATACTTAAAACATCTCGAACTCCATGTTGGAGGTTGCGTTCGTACTGATCTGCCAATAAATAAATATTTTTAGGACTGATTGCTGAAAATTTCTACTGGTCTAATACAATCACTGAGCACAAGTTTCACTATGGAATCAAGTCCGATATACAACTATTTTCACCTTGTGGTACCACATTTTCTGAAAGCAACAAAAGATTTTTTAAAAAAAAAGGTATATATTGTGTATTAGGTATATATGGAACTATAAATATAAGTGTTTTGTGCTTTTTCAAAAAAATGTTCAAATGTTTGTTAAGCTTATGGGACTAAACTACAGGGTTCATCAGTCCCTAAACTTACAAGCTACTTATGAACTAACTAAGACTAAGGACGGCACAAATATCCATGCCCGACGGGGGATTCGAACCCCCGACCGCAGTGGCCGTGCAGGCCGTGACTGGAGCGCCTCAGTCCCCGCGGCCACCGCGGCCGGCTTGGGCTTTTTCATCTTCAACTAAAAAGCCGTTAACTGAAACGTCAGAAAATTTTATTTCAGTCCATCAACAGCAGAGTCGCAGTTTACATTAATTTGTTCTTATTTCCTAGTTCCAAACACGAAATATATATTCCAGGTGGTCAAAAAACCAGATGTATACCACTTATAAAGTCGACTTGATCTGATATAAAACCATAGCATATCGTTGTCCATTATAATCGATCGCTACCCAAGAAAATAGGTTCATAATTGTTTTCTGGTTACGGATCATTAACACATCACGAGGGACCGTCAAACGTAGCCTGCAATTCAAAATTTTCGGCACTGCAGTGCTTCACGCTCCACTCAACAGCTGCCGAGTTCGTAGGCTTGCGATCGCGGCATGACGCCGCTCAGATAACTCGCAATTACTTGTGAAAGGAGGTAGATATCGGTGCGACTAGCATTTCAAAAACTTTTTTGTCCTTTTAGCTCCATTTCACTCGCTTTAATATATGGTCTAAAATGCAGAGAACAGTAAGCTGCCCGCTATAGAGCTTTTTCAATATACGATTTGTAAATCAAGTGCACATGCTTGACAAACAGCGTTATTCGAAAACGACTGTTACGAATTACGAAAAGATGAATGTTTCATTCGAAACGTAAGATGTTTCACTACAATGTGTCCAAAAATCAGATTTTTTAACAGCATACTTTCTTCAAAATCCAGTGAGGATCGTTACGGAACTAAAAAAACTCGGGCGGAATGAAAAGTAGACTTTTTATTTTTTTCACAGGCAAGGCAAAGCTTGTAAGGAGAAAATAATTTCATAAAATGATGTAGCGTGGTCATGTATACCGTGAACAATTTTTACAACGTGAAAATCGAAAAAGTGTATTTTCCCCCTTTTTTCGTCTCGGCCATGCCCGGCGCGCTGTGTCAAGACCAACTACAATATTGTAGTTGGTCTTGGCTGTGTGAACACGCAGCCGGCGGCGTGCGCCGACTAGGCTGTGGCGGCTCAGCTCGGCCCGGCGGGCGCGGTGTGAACCCGGGACTCGGGAGCACGGAGACTCGCCCCGTCCCGAAGCGTCTTCCTCTCTCCAGTGTGACGTCATCGCTGCCCCTCTACTCGCCGTCAGCAGTCGAGAGCGAGCCGCGAGCACAGAGTAAACTATTTGTGCCGCGAGCGTGGCGGGAAGCGAGCGGGAGTGGCGGCCGTTTTGACCGACTCTAACGGAGACCCTCTGTGAAATAGTCCTTGTGGTCTAAAACTACAATGGTGGAGCCTTTAGCAGCATGTATAGAGTTGCCAGACTGAACTCGAGGCAGGCCCGGAGACCAGACGTGCCTCCCTCCCCCTTGGCCAATGACTCCCCCCCCCCCCCATCCAGGATTACACGTGAATTCTAAAAGGAAAAAAGAATGCCTAATGAAAACGGGACATTCGCTTAGTAGCTTCTCTTTAGCATAAGGCAGAAGCACATTTTTTACTAATGCCTCGCTTTTTGTTCGGCCGGATCTTACTTTCGTTGCCACTGAGGGATCTCTAAAAACATAAGGATATAGCTTATTACGATAATATTGAGAATTGTAAGAATGGTGGTGTTTCACACCATGGTGAGTCAAAGTTAATTCCGTTGCAGTGAATTTGTCGTCTTCTGTAGAAAATTGTTTCGGCAAGAATTTAATAAGCGACTGATTCTTCTTTTGTGTGGTAATATTCGCTTTGTGTCTTTCTGATTGTAAATGTTTATTCACAGCTTTCACTCCGTCGTACTTAACAGTAAATAAGATATTGCATATTCTGCACTTACACATACGCTCATCAGTATCGACTTTTTGTAGCCACTCTTTATAATTTTCTTCCTGCAACCATTCTTCACGGAACGAACTTAGATATCGTCTCTTCATTTCACTGTTATTACTCACTAATCTGAGTTAATGTAAGCTTATCTGTTCACACACGATCCGAGTATTCAAAAAATTGCCGGTAAACTGATAACAAACAAAGAACGAACGAACACAAATAATAGACGTCGCCAGTTGACACGTTGCCGCAACAGTGTTTGCTTAATAATGCGCTAGCCGATTACTACCGACGTAACAATGAAAAGTTTTCTGATGAAGAATAGAAAAATAGCGTTTTGTTGCAATAAGAAATTGACATTTATATAAAGTTATTCATAATTACTAGAGAGGAGCCGGCTGGGAATGGCCGAGCGCATTGAGGCGTCTTGCCACGGTGCGCAAGGCTGCTCCCGCCAGAGGTTCGAATGTCCCCTTAGGGGTGTTCGTCCTTAGTTTAAGTTACGTTAAGTTCGATGTAGATCGTCGCTACATGAGCATAGTACTTAAAAAGCGTCGTAAAAAAAGTTAAGATGAAGGTTACATTCAAGCCCGGAGATGAGAGTCATTGGCCCGTAGATCCAGAGAATTCATTGCAAACCCGGGCACTCCGGGCGGCGCCCGGAGATCTGGCAACCCTAAGCATGTAGGATTATGAGGTTGCGATAATATGATCTTGAAATCATCTTGATTGACATTATCTTGAAAATTAGCAAATCTCAGCTTCAGATTATAAAATAACACTGTTTGATCTAAAGAAACTTCTAGAAGCTGTTTGTTAAACATGAAGTTATGCACCTTTAAAAAAAATGTGATTTACATTAATAAATGTTCTTCTATATATAAGTATGCAGTCCATAAATATTTGCAATGGTATTCACAACCACTTATATTTACAGATGCTTTAGCTGATTTTAGGGAAAGTACATACTCTAGTTTCAATCCGACTCTTAAGTTTGATTAATAACAATGTTAACTGTCATAATGTATACAAAAATGAATGGTGACAGACTGTCTCTAATACTGTTGACCTGGAATCACCTACTGTACATTTTTGCAGATAAGATGAGGTACAAATTTTTAACAAAATTTAATAGTGTAAGCATATATCTGGTATGTAAGACGACTCCCAAGTAACCCTATTTACCCGAATGCAAGCAGCACTTTTTTCCAGTTTTCGGGATCTAAAAATTACGCCTACTACTTAGATTCGGAGGCAAAGCTTCAGGAAGTTCCAAAAAATACCGTTAGAAGCCGCCATAAGTTGTTTTCATGATTGGTGCACCTGGGTTTCACCCTTTATTGCAGTGTTTGCGGTCTGCTTTTGAACTTTTGTGTGTGTAGTGCTACATTGTATCGGATCGTGAAGAAGCATGTTTTTATCACACTGCGAAGCTTGAAAAAGAAAAGTAATTTTTTTCGCCGAGAAAGAAAGCGGGTGAAAACACGAAATTGCCCAAGAACAGAAGATAAAGGATTTTGAACGAAGCTGCAGTTGTTGCGTATAGCTCTGAAATATTTAACCCTTTCACTGCTCCGTACGTAAATATACTCTAATCGTTTCAGTGCGACTCTGAATATATTGAGAAATTATTTTAGACATTGTAAAATCAAGCTGTGTTGTAAATAATTAATTCTGTTCCTGCTTTATGACATATAGTGTAACTTTGTCCACTCAGTAAATTAATAAAGCTTGAAATGCGAATATTTTTTTTTTTAAATTGTGCAAAACTTTGTTTCGTAAATCTTTCCTCCATGATGTAAATTTCATCAGGGTAATATCGCAGCTGTGCTGCATAGTGCGGCTATAGCGAGGCTTCGACCTCGAAACGATATATATCGAATTGATATGTATGGACTATGGAATAAGTGACTGTTTCTGAACTTGAGATTTGCACGCTATACGCCCTAATGTACTAAAAAAATTATTGCTTGTCCTAAAATACCTAACCTAACTTTCTACAGTTCAAAAACACTAAATCAATTTACATTTGTACATTGGATATTGTGGTGTCGCACAAGTACAAAGTGCGCGCCACCTACTTTCGCCGCGCGCCGCCATGTACGCACGGCGCGGCGATCTTACGACGACAGCCACGAGCGCCCTCTGCTGCAACCCCGCTCGTGGCCACCACGGAAAGACATCGGCCACTTCGGACTTAGTTAGCAACCAGTTAGGACCTTCGTAATCAGATAGGCACCAGTGAAGACTTTGCTATCGTACAGGCACTAGGCAGGCCTCTAACAACTATGTATCAACATTCTGCAGTACTATGTAAAAGTTAAGTATTGTTACATTCTGTGCAATATATATCTCTTTCTAATTTACTCTAGTGTTTATAGTTTCTGGCTGCTCCCCTCCGTACCTGCACCGGCGTGCTATCTTTGTTACTGTGTCGGGCTCATTCCACTCGGCCACCGACACCAAAGACGAGGCTGGGACACAAAAGCGGCGACGAAGTTGGGACATAAAAGTGGCGACGAGGAGTGATAGACGAACCTTGGACCAGCTCGCTTGTAGCAGCCAGACAGCAGCAGTCGGAGCACGCAGAAATTGCTCCCGCCCACCCACCCTTATTATAAGAATTTTGGGGGAAGATATTTTGTTACGTGTTTTGTGGACTTTTTGTTGCAGTGCGTCCTCATTTATCTTGCATTTGTGTTTTGTACTAATTTTCTTGTATGCGCGGCGCCTAATCGGTCAGCATGGCCACTACCCCGAACCCAAACTTAATGGAAATTATTCAGTTACAGACGGCGCAAATCACTCGACTACTGCAGGCCGTGTCGCAGTTGACGGCACAGGCTGCTCACCACCAACAACAGCCGTCACATCAGCAGCCCACACCGGTACAACGAAAGTGAGTAAGAATGGAGCGACTATTTCGCACAGTTTCAAGAACTCGTCGCGGCTCATCAAATTACAGGTCAGAAAGTGAAGCATCTGCTATTATCTGTGGTGGGCACCAACACCTTCGTGTTACTGAAAAAACTTTTCCCCGACGTATCTGCTCGTGATGTAGACTTTGAACAAATAGTAGAGGCACTAAATGCTCATTATGAGAGAAAAGTTCTTGTAGCCGCTGCACGGTACCGATTTTTCAGACTTAAAAAATTACCGCAGCAGTCACACCAAGAGTGGATTACGGAATTGAAGGGCTTAACCCGCAAATGTAAATTTACTTGCTCTTGTGGACTTTCTTATAGTGATGTGATGTTAAGAGATGCGATTACGCAGAATATTCGGGACCCCAGAATTAGAGCAGCAATTCTGAAACAGTCTGACCCCTCATTAGACAGTGTACTGCAGCTTATAGAAGCGCATGATACTTTTGACTTAGCTGATGTAGAAATGCAAAGCCATAGTGTAAATTCAGTGCGCCGCAACGGACGCTTTCCTAGCTGTAGTTCTCAGTATAGCACTAGTGATTCTTATTTTTCTACCGGCCGTGCTGAACAGACAGTAAACAGTAGACAGTGTAAAAGTGCGACACAAAGGTCGCCCCGTCGTGTTAGAAACTGTGATTTGAATAACGGGCGCCAATGCTCATTTCAGAAAAATGTACGTAAATCTTGCCCCCAGTGTGTGTCTCGCCACAAGCGTGCTCATTGCCCTAGTCGCAACGCAACCTGTTATCAATGTGGCAAATCAGGACATGTACAGTCTGTGTGTATGCAAATTAAAAACTCAAAGAACGGTACCGTTAGAAACAGTGCTTCGCAGAGTGCGAAAACAGTTCATTCTGTAAATGTTATACGGGCTGTGGAATTGAACAGTGCTTTCCTTGGATCTCAATTGCAAGAAAGTAGTTCTGCGCCTATGGCAAAACTATATAGTGCACCACGTAGCAAGCGCCGACGAGCGCGTAAAACAGTGCAACGGAAAAGGGTTCGGGACAAGCAAAATGACTATGAACAGTGCATTCCTGTAGAGAAAATAGTGCCTTCTGCAACTGCTCCTTGTAATAGTGCCCAGTACTGTGTAGCTAGTGACAGTAGACATCAAGTAGCTACTCAAAAGTGTAGTGCAGTAGTTAGTAAATCTGGAGTAGCTTCGCATGCTTGCGCGGACGCCGATCCGGCGGTCGTACCCTCTAGTGACAGTGTTGTTAATCCGCTGCGTGCCGAGTCTACGCCGCTTACTTCACTACGCGGCCCGCGCAAGCGCAGTAAACAAACCGTAGCAGACGTTGCCCACATTCGCGCACCTGTCGAGCGCCACAAGCAAAAACTTTATGTGAATCTTTCCCTTGAAAATAAGACTGTGCAATTTCAGCTTGACACTGGTTCCGCTGTTACCTTAATAAATAGAGATACTTCTGAACTTCTGGGTTCGCCAAAATTGTCGCCGTGTCAACATGTGCTAACGGCGTATACGGGTCAAAATATTCCCGTGCTAGGAATGTGTAGCCTGCCTGCCTCTTTTCAAGGTGTTACAACGACGGTTGCTTTTGTTGTTCTTCAGGCCAAATCGACACAGAACATTTTTGGACTAGATGCTTTTGACTTGTTTGGTTTATCAATTCAAAGAGATGTGCTTCAAATTTCGTCAATAGTGCCTCAGGATAAAATCAATGCATTGTGTGACAAATATAGTGACTTGTTTTCGCCGGAACTAGGTTGTGCAAAAGACTTCGTGGCACATGTAACTTTAAAAGAATCTGCAGTTCCAAAATTTCGTAAAGCTAGACCAGTGCCTATCGCCTTGCGTGATACAGTTGCCGAAGAACTTAAACGTTGGCAAGATAGTGGGGTGATTTCTCCTGTTTCTGCGAGTCATTGGGCCTCGCCTATAGTAATTATACCCAAGCCGACAGGAAAACTTCGTCTCTGTGCGGACTTCAAATCAACAGTGAACAGTCAAACAATTGTAGACGCTTATCCCCTGCCCAGACCTGAGGAACTGATGGACAAATTAGGACAGTCTCGCTTCTTTTCTAAGATTGATTTAGTAGAGGCATACTTGCAGATTCCACTTGATGACGAGTCAAAAAAGTTTTTCGTCATTAATACTCACATGGGTATTTTTCAATTTCAGCGCCTACCCTTTGGCAGTTCTTCCGCCCCCGCTATTTTTCAGCGTTTTTTGGAACAGCTGACAGTTTCTGTACCGTGTTGTTCGAACTATTTAGATGATATTGTGGTATCCGGACGTACAGTTGAAGAACATTTAGCAAACCTGGAGTGCCTTTTCAAAGTTTTGTCTGCAGCAGGTCTACGTTGCAATAAAGCAAAGTGTTCGTTTTTTCAAACTGAAATAGAGTACCTAGGCCATGTGATTAATGCCCAAGGAATACATCCCTTACAGTCACATCTTCGAGCAATCAGACTTGCCTCCTCCTAAGAATGTGCATGAATTACAAGCAGTGATGGGAAAGCTTAACTATTATTTCACATTTATTCCCAATGCCTCTCAGATTGCAGCTCCACTGCATCACTTACGTAGGAAGAATGTTCCTTTTGTGTGGTCCAAAGATTGCCAGGTTGCCTTTGACAAATTAAAGTCTGCACTACTCAGTGATGCATGTTTGATTCCCTTTGACCCACAGAAGCCTGTAGTGTTAGCAGTTGATGCCTCGTCGTACGGTCTGAGTGCAGTTCTGTCGCATCGTATTGGATGTCACGATCGTCCTATTGCCTTTGCATCCAAGCTACTGACGCCGACGCAACAGAATTACAGTCAGATAGAAAAGGAGACCTTAGCAATCATTTACGGCGTCACAAAGTTTCATCATTATCTCTATGGCAGAAAATTCTATTTGTTGACAGACCACAAGCCTCTCACGTCGTTGTTCTCACCCACAAAGCCAATTCCGCCACGAACGGCACAAAAGCTTCAGAGGTGGTCCTTGATATTGTCAAATTATCAGTATGAGATTTTGTACCGACCTACCACTAAACACGCCAACGCGGACACACTTTCCCAACTTCCGGTTGGCCAGGATGTGTCGTTTGATTCTTCAGAAATGGCATGTTGTCAGATAGACTCCAGAGATTCTTCCGCTGTCGCAGATTTCCCTTTGAACTCTCATCGGGTTGCACAGGAAACGGCTGCGATGCAGACCTAAGTGTGGTAGCGCGTTTTGTTCGCTTTGGTTGGCCTGCCAGAGCCAAAGACATTGATCGGCCTCTGGTTCGACGTTATTTTGCACAACGTCATGCATTGTCTTTAAGTCAGGGTGTACTGTTGTTACATACGGACAACGACCAAACAAGAGTGGTTGTTCCTCGTTCCCTGCAACGAGAAGTGTTACGCCTCCTGCATCAAGGACATTGGGGTATTGTTAGGACAAAGCAATTGGCCAGACGTCATTGTACCTGGGTTGGTATGGACGCTCAGATAGAGAGCATGACATCACAGTGTACAGTTTGTGCGGAGCATTAGGCGGCTCCTCCACAGCGTTTCTCAGACTGGCCACGCCCCAAGGGACCATGGCAATGTTTACATATTGACTTTGCCGGACCTTTCTGGAATACGCGCTGGTTAATTGTTGTAGACGCTTTCAGCAAGTTTTCTTTTGTGATTGCCATGAACTCAACGACAGCTTCTAGTACAATCAGTGCCTTAACATCAGTGTTTTGCAGCGAAGGTTTGCCTGAAACTATCGTCAGTGACAATGGACCTCAGTTTGTTAGTGCGGAATTTCAACAGTTTTGTCGTGTGAATGGCATTCAGCATATCACCACCGCACCTTTTCACCCTCAGTCCAATGGTGAAGCAGAACGTTTCGTTCGAACATTCAAGTCTCACATGGAGAAGATGAAAGGTCAGCACTCCAGCCAGCAAGCTCTTCAAATTTTCCTGTCTACGTATCGATGCATGCCACGTGACGGCCCGTCTCCTGCCGATCTGCTACACGGCCGCCGTCACCGCACTCTCCTTCACCTGCTGCAGCCTCCCACGCACAGTCGGGTCGTATGGCGCTACGCGTTTTCAGGTTTCCACGCCGGTGCTGTACAGGGTGTTTGCTGGAAACAAGAAGAAACTATGGATGCCGGGCATCAATCGGCGTGTGCTCGGTCGCAATATGTATGTTGTACGTTCTTCCACAGGGTCGGAGCTGCGGCGCCACGCAAACCAATTGCGCCTGAACAGGCCGCGCGATCCTGTCTCCGGTTTCTTGATTCCAGACCCAGTTCACCGCCAGGGAGCACAGCCACATCGTTCGTCCCCGGACTACGAGATCCCTATGGACGTCGACGTACATCCGACTCGGTCATCGCCGCCGCAGATGACAGCGTCACCGAGAGGGACTCCGGGACCGTGCGGGCCCCCCCAGCTTGGGCCATGCACCTCAGAAGAAGATGACCTGCTCCCTCTGGGCGGGGGCGGGCGCCCTTCCCCAGGTTTCGGCGGGTTCCCTGGAGGATCGCAAGGCGGATGCCGGGGTGCGGACGGCGTCTCGATCCCAGCCTCAGCTACGACGCCCGTCCCACCAGTAATGCTCCCGCCCAGGTCCTCCTCCCAGTGCCGTCGCTGTGGCCCTCAGCCCTACGCCACGACGGCGCGGCGGTTTGGGGGGGGAGGGGTGTGGTGTCGCACAAGTACAAAGTGCGCGCCACCTACTTTCGCCGCGTGCCGCCATGCATGCACGGCGCGGCGATCTTACGACGACAGCCACGAGCGCCCTCTGCTGCAACCCCGCTCGTGGCCACCACGGAAAGACATCGGCCACTTCGGACTGAGTTAGCAACCAGTTAGGACCTTCGTAATCAGATAGGCACCAGTGAAGACTTTGCTATTGTACAGGCACTAGGCAGGCCTCTAACAACTATTTATCAACATTCTGCAGTACTATGTAAAAGTTAAGTATTGTTACATTCTGTGCAATATATATCTCTTTCTAATTTACTCTGGTGTTTATAGTTTCTGGCTGCTCCCCTCCGTACCTGCACCGGCGAGCTATCTTTGTTACTGCGTCGGGCTCATTCCACTCGGCCACCGACACCTACGACGAGGCTGGGACACAAAAGCGGCGACGAAGTTGGGACACAAAAGATATATATTAGTGCAGGCCGAGCTCCTACGAGTGTAAGCTTTCTTGTAAATTACCCAGAAAGCTGTACTCTTAGGTTCCTGCCTAATCACATCCTTTAAAATCACAACATATTCATAAAAATCATAACATTCGCCTGTTCGATGTGTAATGTTTCACTAAGTGTGTTTGCCTCTGTAACTTATAAAATAATAGGTGACGGGAAATTTTAATGCGGTAGGTCAACACAAGAACTGTTACACTTTCTGCGGAGCTATGAACATAGTTTATTGTATCATTTTCCAAGGATATAATTTTTTAAATGGAACAATAGTTTTTTCTATTGTGCATTGGAATCGTTGAAACCAGCTACGTCCAAATCAATTTAAACTACATTCCTATCACAGTTTGGGAGCTACAACCCTTCAAAGTTTCAGGGACAGATACCACAAACGCTGCACATAATGCAATGCGCCTTCTAAATGTGGTGGGGCCGACTTGTAACGTCGCCAGTGTCACAGAGCGAGAAGCTTCAGTGGCATCATGTCGGCATTCGCTGAGCATCAGCAACATATCAATGTACTCATTGTTCGTGTATGCCATCGTCATCCAACTGTGGTACATTGAGCCCTGGTTGTTTGTGTGGCTCCAGCTGTCGGGTATACGGCCGTGTGCGGCGACAGTCGACAGTCTAACAGCGCATCGAGGAAGCTTCTCGCTCCGTGACACCGGCGACGTTACAACTCGGCCGCACCATATTTAGAAGGCGCATTGCATTATGTGCAGCGTTAGTGGTATCTGCCCCTGAAACTTTGAAGCATTGTAGCTCCCAAAGTAACAGTGATTTGGACACAGCTGGTTTCAACGAATCCAATGCACGATAGATAAAACTATTGTTCCATTTAAAAAATTATATCTTTGTGCTGTAACTCTTTGGAAAATGATACAATAAACTATGTTCATAGCTCCGCAGAAAGTGTAACATTTCTTGTGTTGACCTACCGCATTAAAATTTCTCGTCACCTATTATTTTATAAGTAACAGAGGCAAACACACTTAGTGAAACACCCTGTATATTGTTTGTAGGTTGAAGCCGCGCTATGCAGTACATCCGCGAAATTGCCAATTTCAGACTAAATTTGATCAAATTTTTTTGTACTGTCGTATAAGACGACCTCGGATTTTAGGGTCTTTTTATACCGGAGAACAACTGTTTTGTCCAGCTCTGAATCTGTGTGGTAAATTGTCACTTTGTGATGAATTCTGAACCAACACTGGAGTCAAAATTCAGCCATCGTCTTATATACGGTAGTTCATTAAATGTTGATTTTTTTTTGGGGGGGGGGGGATGGAGTACTTCACTATCACTTAGCCAGGTATGGTCCGTTATAACAAGAGAGTCGATAAAACATGTAAAGTCTCCTGTATTTCTGAATTTACTATGAGTGCCAATTTTGAATTAACAGCAAGTTACTGTGATCTTTATAGGATTTATTTTCGCAAAAGTAAGTTTATTTTTTTTTACTGAAAATGTGATTTTATATCCTTTAAAGCTAACAAAATTTTTCAATGTTTCTTTTCTCTTTCAGTTTCCTTGGCGTGTTTGAAATTCCCCAATATTACCAGATTTCCAGAAGTTGTGGCAACCCTAATTCAGTATGTGTTCTTTCTATTGTATGCAATGCATACCAGCTGTTCACCCAACAAACCACTACACTTCACTACAAGAATACAATCCAGCAAACAGATACTATGGAGGTTGCTCAGAAAGTAATGAACAACATTTTGTTCTCAGCTGAAAACAGTGCTGTGAATGTCAAATGTTTTGTATGAATTATTTGAAATTTCCTGAGTGCAAACTCAAAATTGCTGGCTTTTCCAACAATGTACTTGCAGGACCATTTCAAAATGATGGAGTACCTATATCCAATCCTTATCTGACCTACAGTGTTGCTCCTCGTGAAACCCTAATGGCACCCAGACCTTGCTTAGGTCATCCTATGAATCTACCTCATCCCTCCAAACTCCCTACCAACACTCCACAACATCCAATACCAAAACAAACACAGAACACTGTGATTAACCTGTCCACAAAAAACCTTAACCCCACTGAAGTTTCCGTTATATCCAAAACTCTTACCTTCAGCCCTGAACCCCAATTCAATAATATTGATCGCGTCAATAGACCTACTCTCCTTTTCCCGATCCCTACGATGGCAACATTACTTTGCCATCAATCCCTTTGACTGTAGCCAACCTAATCCCAACCTTGTAACTTGCCTTTTCCAGTTCATACCATTATCCAATAGAGATCCCCTGCACTCTTACCTGACCACCCCCTGGTTACCTTCCAAGAATATCTCAACTCCAACTTGGCCTTACCATCTATCGTAAAGTCCTTTCTTAAGAACCTTCCAGCAGAAGAAAGGAGAGCCATCCAGAATCTCAAAACAAATCCTGACAAAATCAGCTTTCCTGCAGATAAAGGTTATCTATCACAGTGACTACTGGAAGAAGGGCTCTGCCAACTCTTTGACTCTTCCACAGAAACGTTGTGCCAGAATGACCCCATCCCCAAATTAAAACAAGATCTCCAATCCCTGTTAAAATCCTACGGCCCCTCCCAGAAGCTCTCCCCTGAACCCATCTCCTTCCTCAGCCCAACAGCACCCCGCACACTCACCTTATACATGCTTCCCAAAATCTACAAACCAAATAATCTTAGACACCCAATTTTGGCTGGTTTCTGAGCTTCTCCCAAAAGAATTTCAGCCATCACTGATGAACACCTTCAACCAATTGTCCAAATTCTATACTCCCATATCAAGGATAACAACCACTTCCTTCACTCACTCTTCACCATCCCCACCCCTTTACCTCCTGGTTCCCTGCTTGTCACAGTAGATGCCACATCCCTATACACCAACATCCCACATCCCATGGCTTTGCACTCAGGATTACTACCTCTCCCAAAGTTCCTCTGAATTCAAGCCTGATACCTCATAATGGTCACTAACTTTATCCTAACTAACAACAACTTTTACTTTGAGGGGAAAGTTTACCGTCAATTCTGTGGCACAGCCATGGGCACCCGCATGGCGCCCTCCTACGCCAATCTATTTATGGGCCCGCTGGAGGAATCCTTCGTGGTATCCCAAAACTTCAAACATCTGGCCTTGTTCAGGTTTGTTATTCTTGAAGGTTTCCCAGTGTACAGAATGTTAACTACAGTTTCAGGATTGCAGCCAGATTCTGCTGACTTCTTGCCATCATATTTCTGCTGACAACTGTTCAGTCATCTTCAGGTGAGAGCGTTCCACTGGAGATTGTTAGTTCTCGACAATGCCTTTATAACAAAAAATGGCACGGAGGCGCATGCGCATCAGTGGCCATCACAAGCGCGCCCTCTTTCGAATTTACCGCCCTTTGCCAAAAACAGCCGACAAAAGGTGTGCGGGTGTCTGCGCGAAGTTGAAACAGCACGACCGCCATCTGTCGGAACTCGTGAGTACTGCATAAGGTGGAAATACAGTACATGTCTGCCCTCTGTCTGAATGTGCACTCAGTACATTACTTGTCAGATGTATAAAATTTTAATTATTGGTAGAAGCGTCTTCCTGGATAAAATGTGTCCTCTCAGATGTTATTGAAGAAATCACAGGGTCCCAAGCCTTGTGCAGATGAAAGCCGCTGTCACGATTAATAAGATCTTTAGATCTTTGGCTTAACGTATTTCCACAGTTTCTTTGAGTAATGAATCCCAGAAGAATATCGTTGTGACCAAGATTTCAGTGGCAGAGTATTCCATAGAATGTCCTGTGGTAATATAAAGCTCGGCTATGGCCGACTTACTGGGCTGCAACAGACAAGTGTGGCATTCAAGTTCAATGCACCTTTTCTGTATTGTGCGTATCGTCTGTCCAATGTAAGCTTTGCCACACTGGCAAGGTATTCTGTAAATTCTGGCTTTCCTCAATTCCAGATCATACTTAACCGAGCTGAGAAGTGTACTAATCTTCGCAGGTGGCTGGAAGATGACTTTACTACATGTTTTCTTAAAATTCTGCCTAATTTCGATGAAAGGTTTCTGACGTATGGAAGGAAAGCTCTTGACTTGAACACCTCCTTATCCTCTTGTTGTTGAGGGTCATCACGTTTCTTCCTCTTCAATGCTGCGCTGATCAGATGTGGAGAATATCCATTATCTTTGAAAATGGATTTTAGATGTTCTAGCTCCGTAGGAAGGCTTTCTCTATCAGACACAACATGTGCACAATGCACCAATGTTCGAAGGACACCGGTAAATTGTGCAGGGTTGTTGCAGCTAGACGCTTGCAAATAGATATCCAAATGTGTGGGGTTTTTATTTTATGAAAATGATATTTTTCAGAGTGGAGGCAACAGGTTCATCTAGAGACTATCATACAAAGAAACATTAGTGTTTCTTTCATGGCCCATGAGCAGCACATTGGATCATGTAGTGGAAGCTACACAATATTTCTACAAGGCAGCTGTTTGTTATTTTCAGTTGCTTACTGACAAACTGCGTTTGTGTCTTGCCTTTATATGTTCTGGCTTGCTAGAAATGCACAGGCACAAAGCAGTGGGGGTAATAAAAATATTATAAATGGACAAAAGACGCTGACATCCATAACCTCCTGCCAGAAAACTGGCTAGTTTTCATTGCACGATGCAGAAGAAAAGTACTGTTGCAAGTCGTGATCACACAGTTGCGTGAGTGCAGGTGGGTTGGCACACAGTTTAAATGTCCTGCCTTCAATCCCCATCTGAATTTACTTCTCGCATTCATTCAATGACAACTAATAGTTCATTAGTATCCCCAATATTGATTCCACATGCCTTGCTAAGTCGAACTCTCACAGTAGGTACTTTGAGAAGTGAAGTTAATATGCATTTTTACAAGCATGCACTAAAGCTAAAAAGAAGCCAGAAGAAGCAGAGAATCCCACAAAATGGATTTTGCTACCTATGTTGGTGGTATGTCCTTCAGGATCAGTGGAATAAACAAGGCACATCAAATAAAATGTGTCTTTTGTCCTACGAGTGAGTGTGAACAATGTTGGGTTCCATTAATGACAATTTACATGTAAGGAGACTATGAATATATAAAATCCAATGTGTGTAGGAAATTAGACACTGGCCAACATGTTGCACTATTAAAAATGCAGTAAAACACCACTTTTAGGTACCTGGATTTTACTCATACATTTATCCACCATTTACACCATTTTTTGTCAGTCCCGTCAAATTTCCTATGTTCACAATGTTAATTTGTCCCTGTATTTCTGTCAACATATTTACATGTTTCCTGTGTTTTTCGTTTTTGAAACCATGTTCAGAAAGAAAAAATAACATAACTGACACTGGTACATAACTGACCATCACCTCCGACTGCAGTCGGGCAGTCGGAGGTGATGGTTATATGACTGTGTTGTGTGATTGCGTGAGTGCTCTATTTTCTGAAGAAGGCCATGGCCGATAGCTGAATGTGTTGTATGTGTGTGTCTTTTGTATGTGCCTGTCGCAGCTCGTCGCCACGTCTTTGCGGTGAGTTGTAAACTGTCCTCACTATATTATGAAATAAATATTTGAATTTCACAACAAAAATAAATTCTCGAAACACCTAATGCAAAGCATGAAAAACTACCAGTTGCATAAACAAAGCCAAGCTGAAAATTGACACATTGGCTCATGGGATACTATATAACCATCAGCTACCATGTCGTAAGTCAACTAGGCGCATACTGACAACAAAATGCGAAATATCCGTTTGAGTAAATGCAAAGTGTCAAGAAACTTGACTGTGTAATGTTTATAATCACTAATATTTTAAGGTGAAAGCCATCCTAGCATCACTTTATGTCAATTACGTCATTTTTTCCTCACGAACATGGTTTCAAAAAGTGTAAAATGTGGGAAAAGTGTCGATATGATAATGCAAAAGCAGTGGCGAATTAACATTGTGAGCATAGGAAATTTGACAGGACCAATAAAAAATGGTTTAAATTGTGGGGAAAATGTAAAATCTGGGAACATAAAAACAGGGTTTTACTGTATACGCATACATATTTTTGTGCCATCTTTACAGGGTCGGCACCTCACACTATAATCACATTCTTGAGGTTATAATATACCATGCCCCCCTTCAATGTGCAGAAAAACATACACGAGCAAACCATTAGTCTCACCGTTTATAAAACTTCACAAAAAAAATCTTAGATAAATATTCACATTAAGAATAAATGCTCGAAATATGTCAAGCAAAGCGTGAAAACCTACCAGTTGTGTAAACAAAGATAAGCTGACAATCGGCACTGTGGTTGATGGGAGCATCATGATAACTAGTTGCCTACTGTAAACAATGAAATGTGAAATATACCTTTGAATTAATGCAAAGTGTCAAGAATCTTGACTGTGTAATGTTTATAAACACTATACATGAAGGCCAATGGTCAAAAGTCCTTTGTTCATTTATCACTCTAATCTAAATACGTATAGAAATTCATAGAAATTAAGAGTTGCAGGTGGCTTGTATAACGATTATTTCTGCTCTTTTCGCATAGTTCCAAATACACTTGTAGTGTTCATAGACTATATGACATCAACTGCGATTGGGCAAAGCTGAAAATGTGTACCCAGCCGGGATTCGAACCCAGGTCTCCTGCTTTCTAGGCAGTTGCGCTGACCCCTACACCACTGGGGACACATGTATATATATAATAAGCCGGTGACGGGCAATGATCCTATCGTTAGTGGGGAGGGGTGGGCAAGTCTTACGGGATTTAGTTTCATAACTACGAGTTTGAGTACTGTGGGTAGGGTGAAGCTGGGAATTTGTACCTGACGGGAGGCGTGCTTAGGTAGTCCTTGCAGGTGCGGTGATCGCTGTGCCCCCAGTGGTGTAGGGGTCAGCGCAACTGCCTAGAAAGCAGGAGACCCGGGTTCGAATCCCGGCTGGGTACACATTTTCAGCTTTGCCCAATCGCAGTTGATGTCATATATTATATGAATATTAAATAATAACAACTGCAGGATCAGAAGTGACGTCTGTTCTTTCGGAACAGACGCCACATGTATATACACTTGTAGTGTTTCAATGTGCTCTTTTTGAATGTTTTGTTCTGTCATTGTACATTAGTGAAATCACTTCAGTGGTTTTTAATCAATGGAAACCTTTTGAGTTGATAGTTTGAAGCATCAGTTCCATATGCGAATTGCAGAAAGTCAACTTTTGTGTAAACAGCTAGTCTACGTGACTATGGGATTTCAATTTTGTGGTTTGTGTTCTAGGAAGGCAAAAAATATCTCTTTTTTAAGCAGTTTCCGGAACATTACTTGTATTTTGTACTCTTTGTCAGTGTGGTATTTCCGCGTCACAAAGTGGAAAAAGCGATGTACCGGTATACGTGCAAAGAAAATGGAAAGTGTGAGAGTAACAGTAAAAGACTGAAATTGCTGAGAAAAGTGAAAGTGATAGTGTGATACATGCAGAGTGCTCAATTGTTTATTTTAGAGTACTTTTTACCACTTCATAATCATGTGGGTCACTTGTTTCATAAAATGTTCCCCATTAGCAGCATAGCACAAAAATACAGCTGTGAACTGTTTTGTTTTAGTAAAAAAGAATCAATCACTTTACCTGGACTGGCTACAAATAAAGATGTATTCAACATTTGGGTTAATGCAAGTGTCTTTTAGTAGTCATTATGTGAGATGACAGAAAAGGCTAAAATCAGTTATCTTCAGGTTTATAGTAAAGTCTGCGGCAGGTGTTTTTTTACAGAACGTATCTCCTGATTTTTTTTTTTGAAGAATCTCCTGATTTTTAAGTTTAGAAGGTTGGCAGGTATGAAAACATTATTTCCCGCAGTTTACGTTTTCCCACATTTTATCCCATTTCACTGAAGTCCATTGAAAAGTGTAAAAACAGGGTTCTACTTATTTGCGTTCAAAAACACAAATAAATTCTCGAATATTATTGTGTGAAACATTGAAAAATACAAGAAGTATGGAAGTCATGCAGTTTCACTACATAAATAATGAATGTCAGTTAAGGTTTGCTGACTAAGTCAATTATGATGACTGAAATTACGTCATAAATTTCTACTTCAGTTCCAGTTCCACCTGGCACTTAAAATAAAACAAAATTCAAATAACACTTATTATATAATAAATAAACTTCCTTGTGAGTATTCCGATGCCTATTATGTACATATATCGCATACAAACTATAGAAATGCAAGGGTGGCCAAGTAAGCATATTTTCCCATCTAAAACATTATTTTCTGCATTTTATACCAATTTCATTAAGTCCTTTGAAAAGTGTAAAAACGGGGTTCTACTGTAGGCAGGGGCGGCTCCTGTATAGGTTTGCAGATTTGCGCTACCTCCAGGAATAATAATATTGCAAAACTCCGTTTGCTGTTTAGAAATTCTATGCCGAGGGAGAAGCAGTGCTCCATTTATCTCTTTTGAAATGCCCGGGCTGCTATGCACTGACCACTCCCAAGTGGACCGAAGTTCGCCAACAGCGGCTGGGTTTGCAGCCAGCCTGCAAACGCCGACTAAGGTGTTTCAGGGGGTGTGCAGGGTACAGAGGCAACACTTGGCAACAGTGTTCCCTTATAGGCGCCTTGAGTGTATACACATCGTGGCCGAGCCACCCTGTCAACCGCAGAAACAGAGTCCCAACTCTCCCGAAGACAACCGTAGTCATCCGCCCTTCGAACGAAGTGGGCTTTTTGCGCCTTCTTAACCAGTTCACGTGTAGCTGCAAGCGAAGTAACTGTGCGTTGTGTTCATTGTTTAGCGTGTGTTATAGTGAGTTTTGAGGCTCAAGTGAACAGGTGAAATAATGAATCATGTAATTTCCTTGCTTTCTGAACGCTTCAATTTACGCAAGTTTGAATAGAAATTATAAATCAAGAGGCTAGGTAGACCGATTCTCAGTTTGACAATTTCACAGACAGTTAAAACGAAAAGTCGTCAATTCAACATAAATTTTAACTCGGAACTGTACAGCAAGTATGAATGTGTGGCTGCTATGTGAAAAACGCCTTATTTTGTTTTCCTTGTTTATTATTTGGAGGAGAGTTTCCTGGACTAAACAAGGAGTCATTGACATTCAACACCTTTACGATAAAATAAGGAAACACGGACTTTCTTCGGTCCATGTCAATAATGTTTTGAATCTGGCAAGTCTAGGCAATGTAAATATAGCCACTTGATTAGTCAGAGATACAGAAAGTCCGTGCCATTACACAAGCTAAAGGTTACAGATAATAGGTACACACTAAATCTAATAATTAATTGTATTCGTTCCTGTGGTTCTTCGGAACTTGCCATCAGAGGACACGATGAGACTGAATCATCTTCCAATCCTGGCATTTTTTGCCTTGATTAATTTTAGTGCAGAATTGGATTCATTATTAAATTGCATTTGGAAAAGGCAACAGTTTTAAAGGCACCTCAAAACGATCCATAATGAACTCCTCCGATACATGCTTAAAGTCTGCCAAGAGGAAATCAGGAACGAAATGAAGGGTGCCGAGTTTCTGGTTGTAATAGCTGACAGCACCAGCGATGTAGTCTGTGTTTTCCAGATGGTTATAGTATATAGGTGCATTATTAATGGAAGACCAATTAAAAGATTTTGGGATTTTATAGCACAAGAAAAGCATGATGCCCACACTTTGGCAACGCATATAATAGAACAGTTAAGTAACCAGTTAGGGAATTGTCCACACAAATTAATAGCCCAAACATATGATGGTGCATTAATCATGAGTAATTTGTTACGTGAGGTGCAGGCTCTTGTGAAGCAAAAGTTTTCCAATACGTCATACATTCATTGCTATGTCCACCAATTAAATCTCATTATGCTTAAAGCCACTTCTATTAATAAAGATATGTGATTATTTTTCGTTAAAATTTAGAGACATTGCAGCTTCGTAGTTTTTTTATTCATCTACACCTATGATATCTTGGCTCAATAGCATTTTTTTCGGAATGCGTTGAGCTGCCATACTGGAGAGGTGGCAGCTCGTGAAAAAAGTGCACTACCAACTTTTCTGGTCACCAGCCGCCACTGACTGTAGGTGCAATGAACACAGGCCTCACACTATACTGGGTCACCAGATAGGACTGCTACTGTGGAACACTGTCTTGACATGGAACATAGTATCAATTCTACATCTACATACTCCGCAATTCACTGTAAGGTGCGTGGCGGAGGGTACTGTACCACTACTAGGCATTTCCTTTCCTATTCCACTCCCAAATAGAACGAGGAAGAAAAGAATGCCTATATGCCTCCGTTTAAGCCCTAATTTCTCTTATCTTTGTCTCTGTGATCACTAGGCGAAATGTAAGTATGTGGCAGCAAGATCGTACTACACTCAGCTTCAAATTCCGGCCCTCTAAATTTCCTCAACAGAAATTCATGAAAAGAATGTTGCCTTTCCTCCAGCAATCCCCAGTTGAGTTGCCGGAGCATTTCTGTGACACTCGCACATTGTTCGAACCTACCAGTAACAAACCTAGCTGCTCGCCTCTGAACTGCTTCTATGTCTTCCTTCAAACTGATCTGTTGCGGGTCCCAAACATTTGAGGAATACTCAAGACGTGGTCGTACAAGCATTTTATACAGGGTCTCCTTTACAGATGAAGTACATCTTCCCAAAATTCTCCCAATAAACTGAAGTCGGCTGTCCGCCTTACTCACAACTATCCTTACATGTTCTTTCCATTTCATATCGCTATGCAATGTTATGCCTAAATATTTGAATGATGCGACTGCATCAAGAAGCTCACTACTAATGCTGTATTCAAACATTATGGGATTGTTTTCCTACTCATGCACATCACCTTACATTTTTCTACATTGAGAGCTAGATGCCATTCTTTGCACCAACTAGAAATTTTGTCTAAGTCATCCTGTATGCTATTGCAGTCAGTTAAAGATGACACCCTTCCATACACCATGGCATTATCAGTAAAGAGTTGCAAACTACAAGTTACTCTGTCCATCAGATCATTTATATAGATAGAAAATAATAGCGGTCCTATCACACTCCCCTGGGGCACACCTAACGATACACTCGTCTCTGATGAACACTCACCGTCGAGAACAACGTACTGCGTCCTATTACTTAGGAAGTCTTCCAGCCAGTCACAAATCTGTGAACCTATTCCATAAGCTTGTATCTTCGTTAGCAGTCTGTAGTTTGACACTGCGTCAAACGCCTTTTTGAAGTCAAGGAACACACAATCTGCCAGTTGCCCTTCACCCATGGCTCGCAAGATGTCATGTGAGAAAAGGGCAAGCTGAGTTTCACATGAACGATGTATCCTAACCCCTGCTGATTCATAGAAAGGAGCTTTTCAGTCTCAAGGAAATTTACTATATTCGAGCTGTGAATATCCTTCATAATTCTACAGGAAACTGTCAACGATATTGGACTGTAATTATGTGGGTCAGTTTTCTTTCCTTTCTTATGAACGAGAGTTACCTGCGCTTTTTTCCAATCACTAGGAACTTTGCACTGAATTAAAGATTTGCGATAAATGCAAGCTAAGTAAGTGGCCAACACCGCATAATACTCTTTGTAAAACTGAACTGGTATTCCATCCGGACCAGCAGTTTTTTTTCGTATTTAGCTCTCTCAGCTGCTTCTATACACCGGAAATACCTATCACTATATCCTCCATTTCGGAATTAGTATGTTGATCAAATGGTAGTACATTTGTGTGGTCCTCCAGTGTGAAAGATTTGTTAAAGGTTAAATTTAGAACTTCAGCTTTCCGTTTGCTTTCTTCTATTACTGCCCCAGAATGATCGAGTGACCAGATAGTGGGCTTTGACTCGCTTATCGATTTCACATAGGACCAGAATTAAGGAGAGAAAAAAAATCATGCTGTCTGCATCTACATAGGGGGCCTCCTTCACTGAAGAACAAGTCGAAATATGTATATCCAACAACCTGATTAACATAGACATGATTTCAGCTTAGCAAGTTTAGGTATTTGTTAAACTTTACATGGGGCAAGAGTTGTATCTGATTTCTTTCAAGGGTAAGTGTGCTCATAGAAGTAATAAACCAGTGTTCTGCCATATGCATATTTCACACTTCCTTATTAAGGTTTACTTTCATCTGTATTAGGGATTATTTAAAAATTCTGAAAGCAAAGGATTCAAACTCACTAATCTTTTCTGTAAGAATACGTATGATAGCTCTGAAATGTTTAAATAAAAATGAGTCACTGATAAATGAAACTTTTTTTAATAAACAAGTACACAATAAAGTTTCACTCTTAATTTACACATCTTTTTGATAATTTATCCAAAACTATTCTAGATGGATAAAATGCTTACGATTACATAGATGGAATGATATATACAAGAAAATGATGATACAATGCAATTATTTACAAAAGTCAGTCACTAGAAAATTTACAAGCCTGTATGGCCTAGTCACTTCCACTATCACTTTCACTGTCTCCACTTTCAAAGTCTCCTACATTAATTGAGAACTTGTATTCTTGATCACAACCAAGGTATGCATCACTCATGAAGTACAACGTGTATGTATGGTGACCTGCAAATAAAACAGTCCAATCAATTTCTTAAATAAAGCTGAAAGTCTACAACTAATATTTTTTCTTACTAAACACAATTAAGACTTTTTTAATTACTTTTCAGCTACTGTTACTATAGTGTATCACATCAAGGTGTAAAAGTAACTGAACATTGAACTGTCAATGGAAACATAAAATAGACAGATTACACATGCTCAAAGGTGACTAAGTACACTTAAATCAAAGAATCAACACCATTACTTTATACCAGGTAAATCGGTTCACACTTTGCTCAGTACAAGACGAAAAACATGTGTAAATAAATGTCAGAATTTTTGCAAACATAGAGGCAAAGAGAAAATACATCAATTGAATCAATACTCCACTTTAGTATGCTGAAGCCATGATGAATGGAAGAAATGTTACAAAAAAGATGTTTCCTCAGTAAATCATGTATAGTAATGACTTTTCTGCATAAAGATATGATTTTTAACCGATGGACCATGCAACGTTTAAATTGCCCTAGAGAAAAATGGTTTTCTAAATTCTGTCAATCCTCCATCTGCCTATATCCTACTCCCCTCTCAGCCTACTTTCATAGGGCAAGGCCAATTTATTGTACCATCTTTATCACTGGATAACAAAGTGTAAAAGCTAATTTATACCATATTTTGTTGCATTGTTGTTGATGAACAACATGATTCTAGTAGGAGATTTTGCCGGGCGTGTAGCCACTTCTGAGGCATTCATTTATCTGTCTTGGACATGGTGTTTCATTGCCGTCTGTATGTGGCTGTGAATGTAAGCGTGAATGTGGATCATGTTATTTTATTTCAGCAGTCAACTGTATTGTCTTTGGTGCAGTGGCGAAGATAATGCTAGCATTATTGATCTGGCAGTGTTATCTATCAACAAAATAATGTCCCAAGTAATAAACTACCATAATAAAAACATCTCTGTTGCACATGAAATTCACGAGTTAAAAAAACAATAGTTTGATCCAAAACTTTAAAGCACATATTTTGATGTTTAGTGCACTGTATTAATAAAGAAAACACTGAATTTTAATTTTTCCAAAGCTGAATTCATAATGTGGGAATGAAAGGGTTAAGAAACCAATCCAAGCCTGTGCTCAGTCTCTAATGGCAGAGGTTAATCACTAATTTTCTATCTTCCTTCCTCTTCCTCCCTTCATCCATTCTCTACCTCTATACATCTCATTTCCTCCTGTCTTCAATATCCTCCTCCTTCTCTCAGTTCATTTTCTCTTTTCCTCATTATAGCTATTCAAAATTAAGAAATTAAAAATCAGGAACATAATTTTTGTTATAATTGGGACCAAGTGATCAGCAAGTTATCTTAAAGAAAAGTATGTGAAATAATGGAGTCAATAAACAATGTTATTTACAGACTTTGAAGATAGTTGCACAGTTTAAAGTGCTGATTTTAGGAATGGGGAGGTGTGCTGTCCCCAGTTGCAATCCGTCTAATGGATTGACAATATGGCTAGTTGTGCCAGACAGCCTGGATTTGGTTTTAGACAGTTTCACACATTCCAGTAGGTAAACACCATACAATGCACAAGATATCCCTCAGATACATGAAACACAAACATTTAGAAAAACTTTTGCACAGTTTCACGTGTGTAAAACTACACCCAGACAGTTGGGGAACACAGTTTTCCTCCTGGGAGGGGGACGGGGAGGGGATAATGGGCTGGGGACAGGAGGAACAGCACCCAGCCAATACTTAAAATTAACACGCCAAATCTGGAATTAATCATGCCAACCCCACTCATATTGGACAAAGGTGAAAGAAGAAGATTATTTACAGACTTCGTTACTACATCACTGACAACAATTTTGGTATTGTAGCTGCCCAATGTGTGTGTTTACTACAAAAGAACCATTTAAATATTAATGTCTCTAGAATGCTGTTAACTTTTGTGTCATTTCCACCACTGGTATTCAGGCCAGAAGTTGCTAGAACTTAAATTTTTCAATGCTTGTGTTTTATTATTGGATATTTTAATGTGTGATAGAGAAGGGAACATCAGTTCTATACATATAAAAACATCTTTTTCCTTTTAAAAGTCCTAATGACTATGTACATACATGTTTTTTATTTAATGCAATCTGTGGCAAAGTACCTTTAAATTGATGTAAGTTCCATTAGCCTTATTAAAAATTGATATTAAAAATCAGCACCTCAATTTCATGTTCACATACATGATTACAATTTTCGCCATTTTCCAAATCAGAGCCTTAATGCTGACTGTCAGTCAGTTTTAATCTGTATTTTCGAATAAAATATAATTCTTTCACTAAAACTTATAAAATGCTCATCACCCCTTCCCCGAAAGTACACAAATACATCCAATATTGCAAGAACAAAGCACTCACCTGGACTGGGTGCAACAAAGTCCAACTTGACTTTTGCTTTCTGCTGAAGTGTAAGCCTTTTAATTGACAGTAGGGAATTTGTTTTTGGGTCACCAATAACAACCCACCATCCTTCTTCACGTTTCTGCAGAACAGGTATAGAAAAAAAATCCATTATAGTCACAAATTATTTTTATGGTTATTTATATACAAGACATGTGCTCCAAAAATGTTCAGATAATATTAATATTTTAAAGATGGGAATTATAAATCAGTTATACCTGAAAAAAAGGACACACAAACCGACACTTCTTAAAAATAAGGATCATGTTTTTGTTTCCCATAATTTCAATTGCTATGCAGTTTACATGTGCAATTATACAATGTCTTTAGTAATGGGCATTAATGCATACATATCAGACTGTAGTAGAAGTCAGTGGCCCTGTTTTTTGAAACTGTAAGGAGCACTGTAACATGATGCGACTTCTCAGATGTTATTGTCTCAATTGATTGATAGTCTGTTTCCTGGTGTCCTTTTGAGTTGTTGTTTCCATTTTATGCACACTACTGCAAAAACCAGACCACCCATCATCTTCAAGCAGACAGAGATTTGTTATTATGTGAACTTCAATCAGACTGAAAATTAGTACATGGACACCACTTGAAGAAGACAGTTAGGTCAGTTGTTCAAATATTGTGGAAAAATGGAAACAACAACAACAGAGCAGAATACATGGAAGTACACTATTAATGAAACATTGTGTTCTGTTGCATTTCTATTAATGAATGTATGTTACTAATAATGATTAGAAAATGCTGCCTCAGGGCATAGTCCTATTAAAAGGCTGTTCATGTGGGTAAAGAATGAAAACTGGCAACACAAATTCCAACAGATGGTATTTTTAACAATAATAGTAATGATACAATGAGATAAGTCTTACATGACAAGGTAATATCATCAGATATCTTAGACAGTCATCACAGGTTTTTAGTGGCAATGATAACTGAGGGTAAAGAAAGAAGGGGAATAGGAAAAAAGGATAAGGGTTTGGAAGCTCAAGCATGAGGAAATCAAAGTAGTATTCCAAGAAATAGGGAAGGGTAAAATATAACAGACGAAATGAAGTGAACCAAGGAGGAATGGGCAAGGTTTAAAACGGCGATGGTGGAACCAGCAGAAAAAGTGCAGAAGGGCCAGTGAGAAGAAGAGGTGGAAGGGAACTTATGTTGGAATTCTAGAGTGCAGAAGGAAATTACAAAGAATGCAGCCCTTCAGAAATGGTTCCAACAAAGAACAGGGGAAGCAAGGAAGGAATAGATGGTTTGGAAGAAGGTAGGAAAGAAAATACTAACAGAAGAGAAGAAGAAAGGGATGGAAGGATGGACCAAAATGATGGAGAGAGACATTAAGTGTAGTAAGAATGTGCTAAGAAGAGTGGTATGACTGAAAATGTCAGGATAGTTAATAAAGAAGGAAAGGAAGTGGAGAGCTTACCGGAACTCAAGGACATGTGTGAAAAATATTTTGAGGAGCTTTTGGATCCCAATGGAAATGTAGAGAAGAATGGTGACAACAAGGAATAAAGAAAGAGCAGCAGATGATGTAAAGATTAGGGAAATTGTAGAGAGAGTGGACAGTTTTAAGTATCTAGGCCAGTCAAAGAGGAAAGCAAACCCACAGATTCCTGCAAAGTGTGCAAAGTCTGGTGTGGAGCAAAAACGAACCCCTGCAGGTGATATACCGGCAGCATTATATTCCAGTACTCACCAATGCATCAGAAATGTGGGTAAGAAGAGAAGGGAGGTGACCAGAATACAGGTGAGTGAGATGAAATTCCACAGAAACAGGACTGGAAAAACTAGAATGAATAGAATGAGAAGGTGAGGGAAATTGTGAAGGAGAAACCTCTAAAAGAGACCATAGCAGGCAAGACTGAGATGGTGTAAAGAGAATGGAAGATGACAGGATTCTGAAGAAGACCTGTGAGATGGAAATAGGAGGCGGGATACCAAGAGGAAGATGGATCATGGAAATAAAGGAAGGAGTACAGAAGAGCGACAAATGGGACAAACTGCAAGAGGAAAAGTGGTGGGAGGATAGGAAGCAATGGAGAGGCCTATGTTCCAAACAGACCTGGCAAGAGGCTGCAAACTCAAGATGATGATGATGATGAATAAAAAGGATTACCTGTGGATAGAATGGTGCAATTACAGGTCCTGTAACTTCATCTTCTCTCTCAAGTTGCACAAGAACATTAACAGATGAACCTGTATGTATCCTGTCTTTGTCCTGTACCTCATATCCCAGTTCAATATTGGGATAACGATTACAGAAGCGTGCAACATCTGCCATTTGTTGATCTGTAAGTTGTAGCAGCTTAGTGCGATCTTCATCTTCAAGTTCCATAATATCAAACACAGTTTCCACACCCTGAAATATAAATTACATACAATTATCACATAAGTGCAACTAGTTATTTCTTTTCAAACTGATGTGTGTATCTTTATGATGAGTCGTTATCTATCCTCCATCAATGACATTTCAATCAGATTTTCCATTATTAAATTTTATCTACAGAAGAATATTTCTTAATGAAGAATATGTACAATACTGCACAAATTGTGGGATGTAAGAGAAGGACCTGAACCAATTTCTGACAGTTTAATATTGGAATAATGATTATAGAAACCTGCAACATCTGCCATTTCTTGATACATGAACTATCATTTCAAAAAGGGAATGGAAATACCTTCTCAGTGCATCTCTTGATGATTTCTGGAGTGAAGTGAGGCAACTGCTTAAGATATGAGTCTTTGCTCCACATAGCTTGGGTCACCATCTGTGCCAGCTCCATAGCAGCAACAGCAGGAGACAGCCAACCATTTGAACTCAGTACATCAACACAGGCCTGGATGAGCCTGATAGCTTTTCCCAAAATTGCCTCTGTATCCCCTTGCAGTTCAGCTCCCAGCTGCAATCGGGAAAGGTGTGCCTGCAGCAGCAGGTTTGTCTTCACATGTGGATCATTGAAACGAGCTCCTGGAAGCAAATGAAGAACTGTCAAGTCACATTTCACAAAGGATGGCATATTTAAGAAGGGTAATAATAAATATGACACGATAAGCAAAAAAATATCCATATTATCAATAAGATATAATTTATCATATTGACAATTTAAATAGTGGAATAGCTGAGTGGTAACAAGGTTGTAAAAGTTTCTAATCTTCAGATTATGTCCCCCTTCAGGTTAAGTAGTACAGCACATACAAGTGTGCACGCGCACACTGCTTTTCCAGAAGCACAAAATAATAAGAGCAGACTGCCAGCCCCTGCAATTTTCCTATCTCCCCACTGTGGACCAAGTTCTAATTTGTTTAAGTTCACGGTTGAACACAACATTGAACTGTAAACACACCTTTACTCGTTTCATTATTTCTATTTCACTTATGACTTTCTGTTATCACATATCTCTCCAAATTTTCTTGTCTTTCATGAGTAGTGTAAGATACATTCTATACATATCAGAAATACACACTGGTAATTCATGGATGGCATACAGGGAAGTGAGTTTTTTTAATACACTTCTGTATGTTGTTGTTATCAACTACTACACAGCCTGCCGGTGATAGGCATACAGTCAGTGGCAAATCAGTTTTATAATCATTCCGTCTTCATAATTTAACAAATAGTAGCTGGGTAGACAAATTCAGACATATATATTTGCCAATGTTCTTGACAACTGAACTGGCTGAGAGCACTCGACTCATACCTCCAGTCTGCCAATACCTCACTCTTACTTTCAAAGCTACATTTTTCACACATATGGTCTCAAAGAACTTTGACTTCCAATTCACTTTTGTGCTAGTTGCAAATTTGGTAGTTAAAAATTTGGTAGTTAATTACTGGTATGCTGTCTTAATACCTATGTTAGTCAACACCTACAAAAACCAAAGAAAGTTTTGTTTTCTTTATACAGAATATGAAAGAAAGACTGACCATCTTAATATTTATGATTTCTTATTGCAAGTTTCAAGTTTTCATTGTATTTATAGCTTATAAGTAGGATTTATAAAAAAGGAAACAACCTGCCACATTACAGCTGATTACATTATTTAAATTAATATGGTCCATGGCAGGATCAAATACGAAGTCAGGTTTTTTGGACAGATTAATATTATATGCCCTTTCATGGAAAATCTCTCTTGACCAATCCATGTTTTTCTACTTACGTCACACCCTTTTTCTGTTGAAACAAAAAGAACCAAAGGAGAGGCTGACAGACATACAATTAAACATTCGCTAGTTATCAAAATTATACACACAACATTTGACAGGAAAAAGTGAAATAGGAAATTGAAAAAGAAAAGGAAAATGTGGTGGTTCTGGAGGGAAGGGACAGTCAGTCAAAAACCCTATAAAGAGGCAAGTAAGTACTAACTCCTTTAAGAAAAGAATATTATGATGCATAATGTTATGCAACCTGGCAGAAGGCAGAAAACTAAATAAGTCACTACCAGATAATTATTTTGTACAGTAATGTTATTAAATGAAAACAAAGGAATAACAACTTCTATGATATACCTGTACTGCATGGTACAATCCAAAAAAATATTTCCATGTTGATCAGAGAATGCAAAAGTCATTAGTATATCAAGAACTATTGTTCCCCACTATGTAACTAATATCTTGATTGCCACTTAAATTTCTAGGAAATATCTGTGTATGATATAGTCTTTAAGTAGAACCTTCAATCCTGTTTGCTCTGCTACCTTCTTTCTTAACAGAGATTAGTAGTTAAAAATAAGATGAACTCACCTTGAGGCAGTTTATTCGGCAAGCGCTGGGCAAGATTCTTCAATAGTGCATCTTCTTTGTGCCGTACAGGTACATCTTCGTATTCTGCTGCTGATGAGATAATCTCCAGCAGTCCACGGATTTTGGTCTTATTATTCAAGGACAAACTGAACAACTCAATAGTTGTGTAATTAATATAATAATATGCAGCAATCATACCCAAATTCAGAGGTAAACAATCCATTTCATCTTCAATACTAATGCATTTTGATTGTTCCAAATCATTCAGTGTATTCTCTACAAGCTCTGATAAGTGATCAGAAAGATGCCTGTGTGTTACACCTTGCAAGTTATAGTAGTTTGGGTTCTGTGTTAACCTTCGGTATAAGAAAGTCCATGTTAAGTAGTCAACTGCATCTTGCTTGTTTTCAATTGTTTTTGTGACAATCTCAGCATTGAAGTGATCATGGAGACGATGATCAAGATGACTCTCAACTGGTAGTGATTCATTCAAAAATTTCTTAAAGAAATCTTTCTTGGAACTCTGACACATGAGAATGCACTTTGCGTCATCATCTTCCAATGGTCTATTTGCTCGCCCAACCATTTGCAAGACATCTGTAATGGGATAATCTTCATATGCATGTATCTTTCCATTGTAAAACTGAGTGTCCATAATGACTACTAAATGTGCAGCAATATTCACACCCCAGCACAAATTTTTTGTCACTACTGCCACCTGTATAGCACCTGAGTCAAAGAGCTGTTCAACAAGCCTGTGATCTCCAGGTGTAAGGCCTTCATGTATGTAAGCCACACCTTGTGACAGTGTTTCACGCAGAGTTTTATCCTGCATGCGATCTAAAAACGGTTTGATATCCTCTTCTTCCGCATGGAAAAATCTATTTGGTTGTCCTTCGGCAGCTGTGAAAGTGAGAAGGTCAATAGCTGTTAAGCGAGCCTGCTTCCTGGTTGGCACAAACACAATAACAGGTTTGTGAGGACTGTGTTTTAAAATAGCATTGTACACAGGTTTTGCCATTGCAATAAGTCTTGAGGCATTATGTGTGATATTAAATCCCTGCACATGAAGTTCCAGAGGTACAGGTCGAACAGATGGATGGAAATTGAATGTTGCATTTGCATTACAGCCAAGCCATTGAGCAACATCTCTAGCATCTGCTAAGGAAGCTGATAAAGCTACTATCCTGATTTGTTTTTCTATCTGAGATGATATGTACCTCATACGAGAACACACTACTTCCAAAGTTGGTCCATCTTCGCCGCCAATCAACTGAAGCTCATCGACAATAAATAACTGTATATTCTGCACATTTTTTCGCTGCTTCCATCGCCTTGATAGTACATCCCATTTTTCTGCTGTACATACTATTATCTGTCCTTTAGCTAGGAGTTTTAAGTCAGTCCCCGTTTCTCCTGTAAGTAATACAACCTTTTTACCGAGTGACAGTCCAAATTTTTGTTGCCACTCCTGAAACACCAGCTCTGCCAGAGCTTCTTTTGGTACCAGATAGACACATCGGCCATCTGGATTCTGAGATAATAGCCTCAAAACTGCAAACTCTGCAATTGTCGTTTTTCCAGAACCTGTAGGAGCTCCAATGAAGATATTGTCATCACTATTGTAAACGGCATTGAATACCTGGGTCTGAATTGGATTAAACTGTGGAAATTTGTCTGAATATAATGATTCAAACACATTGTTCCTGAGAGCAGATACAGGCAATGGCTGTAGGTCAAGAAGCTCTGTGGGTGGAAGGTTCTTCTCTGGCAAAATCAAATGCCTGAAGGAGACAGGAAGTTGTGTTTCTGCCCCAATCCATCTATCCGATACAATTCTTAAGAAATACTGTGGTGGCAGAGGTTCAAATACTGGCACAAAAAATTTTACGAGATGCTCGTCAGTTGAATATTTTGATTTCAAGAGAAAATACTCATGATGAAGAATGACTTCAGAATCAACATCTTCAACAAGAATCCAAAATGCTTCTGATGCACCATGCAGCTTCTCATCCCACTGAAAATCTGGAGTAATTGTCAATTCAACCCTAAGAGTAGAACGGGTAATAGGCTGAATGTGAGTGGACAGCTCAAGTTTTGGGAACTGGTGTACATATTTGTGAATGGTTTTTCCCAGCTTTGGAACTCTGATTAGTTCTCCTATTTCATTTGGTCCCAGATCATACAACCTGAAAAAAATACATAAAGTTCCCTGTAATGTGCTTGTTATCACTTGCAACATGTGCATTAAATATTATGCAACAAATTATTCTCTCTCTCCACTATACTTCATCAACAATTAAGTGAACATGTGCACTCTCACTCTCTCTCTCTCTCTCTCTCTCTCTCTCTCTCTCTCTCTCTCTCTCTCTCTCTCTCTCTCACACACACACACACACACACACACAATCCAAAGTAAGATGTATATATAATATTTAAACTTAATTTACTCTTTCAACAAAGTAAATTGTAATGAGCCTAAAACGTTAGTCAGAGCTGAATAGGGGGCATTTCCTAGTGCACATCTCACAGTAAATAATTTTATATTACAATACAAAAATAAAGTTTTATGACAATTAGTGACCACTAAACATTCAGG
This sequence comes from Locusta migratoria, assembly GCA_026315105.1. Classification (NCBI taxonomy): domain Eukaryota; kingdom Metazoa; phylum Arthropoda; class Insecta; order Orthoptera; family Acrididae; genus Locusta; species Locusta migratoria. Next base: position 315,349,829 of record CM048745.1, read on the forward strand.
TGTGGGTAGTATAGTGTAGGGGAGTTACTGAGCACTTTATTTTTTTAGTGAGGTGAACAAAGTGGAACATTAATATGATTTGTATTCTGCATTTCTTGATTTATTTTGCTGCATCACTACAATTATATTACTATACATAGAATATCTCAGAAGCAAGAACAAATATATATGCAAGGTTTAACAAAGAAGCTAACAGTAATGGAATTACTAGTGTCTGACCAGAACATAATGTGGGGGCAAAATCATTACTGAATATTCGATTCCTCTTCTAATTTCGGCTGAAACCATATCTAAAATAGAAAATTACTTGTTGTTGTTGTTGTTGTTGTGGTGGTGGTCTTCAGCCCTCAGACTGCTTTGATGCAGCTCTCCATGCTACCCTGCCCTGTGCAAGCCTCTTCATCTGAGAATAAGTTTGGCAACCTACATCATTTTGAATCTGCTTACTGTATTCGTCCGTCGGTCTCCCTCTATGATTTTACCCCACACACTTCCTTCTAATGCTAAGTTGACAATCCTTGATTCAGAATGTGTCCAACCAATCTATCTCTTCTCTTAGTCAGGATATGCCAGAAACTTCTTTTCTCCACAACTCGGTTAAGCACCTCCTCATTAGTTACGTGATCTACACATCTAATTTTCATCATTTGTCTTTAGCACCACATTTCAAAAGCTTATATTAGATTTTTATTTGAACTCCTTATAGGCCACGTTTCACTCGCATACAATGCTACACTTCAGACAAATGCTTTCAGAAAGGATTTCCTAACATTTAAATTAATATTGGATGTTAACAAGTTTCGCTTCTTAAGAAACGCTTTTCTTCCCATAGCCATTCTGCATTTTATATCTTCTTTGCTTCGGCTATCAGAAGTTATGTTGCTACCCAAATAACAAAACTCATCTAGTGCTTTTATTGTCTCATTACCTAATCTAATTCCTTCAGCATCATCTGATTTTCTGACATTACATTCCATTACCCTCGTTTTACTCTTGTTAATGTTCATCTTATATCTTCCTTTCAAGACACTGTTGTCCATTCCATTCAGTTGCTCTTCCAGATCTTTTGCAGTCTCTGACAAAATTACTATGTCATCGTCAAACCACAAAGTTTTTATTTCTTCTCCCTGAACTTTAATTCCGTTTTCAAATTCTTCCTTGAATTCCTTCACTGCTTGCTCAATATACAGATTAAACAACACTGGGGAAAGGCTACAACCCTGTCTTACTCCATTCCCAACCCTTCTACAAATCTACAAATGCTAAGAATGTAGGTTTCCCTTTCCTTAGCCCATCTTCTAAGATTAGTCGTAATGTGAGTATTGCCTCCCATGTTCCTACATTTCTCCTAAATCCAAACTGATCTTCCCCGAGGTCGGATTTCACAAGTTTTTGCATTCGTCTGTAAATAATTCGTGTTAGTATTTTGCAACCATGACATATTAAGCTGATAGTTCTGTAATTCTCACATTTGTCTGCAATTGCTTTCTTTGGAATTGGAATTACAATATTCTTCTTGAAGTCTGATGGTATTTCTCCTGTCTCATACATCTTGCATACCAGGTGGAACAATTTTTTCATGACAGGCTCTCCTAACGATGTCAGCAGTTCAGATGGAATATCATCTACTCCAGGGGCCTTGTTTCGACTCATATCCTTTAACGCTCTGTCACATTCTTCTTGCAGTATTATATCTCCTATCTCATCTTCCTCCACTTCGTCTTCCATCGGCATCATGAACTGTTACCTGACGATTTAGTGATGCGGAAGGCATTTGTGGTGTGGGCCTTTCAAAAGATGGCGAAAGATGAAAATTGGTTCAGTAACATGTTGTGGACAGACGAAGCTCATTTCATGCTCCGAGGGTCTGCCACCGCCCACAACTGCAGAATTTGGGCTACAAAAAAATCTTAGAACTGTTTAGGAAACTCCACTGCAAGACGAGAAAGTCACGGTATGGTTTGGATTTACCACATCTACAATTATCAGGCCTTTTTTCTTTGAGGAACTGTGTGATTCTGGTTTTGTAAATGCTACCGTGATGGGTGAGAGGTTCACTGATATGTTACAGAATGGCATCATCCCCAGCCTGACTGATAAACACCTGCTGGAATGTATGATTTTTATGCAGGATGGCGCTCCACCCCGTATTGCTAGACGTGTGAAAGATCTCTTGTGCACATTGTTTGGTGATGTTCGTGTGCTCAGCCGCCACTATCGTAATGCTTGGTCTCCCAGGTCCACAGACCTCAGTCCGTGCGATTATTGGCTTTGGGGTTACCTGAAGTCGCAAGTGTATCGTGATCGACGGACATCTCTAGGGATGCTGAAAGACAACATCCAAAACCAATGCCTTACGATAACTCCGGACATGCCTTACTGTGCTGTTCACAACATTATTCCTCGACAACAGCTATTGTTGAGGAAAGATGGTAAACAAATTGAGCATTTCCTATAAAGAACCCCCCCCTTTTTTTTGTTCTAGTATAACCCCATGTCATTCCAAGCATGTGTGTCACTTTTTACCTCTCTATGTACATTATTCCATGGTTTATTAAGTTTTTAAATTTATATTGACTTTTTGATCATGCAGTAAATCTCCATTTTTAAAACAAATTTTAAAAATGGGATTTTTGAAATTTTTTCATATTTTGGGGCTCAATATCTTTGGTGGGGCTAATTCAAAAAATCTGATTTGTTGGCATATATTACATCTATGTGTTAGTAGACTACAGTAAAAATTTCATTGTTGGTATTTGATGGTGAACAGAGTTATATATATATTTTATTTTGCTATATTACTCGGAAATTAGCTATCGTGCATATTTAACTCATTACTTTTTTACAATTAATAAGGTGAGCCTACTTTTTATGGATTTAATTTTTATATAATTAACTTTTGTTAAACAAAAGAAAAAACAATTTAAATAATATAACTAAAAGTTCTAATAACTAGTATAGGAACAAAAAAGGATTTGAAGCCTTACCAGGTTTAGTGCTCATCAGGGCAGGAATATTTTGTTGACTGTGGAAACTTCATCTTAACAATTAAAAGTGTCATTGTTGAAGACTCTTACAGTGTAGATGTATGCAGTGAAACAATGTGTGATGTGGTGTGATTATCTTAGTTATGAAGTTTTATAAAAGTAATTTTTATTTTGCAGTATATTCTTAAAATGGATGAACAATGTTCTAATGTTTGTAGATGGAAACAAAGTAATGAAACAAAAGTGCTTAGTACTATGCAATTTAAAGGAACTCTACATGGCTTTTAAAACATCTCATCCCGAATGTAAAGTTGGTAGATCCACGTTTGGTGAACTACGTCCTAAGTGGTGCTGGATCATCAGGTACACACACTGTGTGTGTCTGTATCACCAGAATGTCAACCTGATGAACGCCAAACTGATTGTTAAACTATAAAGAGTTACTTGATTTGATGGTGTGTGGCATTAACAACAACAACTGTATGATGGGCTTATGCAAAAGTTATCCTGGTAAAGAAACCTTACTTGAAATGTTAAACGATACAGCTGAAGATCTTCCATACAGTATAGAATATAAGCAATGGGTCACTACAGACAGTGCTGAAATGGTTACAGTTACAAAAAAAATCAAGAAGAATATTATGAATCACTTGTTGACAAGTTGGAAACCCTAAAAAGTCATCACTATGTTTCAAAAATTTTCAAGATGCAATTCAAGGGCAGCATTGGGCCAATGACCAGGCAATGGTTCATCCATTTGTATTATATTTTAAGAATGAGGATGACAAACTTATCAGTTGCTCAATCTGTGTCTTAAGTTATAATTTAGAGTACAACACAGCAGTTGTACATGCCTTTCAGTCTCTTCATAAATTACATTAAAGAAAAATTACGTAAAGTTGTGAAGGTAATTTACTTTTCAGAAGGAAGTGGTAGTCAATATAATAACAGGAATTTTTTTTAATAGTTGTAACAACAAGGTAGATTTTTCAATTAGAGGCTGAATGGCACTTTTTTGCATCTTGCCCCAGAAAAAATGCTGGTGATGGAGTGGGTGGAACAACCAAGTGTGAAGTTAGTAAGGCCAGTTTACAAAGAATTACAACAGATCAAATTCTGAATATTGAACAAATGTACATTATTGCAAGGGAAATATCAAAGGTATCACATATTTACTTGTCAGAAAAAAGGAAATTCTTACTCACATTGAGAAACTTTGAACAAGATTTGAAAACTGAAGATCAAAGGGAGAAGAAATTTCCACAAATTTCATGCTGTTGGAGAAAACACAATAAGATGTCATAAAACTTCTACAACCAAAATCTATGAGGAGTAGGAGCACAAGTAAAATTGTCTCCTTAACTTTTGAAGTTAATGACTCAGTTGCATGTGTTTATGATGGACAGTGGTGGATAGCTCAGATAGAACAAATAAGCTTGGAACACAATGATTTTCAGGTGCACTTTTACCACCCATCAGGGCCCCGTATTTCTTTTAAGAAGTCAGCAAGTGACAGAGTTTCAATTCCAATTTCAAATATATTAGTTCTTGAACTTACCACAGCTACAGGAAGAACTTATCCCATCTCAACAAAACTCTCAGAAGAATGTTCCTGAATGGTCATTTAAATTTGCGATATAGAAAGTGTACAGCAAACAGTTTTTTTAATTAAAAAATATAATCTATGTTTATTACTGAATATATAGATTAAATTCATAAAAAGTACGCTCACCATACTAACTGTAGAAAAGAAATGAGTGAAATATGCATGATAGCTAATTTCCGGGTAAGCTAGAAAAAAAATTACCCTCTGTTCACCATCAAATACCAACAATGAAATTTTTACTCTAGTTTACTAGCACATAGATGTAATATATGCCAAAAAAATCAGATTTTTGTAGTTAGCCCCATCAAAAATATTAAGCTCCAAAATCTGAAATTCCAATTTTTAAAATTTATTTTAAACATGAAGGAGATTTATTTTGGGCTTGATACTATGTTAGTGTTATGGTGTGTCTCACATCTAAAAGTGTTAAGAAAATTAGCTGTGACATTTTATTCCTTCATTGAAATTTTAAGTGTTGAAAACTATTTTATTCAGTTATAATATAAAAGTTTGGTAGCCATTTTCTCTTACTAGTATTAGTTTCAGGCAATTGTTTTTGGACTTGAATTACAGAAGAGAATGTTCCGAACAAAATGGTGTGTGTTTCATTCCTGTAACATTGTCCTGTCAGAAGATATTTAATTTATTGAAAATGTCTGTAAAGCCTAAAATATGCTCCCACAGTTCAATAGAAATAGCCACCTCTCTGAAACAGCTGAAGATAAAAAGAAATTAAAACCTATTTTGAACTAGTCATTTACTATACAATAGCACACAAAAAAAGTATAGAAATCGAAAATGGTCGAGCAACCCTTATTGGTTCACTTGATATGGAGTGATCCTGGTGTGACCAGTGCAACTTCCCAGTCTTTGGGTACAGATCCTTTCTTGAGCAATCAGTAATATGTGACTTAATTATGGAGATATCACACAAGCAGACTCTGATAGAAACCTAATGGGCACACAGAATGGACCAGAGTTATTTTTATTAAGCGTTTTAAGTTGTTTTTCTACTCTGAAGATATCTAATTCAATGTTACTCATGTTGGCAACTGTTCTTACTTCAAAAAATGGACTATAGATTTTGTCTTCTTTGGTGAATGAATTTCAGAAAGCTGTGTTTAGTAATCCTGCTTTAGTGAGTGTCATCAACAGCATCACCATTAATATCATGCAGTGAAGGTATTGTGTGTCTCTTGCCTTAGTATACTTCACATACGATTACTCTCTTTGGGTTTTTTGCCAAATACTGAGACAAAGTCTCATTGTGGAATCTTGCAATGAAGTTCTCACTAAATTTTGAGCCAGTCTTAGAAATTTTATGTTTGGTTCTTGCTTTTTGTTGTTGTTTCTGCAACAGTGTTTTGACCTGTTTTGTGAATTATGAGATGCTACAGCCTGGACATAATTACTGGCATATCACATAACAATATAAAATATGCAAAACGGAATAATTTGTTTGCTATCATAAGTAGCTTTACAATTCCTTTCTGGGATCAATCAACAAACAAATTGACATATCTCATACTTGGCATTCCTAATTACATGATACCTTTTAGTTGCAGTCAATAAATTAACAGAAAGTAGTTTGAAAAAGTGTCACAGTTTCAACTAACAGAATGATTACTGTCAATGTAAATTTAAGCAAACTGAACCTGAGAAGCTGTGTGCCATGTTGATTATTAATACTCTATATACTATGTATATAATTGAGTCGGATAGTAGTATTAGTCAATTCTACAAATAATATGACTTTTATTGTAGTGGAAAGGAAGGAAACACTAAGAGAGAAAATACTAAAAGATGTTTTGTTAAAGTTATTAACTGCTTTGGCACAAACAAACAGAGTCGCTTTAAATTTTGGTAAAAAATAAAGTTTTTTTGTGTTGTGAGATTTGGACTCTGGAATTTCCTCCAGCAGTTCAGACTAGCATTTAAGGCTTATTAAAATTTCATATATTAAAAAAATAAATAAATGATGTTTTAATAATAGACACACATATTCAAAATGTTACTTTAAAAATATTTACTTACCTCTCCCAGGGAAAATTTTTCTTCTCAATTTTTTTTACAATTTCTTCGGGCATTTTACGGAACTGTCTGAGAGGTGACATAGACTGCCACATTCGTCTGTCAACCATCTTACATAATGACAAAGCTTTATCAGCCAACTGTGCCCATCCTCGGTATAACACTAAAAACCAAACAGATAACATAATGCATTTTTTGTTCATGTAGAAGTGAAATTCTTATCACAGTTTTTATATTGAATAATTAAAGAAAGTCAGAAGAAAATAATGTGTAAGCAGATTCAGGAAATTCATGGTAAAGCTCCAAATTGACGGTACCATATATTTCAAATACATTTAAGATGATGTTATGGATAAAAGAGATGCAACAAAAGAGTAATTTTCAACATTAATGATATAAATTGGGAAATGTAAGTAACAAAGAAATGCAGATATGGGTAAGTTGCACCAGGAATAAAAGACAATGATTGAAGAATAAATTTAAGATGGGCAAAGGAAATATGGAAAAACAAATACATCAGTACTTCAAAGAAAGTCAGTGATACTGAGAAACAGGAAAGTACGTACCTATTTCAAAAATAGCACGCATCAACCTTGCAGCTGATTGTGTAACATACACCATATCTGACATTAAAGCAAATCCTTCAAGTTTCAGCTGAGAGATGTATGCTTGTAGAAGCACATTAACTTTTGCACTTGGTTCTTCTATGCTTTCCTATGTGCATAAAAATAAATAAATAAATAAACACATTAAAATGTACAAAACACATAAAATGCAATAAAGTGACTATATGGGAATTCAAAGTGGCATTTTTACATAAAATGTGGAAATTAACCCACATATTACATTGGATAAAATATTCTTAGGAAATGGTATGGATTATCTTCTCATGTGCTGAGCAATTCACTGAAGTAATGTAACATTACCTTAATTGGTATGGGCACTCGTTCCATGAGCTTCTGTAATTCCAGTTTCTCTTCTTCACGAACTGTAATATTTTTGAATTCTCCAGACAAGGAAAACACCCTAAAAGAAAAGTTATTAATAAAATATTGTAAGACTGATATCTGTGCAACATAGTAATCACAACTCAAGAAGTACAACATTATAATTCTATAGGCTAAGCAAAATACATGATTTAAAATGTTATGGTCCCAGTACCTAAAATGATTATAAAATATTAATAATTGTAAATCTCACATTTATGAGTATAGTTACCTGAAAAGTTCAATTTCACTGAGGGTGGGTTTAAGAAGTTGATTATATGTTGCCATTGTTTCATGTGTACAATAGTAATGACTTGAAATTCGGCCAAGTTCTGTTACCTGCAAAAAACAGTGCAAGATATAGATTATTACCAAATTCTTTGGTATGATTCATTTACAATTTATTTTAGTGATGGAAACTGTAGGGGTGTACCTGAAAATGGCCTGTTTTCCTATCATACTTCACGAGACCACTACGATCCAAATGTAAAGCTGCCGTGTGGATAAGATTTGCCCTGTGCTGTACAAGCAATGGATCCTCCTTCACTGTGTCATGGGATATACCATATAGCGTTGGAGCTCGTAAAAGCCTAAAATAAACCAATGATACATATTTTCATTATTTAACTATTTAAAATAACAATAAAAAATTTAAAAGCTCCATTTCTTATGTTTTGAGTGAGTAATGCAAATTCATTTATTTTAAAGAACTTACAACTCAAATAATCAAAATATTTTCATTTTAAGTTGTATGCAATGGTGTAGATAATAAAAGGTCCTGTATTCAGCCTGCTTGGGAAATGTGTTAGTTACCCTATGTGAACAGGCTTCTGCATTTCACATTTCTCACAGCAATGACCATATACAATTTCTTCAATTTTTTGTTCACACTCAATGCTAAATACCTCTGGAGCCTTCTGCAAACACTAAGGCAATTGCATTTCTACCTCAACTGTAATTGTAGCTATGCATTTATTTCCAGAAAAGGAAGTAAACAGCCTCATGCCATATTACAACTTGTAGTGTAACGAATTGCACTGCAAACCTATGACCCAACATAAGAATGTCAAATATATTTATTTAAGAAATATTAGCGGTCAGATATTTCTTTCCATATTTTTTTTTTTTTTTTTTTTTACAGATAAATAATGGATGGGTTTCACTTGCTGTAGCGAGCTGAAGTTTCCGTGGACTTCTAAACAGAGACTTTATTTTTTCCTTGTTGAAGTTAATATATGTTCTTTGTTTGTCATTGTTAAAGATTATTATCTGAAAATGTGCGAGAAGATTGACGTACATTCATATTGTATCAGCTTCTGTGATAACTATGGAAGTGCCTCTGTGTAGTTACAGGACAGAATAAATATTTGTTAAACATTAAACCTCGAGTTCGAGACAATTATTTAAATAGTAGCCGTCTCTCTCTATTTTCTCATGCTGAAACGATTTTTGGAGAAGAAAGCCTGATGTTTTATTTAGGTAAAGAAGACTAAAACTAAATGCTTGGGGTACAGACTAGCTGGACCTCTTATGGCATTTCTTCATATAGGGAAGAAAGAAGACAAGAAGAAGACTCAATCGTAATCCTGACCAGTGACGAAATACTGATTTCATGGTCATTCGCCTTAAGAACATTCAATAACACAAAAAAACTCTCCCAGTAACACTACAAACTTTGCTTGGGGAAGACCTGAGATTACCACCTCACAGCTAGTTAAACTGATAGGGTCATGAAAGGCAAGCAGTCAGGGAATTGAACCTCTTTTTAGACACACAAAAATTAAATATTTCAAAGATCATTGAATATAACACTAAATTCTATACTTCACTTCTGAATTAGATGGTATTGTAGCCAAATTTTCCTCATATGAAGACTCACTCCCAAATATTACAATGAGTTTGACATTCCATTCCTAAAAAGACGTAAAATGTAATAGTAAACTACTGCTACATACACACACACACACACACACACACACACACACACACTAAATTCCATCTTCAAGTTTTTTCTCCCTTTTGTGCATGAATTTTTTAAACTAATAAATGATCCCCTAAAATGAATTTGGTTAAGGCATTGATTCTGACTGAACACACTCAAAATTTTACAAGATATCAATTTTAACTCCATGAATAACACCATCTAATACCACACAGAACAGAAAAATAGCAATCCTTCATTGTAGACATGATTCTTGGGATAAGTGGTGCATGTTTCCGACAGGCTGCTCAGTGGCGGCATTGCCCCAGAAGAATGGCTGGTGACCCCTTGCGAGCCAGAATCTTTGGTTGCTGTCTGATGGATGGCTTGAGAAGTCCTTCTCTTCATTGACAAGTAACCTTCGCGACTTTTCTCTGATTTTTTGCACCTTTGGCACGTGTGTTTGCTACTTAAGACTAGCATATATAGACAACCGCAAGCATAGCTCAGCAGTGTGTTTATCACCTGACGATGTCAGCCAGTTGTGCTGATGAAATATTGTGGAGTTTGCACAACGATAGCCGATGCTTATCCCAAAAACCATGTCTATAATTTGTCTGTCGGGAAAGCCTTCAGAAACACAAGCCTTCCAGTGCTTGCTAAACTCTCACTGGCTGCTGTTATTGTGTTGTTCCTGGAAATTTTATAATGAAACAGGAACCAATTAGCCATTCTCATAGGTTGTGAATGGCTTTTATTACAAAAGTCATTCAGAACCTCTGAGAAGTAGAAACCACTTACTTCACATTACTCTTGATTGGCGATTTCTTTAATGTCACTCACAATTTTGAACTGGAAGGCACTATGTATAAAGTCATCATCTCATTGACTGACAAACAAGATACAAAACTGTTGATTAGCTACTGATAAACTGCAGCTGTTAATTTTTGTGTATTATTGAACTAGCTTAGAAACAAATATATTCAGTAATGGGAAGTTTTCGGACAAGTGCTTTAAATAAAACAGCAAATAACACTGTCAGATGAATCTTCAAGGTTAAACTATACTCGGAACAGAAAATTAATATTACTTAACAAGGGGTCACAACAGCTTTTGCATCTAAGCTTGAAACATGTTTAATAACTGAGGACAAAATGTAAAGCCTTTTCCTCCATAAGGGATATTGGAGTGAGTCATTGTACACAAGTGAGCATCACATAAAAAAGAACATTCACAGGTGACAATGTAATACATTGTAAAGCCCTAGATAGGGATCACTGTCTTTTAGCAGTAAGGACAGTGGTTAGGGGAATTAAAGATGAAAAGGAGCCAGAAATACAAATAAGTAAGCTAAATGTTGAAGTTGGGGGCGGGGGGAGATCACAAAATAATTAAAAGTAATGTACTAAGTGATGAAATGAAGACAAGGAAGCAAAGATGGGGGAAGTGGAAGCAGCAGAAAAAATATGCACAAGAAACAGTGTAAGAAAAGTGGAAAGAATCAATTTGGCCAATTAGGAAGTTGCTATGAATAAGAAAGAATTCTACATATGGTTGCAAGAAAGAAAGATGAAGCAACCAAAAGAAGACAATGGCTAAACGACTGGTAGCAGGACAAAAATGATGGAAGATAGCAGCATAGGGAATACATATGCTCTCTGTGGAATAGTTAAGCTAAGAAGAGAAACATGATGTAAAATGTCGAGATGGTCAAAAATGAAGGAACAAAGTGGAGAATGTATGTGAGATCAGGAGGAGCAGAAGAAATATTTTGAAGTATTTCTAAACCAAAACAGAAGTACATAAGAGAAAAATGAGAAGCTTGTGGAAGTAGAGGACAAGAGATATGGGATGTAATAAAGACCAGGAAAGGAAGAAAACTGCATAGACTCATTGATGACAGTGTGAAGAAGCACAGTCCGGAGTGCATTTTTGGAGTACAGTGGTATATGGTCATGAGAACATTTTGGAAAGAAAGACAGACTCCTGAAGATTAAGAGAAAGGAATCATAATGCCAACTTTTGAGGAGGGGATTGCAGGAAACTATGTCAAAATTATAGAGGAGTTATCCTAATCGGACAGGTGTGTGTGTGTGTGTGTGTGTGTGTGTGTGTGTGTGTGTGTGTGTGTGTGTTTAAGGCATCCAAGAAAAAATTGTGAATATAGTAAAGATTCTTACTTAATCCTGGATTCCTGGAAACTGAGGTGTATCATAGTATAAAAATGAGAGATCTGAGAAAACCTGCAAATGAGGAACTGAGAGGCTTATTAGAAGCATAAGGAAATGTATCATGAAGTGTAAGTTGTGAAAAAGTAAGAGAGAGAAAGCAAACTGATTAGGACAAAAATTGTGTTGAAGCAAGGGAGTACACTACCCTCTCTACTTTCCATCAGAATTATAAATAAGGTGACAAATGTGGCACTGCAAATTGAAAATAGGAACTGAACATATGAAAGTCATCTTTTAATAAGTATGAGAATTGGAGGAAGAGAAAAAACTAAATGTATGGCAAGAAGACTGAAATTTGATGCTAGGTAGTAGGACGTGATGGAGACAAAGAGAAATAATAGAGTAACAATGGTTGTATAAGAAAGCAAGTACTAAAGATAAGGACATTAGTGACAGGGGAAGGCAAGTTCATAAATTTCAGAAGAACCTAAGTAAGATGCCTAGTTTAGAGCAATGATGTACCCACCAAAATGAAATATATATATTTAAAAAATAATATTCTCCAATACTCATATATGCAAAGTAATTTGGATTATGGAAAATGGTAAGTGGGCAGGACATGGGCTTGTAAGATGAAATTTCAAAGTAATACAGTATTAAGAATGAACAGAAAGGAAGGTAAGATGATTTAGAGTTTAATGCCACGTCAACACTTGGTCATTAGAGAAAGAGCACAAGCTCAGGTAGTTTTTGATTAAGGGTGGGGAAAGAAATCGATCAAGCTCATTGAAAGGAATCATTCTGGCATTTGTCTGAGTCATTTTTAGGAAATCAAAGAAAATCTCAATCTCAATGGATAGAGGCTTTTTTCTTGAATGTGAGGCGATTGTATTACCACCTTGGTTGAAGTAAAAGTAGCGAGAGAGAGAGAGAGAGAGAGAGAGAGAGAGAGAGAGATTGTGAGGATAAGAGGGTGACAGAGTGGAGAGAGAACAAAGATACGAGGACATCCAGTTCCAAGAAAACCCAATGATGGGCTGGAAAAAGAGGCAGAAGAAGAAAAGGAAAGACTAATACTGACCTTATATACAAATATGTGTATCCCAGCCAAGTTACAGCATCTTTGACATTCTGTATTGTGCCAAGTACAATCTCAGCATTCAACATATCAGGTAATTTGCTGATCATTTGAGATTCTATAGGTAACTGTTGATTCAAAAGTGACAAATAGTACTGAAGTTCACTGTGATTTGTTATCAGAACACCCTCTCCCTTGGTGTCATACTGCGGTCTCCCGGCACGCCCCAGCATCTGCAGAAAAAGTTAACCATAATTCTAAGTAGATCAAGAACACTTAGCCTGCATGAGAACTAGATAAAGTTCAGTGTTCTTACCTGAAGCACATCGAGAGCACCAAGTTCAACCCAACGACCTTTCTCAGGGCTATAAACCTGTGTGCCTTTAATAATCACAGTGTGAGCTGGAAGATTAACTCCCCAAGCTAGTGTTGCTGTGGAAACAAGTACCTGAAATGTTGAAGAAAAAAGAGTAAAGTTATAGCTGCTGAATTTGGAAAAGCACAATAAAGGAAGCAAGAAGCAAATGGTACTGCATCTGCTTACTTTTATCACAACATGGAAAGCAATGTGCACGTTAACATAAATAAGAAATTACCAAATAGTCAAGGTATTGGTCAGAAGACAGGCACATTTCAAAGACAACTACTAGGTATGACATAACAGTTATCAAAGTTCTTTGTCAGATGTTGAAAACACCCTTAGGAATCAAAATGCAAAGGAATTTACATTAGCTGCCAATGGGCAATGAATTAGAGCAACAAGGAAGGTTGAAAATTTGTGCCAAATCAGGATTTGAACTTAAGACTCCAGCTTAATAGGCAGTTTTGCTGACTGCTATACCACAAGGAAAGACAGAAATTTTAAACTTATCCAAACATTACTGATTTAAGGCCCTTGCTGATTTTACTCATTACTTGCAGCACAAAGACAGCCAGTGAGCTCTTCTTCACTCAAATTCTGATGGGACTAGTGAAATGCCACAAGTATTGAGTAAAGTAGGCTGGGTCAGTACCTCTGTAGTGTGTGAGGCATTTTACAGCAGACTGTGCAGGTGTGGTGACCACTGTGTCTGGGTGGTGTAGTGAACAGGGCAACTGCCTATTAAGCAGGAGACTTGGATTCAAATTCCAACCTGGCACAAATTTTCAGTTATCCCCATTGATTTAGTTCAATGCACACAGACAGTTAATGAGGTTGATAATATCTGTGGGTCTTCTTTTAAATGTGCTTGTCTACCAATTACCTCCTCCACATGGGAAGTAACAGTCTATACTAATTCATTTTATTGTTTAAATAAGAAAATAAAGATGCAAGAAACAGCCTAGCCATACAAACATAGGGAGCATCTTGTAATTTTAAATTGTACTCACTGCCTGTTAGAAAAAACTAAGCATGCAGAAGGTGAGGAGGAAATGAAACTTCATGGGCTAAGAGGGTGTATATGTTACTTAAATTTCTGCGATATCGAGTCACATTTATAAAGAATTTGGCAACAAGAGCTCATTTATTGGTATGATGTTGCACCCCATCAGATCTGGATGCATGTACTCTCCCAGTTGAGTGTCAAAAAGCCATTGTATTCTAAAGCAAGCTGGCCCACCACCTTTGTAACTAATCCTTGATATACTGGATACGTGTACATGGAAAGAATTGATTCCGAGATGGTTCCCAAAGATGTTTTATCGAGGAAAGATTTGAATGAGGAGCTTGCTAGCCATAGAAGCACCTCAGTATCATACAGACTGTTCAGATATATGCCCCATGTGTGGGCAAGCACAAAAAAATGTCACAATGATCTGACTGTTGCTTGAGATGTAATACCTGAGAATGTGACACTATTCACAGCTGTCTATGCCTCCAAATGCAGAAATCTGTGAGGTGGTATTAACAGCAGTAATTGCTTAGTCTGGCTGCTTTTACTCTCCAACCAGTGGTGCGAGAGGTCACAGAAAAGTTGCAGGGGTAACTGTTTTCAATATTGTGCAGATGTGTCAGGGTTATAATGTGCTTGGTGTAAAATACTGTAATCCTCCCTGACCAGGTGGTATTAACTTGTAGTGGTACAAGCCACTTTTCCCCACTTATTCAATACCTTGAGATACACAAATATTTATCAATTTATTTAGTAAATTAAAATTATAGAGGGAAACTTTCCCGGTGGGATAAACAAAAATAAAAATAGAAAACAGATGACTTACCAAAAGGACCGGCTCGTCGATAGAAACATATAAAATAAATAAAATCACACACAAACACACATACAAGCTTTCGCAGCCTAGCTGCTTCGTCAGGCAGAAGGGAAGGAGAGGGAAAAGGAAATGATGAGGGTTTCAAGGGAGTGGATAAGGAGTCATTCCAATCCCGGGACAGGAAAGACTTACCTTGGGGGGGAAAAAAGAGGGTAAACAAAAACGCACACACCCACACATTTACACAGACGCAAGTACACTTAGGCAGACACACTGTAGAACTGTAGAAAGCAAAGAAGTTTGAAGTTAGACAGAGATGCCACTTGAGGCAGAGGCTCTGTCCAGAGAACCAAGGCAAAGATGTTAAGATGGTGGGTGGGAATTCAAATTTAGCGGAGGTTGAGACCAGGTGGGTAACGGGAAGAGAGAATATGCTGAAGGGCTAGTTCCCATCTCCGGAGTTCTGAAGGATTGGTGTCGGTGGGAAGTATCCAGATAACCCGGACGGTGTAACACTGTGCCAAGATGTGCTGGCCGTGCACCAAGGCGTGTTTAGCCACAGGGTGATCCTCATTACCAACAAACACTGTCTGCCTGTGACCATTCATGCGAATGGACAGTTTGTTGCTAGTCATTCCCACAAAGAACGCTTCACAGTGCAGGTATGTCAGTTGGTAAATCACGTGGGTGCTGTCACAAGTGGCTCTGCCCTTGATTGTGTACACCCTCCGGGTTACGGGACTGGAGTAAGTGGTGGTGGAAGGGTGCATAGGGCAGGTTTTAAAACGGGGGCAGTTACAAGGGTAGGAGCCAGAAGGTAGGGAAGGTGGTTTGGGGATTTCATAGGGATGGACTAGGAGGTTACGGAGGTTAGGTGGGTGGCGGAAAGGCACTCTCGGAGGAGTGGGGAGGATGTCGTGAAGGATGGATCTCATTTCGGGGCAGGATTTTAGGAAGTCGTGTCCTTGCGGGAGAGCCACATTCAGAGTCCGCTCCAGTCCGGGAACGTATCCGGTGACAAGAGGGGCACTTCTGGGGTTCCGTTGAAGGTTCTGAATTTGGGGGAATGAGAAAGTGGCTCTGGCAATTTGCTTCTGTACCAGATCAGGAGGATAGCTGCGGGATGTGAAGGCTGTTATCAGGTTATTGGTGTATTGGTTCAGGGATTCAGGACTGGAGCAGACTCGTTTGCCACGAAGACCTAAGCTGTAGGGAAGGGAACGTTTGATGTGGAAAGGATGGCAGCTGTCATAATGCAGGTACTGTTGTTTATTGGTAGGTTTGATGTGGACGGATGTGTGTAGTTGGCCGTTGGATAGATGGAGGTCGACTTCGAGGAAAGTGGCATGGGATTTGGAATAGGACCAGGTGAATTTGATGGGACCAAAGGAGTTGAGGTTGGAGAGGAAATTCTGGAGTTCTTCTTCACTGTGAGTCCAGATCATGAAGATGTCGTCAATGAATCTATACCAAACTTTGGGTTGACAGGCTTGGGTGTCCAGGAAGGCTTCCTCTAAGCGTCCCATAAATAAGTTCGCGTACGAGGGGGCCATCCTGGTCCCCATGCCTGTTCCCTTTAGTTGTTGGTATGTCTGGCCCTCAAAAGTGAAGAAGTTGTGGGTTAGGATGAAGCTGACTAGGGTATTAAGGAAAGAGGTTTTAGGTAAGGAAGTGGGTGGTCGGCGTGAAAGGAAATATTCCATCGCAGCGAGGCCCTGGGCATGTGGGATATCAGTGTATAAGGAAGTGGCATCGATGGTTACAAGGATGGTTTCAGGAGGTAACAGGCTGGGTAAGGATTTCAGGCGGTCGAGGAAGTGGTTGGTGTCTTTGATGAAGGATGGGAGACTGCACATGATGGGTTGAAGGTGTTGGCCTATGTAGGCAGAGATTCGTTCTGTAGGGGCTTGGTAACCAGCTACAATGGGGCGGCCGGGATGATTGGGTTTGTGAATCTTCGGAAGTAATGACTCCACCGACACCCCGCACCCCCACATTCTACCTACTTCCCTAGATCCAAAAACCCAATCAGCCCGGACACCCCATTGTGGCCTGTTACCAAGCCCCAACAGAACGAATCTCTGCCTACATAGACCAACACCTTCAACCCATCATGTGCAGTCTCCCATCCTTCATCAAAGACACCAACCACTTCCTCGACCGCCTGAAATCCTTACCCAGCCTGTTACCTCCTGAAACCATCCTTGTAACCATCGATGCCACTTCCTTATACACTAATATCCCACATGCCCAGGGCCTCGCTGCGATGGAATATTTCCTTTCACGCCGACCACCCACTTCCTTACCTAAAACCTCTTTCCTTAATACCCTAGTCAGCTTCATCCTAACCCACAACTTCTTCACTTTTGAGGGCCAGACATACCAACAACTAAAGGGAACAGTAGAGGAAGCCTTCCTGGACACCCAAGCCTGTCAACCCAAAGTTTGGTATAGATTCATTGACGACATCTTCATGATCTGGACTCACAGTGAAGAAGAACTCCAGAATTTCCTCTCCAACCTCAACTCCTTTGGTCCCATCAAATTCACCTGGTCCTATTCCAAATCCCATGCCACTTTCCTCGATGTCGACCTCCATCTATCCAACGGCCAACTACACACATTCGTCCTCATCAAACCTACCAATAAACAACAGTACCTGCATTATGACAGCTGCCATCCTTTCCACATCAAACGTTCCCTTCCCTACAGCTTAGGTCTTCGTGGCAAACGAGTCTGCTCCAGTCCTGAATCCCTGAACCAATACACCAATAACCTGATAACAGCCTTCACATCCCGCAGCTATCCTCCTGATCTGGTACAGAAGCAAATTGCCAGAGCCACTTCCTCATCCCCCCAAATTCAGAACCTTCAACGGAACCCCAGAAGTGCCCCTCTTGTCACCGGATACTTTCCGGGACTGGAGCGGACTCTGAATGTGGCTCTCCAGCAAGGACACGACTTCCTAAAATCCTGCCCCGAAATGAGATCCATCCTTCACGACATCCTCCCCACTCCTCCGAGAGCGTCTTTCCGCCGCCCACCTAACCTCCGTAACCTCCTAGTCCATCCCTATGAAATCCCCAAACCCCCTTCCCTACCTTCTGGCTCCTACCCTTGTAACCGCCCCCGTTGTAAAACCTGCTCTATGCACCCTTCCACCACCACTTACTCCAGTCCCGTAACCCGGAGGGTGTACACAATCAAGGGCAGAGCCACTTGTGACAGCACCCACGTGATTTACCAACTGACATGCCTGCACTGTGAAGCGTTCTATGTGGGAATGACAAGCAACAAACTGTCCATTCGCATGAATGGTCACAGGCAGACAGTGTTTGTTGGTAATGAGGATCACCCTGTGGCTAAACACGCCTTGGTGCACGGCCAGCACATCTTGGCACAGTGTTACACCGTCCGGGTTATCTGGATTCTTCCCACCGACACCAATCCTTCAGAACTCCGGAGATGGGAACTAGCCCTTCAGCATATTCTCTCTTCCCGTTACCCACCTGGTCTCAACCTCCGCTAAATTTGAATTCCCACCCACCATCTTAACATCTTTGCCTTGGTTCTCTGGACAGAGCCTCTGCCTCAAGTGACATCTCTGTCTAACTTCTAACTTCTTTGCTTTCTACAGTTCTACAGTGTGTCTGCCTAAGTGTACTTGCGTCTGTGTAAATGTGTGGGTGTGTGTGTTTTTGTTTACCCTCTTTTTTTCCCCCCAAGGTAAGTCTTTCCTGTCCCGGGATTGGAATGACTCCTTATCCACTCCCTTGAAACCCTCATCATTTCCTTTTCCCTCTCCTTCCCTTCTGCCTGACGAAGCAGCTAGGCAGCGAAAGCTTGTATGTGTGTGTGTGTGTGTGTGTGTGTGTGTGTGTGTGTGTGTGTGTGTGATTTTATTTAGTAAATTAATTAGGCATGATAGGAACAGTAGCTGCTGCCAGAATCAGTTTGTTTCAGATTCTGGAGGTGGTGACAGCAGCAAGTGGCCTCAGATATTATGTCTATCCAGCCAAAGAAATTTAGTATTCCATGGAAGAATTTGTGTGTCATGATAGTTTCTATGGTTGTTGTTGATTTTGTATTCCATTCCAAGTCTGAAATCTGTTATGAGATGTATAACACATACCTATGTACTTATGAAGAAGATTACTTCTTGAATAGTAATAAATATGGAGTTGAAAGTTTAAAAGACTTTCTTTAATTCATTAAGTTCATAGCAGAAGAGGCTTAACAGATTTTTCTGATGTTTAACTAATGAATATTATTATTTTGAGAAACAGCTATTGCTGGACCTCATTTTTAAAGATTTTAATAGTTTGAAACATGAAGGAAAAATGCAAGTTAAAATTCCACTCTGTTAAAGAAGAGCTGTTAGCTTGGTTCTCATTAAATGGTGAATTGCCAAGAATCTACAGATATTGAACTATTACTCTGTCTTATGTCACGTCATTCAAATATCTAGGTATAACATTGGAGAGCGATTTGAAATGGAATGAACATGTAAGGACAGTTGTGAGTAAGGCGGACAGCCGACTTTGGTTTATTGGGAGAATTTTGGGAAGATGTACTTCACTTGTAAAGGAGACCGCATATAAAACACTTGTACGACCACGTCTTGAGTATTGCTCAAGTGTTTGGGACCCACAGCAGATCAGTTTAAAGGAAGACATAGAGGCGGTTCAGAGGCGAGCAGCTAGATTTGTTACCGGTAGGTTCGACCAATGCGCGAGTGTCACGGAAATGCTCCGGCAACTCAAATGGTGATCGCTGGAAGGAAGACGACGTTCTTTTCATGAATTTCTGTTAAGTAAATTTAGAGGGCCGGAATTTGAAGCTGAGAGTAGTACGATCTTGCTGCCGCCTACTTAAAATTCGCGTAAACATCACAAAGACAAGATAAGAGAAATTAGGGCTCATACGGAGGCATATAGGCATTCTTTTTTTCCTCATTCCATTTGGGAGTGGAATAGGAAAGGAAATGCCTAGTAGTGGTACAGTGTACCCTCCACCACTCACCTTATGGTGAATTGCGGAGTATGTATGTAGATGTAGACATTCAATAAAGGGTCATAGGCAAAACACCAGTAATGGTACAAACTTCATTACGAGTATGCCTGCTCTCAAGATGTCACACAGTCCACTGGACCACTGACACGATTTAAATGCTCCACAAATATGGACATTGCATAATTTGATAAGTCTATCATGTGAACCCTTTTAAATTCTGTAAGGTACTGATAATGCTAGAGCATGTGTCACCTTCATGTCATTCACAGTGATCACGCAATTCAAAATGCTGTTCACATCCCTCATTCACTCTTTCACGTCCTGTAACAACACTAAATATGAATAATGTTAATATAATTTGGTGACTGTTCTACCACTTGTCACAAACTGCAATTCTTAATTGTTACATACCTGATAATGGTCTGTAAAAGTTACATGAAACCCAATCAAATAAAAAATTCAGAAAAAAGATTCACATGAAGTCATATTAAATCACTTACATCGAATCTATACAAATATTGTTGATAGCAACTGAAGAAGGGGGGAGGGGATAGTGGCCGTTTGGAGACAGCCTTCATTTGGAAATACAGAGGGAGGAAGAAGAATAGAGGTGCAACACAAAGAACTACTACCACTTAGAATTTAAGTATATAGGATTCTGAGTGAATACCTAAGCTTCTGTTAAACCTTCATGTCTTTTTTTCTGTCATGTCTCTTGTTATCTCTTAATAGATAAAACAGTTAATAGCTAAAACAGTTTTTACTGTTTCTGTATATCATACTTCCACATTTTGACAGAAAGTACAGAATTTCATCTACATTTAATGATTTCTGGATGAACCAAAACTGCATGGTAAATACTACTAACAATTCAGAACTTTATTAATATGAACATAGTTTTTTTACCTGAATATGTCGATCAGCAAACAGATCCTCAACAAGGGTTCTGTCGACACGCGTCATCCCAGCATGATGGATGGCAAATCCATATGGCAGTAGATCTTTCAGCTCGTTGTTCTAATAAATTCAAAAAATAATAATCAGAAATAATTTATTATAAATGAATTGTATATTGCAGAAACAACACTTTACCATTTTAAGACACCATTTGAATGATTCAGATTTACATGGTTACTTACAATTTCACGCCAAAAAAACACATCTAACATATATGGAAGATATGTTCTTTTGACAAAATACAGTAGAATCTTATTCTTGTAGTTTTCAAAGAACTTGAAAAAAATTAGGTAAAATATGGGAAATAACATTATAAGCATTACAATCTGGTTATATGGTAATCCTTCATTTTTGTAGTTTATGTATGATATATGTACATAATAGGCATCAAAACATTCATCAGGAGTTTTATTTATTATGCATTGAGGATTACTTGAATCTTTTACTACTTTTAGCACCAAGCATAACTGGACCTTTTCAATTAATGGGAAGTAGAAAGTTTTGACATAACATCATTCATAATAATCAATGTTTTCAGCAAGTCTTTAACTGTATCATTCATTATGTAAATAGTGAAACAATAC
Source organism: Locusta migratoria (assembly GCA_026315105.1). Taxonomy (NCBI): domain Eukaryota; kingdom Metazoa; phylum Arthropoda; class Insecta; order Orthoptera; family Acrididae; genus Locusta; species Locusta migratoria. Next base: position 315,371,353 of record CM048745.1, read on the forward strand.
ACAAGTTGCATATTTTTTGTATTTTTCATGCTTCACATGACAATATTCAAGAATTTATTTGCATTCTCAAGTGCAAATATGTACATAAGTACTTTTTGTGACTATTGCAAAGGGTTGGTGGTTACAACATTCCTGCCTGCCCCCCCCCCCCCCCTCCTATTTCCACACCACAAGGTGTGATTTGAAGTGCGGCAGCCAGAGATGACAGTTGTGTGAATGTTCCTATTTCTGAAGAAGGCCACAGCCGATAGCTGAAAGTGATATATGTGCATGTCTTTTGTGTGTGCCTGTCATGGCTCATCTTCATATTTTTGTGGTGAGTTGTAAACTGTCCTATTATTGCAGTAAAACCCCACTTTTACGTTCCCGGAATTTTCATTTTCCTGCCTTTTACACCATTTTTTTTGTTGGTCCCGGCAAATTTTCTATGTTCACAATGTTAATTCATCCTCATATTTGCTTAAACATATTTACGCTTTTCCCACATTTTACATTTTCGAAACCATGTTCACGAAGAAAAAATGACGTAATTGACATTGGCACGGCTTTCGCCTTCAGATATGGTGTTTATAAAAGTTACGTAGTCAAGTTTCTTAACACTTGGCGTTTATTCAGACATTTATTTTGCGTTTAATTGTTTGCAGTACGCGCCTGCCACCTAGTTGACTCACGACACTCCCATCAACCACTGCACCGATCGTCAGCTCAGCTATGTTTACGCATGCAATTGGTAGTTTTTCATACCTTGGGTGACGAGTTTTGAGAATTTATTCATATTATGAAATGCAAATATTTAAGTATTTTATGTGAAGTTTTATAAATGGTGAGACTGATAGTTTGCTAGTGTATTTTTCTGCACATTGAAGGGGGCACAGTATGTCAAAACTTCAAAATCGCGATTATGGTGTGAGACCATATTTTCACTCTATAAAGCGAATAAATTCTCGAATATCATTGTGTGAAACATCGAAAAATACAAAAAGTACAGAACTTGAGCAGTTTCACTACATAAATAATGAATACCAGTTAAAGGCTTGCCCGAGGAAGTAGATTATGATGAAACAAATTGTCAAAAATTTTGACTCCTATAAAGTTAACAGTTCCATTTCCGCCTGGCACTTAAAATAGTACAAAATTTGGACAACTTTTATTGTATTAATAAATAAACTTCCTTGTGAGTCTTTTGATGCCTATTATGTACATATACCACAAATAAACTGTGAAAATGCAAGGGTGATCCAGTAAGCATATTTTACCATTTAAAACATTTCTCGAATTTTACACCACTGTATCTGCTTTATTAAAACAAAGTTTATTGTTTATTAGGTTATCAAGCATGGACTTCGCTCTTGCAATGTTGGCTATTCTTAAAATATTTGAAATCCACAAAGCTGCACTCTGAATGTTACAGTTGCCCCCACCCGTCTCCTCAGTATTGGTTGGTTAGAGCCCTTTACCCCTTCTGTGACTGCACATATTTGAGTACTACTAATTTACATAAGCTTGTATTCAATTAATTACCTAGGTTGGGCTTTCTGGATGTAAGTTACCTAGGTAGCAGAAACGTAACTCAGAAATAACATTATTGGGGATAATCATCGCTGTTGCTAAAAGATGTGTGCGTGTTTGAACATAGCTGCAATGCCACGCCGTTATTAATGTTTAACCCCAGTAGCAAGAAATCATTGTAAACCTGGGGTGCCGATACCGGTGTGGGTAATATGGTGGTACTGAACTGAATAATACCCAACTTAAGTATATAACGTCCTTTATTACTCAGGAAAATGGTATCACAAGCAAAAGCACATAGTCATTCTTACAACAACAATGCAACTGTTTGTACGTGCCAGCCGTGCTGCCAAATAAACTGACGGAAAGAGACGCTACTCCGCCACATAGGTTTGTGATGTGAGGAGACCCTTTACAGTAAAATTACTGATATATTGTGTCATTATCAAGTAAATTATATGCAGTTTTGATAGTGACCAAGGCAACGTACAATAAAGAGTTGTTGTTATATGCTATCTTGAAATATGATGACTATAAGATCCCTTGTTAACACAACGATTAAGATTTATGACAAAGAAATATTATGAATATTTGATAATATTTCTTTGTCAAAGATTTGATCAAAAATATTATCATGTAATACTGACCTAAAGGGATCTCTTTTTTTAAAGCAGAGTAATACCCACCTAGTGTGTTTTGTTGTTGCAGATGGAGTAATACCAACCTAATTTTGAGTAATTTGGGCACCCAGTTTTTCATTCATAAATTTGGAAAAAAATATTCACGGATTACTCGAGTATATACGGTAGTTGTTAAAAGTTAGGAAATCAAATTCCAGAAATCTGCAAAAAAATCCTTTTTTTCCCCAATACTTTAAAATTCCCTGATATTTTCCAGTTTTCAGGTCAAGTGGCCACTCTGATAGTATATCACATGTGGTGAGGTTATAACATAGGATTAAATTGAGGACTACTAACAGTTTCTTCTGCTGCAATTCATTGGTTTATCACTTAAAATTAGCTGCTGACAGAGATTTTTGCATTACCTCCATTAACTCTTGGTGGCTTCTTCCAACACTGCACTGCATTATAAAATATATTAACAGTATTTATGAAGTGGCCCGCCGTGTTTGTGTGTCACCTAGACAGGGTTCGTACACACACACACACACACACACACACACACACACACACACACACACACACACACACACTTCCAAAAATTCCTAACTATAACCTTTTCTTCCTTTGAGTTTTCCTTATTTCTCTGATCCTTGTAATGATAATCTATTTGACTTTGTTTTAAATGACTGAGAAGATTTAAATGTTCCTTCATTCGTAGCATACATGCTAAATATAACTAGTTCTTCAGCCATAAATAACACTATTTTGACATATCTAAAAAACAATTATTTTCCATATTCTGAGGTTAGATAGCAATACACAATAAAGATTATCTTTGTCTTTTTACACGGTTGTCTGCAGCTCAATCATATTCACACAATCACTCAGCCATAGTGGCCAAAGGGGGGAAGGAGTGAGGATAAGAAAGGAGGGGAAGGAAAAGAAAATGCAGTCCACTGTGGAAAGAAGGAAGAAAGACTGCACTAGCTCAAGGCCCCGTGCTCGCTACACACATACTCACGAAAAGACTGTGAGCCCCCCGAGGGGAGTTGTGTGCACGAGTTGTTACTGTGACTATACGGTTTTCTTTATGATGAAGACTGCGGGCGAAAATTTCAAGTTGTGAGAATTGGCTTGTCTTTTTTATGTTCTTGTTTGCAGCTCACAATACATTCTGAAACAAAGTCTTGGTGTGATATCATTTGTTCAATGCAAAATTAATGTTCAACTCACCTTAACTTGTTCAGCTTCTGTTCTCAGAACCTCCATCGAGGCAGATCCTTCTCTTAGAAATTGACCAAGTGTATCCTTCTCAAGGCACATATCCCTTATAGCTCTTGCTGTCTTTCCTACACAGAAGAAATAAAATGAAAATTACACACTGAAGGCTGAGTGTGGTGGCAAAACAGAAAGTGAAAATTTAGTATGAATTTACATGTTAGAGTTCTACTGATTCAATTGCATAAAACAATTCAAATAGCTAGACTTCAAAGAAAATTAATGTCTTACAAATGCTTTAGGATTAAAGGACACCACTCACTGAAGTTATTACTTTAACAGAGTAATATGTTGTATTGACTGGAAGCCTATAAAAGAGGTTCAAATGAAGAAATGCAAGAGAGAAGAAAATTCTAGTTTAAGTACATGATTGCGTAATTTTAACAGTAATACTATGTTTATCTATCTTCATACCATGCAAACCTCTGTGAAGTTAATGGAACAGAGCGCTCTCCATTGTACCACGTTTTTAGGATATCTGTCACCTTCCTGGATGTTAATCTGCATCTCTCTGACCTCTGACAGCTCCATCCACACCTCTGTCTACATCAAACTCACAAACTCTCAACAGTACCTTCACTGTGACAGCTGCCATCCTTTCCACATCAAAAACTCCCTGCCATACAGCCTCACCATCTGTGGAGGGCTTACCTGCAGTGATGAAACTCAAGGGTCGTGGGTTCGAAACCCGGTCGGAACTTTTTAGTCTGCATTTTAACCCATCCTTCACCTCTCAATGGTTTGAGGAATCAACAGAAATGACTGGTAATTCAGATTCCATATTAGCTACAGGTCCCCTTTCCCCGGTTGGATAACTGGGTAGGCTAGGGACACACAAGTTGCCAAAGTGGCATCCAATTGAAAGACTTGCAGCAGGCCAATAAGCCACATGAAATTATTATATCACATTAGCTATTATGAACAAGATTAATTGTCATCTTTAAATGTGTCAAAAAACAATATAAATATATAAAACTTGTAGCAAAAATGTTCATTAGAAGACAAAAAAGGTTGTATCTATCATTTAATCTTCTGTTGTCAATGTCAGGATCAAACATTGCATTTGTCAGTGCCTCTTGATGTTGTTGTCATTGGTTTTTGGAAGGGACTAAACTGCAACTGTTATCAGTCTCCCTCTTGATGTTTGCGTCACAATGCCAACGAAAATTTTGGAATTAACATCATTATACATGTTCTTTTCGTTCGCGAACAGTGCAGTAATTAAAGAGCTCTTCTACTTGAAGTAACTTTTTGCTCACATTAATGGGCAGGCTGATTCCTTTACCAGCAGGTTCTATTCAACCTAAAATTAATACCACTATAATCTATCTTCATAGAATATTCTTAATTTTCAAGAATGCTTCTTTGGTCCCTTTAAAACACAAACCAACCTACCAAGAATACTTATCCACTATCAGATGCCAGAAAATTTTATTTACCCATTATTTTCAAATCCTATGATCAATAAGAGTATTCATGTATATTTGCTGTTACGGCCTAAGGGCCGTTCATATCGCGCGCGCCGTCATTGGGTTCCAGGCCCCGGCCCGGCCGTGGTAGTTCCAGGCCGTGCCACAGGAGGGCACGGTCGGCCTAACAGCTGACGCGAGCTGCGCGCCGTCTGCTGGAGGGCCCCGTCGAACGGCCGACGTGACAGCCGGGTCATTCGCCTAGTGTACGCCGAACGACACATAGTGTACCTGGACGAAAGTGTTCCCATCAGTGGCGACGAGGATATTGGTTGCGTGGTCTTCCTGCCGCAGTCATGGCAGAACAGCTTAGCGCGTTGCTAACGAATCTTCAGTCGTTACCGGAAGTTTTGGCTCAACAGAATGCTTCTCTCACGGCGGCTATTGACACATTGACGAGGGCTGTGACACAACAGGTCGGGTTGCGGTCTTCGGTGCCCGTTCCTCCGTTTCCTCCATTTGACGACTTTGCCGAGGATTGGTCCGACTACGAACAGCGTTTACGCCAACACTTCATAGCCTTCCAGGTGTGTGATGAAGGTAAGCAAAAAGCTTATTTCCTTTCGTGGCTCTCGCCTCGTCTTTTTCGTTTGCTGGGCGATTTAGCGCCGCTTCAGACGCAGGCATCCCTGTCCTTTCAGGATATCTGTTCTCTTTTTGCGGCGTATTTTCGCCGCCACTCTCACGTGGTGTCGGCCCGCATATCTTTCTACCGTTCGCGGAAACATCCGGGTTAGTCGTACCGCGCGTGGGCCACGGAACTGCAGGGGCTAGCCCGTCGTCGTCTGTTTCGGTCCGAACCGCACGGTGATTCGTATGCGGACTCTATGGTCCGCGATGTTTTGGTTTGTTTTGCTCCCGACCTGGACGTTTGCAAGCAGGCTCTTCAGTCTGACGATCCCTCATTAGCGGAGGTTTTGCGTATTGCGTGCGCATATGAAGTTTCGGAGGCCGTGGGGAGTCAACTTTCCGCTTGGGGGGAGGTATCCTCAGTTGACGATTCGGCCCCGTTATCCGCGGCGCCGGTTTCTTCGGTGGCTGTTGTTGCGTCGCCCTCCCCTCCCTCCCTTCGGACGCCGCGGCGCTCGCCTGCGTCGTATGGGCGGGGGGAAAGGCGGCGCGCGTCGCCCGCTTCAGAGAGCGAGCCGATGTCATGTCTTTCGTGCGGGGCGTCCCATTCTCGGGAATCGTGCCCGCACAGGCGGGCCACCTGTAATCGTTGTGGCAAGTTCGGACACCTCGCCCGAGTGTGCCGCTCCTCGGCTAAGGGCCGCAAAAGGACCTCTTCCCCTCGCGATTTCGGCGCAGCGCCCATGGATATTAATAAGGTTGTTCCCGTCGGCGTTCAGCCGCCGAAGTTGTTTATAGACCTCCGCATTCTGCGGAAAACGGTTACGCTTCAAGTGGACACAGGCGCGACGACATCGCTTCTAAGTGCTACAACTCACCACGCTAAAGGCTCCCCCACTTTAAGTCCGGCGCCTCGCGCGTTGGTTGGCTACGGCGGCCACCCTATTCCACTATTGGGGTCGTTTGTCGCCGAAGCTACATATCAGAACGTTAGCCGCGCGGTACCGTTTGTGGTAGTAAACAGTGCAACGGCTACGAACATTTTCGGCCTCGACGCTTTCCACGCTTTTGGCTTTTCTATTACCGAATCTGTCTGCTTGGTTTCCGATCAAATTCCGTACGAGAGTCTCAAGCAGCTTCGCGCGGAGTTCTCGTCCCTGTTTGCGCCGGGTCTTGGGTGTGCTACGAATTTTCGGGCCACTATTACACTTAAAAATACGGCTCGCCCCATCTTCTGTCGGGCTCGGCCTCTCCCGATCGCCCTCCGTGGCACTGTTAAATCGGAATTAGATCGCCTGACGGCGGAAGGTATACTGCGTCCTGTCACAGCAAGCGAGTGGGCCTCCCCTCTAGTTGTCATACGCAAGCCCTCGGGGGCCCTTCGTTTATGTGGCGACTTTAAGAAAACGGTAAATTCTCAATCCGTCATTGATTCTTTTCCCATGCCTCGCCCAGCGGAATTGATAGATCGGTTGTCCGGGGGCCAGTATTTTTCGAAAATAGACCTGGCAGAGGCTTACCTCCAGTTGCCTTTAGACGATGCCTCCAAACAGGCGCTGGTGATTTCTACGCCTTTTGGCCTATATCAATATCAGAGATTGCCATTCGGGGTGGCCAGTGCCCCCGCAATCTTTCAGCGTTTTTTTGGAGCAGTTGCTAGCGCCGGTCCCCTGTTGCGTGAACTACATGGATGATATTGTGGTGACGGGATCCACAGCTGCTGACCATATTGCCAACCTCCGTTCATTGTTTTCCGTTCTGGAGGGGGCTGGCCTCCGCTGTAATTTCCAGAAATCTTCTTTCTTCCAACCGACTATCGAGTACTTGGGCTACGAGGTATCCAGGTCGGGGGTACGTCCCGTGGCCGAGCACGTGCGGGCGGTCGCAGAGCTTCCCCGTCCTCCTTCCGTTCACGAACTCCAAGTATTCCTGGGCAAGATCGCCTATTATCATCGCTTCCTCCCGCAGGCAGCCACAGTGGCTTACCCCCTGCAGTAACTGCTGCGTAAAGGCGTCCAGTTCCACTGGTCTCCTGCGTGCGAACGAGCCTTTCAGTCACTGAAAAAGGCCCTCCTGGAGGCTCCGTGTCTCACTGCATACACCCCGGGGGTCCCACTTGTGGTGGCAGCGGACGCCTCCCAGCATGGTGTGGGGGCGGTGCTGGCACATCGGTTTCCCGATGAGTCAGAGCACCCATTGGCGTTTGCGTCTAAAACTCTTACGGATGCGCAGCGCCAGTATTCCCAGGTGGACAAGGAGGCCCTAGCCAACGTTTTTGCTTTAAAAAATTTTTACGTTTATCTCTATGGGTCGAAGTTCACGCTTTACACGGACCACCGCCCGTTAGTGTCGTTGTTCCACCCGTCAGCGGCTCTTCCGGACAAGGCAGCCCATCGTCTTCAACGCTGGGCCTTGTACCTCTCTCGTTTCAATTATGAGATACAGTACCGTTCGACGTCTCATCACGCCAATGCCGATGCCCTATCACGCCTCCCGGTAGGCCCTGATCAAGTCTTCGATGGTGAAGAGCTTTTGTGTTTTGCAGTTGACGAGTCGGCTAAAGATGTAGTCTCCGGTTTTCCTATCAATAGCTCACGGATCGCGGAGGCTACCGCTGCTGACCCGGTCCTCCGGGTCGTCCTTAAACGGGTGAGGCAAGGTTGGTCAGAGCGTCCTCCGGGCCGGGCATCAGACCCTCTCCGCAATTATTATGCTATTCGGCACCGCCTTAGCACCTACGAGGGTGTTTTACTTCTGTCCACGGAAGACGGCTCCCATCGAGTGGTGGTTCCTGGGTCCTTGCGCCGCCAGATTCTTGGTCTTCTCCATCGGGACGACTGGGGCGTCTCTCGCACGAAGATGCTGGCTCGCCGACATGTATATTGGCCGGGTATAGATGGGGACATCACTCGCCTCATTGCGGGATGCTCTTCTTGTGCATCCCAACAAGCGGCTCCGCGCTCATCTCTCTCTCCATGGCCCACTCCGTCTGCACCTTGGGAACGACTCCATGTCGATTTTGCGGGGCCCTTCTTAGATAGCTACTGGCTTTGCGTCCTTGACGCATACTCAAACTTCCCATTTGTTGTTCGCCTGACCTCCACGTCTGCGGAAGTTACCACACGTTCCCTGTTAAAGATATTTTCTATTGAGGGTCTCCCGGCCGCACTGGTGACGGATAACGGGCCACAGTTTACTTCACAACACTTTCACGATTTTTGTTCTACCCATGGGATCCAACATGTCCTGGCCCCACCTTTCCACCCGCAGTCCAATGGGGGCGGCGGAGAGGTTCGTCCGCACTTTCAAGACGCAAATGCGCAAGTATGTGGCACATCTTTCAATGGAGGAGGCCCTCCTTCGATTCCTGACATCTTATCGGTCCACTCCGGCAGGTCAGCAGAGCCCCTCAGAGCTCCTTCACGGCCGCCCTCATAGGACACTGTTATCCCTCGTGCATCCAGGCCCTCCCGCACCTCTTCTTCGTTCTCGGTCACGTTTTCCCCCAGGCTCGGCTGTCTGGGCTCGAGGCTACGGCCGCCATCCCCGTTGGGTCCCGGCCGTGGTTGTTCGGGAACGTGGCCGACGTCTCTGTGAGGTCCGTTCTCCTACCGGGGTCCTCACCCGCCACCATGATCAGCTGCGGGTCCGCCACCCTCCTCAAGCACCTACAGTCCCTTCCTCCTCATCCAGGTCCAGCCCCCCACTGTTGCGGGTGCCATCAGGGGACGGTTCTCTCCCGACTTCCGCTTTGCGGGCATTGGCTGGGGGGCAAGGGGATTTCCCGTCACTGTCGGGGTCCGGGGCCCGCTCCCCCGCCGCAGTCCCAGCGGCCAGCTACAAGGGGTGGACAGCTCCGGTCGCCGGCGGAGGGGACACCTTGCAGCCTGCCGCCGGAGGCCCCGAGTTTCCAATGGAGGAGCCACAGGAGGGAGGAATGGAGGACCTGCCGCCATCGCCAGTGCTGGGAGCGGCAAGACAGCGCTCGCGTGGGCGGACCCCTCGTCGCTCGAAGGGGTTCCGCCCGTATGAGGTGGTTCCGGCTAGGGAGTGGATGGAGCCGCCAGACAATCGGATGGAGGTGGAAGAGTCCCAGCAGCCAGACCTCTGCACCGCCGTTCAGGGGTCAGGCTCCTCACCCCAAGGGGGGAGGGATGTTACGGCCTAAGGGCCGTTCATATCGCGCGCGCCGTCATTGGGTTCCGTGGCAGGCGCGGGCCCGGCCGTGGTAGTTCCAGGCCGTGCCACAGGAGGGCACGGTCGGCCTAACAGCTGACGCGAGCTGCGCGCCGTCTGCTGGCGGGCCCCGTCGAACGGCCGACGTGACAGCCGGGTCATTCGCCTAGTGTACGCCGAACGACACATAGTGTACTGGACGAAAGTGTTCACTTCATTTGCACTTTTGCAAAACACTTGGTCCTTTAGTACTACATATGCTGCAAAATAGGGGTACCACTGAAGCCACAATATATTATTCCAGTTGAGGCTGAACTGAAGTTTGTGTTGTGGAGAAAGACGTTATTAGGTTATTCCATGCATTATTATTCCGATTATCTTATAATGCTACGGTGGTTGAATGGATACAGTGACTGCCTGGTAAACAACAGATGGGTTTGAATCCCAGCTGTAAAACAAATTTTAAATCAATGCCTCACCTTAAAATCTGAAATGTTATTTTTCTGAAACTTAGTGAGTTTCCCTTCCACACATAATTTGTAATTATAAGAAAAGCTATTTCAATAACATTAATGTTCCAAATTAAATTACTTCAAAAAAAATGTAATAAAGCTTATTTGCTGATAAATACAACTTCAAAAAGAACTAATTAATTTTTGGCACTTTCCAAGAATGCTTGCAATCAAAGTAGCTCGGTCTGAAATGATATATATTGAATGTACAACTGTAAATCAATTGAGTGTGTTTTGAACAGGAGATTTGGGCACTATGAACCCTCACAGACCACATAAAATACTTATAATTTCACCTACACCTAACCTAACTTTCACTTTAAAAAAGTGGACTGTAGAATAGTCTTCAGAAGGTTAGGTATGGGTACAACAAGAAGTGTTTTTTTTTTTTTTTTTTTTTTTTTTCTCTCTCTCTCTCTCTCCAGCTTGTGAGGGCATGTAAGCATGTAATGCCCGGATCTCCAGTTCAGAAACACTCAATCAATTTACACTTGTACATTCTAGGAAAGACCCTTTTATACTGTACCAAAGCTACTTTTATTTTAAATGCTGACTAGTTTCGAGCTTTGCCCATTTTCTTAAGCCACCTTTGACTTGCATGTTCAATACATATTATTTCAGGCTGAGCTACTTCAATTGCAAGCATTCTTGGAAATTACCTAATTTTTTAACAAGTATCTTGCAGTTTTGCAATGGCAAATTCTTATCTCATGAAAGTTTATATTAAATAAAAAATTCACATTACCTGTCTCTTTTCGGGAATGTACAAACACGAGGACTTGATTACGTCCTGCATGTTCCATTACTTTTTCATAAACAATTTCATTCATGACCTGGAATCTCTTTAGAGCCTTCTTTTCTGTAACTCCAATGTACTGCTGCTCAAGAGCAACAGGACGAAAACTGTTGTCAAAATAAAACAAACCCTGGAACATATAATTACTTTATTAGAAGTTTCAGTACTGTAGTATTGTACAATACAATGTGAGTTCGAACGCAAGAGACTACTACCATTAGTTATACTTTCATTTTCCTATTGCAGAGAGCTAATTTGAATTTACTAAATAATGAAAAATGTATGTATTTAATTTAGGATTTACTATCAGAAATGATGGAAGGGTAGGGTGGGAGGAAAGGGAGGGAGAGAGGGACGAAAGTGGGGCGAGGGAGAGCAAAGCCATAGAGATGTTTTGAGCTCACTTTCACTGAGAGCTCACAGAGCTCAATGTCTACTAGAAAATGTGGACTGTAGAAATGTGATTCAGGAAAAGGAGAATGTCAGGACACCACACCTGTAAATAGAAAAATATGTGCAGTTAATGAAGAGATGGATCTTCAGTTTGTTAGCTTACCGTTTCATGCTTGACTCTTAAGAACTTGGCAACATCTTGATAGTTTGGCAAAGTTGCACTCAAACCAATTAAACGGACATCTTCCTGTGTAGTTTCAATATTTCGGATGGTTCTTGCAACTAGTGCTTCCAACACTGGACCTCGTTCATCATGTAAAAGATGAATCTCATCCTGAAGAGAAAAAAAATTGCTGACTTTACTCTTGTGACACTTTCAGTACATAATCAGATAACTGATGTACAAAATAAATAAAAGAAACTGTATTCAGATAATAATCACAATGTTTTCTATATTTTTGACAATGGAAAGATCTGGTCAAATGAAAATTTAAGACATGTTGTCTCAACTAAGTGGTACAGTGTTACCTTTACTCCCTGAATTATTTTTCACACATCTCAACTTCTGCAGATGTAATTCATGATAAAACAGTTCATAGGTAAATACCCACATGTCAACGTTCAATGGAGAATATTTTGGCAAGCACATTGCTATTATCAAGTGCACTGATGAACTGGATTCTGAGGAGCTGGGGCCTGCCTGTCCAGGTATGTGCATGTATCCAGCACCTCTTCCCCCCTTCTCCTACTGCCAAGTTGTTCTGTCTGTGGTAATGCCAAGCCACATGCTGGTGACACCTCTGCTGTTGCCTCTATCTGCCTTTGGAGTCAGTTCATTTCAGAATCTCTCTCTCCTTTTTTTAAATCAGACTTAATTCAGGTTCCCTGATGTTACTAAGGATGTAGTCAATAAGTTGGTCAATGTTTCCCTGAAGTGAATGTTGTCAGGCTGATCAACGGTTCCATTACTCGAATACCGATATGTATTTCAATGTGTGTAATTCTTTTCAATTAAGAGCCACAAAGTGGAATAAATGCTATGGCCGCATCCTACTATGGTTCTGCTTTTGTTTCCTCCTATTTTATAGTTGGTGTGGGATGTAGAACTCTACCATTTCGAATTTCTGTGTAACCATTTTTCTGGAATACCGTCCTTAATATGTTCCAAGTTCTTGGTTAAGGCTCTCATTGTTGCAAACAATGCAAGGTATATGTACCAATGTTTTGAAAATATTGTCGTTCTGCATCAGCTGGTGGCAGCTGTCAACATAAAAGTTGGCCTACCAGTCAGTGTTCGTTTTCTTACAATACACACTGCTGGCAACTAGGACATCCAGGAAGGGTAGCTCACTACTAATGTAGTATTGGAAAGTTACAGCATTGTTTTTATTACTCATCTGCACTGACTTACATTTTTCTACACTTAAACTTCGTCACATCATCCTGTATCATTTTACAGTCACTGAATCATGACACCACAACATCGCAATTCCTGCTCACTCTGTCCATCAAATAATTTATATAATACAGAAATAGGACAGTTTACAGCTCACCACAAAGACGTGACGACAAGCTGTGACAGGCACACAAAAAAAGACACACACATAAAACTCTTCAGAATTAGAAACATTCATGCAATCACACAGGCACACAACTCAGTCACACAACCGTCAGCTCTGGCTGCTGCACTTTGGATCTGGAGTTGACAGTTGTGTGCCTGTGTGATTGCGTGAATGTTTCTATTTCTGAAGAATGCCATGGCCAATAGCTGAAAATATTGTATGTGTGTGCCTTTTTTTGTGTGCCTCTCGTGGCTCGCAGTCACATCTTTGTGGTGAGTTGTAAACTGTCCTATTACTATATTATTAATTCCAACCTGTACTTTTCAGTATTAGATAATTCATATAGATAGAAAACAATAGCACGTTTATCACAATTTTCTGAAGAACACCTAATGATACTATACTTTTGAGAAGGATAAGTTGCTACTGACCACAGACACATGCTGTTGTATGTATGTATGTATGTGTTCCTCTGACTGACAAAGGCTTCAACAGCTGAAAGCTATTAAGTTTTATTCTATTATCTGTGCCTTTCTGCAGCTCACTGGACATCTCTGTGGTTAGTAGCAACCTATCCTCCTGAAAAATATTGTTGAATCCTTTTTGGAATTTCCACAGTTTGATTACACCTCCTGATACCTTAGTCTTTGATGAACACTCACTGTCGAAGAGAGCATACTGTGCATGATACAAAAAACTAAAATTTCTTGACATAACTAATATGCACAAAATATTAGTTTTTATCACACACAGTGTGGCTGACAGAAAAATTTACAAAATAAATTAAAGTTTATATATGGCATGTAAAAATCCAGAAACTACAAAATATTTCACAAGGAATCTCAGGAGTATGAATATTAAGCAAAGAACAGACAAAATCTTTTAATAATGCTACATAAACTGGTACTATGTATTCACATTTAGATGGCAGAGCTCTCCCCAGTACTGAATTGGTAGAAGTCATAAGATGTTAGGAGGCTTCCACTGACAGTCATTGACTTTTACTTTTTATTTATTTTACAATATTTAACTAATTATTATTGGCTCCAGCAAACATTACTAACTGACTGTACTGTATTCAAATATCCACTGCACCCAAATGATTTTAAAGTGCCCTGTACATATACTTTACACCAACAAAATTATTTTAAGCAGCAGTAGATTAATTGGCAGAACTTAATGGAAGTGTCATTCATTGGCATGGGAGGTCACTCAAAACATTTTTTTTGTCTAATTCTTCAGTATTATCCAGTAAGACATCACAGGTTGTATTGATATGAAAGAAATGATACAATAAAGAGGGGCAAACTGTGTTAGTGGATTGTTTAATATGCAGCAGAAAATTACAAAGATGTTGAACAAATTACAGAAGCCCACACTAAAAGAGAGACAGAGACAACTGTGCTTTATGGAGAAGTTTGAAGTTCAAATTACAACAGTATATTTTCCACGATAAGGAATGAAATATACAATTTAATGTCCTAGCCACATTGTGGGTTCCAAGAATCAAAGAAGTAGTCAAATGAGATAAATTAATGATGATGATTGGGGTGCTCAACAGCGAGGTCATCAGCACCCGTATGCTAACGTAAACAGATGAGAAGAAAAATGGTTCCAGTCATATGGACATTAAAAATTTAAATGTACAATCAAAGTTAAAAGAAGGTTCAAAGAAAAGGACTACTTACAGGGATACAATTTTGATAGATGTATGGGCCTGGTGACTACTTAAAACGAGCGACGGAGCCACTCCGTCACACATTAAAATCTTACACCCAATATGTTGGGAAGAAGTCCGGATGTTGTACAAAATCTTAGGACACAATCAACGGATGCCTCATCATCACCTAAAATACATTTCAGGTCCTGCAAGAGACCTAAAGTTATCCTCATACCAGAGTATAAAAGGCATTCTTTTAAAATACGTCGTATCGACAATTGTGTCCGACATCTGCTACACTCTGGCAGTTCCTCACAACGCAAAAGAAAACGATGTGTTAGCGGGCAGTGTCCAGTTCCAAGGCAAGTGAGGGCTACTTCCTCAGCTCGTCGAGGGCGGAAGGAAGTACGCCATGGATGTACTGAAGATTTTAGTGTGCGTAACTTGTTATCCGTCACATCCAGCCACTGATCCTCCCACAAAATCATGGCTTTCCTTGTCACATATGAGGTAACAGCCTGCAGTGGGACAGAACAGCGTACGGCATGGGGGAGGGAGCAAGCCTCCTTAGCCGCCACATCGGCAAGTTCGTTTCCCCGAATCCCAGTGTGCCCAGGAACCCAACAGAAGAAGATGATCTCCTTGTGGCGTTGTTGCAGTGCAAGGAGAGCGTCCTGTATATCCCGCACCATCCGATCTGATGGGTACATTTGGTCAATAGCCAGGAGGGCACTTTGGGAGTCTGAACAGATCATGAACTTCACTCCATGATGTCTTCTTATCTATTCTAGTGCCATCAGGATAGCAAACAGTTCTGCGTAATAAATGGTGAACTGTTCTGGGAGCCCTATCCGAAAGACAACATCGGGGAACACGACAGAGCAACCAATATGATCACCCTACTTGGACCCATACATGTATACCGTGAAAAAATCAGAATGGTGACTTAAAATTTCGATAAAGTTACGTTTATAAAAGGTGTCTGAAGTAAAAGCCTTCCTGTAGAGAGTCAACTCTAAAAGCACCCTGGACCTCTGAAGTAGCCAGGGACATGCCCTACTCCACCCTTGGCTTTGGACCTGAATGCCTTGCGCCTGTATCAAATTGAGGCTTTCCCTTGCGCGGAACCAAAAGGGCCTTGTAGCCTGCGAACGGTTATGGAACAAGCGTACCAATGATTGCTGATATACAGTTAGTAGAAGGCGGCCAATAGAAAGCGGAGGCTCACCAGCCTCTGCACAGAGGCTAACAACCCGGCTCGTGCGGTATGCACCTGTGGACAACCTGATACCTTCATGGTGTATGGAGTTCAGCATTTTCAAATAAGAAGGCCTCGCAGATCCATAAACCTGGCATTCATAGTCGAGGCGGGGTTGCACAAATGACCTGTAAAATTGGAGGAGATGTGGCCTGTCGGCTTCCCAGGCCTGATGGCTAACACACTTAAGGAGATTTAAAGCCTTGATGCATCGTAATTTTAATTCCTTAAGGTGTGGCAACCAAGTCAGCTTTTCATAAAAAGTCAGACTGAGGTATTTCACCTTCTCCTTAAAAGTGAGAGCTGTCCCCCCAAGTTTGAGAACTGGGGAATTAAAAAGAGAACGGGAGCGATTAAAATCAACAAAAATGGTCTTCTCCAACGAATATTTAAAATCTGTTTTGTTGGACCATTCCTCCAACTGCCCGATTGTCAGATGTAATTGACGAGCAGCAGTTGCGACGGAGGAGAACGCACAGAAAATGGAGAAATCGCCCACAAAGAGGGAACACTGTATGAACTTCGCACAGTGGACGTAATACTGTTGATAGGCAATGGCGAAGGCCGTCACACTTAAAACACTCCTTTGGGGGATACCATTCTCTTGATGAAAACGGTCAGACAATACACTCCCGACCTTGTATCTAAAATACCGATCCGAAAGGAAAGACTGAATAAAAATGGGTAGACGACCATGAAACCCCACTCATGGAGCTGCTGTAAAACATTACACCTCCAGGTAGTATTGTAGGCTTTTTCCAGATCAAAGAACACACTGATCAGGTGTTGCTTATGTAGAAAAGCTTGTTGGATTTCCCGGTCAAGCAAGATAAGTTTATCAAGTGTTGAACGGTACCTTCTGAAGCCGCATTGGGAGTGGCTGAGTAGGGACCTGCTTTCCAGGACCCATACTAAGCGTCGGTGAACCAAACGCTCCAATGTCTTTCCTACACAGCTGGTGAGTCTTATGCTACGATAACTACCAGCGTCAGTCCGATCTTTCCCTGGTTTTAAAATAGGTATTAAAATAGACTCTTTCCATGAGCGGGGAAAGTTTCCCGTGGACCAGATTTGGTTGAAAAGCTGAAGGAGGAACTACTTCGATTGCGGTTCCATCTGTTGGAGCATGCTGTACGTTATGTCATCGACGCCAGGGGCAGTATCACGAGGTACTGCTAATGCAGTGTCCAGCTCCCATAGTGAGAACGGTTGGTTATATTCCTCAGCATTGGTGGACCGGAAATCAAAACCAACCCTCTCCTGTATAGTCCGATGCTGCCGAAAGGCTGCATTCTGGCTAGAATCCGACGTAATGGTGTAAAACGATTCTGCCATTACCTGAGCAATGTCCCGTGGTGAAGTCAGGAGACGTCCTTGCCCTTGTACAGCTGCTATTGGTGGTTGGGAGTTCCACCTCGAGATCCTCCTAATGGCTTCCCATACTCTGCTTGCTGATATGAACCTATTGAAAGAGTTCAGGAACTCTTGCCAAGATCTCTCCTTGCTCTCTCGAATAATGCGTCTTGCCCATGCCCTCGCCACGCGAACAGTTGCAAGATTGTCATCAGTAGGGCAGATGTGAAATCATCGGAGAGCTGCCCTCCTGTTTCGGATTGCAGATTGCAGAACAACACTCCTTGTTCCACCAAGGAACAGGCTGCCTCTTAAGGTTGCCATTCGATTTGGGGATAGACGCATCGGGGATGGTGCGAATCACGGCTGTAGTGTGATCTACCCAGTTCTGAATGCCTTCATGCAACTCTAAAACAGCCAACTCTTTAAAAAGCTGCCAATCAGCTTTTTTGATAAGCCACTTCAGTGGCTGTCGAGCGGGATCCATTCCATCTGGCAGAGTTAGCCAGATAGGGTAGTGATCACTGCCATGAAGGTCGTCGTCAACATCCCACTGGGCAATGTCTGCAAGAGCTGGCGAACAGAAAGAGAGGTCAATGGCGGAAGACATACCTGTAGCAACGCTGAAGAGTGTGGCCTTACCCGTGTTCAGTAAAATTACTGCTGTTGACTGTATCACACGCTCAACCATTTGACCCCTGGGGCAAGTGGTGTCAGATCCCTATAAAGCATTATGAGCATTGAAGTCTCCTAAAAGGAGAAAAGGGCGAGGAAGGTCATCGAGAAGCTGTGACAATAGTACAACATTGAGAGGCTCTCCAGAGGACACACTGTAAGCTCAATATGTGCCAACACACGGACTGCAACTGCCTGTAGCATTGTAGTTAGGGGCACAGACGTGGAATGGAATACGTCCTTGATGAACACTGCCACACTGCCTTGTGCCATATCGCCAGTCAGGTCATCTTTTCTGTAGAGGTGTGTCACACTGCTTGAAATGTGTCTCTTGAAGGGAGACACAGAATGGCCTGTACTTCATAAGAAGATGTAATTCGTCCAAATGAGCCCTGAATCTGTTCATGTTCCATTGAAGTGTGGTTGCCATTTCAGCGGTGCGGTTGTAGTTTCCCCCTATCCTTGTGCCGAGACGGTGAGGCACTGTGTGAGCGGGCAGTGGCAGAAGGGCTGACTAATTCCGGTGATGAGGTATCCAGATCCATTATGATATCCTCGTCATCAGATAAGGCTGCCAGAACGACATTCAATAGTGCCTGGGGGAGGCTTTCGATCGAATGCCGAGACGCCTTCTTTGGTTTCTTCTTCTCCAAAGAAGATGAAGGAAGGACGTGTTGCTGAGCACTCTGATTTTGGGGAGCACTCTGCTTCTGGAGGGCCACCTGCTTCTGGGTAGCTCACTGGTGTTGAGGAGTGCACTCTGCCGGAACGGCACTTTCCTGTGGGATGGCACTTTCCTTTTGGGGTGTCATCTTTCACATCAATCGGGTCGGCCTGTATTCCAATATCTCGACTAACCATGGCATGTACAGATGCAGGTGCAAGTGTCGCTGGTGAAAATGGGGATGGTCTGCGTTGATGCATCAACAGTGGGCGTGGGTTGCTGGAGTAGTGAGGCATAGGAGGTCGAAAACACAGGAGGCTGTGTCGCCTTATATTCTTTTTTGGCCTCCACATATGGAATACGTTTGCGCACTTTGATCTCCTGTATTTTTTGTTCTTCAACAAAGACAGGGCAATCACGACTCCATACAGGGTGGCTTCCCGAGCAGTTTAGACAAGTTGCTGGGGAGGTGGGGAGGGACAGTCAACCCTGGAGTCGTGGGCCGCTTGTCCACATCTCACACAGGTTGGTTGACCTCCACAATTCTGTGTTGTATGACCAAAATGCTGGCATGTGAAACACCACATAGGGTTCGGTATAAAACACCTAACTTTCAGACGGAGAAACCCTGCCATAAGATGTTCTGGCAATGACAAGAAATTGAAAGTAACAATGAAGGTAGGGGTTTTCTCTATCACTCCATTGTTCCTCCGGGCCCTTTGCTCAACATCAATGACACCCTGTGATGCCCACTCGTTTTAGTTCTGCTGTTTCGATGTCCATAATGTCAAGGCATGTGACCACTCCTTTGCTGGAATTGAGTGCGTTGTGTAATTCCACAACAATGTCATATTCCCCTAACTTTGCTGAATTCAGAAGAAGGTCCACCTGCTTTGCTCTGGTCGTCTCAACTAACAAAGCACCATTCCGCAGCCTCTTAATCGATTTCAAAGAACCTGCAAGTCCTTCCAGTCCCTTATTAATATTGAAGGAGAGACCTTTTCAAACGTACCCTCTTTCATCTTAATAATAACAAAGACATTATTATTAACAACTCCTTGAGCCCTGTTACTATTAGCAAACTGTGTCTCAGGATGACTGGCCTCCCTCAAACGCTTAGATGTGTGGGTGCGAGTACCCTCTGACGGTACACACGTCCCGCCGGGGTTAAAAACATGTGAGGACTCCATCTCGGTCCCAAGAGCAGCTAGGGAAGGGACGGTCCATCCAGGCAGAGCCCCACTTGCCTGGGTAAGCCTTGCACAACTGAGGTGTGGCAGTATCCCCAGAGGTCACTCGCTAGCGACTGTTCAACCCCAACAGCCATGCATCCCATCAGCACGCAGCACACCTTGGGATTGAGTTTTTTTTTATAGAGGTTTTTTCCATCCTCATGATCCGGGCAATAAAGCCTAGATCCCCGCTCCCTGCAACTCACAACGTTATACCACTGCGTCACACGGTGGTCGCTGAAGCATGCCCAGGGCTTACGGACTAGAGGACTGGCGGCGCTTACCAGTAGTCAGCTCGGGACACCCAGGTTCGCCAAGCCCGTACTCCGCAAATTAATGCAGAGCCCTTGAGGGGAAGATAAATTAAGAGCTCCTAGAATGGTTTAACTGGTAGTCTTACTATGCACCATTCTAAACTAGATTACGGAAGGAGATACTAAAAGTACACTAAAAAACAAAATGTAATGGGGGTTATGGAGTAGAGATGTAGATAAGAGTGGTAACAAATACTAAAATGTAACTTCGTGTTACCTCATAACTCACAGAGGTAACCAGATGGTTAAATGTATGGTATACCACTGCAAGCTAGATTAATGAAGAAATCAAATTCATAACACAACCAGGTTAGATCAGAAACATTAATAGTTGGTCACATACAGCAAACATATGTTGTTGTTATATAGAAAAAATAGATGAAGTTTACTTACCAGGTGAAGGAGCACAGGTAGTGATAGTAACAAATAAAACACACACACACATAAACACAAGCTTTCGCAACCCAGTTGCGTCTTCAGGCAGGAGGGAAGGAGAGGGAAAAGGAAAACCCTCATCATTTCCTTTTCCCTCTCCTTCCCTTCTGTCTGAAGGCGCAACTGGGTTGCGAAAGCTTGCGTTTGTGTGTGTGTGTGTGTGTTTGTTTTATTTGTTCTTATCACTACCTGTGCTCCTTCGCCTGGTAAGTAAACTTCATCTATTTTATATATATATTTCTTTCCTGTAAGGAATTTTTCCTCTATAATATGTTTTTATTAAATTTAGATAACAAAGCTACATGAAATATTTTAATATCATATTCCATTTAAGGAACCGCATGAAAAAATGGCTTCTTGAATCAATAAAAAATATTTATGTCTATATAAAGAAGAATGAAGTACGCAAGTCAAATCCAAAAAGTATGTTTCATATTTAAATATTCCCCATCTTACAAAAATTGTCAATAACTCATTTCCTTGATAACTAAACTTGGGGAACTTTGCTTCATACAGCAGGCACATGATCACTATTTATCAAAGTATTATTGTCTACTTAAACACTGAGAACAGAACTAATAAACCAATGGCAAATGTATAGTATACTCCTGTTTTAATACATCCAAATTAGAAAATATGAAATGTATGCTTGTTAATGCATCTAAAGGACTACTCACAATTATAACAAGTCGCACAAGCTGTGTGAAAGTCTTCTCACCACCTTTCCGTGTAATGATGTCCCACTTCTCTGGTGTACAAACTATAACTTGAGTGGCCTGTACTTGCTCCCTTGTCAACTGATGGTCTCCTGTCAACTCCGACACAGTGATTCCATATGAGTTTAACTTCTGCAATGAGAAAAATGGATACTCATTATATTGCACAATGCATTCAGCATTAAATACTCAAAATTATAACTGGGAAATGTCATAATTAATTAAATAGCAATATTATAGCATGTAGACTAAAACATGCTTAAATAATGGAAACTCCAGGTTGCAATTCAACAATATAATAAGGACAGTTTACAACTCATCGCAAACACATAACAATGAGCTGTGGCAGACACATAAAAAAGACACACACATACAACACTTAAGCTAACAGCCAATGCCCTTCTTCCGAATAAAGAGCATTCAGACAGGCACTCTTCACAGTCATACAACCATAATCTCCGGCTGCTGAAGAAGATGATGGGGCCAGAGATGACAGTTGTGTAAATGTGAAGTGTTCCTGTGTGAATGCTCTTTCTTCTGAAGAAGGCCAATGGCCGATAGCTTAAGTGTTGTATGTGTGTGTCTTTTTTGTGTGCCTGTCACAGCTAGTCGTTACATCTTTGTGTGAGTTGTAAAATTTCCTCATTATGTTGTTGGACAAACTTCAGTAAGGCTGTATAAGTACATCAGACCATAATTATAATATTAGAAGAATGTGCTTTACCTTGTTGAAATTACCCACTAACTCCTGTACTAGTGACCTCATGGGTGCAACATAAATAATCTTGAATTCTTCCACATTTATTGTACCATCTGGATTAATGTGCTTCCCTATTTCCCTCATCATACAAAGTAATGCTACATTTGTTTTACCAGCTCCCTGGAAAAAAGGATTTATGCCAAAATTGTAGTTTTATGCACTGTATAAAGATTGTGTATCACTTATTGTAACAATTTTCTAGCTTGTTTGACCACAATTAAATAATGTCTAATTAAACAATGATACAGCTTGTTAAACACTTAAAAACTATACCAAACAATAACAAATTATTTCTTATTTGTGTGACCAGAAAAGTTAAACATTTTCTCATTTGGTTATTACCAGACTATGTATTTCCAAGCAAATAAATTTTGGATACATTTGCATGATTTGACAATTTGGTTAGTAAATGCATATTTCAACAATGTTTTTGAAGTAACAGCATAAATTTAGACATCCATAAAGTAGATTATATAACTTTACTAGGTTCAGTGAATGATGGCATGTTTTACTGAAGTTTTCCAAATGAAATATTCCACAGTATGAGTAATAATGTGAATTTTGTTACCAAGATGAATTTCCCTGGTTTGGCTTGGCAGATATCAGTAGAAATCAGTAACTTCATAACTTCTCTCACTGCTGCCAATTCTTCTTGTCTATGGGGAATGATATGTATCACCGAATGTGAACTGTGTAATTACGATCAAAAAGCCATCAGCACTGCAGCAGATACTTCCTTCTGCACTGCTATTTTCCTTTTCTTTTCCGCTTCACAGTATCGAGCATGGGAGTAAAAAATTTAAGCAATTCTGAGCAGAATGTAGCTTTTTGGAATTGTGTGTAAAACACAGCAACAACCAAGAACCATCTGCAAAGGGGAGAAAGGGGGTGCAGCACTTGATCCCGTCTGGATTCTGAGTACATGCTTTATGTTCACTACATAATTATCTTGGATTTGTAGCAATCATTGTGACTCTTGAATAGCAAATTTAACATAAGATGACCACAACAGCTTTACTATATAACTTAATTTTTCTTAGTCACCAATGGTGATTCCTTCCTGTAGCAGTAATTTAGTCAGTTATGCAGTGAAACTGGATGCAGACTTCTTCAGAATAGTGACTAATGTCATAAATCTTTTTTTGTCACTTCTTCATTCAGACCAGATCGAGCTGCAGAAAGAAACCAGCTCAACGCCCTTGTACATACTTCCATCAGCAATTCTCAACACAAAAATACAGCACAAATATGTTATTTGAGTTATTTCTCACCAAGTCACATATGGATACCTCCTCGTTCTTGTATGTGGACAAGGAAAACCTAAAGTGGGCTGCTTGACTCTGAGACTACTTCATACTACAGATATTTTAACCATGGAAAATCCGATAGGAATATCAATAATAGAGGATAGGTAACAAATCACTGTAAAGAGGCTCGATGAGCTGCTGACAGACATGAAAATAGATAATCACATTCACACAACTTAAATTTTTGGCCATGGCCTTTGTCAGAAAAAGAAACACATTCATGCAATAACTAAGACAAACTATACACATACAACTATTATGTGCGGCCACACCAGTGACAGAAGCTAGACTGTGAGTGATGTGGGAACTGGAGGGTGAAGTATGCTGGTTAAAGGTGGGGGATGGAAAGTTCCGCATAGCATTATGGATTTTAAAGGCTCTGATAGGCAAGAATTTGAATTGTGGCAATGAATACACTGAAGGTAAGACTTTGGAAAGGATAAAAAGGGAGGTGAAGAGGTGTGTGTGTGAGGAGGAAGTGCGGGGGGGGGGGGGGATATGAAATGATAAGAATAATAAGGAAAAATAGGAAAAGAAGGAAAAATAAAGTAAGGAAAGAAAAGGAAAAAAAGTTAAGAAAAAATAAAGTATGGAAAAAAGATAAAAATAAAGTAAGGAAAAAATGGAAGAAACAAAGTAAGGAAGAACTGGAGAGAAAGAAAAAAAAAAACAAAAAAAAAAAAAAAAAATATTAGAGAATATTGTAAGTGGTGATACACAGTTGTAAGGAAGACATGAGATACAGGTTAATGGGTGGGGGAAGAAGACGGGGGGAGGGAAGATGTTAGGCATAGGGTGTAGTGAGGGGACGTTATCTTAGGTTGAGGCCAGGATGGTTGCGGGACTGTTGAATGTATTGAAGGGACAATTCCCATCTGCACAGTCTCCGCCACCACCAGATCTTCTGGACTGCAACATTTTTCCGGTCATCAACAGTTCAATTTGGGTGTTGACAGGTCCAGGAGAGGAGTAAACCTTGAGTTGTGCAGTCAGGAAGGGTACATGAATGTGCTATCAGCTCCAAAAGTTGATATCAATGATGTTTCGAGGAATCATTCACACGCTGACAGTTGTTGATGGACCAGCATTGAAATCTCAAGCAATTTGTGCAGGGTTGCACTTTTGTCATGTTGAACGATTCTCTTCAGTCATTGTTTGTTTTGTTCTTGAAGGATCTTTTTCTGGATACAGCCATGTTGAGATTTGTTTTGCTGGATATCCGACGTTCACAGTGCACTTGTGAAATGGTCGCACGGGAAAAACCCGACCTCACTGCTACCTTGACTCTTCTCTCATGCACCGACTATAATACCACAGTCAAATTCACTTAAATCATGATAACCTGCCACTGTAGCTGCAATAATTGTTCTAATGCCTGCGGTGGGGCGTTGCCAACTGCAGCGCTGTCCTCTGAATGTTTGCATATACATGCCTATAGCAGTTTCTTTGATTCTTCAGTGTATACTGCTTCATCCAGGGATGTCCATTATTTTATAAAAGAGAAAACAAGTTTGAATTTAATATGGAACTACTTGTTAACAGCATGTGGTAGACTTAAAAATTCAATGTCCAACACAATAAATCTAATGCTTATAGAATTAAGGCATGTACATACTTGATTTAACATATCTCCCTTGAGCATTAGGTATATAACACCTCTTATACAACAACTTAGGTTTCCGTATTCAGTTAACTGCATTGCACTGTCATAGTATGTAAAGTGACTAATAAACAGAGAAGACAAATGTATGGAAATTTTAGGCTTAAAAGTACATAGAACATACCGTTGGTGCACATAGTAGTAGATTTTCATCAGATTCCAAGGCTACCTTGTACAATCTGCTTTGAATGCGATTTAGAGTTTTACAATCTTCAAATGCAGGTTGAACATACTTTGGCAGTTTCTCAATTGGAACATTAGTTTCATCTGCCCCATAAGGTTTTGGTTTCAAAGCTGGTACGTGCACTTCTTCATAGCCTGGAAAGAAATTATAGTATTGACTTTAAAGGTTTAGATTAAGCAACTATTAACTGAATTATGTGAAATGACGATCTCTTGCAAGTTAAATGATTAAAATACACAACAATAATCTACTTTAATAACACTGTATAAAACTATAATTACTTTAAACAAATGAACAACAATGAAAGGTATGACACTGCAGTGCTTATTATCACAAAACATCACTGCATAATGAGTTTTTTAAAGGGCCATAATTAAAAATTGACCATTAATGATTGTCCTCCATTAAATTGAAGCACATAATTCAGTAACATGGAAAGGTGCACTGTGCCTGGATCCAATCCACTTTGCATATTAATAAAATGGGCTGGAGTGCCAGCCAACCTGGTTGGATTTTTGGCAGTCTTCCACAAGTAATTGGGTATGTATTGTATGGGTTCCCAGGTCTACCTCAGTTACACAGTATATGATAAACCCTAAACAAAACAGAAGGGTTTACAGATTCCTCTCTGGGGAGTTGTGGGAAGTGGGGATACAATGGTATTGTTGTTGTGGTCTTCAGTCCGAAGACTGGTTTGATGCAGATCTCCATAATACCATATCCTGAGCAAGCCTTGTCAACTCCATAAAAGAACAGCAACCTACATCTGTCTGAATCTGCTTACTGTATCCATCTCTTGGTCTTCCTCTGAGGTTTGGACCCCACAAACTTCCCTCCAACGCTAAATTCACAATTCCTTGATGTCTAAGAATGTGCCCTATCAATCAATCCCTTCTTTTAGTCAAGGTATGCCAAAAATTCATTTTCTCCCCAATTCTGTTCAGTACCTCCTCATTAGTTATGTGATGCACCCACCTAATCTTCAGCATTCTTCTGTAGCACCACATTTCAAAAGCCTCAATCCTCTTCCAGTCTGCACTGTTTATCGTCCATGTTTCACACCCATACAACGCAACAAATGCCTTCAGAAAGGACTTCCTTAGGCTTACATCAATATTTGATGTTAACAAATTTCTCTTTTTCAAGAATGCTCTTCTACCCATTGCCATTCTGCATTTTTTTCCTCTGTACTGTGGCCATCATTTCTTATTTTACTGCTCAAGTAACAAAACTCATCTACCTCCTTTATTGTTTCGTTACCTAATCTAATTCCTTCAGGCTTACCTGATTTTCTTAGACTGCACTCCATTACCCTAGTTTTGCTCTTGTTAATGTTCATCTTATATGCACCTTTCAGCACACTGTCCATTCCGTTCAACTGCTCTTCCAGGTCCTTTGCTGTCTCTCACAGAATTACTATGTCGTCGGCAAAACGTAATGTTTTTAATTCTTCACCCTGAACAATAATTCCTTCTCCAAATTTCTCCTTGCTTTCCTTTATAGCTTGCTCAATGTACAAATTGAATAACACTGGAGAAAGGCTACAACCCTGTCTTACTCCCTTCCCAACCACTGCACCCCTTTCATGCCCTTCAACTCTGACAACCGTTGTCTGGTTTTTGTACAAGTTGTAAATAACCTTACACTCCCTATATTTTACTCCTGCTTGCTTCAGAACTTGAAAGAGTTTATTCCAATCAACAATGTCAAAAGCCTTCTCCAAATCTACAAAAGCTAGATATGTAGGTTTGCCTTTTCTTAATCCATCTTCTAGGATAAGCCTTAAAGTGAGTATTTCCTACATTTCTCCTGAACCCAAACTAATCTTCCCTGAGGTCGGCTTCTACCAGTTTCTCCATCCTTCTGTAAATAATTTGTGTTAATATTTTGCAACCATGACTTATTAAACTGATGGTTATGTAGTTTTCACACCTGTCTGCACCTGCTTTCTTTGGAAGGGGATTATAACAATTCTCTTACAGTCTGAGGGTACTTCGACTGTCTCATACATCTTACGCACCAGGTGAATAGTTTTGTCATGGCTGGTTCTCCCAGAGACTTCAGTAGCTCTGAGGGAACGTCATCTGCTCCACGGGCCTTGTTTCAACTTAGGTCTATCAGTGCTCTGTCAAATTCATCTCTCAGTATAGTATCTCCAATTTCATCCTCATCTACATCTTTTCCCCTTCCTACAATACTGCCTCTAAGTTCATTTCCTTCGTAGAGACTCTCTATGTACTCTTTCCACCTTTCAGCTGTCCCTACTTTGCTGAGAACTGGTTTCCCATCTGTGTTCCTGATAATCATAGAGTTGATCCATCATATTTCGGGCTTGCAGCCGGATCATGTTGACTTCTTCCAACGATATTTCGGCTGACAAACGTGCAGCCATCTTCAGGTGAGCACGAGACTGAAGATTACCGGTGTGCGTCGTTCTATATATACCGAAGATTGGCGCGGCGGCGCCTTCACAGTGAGGAGATACTAGTGCGCCGCCTGTCGAAATTTGGTGCGCTCTGTGGTAGAAGCGGCCGCGTCTGCATAATGGTGTACTTCCATTCGCGCCATCTGTCGGAATGCGCTTTCGTGCATCTTAAGCGCGGTGGTCGAAGGAAATCACTTTTTGTCAGATGTTACACTAGATGTTGACCTGTGTCTCTGCGAAGCAATTAAAGAAATAACAGGGTCCCATGCTTTATCCATTTGAAATCCGTCATCCCAATTAATTAGGTCTTCTGTCAACCGTATTTCAATGGACTCCTTAATAATCGAATCCCAAAAGGATCTTGTCGTTGCCAGAATTTTTGTTGCAGAATAATCCATGGGAGTGTCTCGTGGAAATACAGTGTTCTGCTATGGCTGATTTATTGGGCTGCAGTAGACGTGTGTGGCGCTCATGCTCCACGCATCTTTCTCGTACTGTGCGAGTAGTTTGGCCAATGTAGGACTGACCACATTGACAAGGGATCTTGTAAACTCCCGCCTTCCTCAATCCCAAATCATCCTTTGCAGAGCCAAGCAAAGCCGAGATCTTCGCAGGTGGTCGGAATATCACTTTCACACAATGCTTCTTTAGAATTCTTCCTATTTTAGAAGAGAGGTTGCCCACGTACGAAAGGAACGCCCTGAACCTGATTACCTCCTTATCTTCTTCTTTTTGTTGTTGTTTAGCTTTCTTCCTCGTTAGAGCTGTGCGGATCTGGCGTGAAGAATATCCATTTTCCCTAAAGACTGACTGCAAATGTTCCATCTCTTTAGGAAGGCTGTCCTTATCAGATACCACATGTGCCCGGTGCACCAGAGTACGTAGCACACCTGTGGTTTGTGCAGGGTGGTGGCAGCTTGTCGCCTGCAGATATAGATCTGTGCGCGTGGGCTTCCGGTAGACAGAGTGACCCAGAGACCCATCAGTTCTTCGAGTGACAAAGACATCCAGAAACGGCAGACATCTGTCTTTTTCGATCTCCATAGTAAATTGAATGTTCTTGTGGATAGAATCCTGCGAGTATGTGGGCAACCTCTCTTCTAAAATAGGAAGAATTCTAAAGAAGCATTGTGTGAAAGTGATATTCCGACCACCTGCGAAGATCTCGGCTTTGCTTGGCTCTGCAAAGGATGATTTGGGATTGAGGAAGGCGGGAGTTTACAAGATCCCTTGTCAATGTGGTCAGTCCTACATTGGCCAAACTACTCGCACAGTACGAGAAAGATGCATGGAGCATGAGCGCCACACACGTCTACTGCAGCCCAATAAATCAGCCATAGCAGAACACTGTATTTCCGCGAGACAC
This sequence comes from Locusta migratoria, assembly GCA_026315105.1. Lineage (NCBI taxonomy): Eukaryota > Metazoa > Arthropoda > Insecta > Orthoptera > Acrididae > Locusta > Locusta migratoria. The sequence continues at coordinate 315,400,250 of CM048745.1, forward strand.
TCCATGGATTATTCTGCAACAAAAATTCTGGCAACGACAAGATCCTTTTGGGATTCGATTATTAAGGAGTCCGTGGAAATACGGTTGACAGAAGACCTAATTAATAGGGATGGCGGATTTCAAATGGATAAAGCATGGGACCCTGTTATTTCTTTAATTGCTTCGCAGAGACACAGGTCAACATCTAGTGTAACATCGGACAAAAAGTGATTTCCTTCGACCACCGCGCTTAAGATGCACGAAAGCGCATTCTGACAGATGGCGCGAATGTTGTTGTTGTTATGGTCTTCAGTCCGGAGACTGGTTTGATGCAGCTCTCCACCCTACTCTATCCTGAGCAAGCCTTTTCATCTCCTTATAAGAACGGCAACCCACATCCACTTGAATCTGCTTACTATACGCATCTCTTGGTCTTCCTCTGCGATTTTTACCCCACACACTTCCCTCCAATGCTAAATTTACGATTCCCCGATGTCTAAGAATGTGTCCTACCAAGCGATCACTTCTTTTTGTCAAGGTATGCCAAAAATTCCTTTTCTCACCAATTCTGTTCAGTACCTCTTCATTAGTTATGCGATCTACCCACCTAATCTTCAGCATTCTTCTGTAACACCACATTTCAAAAGCCTCTATTCTCTTCCTGTCCGCACTGCTTATCGTCCATGTTTCACTCCCGTACAAGGCAACACTCCACACAAATGCCTTCAGAAAAGACTTCCTTACCCTTAAGTTAATATTCGATGTTAGCAAATTTCTCTTTTTCAAAAATGCTTTTCTGCCCATTGCCATTCTGCATTTTATATCCTCTGTACTGCGACCATCGCATGTTATTTTACTACCCAAGTAACAAAACTCATCTACCACCTTCATTGTTTCGTCACCTAATCTAATTCCTTCAGCATCGCCTGATTTTCTAAGACCGCATTCCATTATTTTTGTTTTGCTCTTGTTAATGTTCATTTTATATGCACTCTTCAACACGCTGTCCATTCCATTCAACTGCTCTTCCAAGTCCTTTGCTGTCTCTGACAGAATTACAATGTCATCGGCAAAACGCAATGTTTTTATTTCTTCCCCCTGAACTTTAATCCCTATTCCAAATTTTTCCTTGCTTTCCTTCACCGCCTGCCCGATGTACAAATTGAACAACATCGGAGAAAGGCTACAACCCTGTCTTACTCCCTTCCCAATTGATGCCTCCCTTTCATGCCCTTCGAGTCTAATAACTGCGGTCTGGCTTTTGTACAAGTTGTAAATAACTCTCCTTTCCCTGTATTTGACGCCTGCTGACTTCAGAATTTGAAAGAGTGTAGTCCAGTCAACATTGTCAAACACTTTCTCCAAATCTACAAAAGCTAAAAATGTAGGTTTGCCTTTCCTTAATCTATCTTCTAAGATAAGACGTAAAGTGAGTATTGCCTCCCGGGTTCCTACTTTCCTCCTGAATCCAAACTGATCTTCCCCGAGGTCAGCTTCTACCATCTTTTCCATTCTCCTGTAGATAATTCGTGTTAAAATTTTGCAACCATGACTTATCAAACTGATGGTTCTGTAATTTTCACACCTGTCTGCGCCTGATTTCTTTGGAATGGGGATGTAAGTACACCATTACGCAGACACGGCCGCTTCTACCACAGAGCGTGCCAAATTTCGACAGGCAGCGCGCTAGTATCTCCTCACTGCGCAGGTGCCGCCGCGCCAATCTTCGGTAAATGTAGAACGACACACACCGGTAATCTTCAGTCTCGTGCTCACCTGAAGATGGCTGCACGTTTGTCAGCCGAAATATCGTTGGAAGAAGTCAACACGATCCGGCTGCAAGCCCGAAATATGATGGATCAATCAATACGCCGGGAAAACTTCAAGATACAAATCATAGAGTTGTTTTTCTTAACTCCAAATATCTGTTTTATTTTGCTGTAGGCTGTATCTATTTTCCCCTATTTATACATTCTTCTACATCCTTGCATTTGCCTTCTACCCAATCCTGCTTAGTCATTTTGCACTTCTGGTCAATCTCATTTCTTAGTCATCTGTACTGCATTTTGCCTGTTTCATTTAATGCATTTTTATATTTTCTCCTTTCATTGATTAAATTTAGTATGACCTGTGATATCCAAGAATTTTTTGTAGGTCTTGCCTTCATACCTATTTTGTCCTCTGCTGCCTTCACTACTTCATCTCTCAATGCTACCCATTCCTCCTCTACTGTTTTATTTTCCCCGGTTTCTGTCAATTGTTGACTAAAGCTCCCTCTGAAATTCTCAAGAACTTCAGGTTCCTTCAGTTTATCCTGGTCTCACCTCCTTGTTTTCCTACCTTTCTGCAGTTTTTTTCAGTTTAAGCTTACAATTCATGACCAATAAGTTATGGTCAGAGTTTATAACTGCCTCTGGGTAAGTCTTAAACTTTAAAACCTGGTTCCGAAATCTATGTCTTACCATTATAAAATCTATCTGGTATCTCCCGGTGTCTCCTGGTCTCTTCCACATATACAACCTTCTTTCGTGATTCTTAAACCAGCTGTTTTATGTTATAACTAAATTATGTTCTGTGCAAAATTCTACCAGGCGGCTTCCTCTTTTATTCCTTTTGCCCAGACCATAATCACCTACTATCTTCCCTTCCCTTCCTTGTCCTACTACCAAATTCCAGTCTCCCATAAGAATTAAGTTTTCCTCTCCCTTTGTCTGAATAATTTCCTTTAGCTGCTCATATATTTCTTCGATCTCCTCATCATCGGCAAAGCTAGTTGGCATATAAACCTGTACTACTGTGGTCGGTGTTGGCTTCGTATCTATCTTGACTATGATAATGCGATCACTGTAGGTCTGATAATGAATAAGAAATTAGGAAGGTATTATGTGTACAATATCTTTAGGAATAATAGCCTTTATATGTGTATGATTAATGTGGAAATTCTCCACAGAGATGATAAATTATTATTCAAAAGAGATAGATTGGCTGGCCAGTACTTACCTTTTGTTGTACTGCCAATAGTTACACTTAGAAAAAAAGGAGGAAAATAATAAGCTTTCAGAACTGCGTTCCTTCTTTAGGTGGAGAGAAAGGAGTATCTGTGACTTCCACAATCCTAACACCATCCCCATGACCTAGGTTGTGAATTACCTTTCCCTTCCTTTTTTCTCCCTTCTCTCCATCTGAAGAAGGAACACAGTTCCGAAAGCTTGTTGTTTTCCTCCTTTTTTCTGAGTGGAACTATCGGCAGTACAGGAAAAAGGTAAGTACTGGCCAGCCAATCTATCTCTTTTGAATAATATATATATGTATGGTAATATGTAAGATAGAAGAGTACCATATTAGTCCATACCAGGTACAAAACAATTTACTGTATGAGAATTCAGGCCCAAAAGTTGCTTTAAAATAATTGTTATCCAGATTTCGACTACCACTAAGGGCATCTTCATCAGAAATAAAACTAAAACCTAAAGATGAATCACAAAGTATTAGAAATTTTTACATGGGAATTTATGTTTGTAACAGATTATTATTAGTTTATATAATGACATTTGCCAAATTACATACTGACACGAGACTTTTACACAAAAAGCTAATTGTGTTAATGTTTTATAAAGTTGCAACACGGAACTTTCCATCCCCACCTTTACCCGGCATCATTCTCCCTCCACTCCCAACCTCACTCACAGTCTAGATGCTTGCGGCAGTGGAGTGGCTGGACATGGCGGTTGTGTGTGTATAGTTGTCTGAGTGACTGCACGAATGTGTTTCTTTTTCTGACGGCCATGGCCAAAAATTTGATGTTGTGTGAATGTATCTATTTTTGTGCCTGTCAGCAGCTCAGTGAGCCTCTTTACTTTTAAGTTGTTTCTATCCTCCATTATAGGCATTATTCTTACTGTTAGAAATTGGAAGTACTGTGTGATTTATTTTGTGAATTTTAAATTGAGATCTTAATTTTGGTGTTTTGGGTTCATATATTAATTAACTGATTTTATAGTACATTCTGAGTAGAAACTTAGCATCATTAACAACATACCTAATTTTTCTTTGTAGGCTGGAAGTAGGGCCTTCATACAAATTGGAAATAATATTTTTCCTCAAAAAACTGCAAGATTTTTTCTACATATTTTTGCTTGCTAGTGACAACTAAAGGACTGATTTTTGTTATTAAGACATACTTTTATTTTTAATTTTTGGTTGATTCTAGATACAAGTTTTTTTGTCACTAGTTACATTAATGTGATTGTTGGTAAGAAACTTACTGTTAATATTAAAAAATTCATAAGGTATCATGGTTTGTTGTGACTTATCTATCTTAACGGTGTTCAACCCAGTTTTGAGATCAACAATTAAATTTTCAACAGTATTTTTATCAGCTATCTCAGGCATAATCTTATATTTAAAGACTTTTTCTAATAAAGACATCTCATTTGTTGTAAAATTAATATCATTCTTATTTAAGACTACTATAAAATATGGGATCACTTTTTTGAAAATTTCCATAGGGTGACTTCTTAGTAAGTGGCAAACTGAACAGATTTCTGAATGTCTCTTACGAATATTATTTTTACAAATTTCTAAACTGTCATTAATATGATACGAAAAATCATCGATTTGAAAACTGTAATACACCTGAAAATTTTTTGAGAGATCAGGTTAGAGGTAATATGCTTCTCCATTTAAGGCATTGCCTTTGGCATACAAAGTACTTATTTGCTCTAAAAGCACTTTTTTAAACTAAAGCTTTAAAAATTTGTGGGTCTTTTTTATAATGTTTGAAGTCCAGAAAAAATTTTTCTTAGTTAGGGACAAGTCTGTTTTCTGGACAACACATTATGCAGAAAACGGACATGTCCCTAACTTGATATTATTGAAGAGCTTGAAATTTTTAAATATTTTTCTTTGAATGACAAGTTTAATATAAATGAGCAGTTGCAGTTGGTAATAGATATTATTTTGGAGTGCTCACTGAAAACTTTGCTTACAGATCTTTGGATCTCAAATTTATGTTGGGGCCCTTCCAGTAAGATTAGTACTAATATTCTCCCTCTTTCTTAATGAGTATATTATTCAAAATATGAAAAACATTATAACTCTAAAAGTCTGTAATCCCACCCAAAAATTTTGTTTCTATTTGTATCAGATAAATGTATGGCATTTTATATAGTTTTTGTGGATTGAATGATCAAACAATGACTTGAATTACATTTAAAATTGTCTGCGTAAGCAGCTGCTTCATATAGCCACTATGAGATGGCGCCGCGCTCTTTGCGGACATGGCTTGCACATCAGTCCAATGCTGGTTTGACCTGTGGACACATCAGTAACCCATAGCGGCCAGCCACAATGTAAATTTTATTGTTCAGGCTGCTAGTCATAACTAACAAGTGTTTTATTACTACACAATGGTTGTTTAATAACTTTATAAACCCTGAGCGCATTTCGCTCTTCACGTAAAAGTCTTCTGAGTACATAATTTTATGTCTGTCATTATATAAAAAAATTCAGTTATAAACATAAATTCTCATGTAATAACTTCTAATACTTTGTGATTAATTTCTTGGTTTCAGTTTTATTTCTGTTGGACACCCTTGGTGGTGGTCGAAATCCAGACAGAAGTTCAATTATTTTAAAGTGACAGGTGGAGGCTGAATTCTCATACAGTAATGTTAAAAGAGTTGCTGCAGACAAGCTATGTTTAAGATCATAATATAAAAACAATTCAAATTCTTAATCAGTGCCAAAACAAAAAGCAGAGAAAAATAGCGTAAAAAGCAACTGGGACATAATCAGCAACTAATATGCAAAGAGAAATAAAATTGGGATGAAAAAGTACAATAAATTCAAGTCAGTGAAAATATATCAGTGTACCAGTAATAAACAGTTATAAATACAGGCCCAACTACATCATACTATCTCTTGTGAGACTGTGTGAAGGTTAGATAACACCAAACTCCAATAATGAAGATGGCCGCAAAAAGTGAAAATAGAAAAGCTACTTCCAGTAATTTTATTTATTTATGTTTATTTTAGTGCATTATCATGTCATGTATTAAGATAGGGTTGACTATTCTGTCCCTGAGACACGAGTTCCTCAGCAAACACCATTTCAGACTGTACAAGAATGAAAGGGTGTAAGTTGTGGATGTTACAAATAGAACTCGGGTACAAACAGCAAGAAGATCAGAAAGACATAAATTCACATTACCTTTTCTTTGCTTACGGAAGGACCCATCTGGCAACTGACAACGTTTGTTTGCCATGAAATGACTTCCCTGGGCGAAAACAAGATCTTCCAGGTCTACAATAACACGCTGTCCTGGTACGTTGGCGGTACTAGCAGCTCCAACATCCCCAGATCCTTCACCTCCTTGATCTCGTCGAGACCTGCCTGACGAGCCACGGCCACCTCCACCACCACCGACAATTTCTTCGTCATCGCCGCCACCTGTGTCCAAGGCTTTCAGAATTTTAACCAGAGAAGGATCCTCACTCATCTTCTCTCGTATCTTTTGGCGCTCAGATTCACTCTGAGAAGAGGCCAACAATGTGCAATAAAGGACTGAAATAAGAAGTAAAAAGTTGGTTGTTATTAAAACAGTCACTACAATTCAGGCTTTATGGAAGGATGAAAGTCACAAAAGCCATTCTAGAATGAGCATTTTTACTGATTCTACGATTTAACTTAACATGCAACACAAATGAAATTTCATAGGTTTGTATGGCAATTGCATGTTATAATGCAGATACATATTGGTATTGGAAAGTGTAGGGTAATCTACCAGACATGAAGAAAACTTGACATATTTTCAGAAATTAATGTATCTTTATAACAAGTCATTTTCTGTAACTGCTCTATGTACAGCAACCCCCAGAAACACACATTTTTAAGAACAGAAACAGAAGAGCAGAGTGAGCTCAACTGACATATTACAGACATTACTGACACTCCATATCAGAGAGTGAACCCCCATCAATATAAATGAACATAAGAATGAAATTCAATAACACAAATCTGATTATTGGATGAACTCACTTCTAAAGCTGGTAGTGTGTATATTTTTAATATCAAGGCTAAGAAAGTGATATTTTCAACATAAGGCAAATTATGACAGTTGTTGTGTGGTGATACGGTGGTTCGTAAGTGGTGCATGGGTACTTTCATGTCTTACTAGTAAAACTGCCACGTAGCATTGTCATAACTCTAAATAGTTTTGAGAAATTCATGTTTGAAGGCTAAAAGCTGCGTACTCACTCATTAGACAGGTACCGATTTCCATATTTTTCAGAGATCTCTACTTAAAGATATTGAATTGAAGAAGATGCACTGAATTAAAATTTGTAGCGCAGCCAGGATTCGAACCTGGGACCTGTTGCTTACTAGGGTAAGCACTATAACTTCCAAACCACAGTGACCTAATAGATAAAGTGATTGCATGGACAGTAGATAATGTATATAGCAAGTTTCTGTTTTTTCTCTATGGGTAGTTCTTGTCCTCGTGGATGCTGATCGTGTTTGTTCGTTTTGGTTCTACATGTTCTTTGGCTCAGCTTTTTTATTGCAGAGGGCGTTGAGCCCTCTGACCGGGCGCGCTGAGCCATGGCGCCCGGGCAAGTAGTACATACAGGGTGGCCCACTGATAGTGACCGGGTCAGATATCTCACAAAATAAACTACAAAGAACAAAGCTTTTCTAGCTTGAAGGGAGAAAAAAAAAACCGATGGCACCATGGGTGGCCCATCAGATGGCACTTCCATAGGTCAAATGGATATCAACTGCATTTTTTAAAATAGGTACCCCTATTTTTTATAACACATTCGCCTGGTACATAAATAAACATGAATGTTTTATTTGGAACACATTTTTTTTTACTTTGTGATAGATGGCACTGTAATAGTCACAAACATATAAGTACATGGTATTGCATAACATTTCGCCAGTACAGATGGTATTTGCTTCATGATACATTACTCGTGTTAAAATGGACAATTTACCAACTGCATAAAAGGTCGATATGGTATTTATGTATGGCTATTTTGATCAAAAAGCCCAACGGTCTTGTGCTATGTATGTTGATCGTTATCCTGGAAGACATCATCCAAGTGTCTGGACTTTTCAATGGATAGTTACGTTATTTAAAGAGACAGGAAGTGTTCAGCCACAAGTGAAATGTCAACAACGACCTGCAACAAATGATGATGCCCAAGTAAGTGTTTTAAATGCAGTTGCAGCTAATCCGCACATCTGTAGCAGACAAACTGAGCGAGGTTTGGGAATTCTACATCAACATAAATTTCACCTGTACCATATTTCTATGCACCAGGATTTGCATGGCGAATAGTTTGAACATCGTGTACAGTTTTGCCACTAATCACAAAATAAATTACGGGATGATAACAGTTTTCTCACGCGTTCTGTTTAGTGCCGATTTTACTACAAGATGTTTCACTGCATGACAGAATGACGATGCACTTTCAACATGATGGATGTCCGGCACATGGCTCGCATGCAGTTGAAGTGGTTTTAAATGGACTATTTAATGACAGGTAGACTGGTCGTAGAAGCACCATACCATGGCCTGCACGTTCACTAGATCTTAAACCCCCAGATTTCTTTCTGTGGGGAAAATTAAAAGGATATTTGTTATTGTGTTTCACCGACAACACCCGAAAACATGCATCAGCACATTGTCAGTGCATCTGAGAACATTACTGAAGGCAAACTACACGCTGTTCAGAAGAATATCGTTACATGTATTGCCAAAATGCATTGAAGTTGAAGGACATCATTTTGAGCATTTATTGAAGTCATGAGGTAATTGTAGGTAATCATGCAGTAACAGCATGTGTTCTCATAATGTATGATAATTTTACAAAAGTACACGTATCACATTGGGACAACCAAAATAAAGTTCAAACTTATCTATGTTCTGTGTTTTAATTAAAAAAAAAAATACCTATTATCCACTGTTTGTTTAAAATTGAGAGCAATATATTTGTAAATATTACAGCGCCATCTATCAGAAAGCAAAAAAAAAAGTGTTTCTAATAAAACATTCATATTTATTTACATACTAGACGAATATGTAATAAAAATGGGGTTACCTATTAAAAAAAAAAAAATGAAGTTGATACCCATTCTATGGTAGCGCCATCTAGTGGGCGAACCATAGTACCATCTGTTTCCCCCCTTCAAGCTAGAAAAGTTTGGTTCTTTGTAGTTTTTTTTTTTTTTAACCAACCTTTATATAGTTAAAGAAGAAGTATTTCCTACCAATCTTAATTTCCTTTCTTTTCCATCTGTATCTAGTGATTTCACATAAATTGTGAATACATTATAATCATTAAAAGTCAGCTGTCGGTATATTAAGATGTTTCAGTACTTGAGCATTAAATTTAACTGAAATAACTAGTTTTAGTTTAGTAAATGCCATTGAATTTTACTTATTTAGGGTTTATAGCACTTTCGTAGCATTTATAGCATATACTAATTACCATAGCTCTGGTTAATAGGTACCATCTACTACACCATAATTAAAAAAGATAAATGCATCAAAAATGCAATGCAATTGGATTACAAACTGTACTTGCAATTTTAAAAAATCCACTTTTAAGAGTGAGTAGTGGCTTTATGTTTCTCTACATCTATTGAGATTTACTGTTTAACCAATAAAAGTTCATAACTTCTAATTTTTTCATTTTGTGATCCAACTATCTCACCGACCAATTATTGGCAGCTTCCATTTCCTGGTACACTGAAATAAAGCGAAAGAAGCAATAAAATCAAACATGGTGTTTAGAAAGCTTACTGCTGCATCCATTTCCCTTTGTGCACATACATGATTTATCCTTGTCTAGTGCGCATGTGCTGATTCACTGGAGTTTAGAACGGCATCTGCTAGTTTCTTGTTCTGCCACTACTTGATGGCTGTTATGCCATGTTATATACAAGAGTCTACCAATACCTTTTATGGCGGATTGTTGTATACTATGGATCTTTGTGCACACTTAACTCCGTCACCAGAGGTAGTGCAAATGTATCTTTTATGCCACTTTAACTTGTTCAGTCACATCAAATGTAAGTAGGAAGAAAAAGGGACTATGTCCAAGTAAGAATGTAGATTCGAGGTAAACCTTAGGCAGAGAAATTTAAAAAAGAGGTAAGATCAATTTGTATGAAAATTGATGCCTGTGTAATGATTGAGTAAACATCATTGAGGTTTCAAATGAGAATTGCTCACAAATGGTTAAAAATTAAGGTAGCAGTATTAGGCAGTTTTCCTATTAACACATTTAGGTATCCATGTGCCATATCTGACTAAATTCTGAAGTGGTCACCTTAGGAAACACCATTAACTATGAGTTTCTATGGAATGGACTGTAGGGTGCCTAGGTAACAGAGAAGGGGGGAGGGGGTAAGGAGAATGCTACAGAAACATTCCCTACCTAAGGAGGTTGCAGTTTTAATTGAGCTGTAGCGGGTTATAAACTGTAAGAGCAACATTTGTGGAAACCTTCTTTGTGATACACACCTATTATCATCTGTAGGAATCTTGATAGGAAAACTTACAGCTTCTGAATTTTTTATTTAAGAGCTGTGCTGTACTGTGAATAACATATTAATAACTATACTTAATTTCTATAAATAACAAATAACTACAGTAGAAAGTAAGTTACTTTTACCAAACAACAGAAGAAGCAGCTGTGTTTATATGAAAAAGTTGGGTGCAAAAACCACGCTAGCGCAAATTAAAGGGAAGAGGAAACATAATGATTCACTGTATAGTTGACACACTGAATGGTTAAGGGGAATACAAAGAAGGCCAAAAATGATGCTAAGCTCTTGAATTGTAGCGGCCTGGCTGCCTTATAGCAGAACACTTGAACGCCGAGCGTCAAACAGCTAGCACAAGGCAGCAGTGTCAGATATCTGCCGACGCATACAGTTCCTATCATCGGCAAAAATCGTCACGGTGGCATGGCGTGCGCCGAAGGAAAGTGGTGCGAGATGTAGGACAGAACTGTACGGACATCGCCTGGCATTCTCTGTTCCGATTATGTGCCACGGACCACGTGGGTCGAGCTAAATTCGAGCTCCCCACATGCATGTGAGCGTTAATACCGCGCCGCTATCTGATCGCCGAGACACGTGATATTTTTCGTGCCACCCGCATTTGTGCATACGTGTTCGTCGTGCGCCATATGCGCTAATGTGACCCGACAAGGATCAATGATTGAGCATGAGAACATTTGCCTGAGATTATTGATGTATCATGCAGTGTCAACAATAAATTCGTAATCCGATAAATGTTATTTGTTCATACTTCCCGTCACCACCACCTACAGCGAACAACAGTTGGAAGCAGCAACTACATGTGCTAGCTTCAGAATGATTATATCAGATCTAGTACAAGGTACCCTCCACCTCACCCACACACATCTGCTCTGCCACAACTGATTACAATATTCCAACACTGAAGCTCAAATGCCGGTACAATGTGATTCAGCACAACAGTGTAGCTGCAAGGTATTTGTGTGTGTGTGTGTGTGTGTGGGGGGGGGGGGGGGTCCGCACTAGTTAGCACTAGAAGTTTGGGAACATTTTCAGCCACAGTCAACAAGTTTTTGGAGATGCCATTTCTCCAGATCACAGACAACTGAAAAAAGTGATAACAGATATATCAAAATATAGCGTAAAGAGATAATGACAACTTTATTGCAAACTAAAATTAAAAAAATAAACAACCTGGAGGGTTGCATTTTCAGCACAGTTTATGTGCCTATCAACCGCTCAAAATGTATGCTGTGATTGATACCTTCCTTCAATAATTAATATTCCGCCAATGACTTTCAGTACCAAATAAGACAAAAGGATAATAGCAAAGGAACAGTTACGAACCTCAAGTATTCAAGGACTTAAAGAAAGTGGAAATATATAACAAAGCATCAAGAATAGCCTAAATACTAATTTACGTGCTACACTGCTGTGTATAGTGGTGAAAATAGTACAAGAATTCAATGAATAGATAATATATCCATTTAAGGACCAATGAGATTCATATCTTAAAACTGGACAACAAGTTCAACAAGCAAACAAGATCTGACATGTGCTGCAAGAAAACACTTTCAAACTTACTTATGTTTTTTTTATAGTTTGTATGTAGCTGGCAACGCTTTCCTTCATTGACAATTTTAATATGAAATAATATTAAAATCTTCTTTAGCAGTTGGTTAAAGGTAATGTTTACTCACTCATTTGTCGATGTCGCTTCAATAACTTTATGAAATCAAAACAACTGTAGCCTAAAAGCAATACAAGTTGATTTTCACAGTCTCGATCATCCCCGGCATCTCGTAAAACAGCTAAAACCTCTGCTGCCCGAGCTTGAGAGACCATGGCATCATCATAGAATTTACTGAGCCGACGTTGAAGCCAATAGGCATCAATATCTAATGGATGCAGTGTTTTTTCCTTCCGAGTCTCTTCTGCACCACCCAACTAAAACAGAAACAATTGCACATTATCAAGATGTACATACATGTTTAGAAACTTAAGGAGTGAATAATCAAATACAAGTTTTATTCTATATGAACATTCAAGCACCAAGTATTGATGTCATTTTTTCTCTTTTCCTTTTAAATCTCTGACAGGGCAAAAAGTTAAGAACAGTAAAGACATCAAAATGTGCTAACATGTTGGCTTCACCTAAATTTAACCACACAGCCCTCGTCAATGATCTCCTCTCATTCAACCATAACCTCAACTGGAAATATACATCACCACCCAGTCACAGCTCTCAGACAACAGAGCCACTGTTGAACACTGCCTTGAACAATTCTGAACACCATCCCAAAGGGATCCTCCTGCTCTTCAGCAAAATCATTCTTTTCAGGCATTCCAGGAACTCCTCACACCCTTCATGGCCTCCCAATTTTTCCTGTACAACATATCAACTACTTCCAACATCAGCCCAACTGAATATCATACTATTCAAGAGCAGAAAGCAGACTGTTCCATGTAATTCTCCCAGTGGACAAGGACTCTACAGTTGTAATACTTGATCAGGGCTAATAAGGAGTATGTGGTAGAGGGACTGTCTCAACTCTCAGACATCTCTACCTACAAACCTATTCCTCATAACACCATTCCCTCAATCCCAGTTGAACTACAGAAAATCCTAAAAACCCTAGGTCCCTCACAATGTCTCACCACTGCCTCCCTCCCGTCTATAAACTGCAGGCTCCCATCCTACGTCAAAGACACAAACCACATTCTGGAACACATTGGATTCATCCTTATGCCCCTCCCACACGAAAGCTTCCTTGTCACTACAGATGCCACATCCCTCTACACCAACATCCTACACACCCATTCTCTATCAGCCCTAGAACTACATTCCCCAATCCCCATCTGAAAGCCACCCAAAAACTTCATTCCTTGTCACACTCGCTAATTTACTTCATCCTTGCCCACAATTACCTCACCTTTCCTTTGAGGGTCAGACCTACAAACAAATCAGGGGGACAGCTATGGGAACCAGGACCCTTCCTATGCCAACATCTTCATGGATGAGACATTCCTTAAGATACAGTAGTTGCAACCCCCCCCCCCCCCGGGCTTGGTATAGATTTATAGATGACATCTTTGTGGTCTAGACTCAAGGTGAATAAACTCTTCTGAACTTCCATCAAGACCCCAACTCCTTCTCAAACCTAAAATTCACCCGGTCCTTGTCTAGAACACAAGCCACATTCCTTGATGTTGACGTTCACCTTGTTGTGACCCACATCCACACCTCTGTCCATATTAAACCCACGAACAGCAACACCTCCAATCTGACAGATGCCATCCCTTCCATATCAAACAATCCCTTCCCTACAGCCTAGCCATAAGAGGGAAAAGTATCTGTTCTAATGACAAATCCCTCACTATCTTTAACAACAACATGTACAATTCTTTCCTTTCCTGCAACTACCCTATAGATCTTGTCCGCAAGCATATCTTCCAAGCAGTTTATTCCTCCCCTTCTACCGACAAAGTTGCTGACTCCAGATCACACAGAAGCATCCCCTTGGTCTCTCACTATAATCCCGGCCAGGAATTCTCAACAAATTGCTCCATCAGGGCTATGACTTACTAAACTCATGCCCCGCAATAAGATCCTTGCTTCAAAGTATACTTCCACCACACAGAGTAGCCTTCCACAGTCCTCCCAACCTCTGTAACACCCTCATCAAACTTTAAATCCTAAAATCACTCTCCCTACGTAAGTGTTCCTTCCCTGTAACCAATTCCGCTACAAAACCTATCTCATGCTTCCTCCCACAAACACATAGCTCCACCACACAAAATGCCTACCCCATTCAAGGCAGCACCACATATGAAACAACACCTCATCTACCAAATAACAGATGTCCACTGCACAGCCTTTTATGTTGATATGATCACCAACAAATTGGCTGAACGCATATACGGTCACAGATGGACTATTCACCTGGGGGACACCCAATGTCCTGTGGCAGAGCCTGTCCTTCAACATGACTCCAGGGACTTCTGCATGTGATACACCAAACTGACCATCTGTAGCCTCAAGAGCTACAAAGGTGGGAACTTGCTCTCCAACATATCCTATCTTCCTGCCATCTTCCTGGCCTAAATGTATGCTAACCTCTCCCCCTCCTCCATCTTCAACTCATTTGTTCATTATTCATTTCTTACCCCTTACATGCCCTCCTCTAATTATGTATTTGTGTGTGTGTGTTTCTCTATATCTTTCCCTCTTAATTAAAAACCTTTTACCCATCCCCTCTCCCTCCATTCAGCATTATTTGGTTCACTTCTCTTTGAAGCCTGATCTATCCTCTTTGGTTTGCTATTGCCATGGCTCAGTGCTTGACATACAGTACCTCTGACTTCCACACATCACTCATTACCATCTCACTAAGTTCGCGAATAATCTTTCCCTTCTATTTCCCGTTTCCTTTTTCTTCCTTCCTCTTCTACCTGAGGAAGGTACACAATTCCAATAGCTAGTGACCCTACTTTTTCATCCGCATTTTTGTTTTTAATGTGGCTATCGGTGGTACCACCCCCATGACATTGCCGAGGTGGGGTGGCTTGCGTGCCTCAACGATGCAGATAGCCGTACCGTAGGTGCAACCACAGCGGAGGGGTATCTGTGGAGAGGCCAGACAAACGTGTGGTTCCTGAAGAGGGGCAGCAGCCTTTTCAGTAGTTACAGGGGCAACAGTCTGGATGATTGACTGAGCTGGCCTTGTAACATCAGCTAATGTGGCTTTGCCACACAGCTACTGCGAACGGCTGAAAGCAAGGGGAAACTACAGCCGTTACTTTTCCCGAGGACATGCAGCTCTACTGTATGAACATATGATGATGGCATCCTCTCGGGTAAAATATTCCGGAGGTAAAATAGTCCCCCATTCGGATCTCCGGGCGGGGACTACTCAGGAGGATGTTGTCATCAGGAAAGATAATACTGGCATTCTACGGATCGGAGCGTGGAATGTTAGATCCCTTAATCGGGTAGGAAAATTAGAAAATTTAAAAAGGGAAATGGATAGGTTGAAGTTAGATATAGTGGGGATTAGTGAAGTTCGGTGGCAGGATGAACAGGATTTCTGGTCAGGTGAGTACAGGATTATAAATACAAAATCAGTTGGGGGTATCACAGGAGTAGGACTGATAATGAATAAGAAAATAGGAATGCGGGTAAACTACTATGAGCAGCACAGTGATCGCGTTATCATTGTCAAGATAGATACGAAGCCAACACCGACAACAGTAGTACAGGTTTATATGCCAACTAGCTCTGCCGATGATGATGAGATCGAAGAAATATAAGAGGAGCTAGAGGAAATTATTCAGACAGTTAAGGGAGAGGAAAACTTAATTGTTATGGGAGACTGGAATTCGGTAGTAGGAAAAGGAAGAGAAGGAAAAATAGTAGGCGAATATGGACTGGGCAGGAGGAATGAAAGAGGAAGTCGCCTGGTAGAATTTTGCACGGAACATGATTTAATCATAACAAACACGTGGTCTAAGAATCACAAAAGAAGGTTGTATACATGGAAGAGACCAGGAGACACAGGAAGGTATCAGATAGATTTTATAATGGTAAGACATAGATTACGGAACCAGGTTATAAACTGTAAAACATACCCAGGGGCAGATATAGACTCTGGCCATAACTTGTTGGTTATGAACTGTAGGCTGAAACTGAAAAAACTGCAGAAAGGTAGGAAAATAAGGAGATGGGACTTAGATCAATTGAAGGAAAGTGAAGTTCTGGAGAATTTCAGAGGGAGATTTAGGCAACAATTGACAGAAACAGGGGGAAATAAAACAGTAGAAGAGGAATGGGTAGCACTGAGAGACGAAATAGTGAGGGCAGCAGAGGACAAAATAGGTAGGAAGGCAAGACCAACAAAAACTCCTTGGATATCACAGGAAATACTAAATTTAATAGATGAAAGGAGAAAATATAAAAATGCAGTTAATGAAACAGGCAAAATGGAGTACAGACGACTAAAAAATGAGATTGACAGGAAGTGCAAAATGGCTAAGCAGGAGTGGCTAGAAGCCAAATGCAAATCTGTAGAAGAATGTATAAGAAGGGGAAAAGTAGATACCGCCTACAGAAAAATAAAGGAGACGTTTGGGGACAGGAAGGGCAGCTCTACGAATATCAAGAACTCGGATGGGAAACCAGTTCTCAGCAAAGAAGGGAAAGCTGAAAGGTGGAAAGAGTACATAGAGCAGCTCTACAAAGGAAATGAACTTAGAGACGATGTTGTAGGAAGGGAAGAGGAAATAGATGAAAATGAAATAGGAGATACTATACTGAGAGATGAATTTGACAGAGCCTTGAAAGATCTAGTTCGGAACAAGGCCCCAGGAGTAGATGACATACCAGCAGAGCTATTAAAGTCTCTGGGAAAGCCAGCCATGACAAGACTATTTGAACTGGTGTGTAGGATGTATGAGACAGGCGAAATACCCTCAGACTTTAAGAAAAATGTAATAATCCCCATTCCAAAGAAATCAGGCGCAGACAGGTGTGAAAATTACAGAACCATCAGTTTGATAAGTCATGGTTGCAAAATTTTAACACGAATTATCTACAGGAGAATGGAAAAGCTGGTAGAAGCTGACCTCGGGGAAGATCAGTTTGGATTCAGGAGGAACGTAGGAACCCGGGAGGCAATACTCACTTTACGTCTTATCATAGAAGATAGATTAAGGAAAGGCAAACCTACATTTTTAGCTTTTGTAGATTTGGAGAAAGCTTTTGACAATGTTGACTGGAATACACTCTTTCAAATGCTGAAGTCAGCAGGGGTGAAATACAGGGAAAGGAGAATTATTTACAACTTGTACAAAAGCCAGACCGCAATTATTAGACTCGAAGGGCATGAAAGGGAAGCATCAGTTGGGAAGGGAGTAAGACAGGGTTGTAGCCTTTCTCCAATATTATTCAATTTGTACATCGAGCAGGCGGTGAAGGAAAGTAAGGAAAAATTTGGAATAGGGATTAAAGTTCAGGGGGAAAAAATAAAAACATTGCGTTTTGCTGATGACATTGTAATTCTATCAGAGACAGCAAAGGACCTGGAAGAGCAGTTGAATGGAATGGACAGTGTCTTGAAGAGAGCGTATAAAATGAACATTAACAAGAGCAAAACAAAAATAATGGAATGCGGTCTTAGAAAATCAGGCGATGCTGAAGGAATTAGATTAGGTAACGAAAACAATGAAGGTGGTAGATGATTTTTGTTACTTGGGTAGTAAAATAACATGCGATGGTCGTAGTACAGAGGATACAAAATGCAGAATGGCAATGGGAAGAAAAGCATTTTTGAAAAAGAGAAATTTGCTAACATCGAATATTAATTTAAGTATAAGGAAGTCTTTTCTGAAGGCATTTGTGTGGAGTGTTGCCTTGTACGGGAGTGAAACATGGACGATAAGCAGTGCGGACAGGAAGAGAATAGAGGCTTTTGAAATGTGGTGCTACAGAAGAATGCTGAAGATTAGGTGGGTAGATCGCATAACTAATGAAGAGGTACTGAACCGAATTGGTGAGAAAAGGAATTTTTGGCATACCCTGACTAAAAGAAGGGATCGCTTGGTAGGACACATTCTTAGACATAGGGGAATCGTAAATTTAGCATTGGAGGGAAGTGTGTGGGGTAAAAATCGCAGAGGGAGACCAAGATACGCGTATAGTAAGCAGATTCAAATAGATGTGGGTTGCCGTTCTTATGAGGAGATGAAAAGGCTTGCTCAGGATAGAGTAGTATGGAGAGCTGCATCAAACCAGTCTCTGGACTGAAGACCATAACAACAATATCGGTGGTACAGAGCTAAGGTAAAGTACTCGCCAGCCAATCTATCTCTTTTGAAGAATATTTTAGCATCTCAATGGAGAATTTCCATCAGTAATCTAAACTGATACACAGACCGAGTTTTCAAGATAGCGCAGGTTGTGAAGCAGCTGTTGAAATCGAGCATCTGCTCAGCTGCTTGTTGTGCCAGTGTCGTTTACTTTGTTTTTGACCACACATTAGCAGTGGTCATTCATCCTAATGGAAAGTATGCAGTTATTGCGGCATAGCTGGTAAATTACATGGATGATTTCACAGGTGGCTTGGCCTCTGACTGGGTATGATAAGCTTGTGATAAACTGTTTTCAACATATGATGCATAAATAGTATTAACAACAGTGGTGACAGGTTACAGCTTTGACTTACCCCTGAAACTAGCCTGAACCATGAACTCAATTTACTGTCAACTCTTCAAAAAATGTTCAAATATTTGTAAAGCTTATGGGACTTAACTGTGAGGTCATCAGTCCCCAAACTTACAAACTACTTATAAACTAACTTATACTAAAGACAGCACAAACATCCATGCCTGAGGGGGGATTCAAACCCCTGATGGGGAACAGCCTTGCACACTGTAGCATAGCGCCTCAATATGCTCTGCCACTGCCGCAGCACCGTAAATTCTAACTGCTGCCTCACAGTCTATGTAAGGACCTTTAATTGCCTGCAGAAGTTTGTTTCCTGTTCCAGAATCTTGTAGAACTTTGATTAGTTTCCTCCTAGGAACATGATCACGAGCCATTTCTAGTCCTATAAAACTTAGATACAATTCCCTGTTCCACTCATAGCACTTCTCCATTATCTGCTGTAAGCTAAAGATCCAAGACTGACATCCTCTAAGAGGCATAACCCCCACTGAATTTCATCCAACTTGGCTTCAACTAATACTCGCACCCTCCTTTCAACAATAGCTGAGAATATTATGCCACAATGCTAATTAAAGAGATACCTCTATAGCTGTTACAATCTTTTCTGTTCCCATGCTTGAAAATTGGCATGGGTATTGCTTCTGTCCAGTCAGACAGAACCTGTTCTGGCTCCCATGTCATTTCAATTATCCTGTGTAACCATTTGAGATCTGACATTCCATTCCATTTGATGAATTCTTACTTAATTTCATCTACCCCAGCCACTTTATTGCACTGCAATCTTTGGCCATTCTCTATACTTCCACAAATGTGATCATGTTTCCATCATAATTTTTATCCTGTTCTACCTCAAAGTCTTACACACCACTGAACATTTCACTTACAATGAGAACACTTCTAAAAATTCCCTCCATCTGCCCACAGCATCTATGGGGTTCACTAGCAGCTTTCCTGACCTGTCAAAACACTAGTCAAATTCTTCTTCCCTCCCGTTCAAAGACTGCTAATTACGCTCCAGAATGGTTTTTCCACAGCTTGACCCATACTTTGAAACTTATTTCCAAAGTCTTCCCATGATTTCTGCTTGGCTTTGGTAATCAACTGTTTGGCCATTTTTCTTTCTTCAACATAAATTATTGCCCAAGAAAATCATTACAAGCTTCATTTAATATTGTGTAATTCTGCATTGGACTTTATAATCAACTACACTGAGATAAGAAGTGAGCCAAAGGGTTGTGCAGGTGCTTCACAACAAGGTTTGATGGTGCAGTTCCAACAAAGTGCAGGGAAGCTCATGTTGGTGTTTCCCCCACTATTCTATGTTCCAAAGATTTCCTTTAACATAATTGGTTTCATAGGTCAATCAAGATGTTATAAGGTGGGGAAGGGTTCAGAAAACCAGTCACATATACTTACTGCCTGTTTGGGTGTTGGGTACTTGAGGAGAATTCTTTGTAACAATCTACGAACAGGTTGGGATATGAGGGTGCTATGTAAGTTCACATGACTCTTCCATTAAATTATCAGCATAGCATCAATGATAATACTGTTGGTAAATTATATACTAAATGAGGCAGTAATTAAGAACAGTAAAATATTGGGAAATGCAGTGATTCCTGTACCCTGATAGCAACATGCACTGAAGAGCCAAAGAAACTACACTTGACTAATATTGTGTAGGACCATAGCGAGCATACCGAAGTGTTGCAACACTACAAGAGTACAAGATCTCTTCTGAATAGCATGTTGAAAGACATCTCAAATATGCCCTATAATGTTCAAGTCTCAGGAGTTTGATGGCCAGTGGAGGTGTTTAAACTACTAAGTGTTGCTGGAGCAATTCCAGACGTGTGGTGTTGCATTGTCCTGCTGAAAATGCACAAGTCCGTCAAAATGCACAATGGACAATAATGGCTGCAGGTGATAAGCCAGGATGTGTGCACATGTGTCACTTGTCAGAGTCATATCTATATGTATCAGGGGACCCATATCACTCTAACTACACAAACCGCACCCCATTACAGAGCCTTCAGCAAATCCAACAGTCTCCTGCTGACATGTTGGGTACATGGATTCCTGAGGTTTACTCTTTACCTGTAAATGTCCAGTTGCCTGATACAATTGGAAACGAGACTCCTCAGATCAGGCAACATATTTCCAGTAAGCAACAGTCTAATGGTGTCGATGGGGTTGGCAAGACATAAAGCTTTGTGCCATGCAGTCAGCAAGAACACACAAGTAGGCCTTTGGATCTGAAAGCTCATATTGATGATGTTTTGTTGAGTTGTTCGCACACAGCCACTTGTTCCAATACTGAAATCTGCAGCAATTTACAGAAGGCTGCATTTCTGCCTCTTTGAACAATTCTCATCACTCATCATTGGTCCCAATCTTGCAAAATCTTTTTCTGGTGCAGCAATGTCAGAGATGTGATGCTTTTATTCACAGTGTGTACCACTGCTTCATTGCAGTGCTTTGCACAATAGAAGGCACTTGTTAACATGTCACTCAACTTATATGCGCGGGCACCTCATCCTTGCCAGTGCGGTTTGTAAAATATGGGATCATTCACAGAACTTTTCAGATGTGTCATGTATTAAGAGAAATTCTAAACTCCTGGACTTGTCAATGGTTCTTATTTATATCATCATGGAAAGAAGTACATCCTGAGATGGACATTGTTGGAATTTCCATAAAATATTATCTATTATTCCAACACTGTAAGTAAGTCTTTACATACAAAGAGATCTTTCATTTACAAACATTATTTTTCTTGCCATAATTAAAGTTCAGAGTGAAGAAATAAAAATATTGTGTTTTGCTGATGAGATTGTAATTCCGTCAGAGACAGCAAAGGACCTGGAAGAGCAGTTGAATGGAATGGACAGTGTGTTGAAGAGAGCGTATAAAATGAACATTAACAAGAGCAAAACAAAGATAATGGAATGCACTCTTAGAAAATCAGGCGATGCTGAAGGAATTAAGTTAGGTAATGAAACAATGAAGGTGGTAGGTGAGTTTTGTTACTTGGGTAGTAAAATAACATGCGATGGTCGCAATACAGAGGATATAAAATGCAGAATGGCAATGGGAAGAAACGTATTTTTGAAAAAGAGAAATTTGCTAGCATCAAATATTAATTTAAGTGTAAGGAAGTCATTTCTGAAGGCATTTTTGTGGAGTGTTGCCTTGTACGGGAGTGAAACATGGATCATAAACAGTGTGGACAGGAAGAGAATAGAGGCTTTTCAAATGTGGTGCAACAGAAGAATGCTAAAGATTAAGTGAGTAGATCGCATAACTAATGAAGAGATACTGAACAGAATCGGTGAGGAATGGAATTTTTGGCATACCCTGACTAATAGAAGGGATCGCTTAGTAGGACGCATTCTTAGACATCGGGGAATC
The DNA here is from genome assembly GCA_026315105.1 of Locusta migratoria. NCBI lineage: Eukaryota > Metazoa > Arthropoda > Insecta > Orthoptera > Acrididae > Locusta > Locusta migratoria. The sequence continues at coordinate 315,422,413 of CM048745.1, forward strand.
GTGAATTTAGCATTGGAGGGAAGTGTGTGGGGGTAAAAATTGCAGAGGGAGACCAAGAGACACATTTAGTAAGCAGATTGAAATGGATGTGGGTTGCCGTTCTTATGAGCAGATGAAAAGGCTTGCTCAGGATAGAGTAGGGTGGAGAGCTGCATCAAACCAGTCTCCGGACTGAAGACCACAACAACAACAACAATTTAGTATTTAGAGTAAATGATTTCCCCTTTTTCTTTTTGCTTTCCTTGTGTGTTTTGTGTGATACTGTGCTACAAAAGACCACAGAAGTAACAAGTACAGCAAATACTTCCTAAATATATGAAATAAATTGGTACTAAACCCATGTCCAGTGCAGTTAACTGTAAGATTAAAAATAGTAGCACACTCAAAATTTTTTGCAGTTAAAAAGTTTAAAAACAGTACAACACTCACATTTTCTGCATGAATTGCACGGTCCAGCTTTGCTTCTTCACCTTCATCATCATCCTCCTCTTCACGAATTTCACCATACATATCTTCATCATCCTCCTCCTCAGATTCTTCAAACTGCACATTTATGCCATATGTTTCATCAATATTTTCCTCTGAAAAATTCAAATGGAATATTCTAATACCACAGTTCCTCCCCAATGAACTTGACCTTAATTATACTTGCCAATGTAAATAAGTTCAATGGCCAAAATGAAAATAAATGAACAAAAGGAAAAACATTAGAAAACTGATGAGAAACAATAGGGTGCTGTTACTAAGTAAGAAACAGTTTTTTATTCATTAATTAGAATGGTTCAATGCACATTAGACTTTAAAAACTTCTATGTTATATTAACTTTGATCTCTGTGAGTAATGATTGTTTATCACATCATGCACAACATTCAAAAATATTATGATTCTTCAAGGGACCATACAATATAGACCATATTTTAATATCTACTGATCACATGGATGTGGGGTAAAGTGTTCTGGATACCACTTGGCCTAGTGATTGCGTAACTATCTCGAAAATTCTACAGTACAAGCACATTACACACTTCCTACAGCCTAGCAAATGGAGCAAATCCGATAGTTTTTCAAATAGGAGGTGTAGTCTATGGTGGGATTTATAAAGCTTATAAAAAGCCTCATTTGTTCATTGTAGTTCCTCAGAAAACCATGATCTTTGGATGCCAAAACTATGAATTGTGAGGATAGCCACTTCTGTACTTTCTAAACATTGCAGATCATCAAAATTGATAGCCTCCACATGTTTATCAGGAATTATTCTCAAATGTTTATAATTTTTCCATTATTAAGATCTAGAGATTCAAAGTTAGCATACTTTCACAGAAAATAATGGACAAAATTAAAAAAAGAAAAAAAAAATCCAACAAAGGTACCATATAACTAACTAACTTTTCATACCAAATGGCTCAGATTGTAACTAGACATTTATCTAGATATGCTATTTTCTTGTTTCTGGAAATGTTTATCAGTAATTAAGAACACACAAAAAACATTATGTATGGGCACAAAAAATGGCCTACCCAATAGCAGATTTCACACCGTGTGACTTTTTATGTGGGGACAAATTAAAGATTTAGTGTATGTACTGCCTCTACCGCCGTGATGTAGCAGAACTCAGGGAGAGAAGCGACTGCCAGTTGACGATGTCAAGTTGGAACGGGTATGGCAAGAATTCAATTACTGTACTGACATCTGCTGAGTCACTCACGGTTCGTACATCGAGTCTTTGTACCCTAAATGTGTACAATAATTACCCCAAAATGTGTATCAAATTTGCCCCACAACACGTAAACTTTATAATTGATAATCAAAATATCCACGGGTGTACTGCTGGTCTATAGTGTCCAACGGGCACAATATTTCGGCTATTATACACGTCGCCATCATCAGGTGAACTGATGGACTGAGCTCCTGGAAACACGCCGGCACAGAGATCCTAATGCTATGGTGGCTCAAAGGGAACTGGGTTCTAGCCCAGTAGCAGGCGATTTAAATACCCTCGGCCCGCAGAGCGACCCCTCCGAGGTCCGCCCCCCTGCGGCGCGGCCGCGCAGTGGAACCGATTGCGACGGTGTCTGAGATGACGTTGATGTGAGAGCTCTGTCTACCGTGGTCGTCACTTCTAGATTTTGCTAGATTTACTCTTAATTAACTCAATTGCTGGTTCCCAAGCTTTGCTAAGATTATAGCCACAGTCACGGTTTATGAGGTCGTCACTTGTGCAAATTTCAATGGCCTCTAACGATGCAGTCCCAGTATCTCGATGTCTGTACCAGAATCCTAGTGCGTTCATAGTCCATCGCATGATTCTCCGACAAACAATGTTCAGCGACCGCCGACTTGCTTGGATACATCAATCATGTGTGCCTCTGGTGTTCAACGCATCGATCCTCGACAGTACGCATCTTCTATCCAATATATGACTTGCCACACGTGTGGCAACATCATCAGAAAACATCATGATCCAAGGTGGCTCTTTCATTCACATCTTTGACTAGTATGTCCATAACAAGGTCAAAGAGATATGAGCTGAGACAGTGCCGCATCCACGAGAGGGGGGGGGGGGGGAGGGAGCAGGGACACTTATGAGGCGGAAGCCTCCCCCTCCCTCAGCACCTACCAAAGATTTTTTAATCATTATTTTTTATTGCTTTCATTATTATTTTTTTAAACAGGCTGTCACTGGAAATTGTAAATAGAACACTTGTAATACATCACAATGTAACTATAATTAGCCAAGCACAAGTGAAGGTGACTACGGCCGCCAACGTGATGCCGCCACTGAGAATGTGTGCTGCTGTTACTGTAAACGGTTTTAATGCTGCAATGACCAGCTTTGATGCTGCCGCTATTGTTACTGCTATGCTGAAGTTATAGCCGAATATTCATATGGGGTAACATCCTCCTTAGCAGGTGAATGGCGCCACTGAATTGAATCTTATGAAAACAACAGTGTTATTTTAGTTCAATTTTTACACATAGAGTCTCATGTTAATTAAAATGTAAAGACCTTTCTCTCTGGTTAGTAACATAGAAACTGCTTAATTATTTTATGAGCTGACTATATGCAGTTACCCAAATGTAAGGCAACCCAGAATGTATGCCACACCCCAGAAATGAGACACATTGAACCAAATTTAGTCCCTAGGCCTACCTCTCATTTATTTGCAGGACACTTAGAATTACTATTACATCACAAACACCGTCAGCAGCGAGAATTCAAGACACGGTATCTATCGAAATACTTCGAATATACACGCAAGTTAAATGTGAGCGTGTTTCAGAAGCTATCTCGCTGCACTGCATCCACTGCACTGTGCCGACTATCACGTGATTTTTGCCGCTAGAACTGGCACAACAAAGTTCGCGGTAGGCCTAATTTTCGAGAATGTTTGCCTATAGAATGTGCGGACCCAATATATTAAACATACAGATGTAAATATAGTACTGTTGCATGAGCTTTGAACAATGTTTACAGTGATCACTAAAGCAATGAGAAAAAAGAACTGCTTCAGTCTAAATCTTATGGAGGCTGCTGCCATGCTATGTAACACATCTTCAAAATTACCAAAATTAGTGGCTTTACTTACATCATTCGTCAAGTTACTTACATCATTCGTCAAGAGCGATGTTTTGAGCCAGATCACTTGTAATGTGTGCTACAGGAAATATTACTTTTCTTCTCTAACCGGGACAGAGACAAAACTAGAACTATGCTTTTCTCAAAAGACAATTTTGAGCAGTCAAACCAGATATATTTTTCAAATCGAGATAGAATGGCTGGCCAGTACTTACCATTGTGCTGTACCGCCGATAGTCACACAAATGAAGAATCAGAAAAAAGGGGACAAAAAGGACAAGGGCAAGCTTTCGAAACACAGTTCCTTCGTCAGGTGGGAGAGAAGGGAAGAAGAAAGGATGGGGACAGAAGGGAAAGGTAGTTCACGACCTAGGTCATGAAGGTGGTGTTTCAGGAGTGTGGACGTCAGAGATACTGCATGTATGCACTGAGCCAAGCCAGAGAGGATAAATATAACAAAAAAAAACTGCTTACTGTTATATTTATCCTCTGTTATTCTGTTATATTTATCCTCTCTGGCTTGGCTCAGTGCATACATGCAGTATCTCTGACGTCCACACTCCTGAAACACCACCTTCATGACCTAGGTCGTGAACTACCTTTCCCTTCTGTTCCCATCCTTTCTTCTTCCCTTCTCTCCCACCTGACGAAGGAACTGTGTTCCGAAAGCTTGCCCTTGTCCTTTTTGTCCCCTTTTTTCTGATTCTTCATTTGTGTGACTATCGGCGGTACAGCACAATGGTAAGTACTGGCCAGCCATTCTATCTAGTTTTTAACAATATTTATCATCTCTGAGGAGATTTTTCATCATTAATGAGATATATTTTTCAACATTTGTCCTCTTCCAATGATTCACGCACACTAATTGTGCACATTTATTGTGAGGTTTTACAGAAGCAACTGCAGCATAGTGTTGTCATCTGAAACTAACCCAAATTTCTGATGAAATTGGACTGAACTCTAAAAAGTACACAAAGAAGAAACAACACTCCACCCTTTCAAAGAATCGGTGGCACAAACAACAATATTATCACTCATTACTTTGCAAAAGTTAAAAATATTTAACATGTTCCCGCAAAAACACAGTAAACACTGTTCACAAGTCGCTCAGCAGTAGAAGCATTGTTGATTTAAAACAGTACTTTTTTTTACTTTTAGTCCACACATTCAATAAGCAAACATTGTTGGAAATTGCACAGTTCAGATTTTTTTCCTTAATGTCCTAGGTGAAATGCTAATTATTATATATTACTCAAGTTAAGGCGGAAAAAATGGCTACTGTGGCAAAATAACGTTTCCGGCGGCATTTTTCAGAACTTCAATGGCATCTAGTGGCACTTTTCAGACCTTCAGTAGGCATTTTACCTGAATATAAGCTGCAAGCACATTTTTGGACCACAAAAATCTGAAAACAACTGTGGCTTACATTTGCGTAAATACAGTACACTCCCATTTCCACCACATTGCTCCTCTTCCACTTTCAAATTAATAGGATCTTACTCATTTTATTTCTTGTTTCCATAGTATAATTGGTTAAATTATAAAATATGTAAAACATAAATCAGATTAATAAATTCCACCATTGAGTGGAGAGCAAATCCCTGATGCAGTCCTACTCTCACTGTAAATGCCTTTGTTGCACCTGCACTGCTCCTGATATCTGTCATTGCACCTTCATACATGTCTTCAATCATCCCAATATATTTTTCTGGCAGGCATTTAATTCTCAGACATCTGCATGTCTCTTGTCTCAGCCTCTGTCATGCCTTCTCATGATTGGTAAAGGTCACATGCAGTTCGGCTTGTACTTCTCTGTGGCTCTCCATCAGTTGCCTTAGTGCAATTACTGCTTCAGTTGTTCCTCTTCCAAGTATAAATCCAAATTGTTCTTCACATACTTCAGTCTCTAAACACAACCTCTTCTCAAATATCTATTCCCAGATCTTCATTGTGTGGGACATCAAATTAATCCCTCTATAATTGTGACAGTTTTGGATATCCCCCTTTCCCCTTATATATGGGAACCAGTACACCACTTCTCCATACATGCGGCATTCTTTCTCCTTTCCAGGTCTTCTTCATTAGATCCCAGAGAATATCAGTTCTCTGTTCTCCCATACTTTTCCATGCTTCTATTGGCATTTAGTCTGCCCATATGGCCTTCCCATTTATCATTTTCTTTGTCACATGTTCAACTTCTTCCATTCTTATACTATGGGCCATTCCTTCATTTATATCTCCAACCTCATACTTCTCCCGTACATTTTTGTCATTCAATAGACTTTCAAAGTACCCCACCACCTATTCGGGAATTTCTCACGGTCTGGTAATACTGCACGTGAGCCATCCTTTATCTGCCTCAATGTCATGCCCTTGTTTTAGCAAGTTGCCTGTAGTCCCATCTTCTTTCCAGCTCTTGATACGCCTCTTCCACTGCGTCAGCCTTTCCTTTTAGCACTGCTCTTTTTGCCATCTTTTTTGCAGTCTTGTAGGCTTCCTTATCCTCCTGACTTCCTGGTAAGTCCCATTGATTTTTTTGCGTCTTTCTTCACTTTTATCGCTTTCTGGACCTCCTCATTCCACTACCATGCCCCCTTATCTTCTGGTGATCCCTTTCCTGTTGTTACAACCAGCAAGTCTTTTCCCGGCTTTCTAGTTATGATGCTATTGTATCTCCACCACTCCTGTACATCCTCTGATAGTTTCACTTCTGTTAATTCATGGGAGAGTAAGTGGCAGTAAAAGAGATAATTGGGAGCAAAAGAGAAAAGAGAGTGGAAATGAAAAAGAGAGGAAAGGGAAGGCAAGAGAGATAAGTGAAGACCATACATAAGTTTTGGGGGTCTGGATCAGACAGCCGATAAATGTCAACAATGAAAAATTTCTTATAAATAGACTAACACACACTTTCAGCCATTAATGTTGTAAATCCTTTATTACCAGTTTCAGTAACTCATTTTTATTGTCTTCAGTCCCTGAGCAAAACAACACTAATGACAGACATAACAACATACACATATAAAACAGAAGATTAAATTATATATAAAAAATAGACGAATATTACTCACCAGGCGAAGGAGCACAGGTGTGACAGCAGCACAAATAAATAGAACTCACACACACACACACACACACACACACACACACACACACACACACACAAACGCTAGCTTTCGCAGCCTAGCTGCTTCGTCAGGCAGAAGGGAAGGAGAGGGTAAAGGAAATGATGAGGGTTTAAAGGAGTGGGTAAGTAGTCATTCCAATCTCAGGACAGGAAAGACTTACCTTGGGGGGGGGGGGAGAGGAGGGTAAACAAATACACACACACCCACACAGACGCGAGTACCAGATTCAATTACATATACAATATACAGGGGTACAATAAAGCGGGAACTGGCAGGATGGGTACAATAAATCGGGAACTTGACAGGATGATGATTATAATCAGTTTAAATGGTGGGCACATACCTGAGGTCTGTGTTTTCTCTTCTGTTCCAAAATCTGTAATCTTCTTGCCAAGATTGACAAGGAGAGCAAATCTTTCATCAGTGAGATTGCCAAGCAAAGATTCTGTTTCTTTCTTCTTCTCCCTCTCTTTCAACCGATCATTCTTAAGAACTGCCAAAACTTCATCAGCTGCTCCACATAGAATGTCTCGTGGCTGTTAAATAGATAACATAAAAATAAATAAAATTGGTACAGTACAAGACAGGATTCCCTGTAAAATTTCACTTATTATTAGCTATATACTATGTAGAAAAATTATAAATCTATCAATTAATAACGAGTTTTGTATTTTCATCCATAACCGTTAACACACACTTCACTAGAAATATTTATTAGTTGAGTGATTTTATGTAAATATAGTGTAATTTTCCTCGGGTAACCAACTATGCAAATATGTCTGTAATTAGTTTAAAAGCTACTGCAATTTGTGTATGCAACATTCTCAGTCTCTTTTGCATATGTGTCAGTAATGTATGCCAAAGAATTGTATGTGTTCTGCTGTAACTAAGCTGTAATGCAACTGTACAGAAGCAAAATTCCAGTGTGAGTACACATGGTGACTTATGAACTGATGATGGTTATTTTATGGATCTGAAATACATTCAGGCTCCTCACAATTGCTTGCATTTCCCTTTCATGAGAACTATGATTAGCTTTTAACTGATTTCTTTACTCACCTTCCTGAGATGCCAATCACAAAGTTACTTTAAATGAAACAAAAGATAAGCAACATCAGAAAAAATGCAACAGCAATATGTACATCTGTATCAATGGAGGCTGTAGTCTAATATATGAGGAAGACTTCATCTTCAATTAAAAATAAATGGCTGATGATGACACACTTGTAACATGCCTCTCAGACACCCCTTTCCTTCAAATTGTGAAAATGGGCCGAAAGTAAACATCTTTCTCATGTCATTTTATCAGAACACACACTTGTAACCACAACATTGCAGAGTATAATGTTGCAAAAAGAAGCATTGAAAGACAAAAACAGTCTGGTGTAGTGTGTAAAGTGTTGGGGGCAACAGCAAAGCATCTTGCCTTTGAGACCCAACATATAAGTCCATTTTAATTGGAACATACAGTTCTAGTACCTTGTAGTTGTATTGAGAAATAATTTCTCAGAAGTTTCAGATAGTGTATATTAAAGTATTATTTTTGAGTTCTATTTTTACAAAAATAAAGAAGTGAAAAAGATGATCCTTTTCTCTTTTGCATGAAGAAATGGAACTGAGGTAACTTTATTTGAGAGCGCTCACAGACATACTATTTGTGTAAATAATGCCCAGAAATTAAATAGCCATGAAGATTTAACAAAAGTATAAGCATGTGTGAGTGAATAAAATATCTCTTGCTATTAATGAAAGTTCTGCATATCCTCGTACTGAATCAGTACAGACAATAAGTTCACTTGATAGTGCAAGGTACAGATCTTGGTTTGAGTGTTGATAAACCAAATAAAATGGATTCATTTACTAAAAATACTTTCTTCCATTCAAAAGTTTAAATTGGTAGAGGTAATTTACAATGCCAAGCTTTGTCTGCCCTTAAAGCAAACTAAAACACACACACACACACACACACACACACACACACACACACACACACAGGCATTGTCTCAGTATATATCTGTGTGTGAGACAAGAAAAAGTAAGAATAATAAATAAAGAGTGAGCAAACTGTTAATGCCCCAAAGTAGAATGACATTTGGAGGACCCAGAATGACCAGCCATTACATTTTCACAATGGATGAGCGGTTCATGTGGTGCTATCCTGCCGGAAGCGGTGGCAATATTTGCTGAAGCCTGTGCCAGCAAGCTACAAGCATATCTTCACCGATGTCATCCCAGAGATTAAAAAGAAATGCAAGATGGCATTATTTCAAGGAGGGTTTGCATCACCAACACAGCAAGCTCACTGTTGGAGAGGGGCGCTTCCCAATAAAATGATTAAGTTCTCCAGCATCTTTAAGGAGCTTCAGCCAATTACCCAGTGGACGCTACCTGGAAAACTAAAGGGTATAACCTTTCTTGGACATGTTGCCAACAAAAAGCAAAATGCTCCACCATCAATCATAGACAAAATGATTATAAACTACATAATTCTCCTCATGGACAGCTGACACACAGGAACTCTTGTGGACTTCTGAGCATTATATTCAGTTATTTCGAAGTACATCACCAGTTGCAGAAGACCACTTTTGCTGACAGCAAAAACACCCAGCTGAAGATGGCTAATGGTTGGTACATTCAGCCTTCAGGAAGATGCATTATTCATGTCTATAAACATGATATCATTCTAAGATGGAAATAGACTGTGATTACTCAGAGATTATGTTAGACAAGATGAGAGCCTACAGAGAGGAAGATAGACATCATGGTGTGTGAAGTGTGTTTGTGCTACATTAAGTGTTTATCCCTGCTATCAGAGCTTCAAAGGTAATTGTCATGTGCCATGGCCACATCAGTCCATGGTCACCATTGTGGAAGATAATAGGGGCTTACCACTAGCAAGGAAAGAAGATTTGGGTTTAACACCCCGTCGACATTGTGTTCATAAGAGATGGAGATCATAATTGGATTAATTTTTGCGAAGGACGATAAAGGAAATCGGTCATGCCCTTTGGAAGGTACTATTCAGCTGTTTGCCTGGATTGATATAGGGAAATAACGGAAAATCTAAATCATGATGGTCGGAGGTGAATTTGAACTGCCGTCTTATCATTGAGTCCAGAGTGTCACCACCTTGCCACCTTACTCAGTTTACCACCTGGAGAAAGATATATTTCTTCAAGCCTTAGTTAGCACATTCAAGAAAGGAATTTGAATTTAAAGAGAAGGTAATAGTATAGCCTTCAAGATACTTATGAAAGCTAAGAGAAACTGCTCAACTAGCAAATGACAATCTCTTGCTGTTATTTGGACCACCTGCAAAATTTGCACAGTATATCTATGGTAGGCCATTCACAGTCATTACAGATCATCATTTGCTTTGTTGTTTAGCATCTCTTACAGACCTATAAGGAAGACTTGAAAGGTGGGCAAAAGGATGACATCACAGAAGTGCACAAAAAGAGGAGAAAACACTAAGACTATAATACTGCCTCTAACAACTCCTGTGGAACAACAGCAAGAGAATGACTGTCTTGCTACACTCTATGATCTTTCTGAGAAAAAGGAGGAGGGCAAGCTATCACAAATTATACATGCCTTGAATCTATCAGAGCATATAAAAGGAAAATTTAAGATAATTAATGTACTGTATTACTTTGCTTGAAAAACCTTGACACCTTTGGTTTCTAAACAACAGCACTTACAAGTTATACATTAATTCTATACTGCACCGAGGGCTGTAAGAGGATCCTGACTTTAAGATCCACGTTGTCTGTTCATTTTAATTTGAATATACAGGTCTAGTACATTCTAGATGTATTGAGAAATAATGTTCCAGTGTAGTTCTCTGGCAGAGTTCAGTACATTCTGTGCTCTTGTATGTGTGTGCCAAACGCTTATGAAGTCATCACTGAGTCCACACCAGTGTTCATTAATCAACTATCAATACCAATATAGTATGAGATAATATGAGTACTGTACCTGATCTCCCAAAGCTTCTTGAATAAAACTCAACAAAACCTCATATGTTTGTCGTGTTTCTTGCGTTTTTGGCCTGTACAGAATTCCCACCATTTCATCCACACCTTCTGATAGCAGTGTTGCTCCTTTCATTCGTGTGAAGTCATACTGAGCTTCATCGCGCTTCTGCCTCCTGTAATTTATTAGATTCACACAATTAATGCCAGTCCTTAGCCAGACAAAATTTGTTACTAGAGCATATAAATAACACTATCAATCCAGATTACACACAGCAAATTCTGAAGAAGGGTGTTTGTGTGTGTGTGTGTGTGTGTGTGTGTGTGTGTGTGTGTGTGTGTTTCTTGACGCAGGTTTAATTGTACAATTATGTAAGGAGCATGATAACAGGTGAGTGTGATAGCAAAGATCTGTGAAATAGAGCAATAAATACGCTTAGGAAAAAATACATGTTCTGTGACTTACAAATTCATAATACAATGTTTGGAAAAATTGTACAATCTGTGTCGCAGCATGGTGTCAAGTGTTGAAATGTTGGCAGCCGCCATAGCGAACCAATAGTAGCACAGACAATAACAGCCAATCAGATATGACATTAACAGCTGTTTTCCCTTCACAGTAGATAATACTGATTGTAAACTGAATATGTAGACGAAAAATTCCTAGCAGGAAAAATTAGTCCATCCCTATGAAATCCCAAAACCACCTTCCCTACCTTCTGGCTCCTACCCCTGTAACTGACCCTGTTGTAAAACCTGCTCTATGCAGCAACCTTCCACCACCACTTACTCCAGTCCCGCAACCTGGAAGGTGTACACGATCAAAGGCAGAACCACTTGCGATAGTACCCATGTGATCTACTAACTGACATGCCTGCACTGTGAAGCGTTCTATGTGGGAATGACCAGCAACAAACTGTCCATTTACATGAATGGACACAGGCAGACAGTGTTTGTTGGTAACGAGGATCATCCTGTGGCTAAACATGCCTTGGTGCATGGCCAGCACATCTTGGCACAGTGCTATACAATCCGGGTTATCTGGATACTTCCCACCGACACCAACCTTTCAGAACTCCGGAGATGGGAACTATCCCTTCAGCATATTCTCTCTTCCCGCTGCCCACCTGGTCTTAACCTCCGCTAAATTTGAATTCCCGCCCGCCATCTTTAACATCTTAGCCTCGGTTCTCTGGACAGAGCGTCTGCCTCTAGTGGCATCTCTGTCTAACTTCTTGACTTCTTTGGTTTCCATAGTATGTCTGCCTAGGTGTGTCTGTGTAAATGTATGGGTGTGTGTGTATTTGTTTACCTTCCTTTTCCTCCCCCAAGGTAAGTCTTTCCTCTCCTGGAATTGGAATGGCTCCTTACCCCCTTCCTTAAAACCCTCATCATTTTCTTTTCCCTCTCCTTCCCTTCTGCCTGAAGAAGCAACTGGGTTGCGAAAGCTTGCGTTTGTGTGTATTTATTTATGATGCTGTCACACCTGTGCTCCTTTGCCTGGTGAGTAAACTTTGTCTATTTTATACATATATATTTCACAACACATGAAATTATACTGCGGAAGTTGATGGTTTTTTTTTTTTTTTTTTTTTTTTTTTTTTTTTTTTTTTTTTTTTTTTTGTAATCATGAACAAACAGGATCACGAGAAGAATTCTTGTGGTATCCTATGAACGAAAAATTTAGTACTATCGCTGTTATTTACTTAAATCACAACGCTGAAGTAATAATTTTCACATAAGAAGAATAACGCTGGGAAGGAAACACTAAAATATTTGTGTAAATTGGGCATAACCGAAGATGGGATACAACTTGTTGGCTTTGAATCATGACGTCAAAATGTCGGAAAACCCATATACTGGATAATATCTTAAAGTGCTGAGGGGTGCATGGCACATGGGTGGATGTGTCGCAAATGGAGCCTCAGGGATACCGGGCGACCTCCCTGAGTAAGTAGCCTTGCACCGCGAGAGTTATCGTGGTGTGGACCATATAAATCTCCAAATCTCGTGGGACTAAGATGAACACGGAGAAAAAAATTATTTTAAAAGAATCTGAGGGGCAATCTGAGACCTCAGATACTCAGACATCGGGATCAGAGCCGATAGAGTGCACTCCTACTTCTGAATCAGGGTCTCGACCTGAGCAAGAAGTGGGAACTGTAACAGAGAAGTTGGACCAGATTAGGATTAAGGCCTTATCTGGGGCTCAGAGGAGGAAACTTCTCAAGGAACAGAAGCAAAAGGAAGGAAAAGAATGGCTTCCTAAACATAAGTGGAGGGAATCAAAAGGGCTTGAGTCCAAGACTACCAAAAAGAAACTGCCTCAGATCAAAGGGGATACACAGACCCCCTCGACGTCAAAGACAGGTGGCAAGAGGGTTAGGGAGGAATCTAAGACTCCCTCCTCTCTGGACAAGTGTGATCCTAAAAGGCTGAGGCAGGAAATAGGGAAACAGACCTATAGTACTGCAGTCTCGGTCTTTAGAATGGCGGTTGTCCAAGAAGGATACCCACTGGTAAGCATCACCTCGCAGCAGGGGGAGCTCGTGCAGATGGCCTTCCTTGAAGAGATTGGGGGGGACGCTGGTCCAGGACCCAAATTCAGGAGGGTCTATCTAGATTGCGGTGCCCTCATTTTTGTCTGCGAGGGGGAGCACTCAGCAGAATGGCTTAAGTACAAGGTGCACATGAAATCCCCGTGGGAGGATGCAAAGCTGCTGGTCAAGACAGCAGCCGAACTCCTGAAGACCGCAAAGGTATCAATATGGGTACCAAAGATCCTTAAGGATGTCTCTCCAACGACTCTGTTCGAGAAAATAAGGGTCCAGAACCCAAAAGTCTCGACAGAGGATTGGGGGGTAATTAACCAAAAGGTCGTTCCGGAGGGACGAACCCTGGTGGTGGAGGTCGGAGAGAAGTCCCTGAAGACATTGCGAGAGCAAGGCCTGACACTGTTTTTAGGGTTCTCGCAGGTCAGGGTAATCAATAACCTTAAAGGCAATAATGGCAACAAGATGGGGACTGGAAGTGCTGCAGATAAACCAGCAGCACAGTAAAGGGGCCACTGCTGCCCTAAGCCGTTGCCTGGGAAGACAGGAGATGGACGTGGCCCTGATACAAGAACCCTATTTATACAAAGGGGGTGTATCGGGCCTCGGTGGTACTGGAGGTAAGCTGATTTATGCCAGAAATCTAAAAAACTCCAGAACATGCATTTATGTTAGAAATGGAATACCTTTCATACCAATGATGGATTTTTGTTCCAGGGACCTGGTGACCATCAGGATGCAGCAAATGAGGAAGGTATCATGAGGGAAATTGTTTTGACCTCAGCATACCTTCCTTACGAAGACAGCTCACCTCCTTCTTTGGAAGTGAGGAGACTGACAGAAGCCTGCCATCGGCCAGGTGACGAACTGGTGGTGGGAAGTGATGCCAATGCCCACAATCTATTGTGGGGCAGCAAGGACACCAACACTAGAGGTGAGCACCTTCTTGAATTTCTCCTATCTAACAACCTCGAGATCCTGAATAGGGGTGATGAACCTACATTCAGGATTAGTAGAAGGGAAGAAGTAATTGACATAACTTTTGGTTCCATGATGATGGGAAGTTACATCAAACAATGACATGTGGTCCTGGAGCCATCCTCATCACATCACATGTATATTAAATTCAAGGATGAAATGGGAACCAGACAGACCATAGCCTATAGGAACCCCAGGAAAACGGACTGGGAGACATATAGGAAAGACCTTGACTTCAGCCTATCGGAAATTAAAACTTCGCTAAGGAATCCAGCAGAGTTTGAGGAAGTAGCAGAGGCCATAACCTCTGCTATAGTGACCTCATACAAGGGCAACTGCTCAATCACCAAGAAGTGCACAAACAGAAGTGTGCCTTAGTGGAATAATAACCTGGAAATGCAAAGGAAACAGGTAGGAAGACTGTTTAACCTTGCAAGGCACAAAGGACAATGGACAAAGTATCGTGAGGCCCTTGTCAATTACAACCTTGCAATCAGACGGGCAAAGGAGGCATCGTAGAAGGTATTCTGTGAGGAAGTGGAGGGGACGGCTGCTCAAGCGAGACTTTATAAAATCCTCACTAGGGTACCAACTAACCTAGGAGGAACACTGAGGAAGGAGGATGGGGAGTATACAAAGACAGCACATGAAACGCTGGAACTGCTCCTCAAGACTCACTTTCCTCAATATATTCTGGGGGATAACTCAGACCAGAATGTGATTCCTGAGAGACAACGGTTCTCAGGTATCTGCAAAGAGGACTGGGATTTGGCCAAGGAGTGTGTTGATCTCAGTAAGGTCCGATGGGCATTGGGAACATTTCAGCCGTTCAAGTCACCTGGCCCCGATGGAATCTTTCCAGCTCTCCAGCAACAAGCGGGAGAAAATCTTATTAGATTCCTCTGCAGGTTATTCAGAGTTAGCCTAGCAGCAGGAATCATTCCCAATGCCTGCAGTATTCCAGGCCGAAATCACTGCCATCAGGACGTGTGTGGAGGAGAATTTGCTTAGGTACTACAAAGATCGTAGTATCTGTATCTATTCAGACAACCAGGCAGCCCTGAGATCACTGGCAGCTCCTGCAACAAGGTCTAAAATTGTTGCAGAATGTCACAGGGTTCTAGTGGAGCTAGGGGAAAGCAATAGAATAAACCTATTATGGGTCCCTGGCCACTCAGGGATCAGTGGCAACGAACATGACGACAGATTAGCCAGGATGGGGGCAGAGACTCCATTTATTGGACCGGAACCTGTCCTGACAATCACCAAGGCAATGTTCAAATTGGAGCTATGTAACTGGCTCAGAAGACAGCACGTAGAATATTGGACCAAAGTCCATCAACAAAAACATGGCAAGGTAATGATGCCAAAGCCATGTTTTAAAAGAAGCTCTGCAATCCTGGGTCTGAACAGGAGAGAGATTAGACTCATGGTTGGATTGCTTACAGGCCATGGGAATTTCAAAAAACACCTGCGTACAATGGGAATAACAGAAGAGGACCCTAAATGTAGGATCTGTGATGATGGTGATGAAACTGCATCACATCTAATCTTCGAATGCATTGCATATTTGGGACAACCAGACCCGAAGAAATTGTGTCTAATAAAGAAATGGTAAAGGGACTCCTTGCACTGTTCAAGGGCATTTACTAGATATACAGGGGGCGATACTGCACAATAAACTTAAGTTTTGGTGCGGGCAGTGGCGGGTTGGACCAAGACTGTTTTGGCTTCCCTGGAAAAATCAATCAATCAATATCTTAATGCTTTTGTATTGCAGATAATAAATAATCTGTGATTATCCTCATAAATTACAGATTACAGGACAGAATGCACCATTGATCACACATCTATGCCCAAAAATTCGCGCCTCCGGCACTTACTTGTGGGGAAAAATTAAATAAATAAATCTCGTTTAACCTATAACTTACCATAAGAATGGAGCTACAGATTACTTTTTAAACACAAACCGTAATCTATAATCTGGTTGTAACCAAGTTACTGTCTTTAACTCAGATATGAAGTCATTGGTTAAAGCCAATGAGTTGTATCCTGGACTTTAATTGACCCGTAAATTGACTTTATTTATTCGTAATAAATGATTACTTTTTTGTGCTGATGATGAAGTAAATAATTAATGCTGTTCCTGCTCTATGGTTGACAGGTTCTCAATGTGCCTTTGTCTGCTTAGTCAATTGACTGTAAATATCATCAGAACAGTTAATAACAAAACATTACTGTTATTGTGTAAAAAGTGACAAGACAACTCTACATGAAATGAATACATTTCACGAATAAAAAACAGTGAATTTCATTGGCTGCTGTGCACCTGATTGGCTGGTCACATGCAGTGGCTGTAGCTGGTTTTCCGGAAGGCTTTTGACACTGTACCTCACAAGCGGCTTCTAATGAAATTGTGTGCTTATGTAATATCACCCTAATTGTGCGATTGGATTCACAATTTCCTATCAGAAAGGACACAGTTAGCAGTAATTGACGGTAAGTCATCGAGTAAAACAGAACTGATATCTGTCGTTTCCCAGGGAAGCGTTACAGGTCCCCTACTCTTTCCTGTGTTTATAAATGATTTAGGAGACAATCTGAATAGCTCTCTTAGCCTGTCATGGATGATGCTGTCGTTTATCGATTAGTGAAGTCAACAAAGGATCAAAAGCAACTGCAAAGTGATTTAGCCAAAATTTCTATATGTTTCGAAAATTGGCACTTAACACTGAATAATGAAAAGTGTGAAGTAATGCACATGACCACTAAAAGAAATCTGCTGAACTTCAATTACACGATAAATCAGTCAAACCTTAAGGTTCTAAATTCTACCAAATAGGAGTTACAATTACGAACAACATAGACTGGAGAGAACACAGAAAATATTGTGGGGAAGGCAAACCAAAGGTTACGTTTCATTGGGAGAACGCTTTGAAGATGCAACAGCTTCACCAAAGACACTGCCTACATCACACCTATGCGTCCTCTCCTGGAGTATTGTTGCCCAGTGTGGGACCCTCACCAGGTGGGACTGGCGGAGGACATTGAGAAGGTTCAGAGAATGGCAGCTCGTTTTGTTTTATCATGTTACAGGAGGGGGGGGGGGGGGAAGCGTCACTGAAATGTTGCAAGATTTGAGGTGGAAATCATTAAAAGAACGATGTTATTCATAGCTGCGAGTTCTATTTGCGAAATTTCAATCACCGACTTACTTCTGAATGTGAAAATATTTTGCTAGCACCCACCTACATAGGGAGACATGACCAATAACACAAGAGAAATCAGATCGAAAACAGAATGGTTTAGGTGTTCTTTCTTCCCGCACACTATTAGAGAATGGAGCAGTAGAGAAAGGTTATAAAAGTCATTAATGAATCCTTTGGCAGGCACTTAAATGTGATTTGCAGAGTATCTGTGTGGATGTAGTTGACACTGAGCGTTGGTAAACTGGACTAGTGCCATTGTCCAGATGTTTATACAATGGCAAGCAAAGAAGAACAGAGACGTGGTTTATTTCGGGTGGTAAATGCGCTAGGAATGAGCCATTCATTGTCACAGCTGTGTGCGGTTGGTTGAACACTAAACATCTCTGAAGTGTGTGCATGAGTGACAGAGGAGATTCTGAAAAGAGTGTACATCACTACACAATGTGATGCTGAGATCGATGGTGTTATCTGGGAAGATGATTAATCATGAGGAATGAATTTTATGTTAATTGGCACCAGACTTAACCCTGTGCATACCTATTATCAAACATCACATCCGATATGGCAAAATTTGCGAACAATGGTTGCCATATCATAGACAAATAATGCCATCAAGCCTGAGTCATCCTCTGTTGTACCAAGAGGAAGAGCATGCATTTCTGTCAGATTATATTGTTAAAGGGGACAAAACCTAGTTCCTACAGCTATTAGTCATGAACTGTAACATGGCATTTGATATGTGGGTATGTTGGGAGAGTTTAGAGTGCAAATGGTTTGCTGCGGCAATGGCTAAACGGTGAAGGGGAACCTCCATGAATTGCAAATCCACAGTATAGGTATTCATCAGCGTCAACAAGTACAGAATGAAATAATAGGTGAAATTTCCCTTCTCTATACTGTAAAACTCATATGGGAAAGGTACATTCTTTGCCTCACCCAACAGACACATAAAAAATTTACAATTACGAAAGCTTCAAAGACAGATTGACAGCATTTTTTTTTTTTTTTTTTTTTTTTTTTTTTTTTTTTTTTTAAATGTTGAAAATTTAAAAATATCATGTACTATTGCGCAACTGAAAGCTACAAACGACTGGTGGCTATTTATAGTGTAAACACACAACATTTTTATAATCTGCACCCAGCAGAGTTTATTTGTACCAGCTGGTGGCCATTATGTCAGCCCACCATCGGCCAGAGGTGGTGGAGCATTCCCCCCCCCCCCCCCCCCCTACAAGGCCTTCATTTGTGTCACATTCCTGTGAAAGTAACACTTTACTTAGCTGACACAGTAGTTTTTATTGAGTGAAAGTGTTTATAGGGAAATTCTAAAATAACTTATTCTATTAACCAAAGAGTATTCATCTACGATTCATATGTGTGACCCTAATCAGTGTTAGCAGTACAGAGTTTATTCAATGTGAGAATAGTAGACCCTATATTTTTCCAGGAAACAATTAACAGTGAGAGGTCCATTGCAAACATATTGCACCCCCTTTTTTTTTTTTTTTTTTTTTTTTTTTTTTGACCAATTAATTGAGAGAGAATTTGCTTTCATGACATTTCAGTTCATGTGATGGCACATACAGCCAACTTATCATTACAGAAAATTCGTAATGTGTTTGGTGAAAAAAGTAACACCAATAACATTTGGTCCCCTCGTTCTCCTGATTTAACCATGTATGGGGAGCATTAAAAGAGATAGTTTATTAATCAAATCCCCACACATTAGATGAATTAAAATCAAACAATTGTCATGAAATCACTGAAATTTCTGAGAGGGAATTAAAGAGTGTAATGAGCAACTTTTTCAGCAGGTGTTAGAAACAAATGCACAACAAAGGGAGGGAGTACCAGCACCTCCTTGTGTAATATAGGTGAGTAATTAATTTTTCTAAGTGTGTCCACCCCCATGAACCACAGACATTGCCGAGGTGGGGTGGCTTGCGTGCCTCAGCGATGCAGATAGCCGTACCGTAGGTGCAACCACAGCGGAGGGGTATCTGTGGAGAGGCCAGACAAACGTGTGGTTCCTGAAGAGGGGCAGCAGCCTTTTCAGTAGTTACAGGGACAACAGTCTGGATGATTGACTGAGCTGGCCTTGTAACATCAGCTAATGTGGCTTTGCCACACGGTTACTGCGAACGGCTGAAAGCAAGGGGAAACTACAGCCGTTACTTTTCCCGAGGACATGCAGCTCTACTGTATGAACATCTGATGATGGCATCCTCTAGGGTAAAATATTCCGGAGGTAAAATAGTCCCCCATTCGGATCTCCGGGCGGGGACTACTCAGGAGGATGTTATCATCAGGAAAGACAATACTGGCATTCTACGGATCGGAGCGTGGAATGTTAGATCCCTTAATCGGGTAGGAAAATTAGAAAATTTAAAAAGGGAAATGGATAGGTTGAAGTTAGATGTAGTGGGGATTAGTGAAGTTCGGTGGCAGGATGAACAGGATTTCTGGTCAGGTGAGTACAGGCTTATAAATACAAAATCAGTTGGGGGTATCACAGGAGTAGGACTGATAATGAATAAGAAAATAGGAATGCGGGTAAACTACTATGAGCAACGCAGTGATCGCATTATCATTGTCAAGATAGATACGAAGCCAACACCGACAACAGTAGTACAGGTTTATATGCCAACTAGCTCTGCCGATGATGAGGATATAGAAGAAATATATGAGGAGCTAAAGGAAATTATTCAGACAGTTAAGGGAGAGGAAAACTTAATTGTGATGGGAGACTGGAATTCGGTAGTAGGAAAAGGAAGAGAAGGAAAAATAGTAGGTGAATATGGACTGGGCAGAAGGAATGAAAGAGGAAGTCGCCTGGTAGAATTTTGCACGGAACATGATTTAATCGTAACAAACACGTGGTTTAAGAATCACAAAAGAAGGTTGTATACGTGGAAGAGACCAGGAGACACTGGAAGGTATCAGATAGATTTTATAATGGTAAAACATAGATTCCGGAATCAGGTTATTAACTGCAAGACATACCCAGGGGCAGATATAGACTCTGACCATAACTTGTTAGTCATGAACTGTAGGCTGAAACTGAAAAAACTGCAGAAAGGTAGGAAAATAAGGAGATGGGACCTAGATAAATTGAAGGAAAGTGAAGTTCTGGAGAATTTCAGAGGGGGATTTAGGCAACAATTGACAGAAACAGGGGGAAATAAAACAGTAGAAGAGGAATGGGTAGCATTGAGAGATGAAATAGTGAAGGCAGCAGAGGACAATATAGGTAGAAAGGCAAGACCTGCAAAAAATCCTTGGATAACACAGGAAATACTAAATTTAATTGATGAAAGGAGAAAATATAAAAATGCAGTAAATGAAACAGGCAAAATGGAGTACAGACGACTAAAAAATGAGATTGACAGGAAGTGCAAAATGGCTAAACAGGAGTGGCTAGAAGCCAAATGCAAATCTGTAGAAGAATGTATAAGAAGGGGAAAAGTAGATACCGCCTACAGGAAAATCAGAGAGACATTTGGGGACAAGAAAAGCAATTCTACAAATATCAAGAACTCAGATGGGAAACCAGTTCTCAGCAAAGAAGGGAAGGCTGAAAGGTGGAAAGAGTACATAGAGCAGCTCTACAAAGGAAATGAACTGAGAGACGATGTTGTAGGAAGGGAAGAGGAAGTAGATCAAGATGAAATAGGAGATATTATACTGAGAGATGAATTTGACAGAGCCCTGAAAGACCTAGGTCGGAACAAGGCCCCAGGAGTAGATGACATACCCTCAGAGCTACTAAAGTCTCTGGGAAAGCCAGCCATGACAAAACTATTTGAACTGGTGTGTAGGATATACGAGACAGGCGAAATACCCTCAGACTTTAAGAAAAATGTAATAATCCCCATTCCAAAGAAATCAGGTGCAGACAGGTGTGAAAATTACAGAACCATCAGTTTGATAAGTCATGGTTGCAAAATTTTAACACGAATTATCTACAGGAGAATGGAAAAGCTGGTAGAAGCTGACCTAGGGGAAGATCAGTTTGGATTTAGGAGGAACGTAGGAACACGGGAGGCAATACTCACTTTACGGCTTATCTTAGAAGATAGATTAAGGAAAGGCAAATCTACATTTTTAGCCTTTGTAGATTTGGAGAAAGCGTTTGACAATGTTGACTGGACTACACTCTTTCAAATTCTGAAGTCAGCAGGGGTAAAATACAGGGAAAGGAGAGTTATCTACAACTTGTACAAAAGCCAGACCGCAGTTATTAGACTCGAAGGGCATGAAAGGGAAGCATCAGTTGGGAAGGGAGTAAGACAGGGTTGTAGCCTTTCTCCGATGTTATTCAATTTGTACATTGAGCAGGCGATGAAGGAAAGCAAGGAAAAATTTGGAATAGGGATTAAAGTTCAGGGGGAAGAAATAAAAACATTGCATTTTGCTGATGATATTGTAATTCTGTCAGAGACAGAGAACGACCTGGAAGAGCAGTTGAATGGAATGGACAGTGTGTTGAAGAGAGCGTACAAAATGAACATTAACAAGAGCAAAACAAAAATAATGGAATGCGGTCTTAGAAAATCAGGCGATGCTGAAGGAACTAGATTAGGTAACGAAACAATGAAGGTGGTAGATGAGTTTTGTTACTTGGGTAGTAAAATAACATGCGATGGTCGCAGTACAGAGGATATAAAATGCAGAATGGCAATGGGAAGAAAAGCATTTTTGAAAAAGAGAAATTTGCTAACATCGAATATTAATTTAAGTGTAAGGAAGTCTTTACTGAAGGCATTTGTGTGGAGTGTTGCCTTGTACGGGAGTGAAACATGGACGATAAGCAGTGCGGACAGGAAGAGAATAGAGGCTTTTGAAATGTGGTGCTACAGAAGAATGCTGAAGATTAGGTGGGTAGATCACATAACTAATGAAGAGGTACTGAACAGAATTGGCGAGAAAAGGAGTTTTTGGCATACCCTGACTAAAAGAAGGGATCGCTTGGTAGGACACATTCTTAGACATCGAGGAATCGTAAATTTAGCATTGGAGGGAAGTGTGTGGGGTAAAAATCGCAGAGGGAGGCCAAGAGACGCGTATAGTAAGCAGATTCAAATAGATGTGGGTTGTCGTTCTTATGAGGAGATGAAAAGGCTTGCTCAGGATAGAGTAGGGTGGAGAGCTGCATCAAACCAGTCTCCGGACTGAAGACCATAATAACAACAACAAGTGTTTGTGTTATGTATTATAGAAATAACTTGTGTGCTAACCCATATTAGATTTAGTGGGCATCTGGTAGCAATCAAAGTGGGCGTAGCAACTGGCATCTGAGGCAAAGTCGGTTGTGCTGAGGACTGATCACTCTGTATTTGCTCATTTAATATGCAGATACAACATGAAGCAAGGGAAAGATTAGTGTCTTATATCTTGCCAACAGCCAAGATTATTAAAGACGGAACTTGGATCATATTTCTTACTACTAGAGGCGAAAGGAAGAGGTCATAGATTTCATTAGGAACCATTTCCACATGGGTTTGATGGAGTGTTTGGCTGGTTGAAAAAAAGAATTACTGATATGATGGCAACTTCTTGGGTAAAATATTTCGGAGGTAAAATAGTCCCCCATTCGGATCTCCGGGCGGGGACTACTCAGGAGGATGTCGTCATCAAGAAAAACAAAACAGGCATTCTACGGGACAGAGTGTGGAATGTTCTAACCCTTAATCACCTAGGTAAGTTAGAAAATTTGAAAAGAGAAATGGTCAAGTTAAAGTTAGATATGGTAGGGATTAGTGAAGTTCGGTGGCAGGATGAACAGGATTTCTGATTAGGTGAGTACAAGGCTATAAATACAAAATCAGTTGGTCGTAATGCAGGAGTAGGTCTAATAATGAATAAGAAAATAGGAATGTGGGTAAGTTGTTATGAACAGCATAGTGAACGCATTATTGTAGCAAAGACAGCCGGCTGCGGTGGCTGAGGGAACTGTGGCGCGCCAGTCACGGTCTGCATGGCCACTACAGTCGTGGGTTTGAATGCCCCCTCGGGCATGGATATTTGTGCCATCCTTAGTGTTAGCTAGTTCATAAGTAGTTTGTAAGTTTAGGAACTGATGACCCCGCAGTTAAGTCCCATAAGCTATACAAGCATTTGAACAATTTGAACATTTTTGTAGCAAAGACAGACAAAACCAACACTGACCACAGTACTGCAAGTTTATATGCCAACTAGCACGGCCAATGATGAGGATATTGAAGAAATGTATGAGAAGATAAAAGAAATGATTCAGAAAGTTAAGGGAGACGAAAATTTGATTGTGATGGAGGACTGGAACTCGGTAGTAGGAAAGGGAAGAGAAGTAAACGTAGTAGTAGGTGAATATGGACTGGGAAAAAGGAATGAAAGAGGATATTGCTTGGTAGAATTTTGTGCAGAGCACAATTTAATGATCACCAACACTTTGTTTAATCATTATGAAAGAAGGCTGAATATGTGGCAGAGACCAGGAAACACTGGAAGGTACCAGATTGACTTTATAATGGTAAGGAATAGATTTAGAAACAGTTCTTAAACTGTAAGACATGTCCAGGGGCAGATATAGACTCTGACAGTAACTTATTGGTTATGAACTGCAGATTAAAACTCATCCCTGGATAACACAGGATATACTGATGAGAGGAGAAAATATAAAAATTCAGGAAGAGAAGCAGGCAACAGGGAGTACAAATGTCTGAAAAATGAGATTGACAGGAAGTGCAGACTGGCTAAGCATGAGTGGCTAGAGGGCAATTGCAGAATCGTAGAAGAATGTATAACTAGGGGAAAGATAGATTCACCTACAGGAAAATAAGAGAGATATTTGGAGACAAGAAAAGCAGCTGTATGAATATCAAGAACTCAGACAGAAAAGCAGCACTAAGCAAAGAGGGGAGAGCTGAACTGTGGAAGGAATATATAGAGGGCCTATACAAAGGAAATAAACTTGAAGGCAGTATTCTAGAAATGGAAGACGAAGTGGAGGAACGTGAGGTAGGAGATAGGATACTGTGAGAATATCTGCTGAAAGATCTGAGTCAAAACAAGGCCCCGGGAGTAGATTATATTCCGTCTGAACTGCTGATATCGTTAGGAGAGACAGACATGAAAAAATTGTTTCACCTGGTATGCAAGATGTATGAGACAGGGGAAGTACCACCCAACTTCAAGAAGAATATCCTAATTCCAATTCCAAAGAAAGCAAGTGCAGAAAAATGTGAAAATTACAGAACTATCAGATAAGTCATGGTTGCAAAATAGTAACATGAATTATTTCCAGATGAATGGAAAAACTTGTGGAATTCAACCTCGGGGAGGATCAGTTTGGATTTAGGAAAAATGTAGGAACATAGGAGGCAATACTCACATTGTAAAATGTAAACTTTCATGGCTGGAATGGTCAAAATTACTAAAAATTTCTGGGCTGTTATGCCGTGGTCTAGTGGATTCACTATTAAAACCCAACGTTTCGTCCCCGACTGTGGAGGACATTCATCCCGGGGGATCGTGGCACTTTTTAGTAATTTTGAATACTCACATTACGACTTATCTTAGAAGATAGGCTAAGGAAAGGCAAACCTATGTTTTTAGCGTTTGTAGATTTGGAGAAAGCTTTTGAAGTAGTGATGGGGCAATGAATGAAGGCCTTCCAACATTCAAGGAGGCCCTTAGGGCCCACAGAAGATGGTTGCACTGTTGGTGCAATCATCGCCAGGGGGGGCTGGCAATGACGTAACTGTCGCATAGAAAATTGTCTGCGGTACTGGGTGGAGTCTTTCATATTTTTTCCTTGCCTCGGTGTATGTCAGTCTGTCCAGGGTCTTAATTTCCATGATTTCTTGCTCTTTGCGGAGAATGGTACAGTCTGGTGAACAGGTGGATGGTGCTGCCCACAGTTGACACATATTGGCAGGGGTGTACACGGAGGGTCTGGAAGGGGATGGACGGCCTCATTTCCTACATGTAGGGCTAGAAGTGCAGCGGGATGTAACAAGGGAAGGAAACAACTGGGGGTCATATTTCGTGGCATTGAAATTTGATCTTCCTCATTTAGAGACGCCATTTGCATAGTTTATAGCTTGTTTCATCTTGGTCCCATGAAAAGCTAAGGATATAAAGGTACAACAAGGCAGACCCCCACTTGCCTGGGCAAGCCTTACACAACTGAGGTGTGACAGGTTCCTCAGAGGTTCCTCGCTAGTGACTGTTCAAACTCAACAGCCATGCATCTCCTCACCACATAGCACACATTGAGATTGAGGTCTGTGTGGTTTTTTTTTTTTTTTTTTTTTTTTTTTTTTTAATAAAGGTTTGTTCTGCCCTCACAACCCGGGCGATTAAGCTAAGATCCCCGGGTTCTGAAATGTACAACACTCCGCCAAGTGATGGTTGTTGAAGCACACATAGAGCTTAGGGTGTAGCAGACTATTGGTGCGACACAGCCCACAGCTCAGGTCCCCAGGTTTGCCAAACCCGTACTCATCAAATTAATGCTTAGCCCATGAGGGGAACTCCTCCAGACCACCAAGCTAAAAGAATTTGTTCCAATGCGCCTGGGTTTCCATGAAAATCGAGATCAAAGACAACCGCGTAACAGCTATACCTTTACGTAGTCACCAGCGTTACGTGAATCAGCAAGGTGTAAGTAGCAAGGCGCTTAAGTGACAAACAAACGACCTGCATTCAAATCGTGCTCGGAAACAGATTTTTTTTTACACTTCTCTGACGACTGATTGTGCATAATTATATGCTTTCATAGCCACTCTTGGCAAAAGTCTCGATCAGCGGCATGGCCTAATGTATTTACGTGACATGAAGCGGCAGTGTTGGCAACAGTAGCTGTGTATGCTGGGATGAATGGAGGAACACAATGTTTAGAAGGTGTGAAAATGAATGTGTTCACATCACGTTTAAATGATTTTATTTTCGAAATAAATCACAGCATTCGAATGTAGAAGATCGCACACTACAAAACTACATTTCTCCACATGCACTGTCTTTCTTTTCGGATGTAACACTTTGTTGTTATGTAAATCAAAATATGTGTGTGACTGTCTCTCAACTGATACGTATTACAATATTTTTTTCAATGTTCATAATTTGGTAAAACTGTTGCAACAATTTAATCTGTACTCTTCGGTTCCTGCCTAAACATATCCTTTAATATCATGACATATTTGTAAAAATCAAAACATTTGCTCACAACAATTTAAGCTGTACTGTTAGGTTCCTGCCTAACTAAAACTCTTAAAATCATGACATATTCATAAAAATTAATAATATTTGTCGATGTACCCTTGTACAGTCAGTAACTGAATTATCGTACACGCCATAGGCTACTTGAAATGTACTACGTTGCCAACCTAACACTGCTATGGACGCACCGCGACGCTACCCATGCCGCTGATCGAGACTTTATCCGCCACTCTTTTATGTTAATGCTTTAGTAATAGGTCATGATAACAACTTATGTTAATTGCTCAATACGTTATGTACTGCGCGAGAATTATTTTATTTAATTCATTATTTCGAAGCATACTTTTACGGCGACTGAAACATCAGTAAACCGCCTCTAGTGTAGCATTTGATAGCTGCATTTAGAGAGCCCAGCCATACTGTTGTTATACTATCGAGTGCAGTGTGTGCCCAGCGGATTATTATGCTGCGGCCAGGCGGCTGACTAGTCATTTGCGAATCGTTCACATGTAAATGTAATTACCTAATATAACTTTATCTTTGCAATAAGAATTGATAAAGTGGGAAAAAGGAATATATATATACACAATCAATCATCGGATAAGTGTAAAAAATAAAAGTCCCAAGCAGGATTTGAGCTCGGGTCATGTGTTTGACAGTCGAGCGACTTGCTAGACCTTTACAACAAAATGGTATTTTATTCTGCATGGTGATTAACTTTCATAAGAAATATAACGACATAATTCTGCAACAATTTACAACACATTTAGGCCTAAATGCAAATAGCGTCTAAGTTTGATCTCTGAAGAAGATTGTCATAGTTGTGAAGTTCTACCAAAACAAAACTATTGTGCAATATACAGTGGTTTCAAGAAACATATTTCATTCAGGCAGTTGACATCAGGAAACCATCCTATTTCTCGACAACTAACGATCAATAAATAAACAAGTACATTATGTTCCACGTACTTAGCTTTCCTCTCTGCAGCTTTCACTGGTTTAGTGCGTTGGTGCCTGTCACCCATTCTTGTTCCATCAA
Source organism: Locusta migratoria (assembly GCA_026315105.1). Taxonomy (NCBI): domain Eukaryota; kingdom Metazoa; phylum Arthropoda; class Insecta; order Orthoptera; family Acrididae; genus Locusta; species Locusta migratoria. The sequence continues at coordinate 315,450,066 of CM048745.1, forward strand.
GTTTCCCAACAAGGGACATAACTTCACCGGTCGCTTCATCGCGGCTGCGACGTTCGATAAGCCTGACATCCGCTTGTAGCACAAGGTTTGAATTCTGAAAATCAGGAGAATGACATTTTTATACCTTTATAATATGCATCAAATATAAAAACATTGAAACAAACAAATAATAATTTTGATTACTTACAGCTTTATACTCATATTGTAGTTGACGGGCAGCTGCGTCCGCCATTGTTTACGTTATTTCTGTGATATAAATTTAACAACAACACAACACAACACATCAACCTCTCGCGTCCATTGATTACAGCTACCCAAACAACTTAGTATTAAAGAGATGCTACTTCATAGATGTCCCGAAGCTAATCTAGGCATATTATAAAGAGAGAACAACATTCAATATTCGAGTGTTTACATGACCAGCTAAAATCAGTTTTCTAAATCCGAGTTTGGAAGGCAATGTAAACAGGGTGGTATGTCCCTCACTCTGTGTAGTGTGTATCTATAGTCCGGTAAGAGCCCAATATCTGTTGCAAATAGGCCACTACCAAAAAATTACCCACGTTGGCAGTCCTGTTTGAATGGTTTGCCAAAGATGTAAGCAATGTTTTGATTCTACCAGAGATAACAGTGTTTTGTATCACCATGTGTCTGTTATAGAAACAACATAAAACTCTAACCTTGTTAACTGCAAAAAACGTATGGAGTCAATCTGTTAAATGTATTTGTACATATTGATTGCGTAAATAATTGTTTTTGCATCATGTCTGATTTAGAATCGGATGCTGAAATAGACTATGATTCTGATTCTCAGGTACGGTATACGTCTTGTTTATGACTATTATGTCTTTGTTAATACTACAGTTTGATTTTATCTCCATTTTTGTATTTTATTTCAGCTTCAAGAAGCCTTTGAGAAGGGCGTGTTGAAGCCAGGCCTGAATACTGTATCAGTGGCTGAAAAGAAATCTTTTACAAATAATGTGGTGAGTGTTATCTTTTCTTAGCAAGTTATAATTCCTTTAAAGCCTATAATCTATGTACTTTTCATCATGGATTTGAGGGTAGTAAGTGTTTTTTTTCCCTTTTCAGCCAGAACTGAAGAAAAGCTTGTCAGGATTTCGACTTGGTCTTCCTTGGATTGAACGGCTTGATCTTGTTACTGGACATGCCCCCCTCGCACCAGAGTTAGCAGCGAAGGTAATTTTGTTCGGGAAATAATTGCCTCAGTGATGTTCTGCATGTTGTTTATTACGTAATGTACTTTACATACATGAGAAACAAAAGTTAAGCCTGTGGAAATTCCATAGGTACATGACTTCTCTGCAGTTAGAAAAATGTCTCCTCATTGCATTAGCTGAATTATGTAGTACATCTCTTTATTCTTTTGGCTAAATACTCATTAGTTAGCAGTTCAATTAATGCTGTGAAACTTGAGTTTGTATGGAACAGTTTTGTAATTAAATGATTAAAATGGCTGAGATAGGCCTAAGAATGTAACAGGTACTATTAACCATCTCACAAAATATTTCTGTGTCAAACTCTAAATATAATTTATTGTGATACAATTTATTACCCTTTATTAACTGCACCTCTCAGTAGGTTCAGCATTCATTTGCTTGGTGTGGGCACGGCGAACCCGGGGTCCATGAGCTGGAGACTGCATAGTGCCATCAGTCCTCTGTGCCATAAGCTCTTGGCATACTTCAACAACCAGAGTACAGCCCAGACTCTGACTGGGTAGGATAAGTCTAAGGTGGCAATGGAAGTGCTGAGTGGGTGCATTGAACAAGTCTTGCAGCCGTGTTATTTACCAACTGTGTTTCAATCACACCACAAGATTTTTATATTGGCATGAGCGCTAACTAGACCAGCTGTCGAATTGTTAGGATGAATGCCCACCACCAAACTGTGGTTAAAAACCAGGTAGACCACACAGCTGAGCATATGCTTGATTTCAATGGCTGTTTCAAAATTTGGGCCATCTTTATTCCTCACCTCCACCCCGTCATCACCAGTTTTTTTGAACCAAATCCCAAACTTATCCAGGCCCCAACCGAAGACCTCCTTTTCTTCACACCCAACAGTCCTTACCCTACTCCTCTCCCATTTCATACACATGATGAAGCCTTATGGCCGATATCTTAAGTGTTGCATGTATGACTGTTTTTGTGCTTGTCACAGATCTTTATACATCTTTGCTATTTGCTCATATTGTTGAATTACAACCTGGATTTTCCATTGTTAGATGTTTGTTACTTTTATATGGAGTGCACAAATCCAGTAGCATATGTTGTAGCATCAAAAGGTTTATTCTGGAGATCAAATCTTGTTGCAAGATATTCATTACATGCAGTTTTTTCATGATCTCTTGGTGAAAATATCAATTTTTAGGGGTGGTGGTGGTGGTGGTGTCATAATTCATGTACTACAGTGTTGAAACTCATAAAGGTGAAGGCAATTTTTAAAATGACATGCTGCACCATCAGTTATATACACACGTTGAAGAAAAGAATGGCCTATTTCATCAATTATGTCATGAATGAGATAATCATTGACAGCAGCAAAGCCGTATTATGTTCCAAGGAAGTGAGGAACACATGCGAATATGAATACCTTTGATGTGTGCCAGTGGGTAACTTTGAATTTTATTATGCAGAGCAACAGTCCAATCCTCAACAATGAAGCACTACTGTAAACGAAGGCTTCCGCGGCCATTGTCATTGTTTATAAAACTCTTCTGGGTGTTGGACCGCATTGTCAAATTATCAAATACTTCACCGACGTTTCGGCCACTATTGCAAGTGGCCATTTTCTGGGTGTTACGTTTAACATTTGACGATGCGGTCCAACACCCAGAAGAGTTTTATAAACAAAGCACTACTGTGTTAGTATTCTGGGATGTGGCTGATTTTACTTTTGATATGGCCTGTTTCTGAATCTTCTGGATATGATGTTGAGGTATTCCTTTCATGACTCTGTATATCCTCTGTATCTTGCAGCGTTTGACATAGGGCTATACAGAAAAGGGCTCACCTGAAGATGAGGTTACACCTGTTGGCTTTGACCTGTGGCATTGCCGTGTTGTGTGAGGTATGCCTGTAGGTTAACAGGGATTTCTTTCTTTTGTTTGCGCAAGTGACTGCCGAGGCACTAATTTTTGGGCTGAGATCTGTGACCAATGGTACATTCTGTAGTTGTAATCTGTAATTAAGAGGATAACAATAGATTATTCATTATCTACTATACATAAGTTATAAGATATTACCCCGTACACGAGTTTTTCGACATGTTGATGATGTCATGGGTCAAAGCTGAAGGGTGGTATCCATGTCTTCAGTTATGCCCACAAAAGCATGGTGGTCCATCTTGAACTTCTTTCCTGTGAAACTGCTAAAATGGCAAAACAAACAATTTTCAAATTAGTGCTGTAAATTCACGTGCATACTACTTTAACTGGCTGGCATTTTACCCATTTTGGTCATAATGAGTAGAATTTTGTGAGACCAATTTTTAAATTTGCATTCTTCTTTTTGTTAGTCAATATACTTCTCATATTGATTTTTGTCATATATCATTTTACCTTTCTAACCTTTTCATTAACAGAGATAACATCATTCTTGTTACAACTTCACCTGCTGCAATCTTTGTCATCATTTTGTGATATTACAGAGCAACAGTAAGTATATCATGTTGCAACAGATGCCCACAGTAAAATTCGAGGCATGTCCAAATACCTAATTCATTTTTTATTTTATGAACTTTTGAAATTGAATAATGTGAAGAAGTGGGTATGTGTTTCTGTATCTGGCAGAGTAGCTATCTGATATCAACAGCAATAATTATTCTTCTCAGTGCAGGTGGCTGCTGAGATAGCAGTATTTAGGGTTTTGAAACTACACTTCATATTGTTGCGTTGAAATGGAATCAGGCTTGACTTCGAAAGCAGGGTTGTCAACTGAACACAGCACTTAGTCTGAAAGCAGCTTTATTGCAAACAAACACACACACAGCACTGACTGCCTTTCGGGCAGAGTGCTCTGCTATTTATACACTGATTATACTAGCAATTAGAAGAATAGCTAACATAAGAAACATGTAGAACATTCTGGGAATGATAATTACAAAGATGGTGGACGGGATTGAACTGGTGACCTTCAGCACCACAAACGGTGATACTATCCATTGCGCCATGCCGACAATTGGTTAACTCGGTGTCTTGCGGCATTGCTCCCTCTTATGAAAAAAACAGCAATCTACTGTTAGGTTTCCTTTGGAGCCAGCTGCAATGTCCTGGATCTTGATCTTGCCATGGGTCCTCTGTATGGTAGTTCTGGAGAATCCTTCCCTTCTGCATGATTACTGATGACAGACATTCCTGTTGTGGTTTCATCAGTATCATTACCGTTCTTAGAGTCCTTGACAAAGAAGCCATTTTCGCCTAGCTGCTCTTCAGGATCGGAGTAAGCCTACATGCGTATAACATGAACAATGTCTCTTTGATTTTGTTGTTTCAACGACGGCTCATAATCCTCGACTTCGTATGCGACATCTGACAGGCGGCGTATGACACGATACGGACCAAAGTATCACCTCAATAAATTTTCTGGTAGTCCAACTTTCCCTACAGGGGTAAAAATCCATGCCAGATCTCCGGGGCTGTACACAACAGGTCGGTGCTTGTCATTATACCGCTGATGGTCCTTGTCCGCGGTGTCCATTGTCCTTATGCCAGCCAGCTGTCTTGCTTCTTCGACCCTGGTGATGAGCTGTATCACATAGTCATCCTGAGTGTCGTCTGATTGGAACAGGAACAGCGTATCCATTGCTGTCTCAGCTTCAGCTTGTTAAAATGTTCTGTAAGACCATTTGTCTGAGGATGGTATGCAGTTGTCATTTTGTGGACAATGTTGCAACGTGACACTACCACTGATACTAGTTTTGACTGGAATACTTTTCCACAATCAGATATCATCACACGTGGTGCTCCATGCTTCAAAATAATGTCTTCTACAAGGAATTTTGCGATCTCTGGAGCTTCTGCAGTTGGCACAGTTTTGGTGACAGCATAGTGTGTCAGTGCAGCAGTGCAGACTATTATTCATCGGTTACAGGTTGTCGACTATGAGAATTTCCTAAAAGATCGTCCCAACTCCGTGGAATGGAGCTGCTGCAGGTGGAATCGGTACGAGATGCCCTGGAGGTAATTGTGGCACATGCTTCCGTCACTGGCACTCTTTACAATGACTCACATAGTGTTTTACAGAACGGTGAAGACCTTTCCAGTAATACCTGCGTCTGATTCTGTCTAGGGTCTTCACAAATCCCAAATGACCAGATACTGGCGCATCGTGGAAATTCTTGAGAATAGCTGGGTGGAGATGAGCTGGAATGACCAGTAGCCATTTGGGGCCCAGTAGATTGTAGTTGCTCTTATACAATGTCCCGTTTATAAGTTGGAACTCTCCATTGGTCTGTTCTCCTTGTTCCAAGACCTCTGTGGTTTTTAATAGTGCTGTATCATCCCTCTGTTCAGCTGTAACGTCACCTAATTTAGTGAGGGCTGAAATATCATTCATGTTGTTGAGTTCCACTAATGGAGTCCACAAACGGCATTCAGCATCCTTGTGTTTGCGTCTGCTCTTGAATACCACTGTGATGTCGTACTCTTGGAGTCTTAGTGCCCATCTTGCTAGTGGACTTGATGGATCCTTCAAGCTAGTCAGCTAACACAAAGAATGCTGGTCTGTCATGACGGTGAATGGTTTGCCGAATAAATATGCCCAGAACTTGTTGATAGCCCAGATAACTGTGTGACATTCAGTTATAGAGTAGTTTATCTCAGACTTTGAGAGTACTCTTGCTGCATAGGCTATCACCTTTTCAGCACCTTCCTGAACTTGTACAAGCACTGCACCAATCCCATAACCACTGGCATCTGTCTGAAGTTCAGTTCCCGCAGTCTCGTCGTACAAGGCTAGAATGTGCGGAAGTTAGAGCCTCCTTAAGTACCCAGAAAGCTCTTTCTGTTGCCTCATCCCAGTAAAACTTGGCGTCTCCCTGCAGGAGTTCTTGCAATGGACATGCTTTGTTACAAAATCCTTTTATGAAACGTCGGCAGTATGAGGCACAGCCCGAGAAAACGTCTCACATCACGAATGTGCTGAGGAGTTGAAAATTCTGTGACTGCCCTTACTTTATCTGGATCAGGACGGACACCATCTCCGTTGACTAGGTGCCCCAGGATTTTTATCTCTTTGGTGACGAAGAGGCACTTCTTTGGATTGAGGTGGAGTCCTACAGTCTGAACACACTTCAACGTAGTTGACAGGAGTCTCAGATGTTCTTCAAATGTTTACGAGAAAACTACAATGACATCTAAATAGCAAAGACACCTCGTCCACTTAAGGTCTCGAAGCAAGATATCCATCATGCATTTGAATGTGGCTGGATCATTACATAATCCAAATGGCAATACTTTGAATTCATAGAAGCCATCAGGTGTAATAAAAGCTGTCTTCTCCCTGTCAGCTTCGTGAACCTTGATTTGCCAGTTACCTGTGGCAACAGTCTTTTTTCTATGTAGACCATCTGAAGGATAAAATTGGGGAAATGGCGAGTGTGTTTGCATTTGGATATAGGTTCGTTCGAAAAGCTGCATGGATGCAGATCCTGCAGCAGAAATGCAGGCACTACTGCGCATGCGCTGCGAAGATGACGGCTTATCGAACACTAACCTGCAGCCTGCAGTTTGCGTATCACGTGTGTGCTCACTTGTTCTGTGTAGCATAAGAGAGCGATGTATTGTGCCAGCATCTAATAGTAAATTACTTTCTTCCGTTTAAGGAATTGAAGTGTTCTTGTAATAGTTTGTGTATTTCCGTGTAATACAGTTTGAAAATTTCCATATTAAGTCTTCCTTTATTTGCAGGCGCAGAATTTTTAAAGTTCCAACCTCCCGCATCCGCACCTACCCTTGTACCTGTACAGTTACCTGCATAAGAATAGGAACCACCTACACAGGAATCGGTGTGGAGCACGGATGCCACATTAGTGTTAATTGAATTTTACGAGAATAACATAGAAACACATGAAAATGTTCTACAAATTCATCTTCCGAATATTGCGAAACCACATATTCACTTTTCTGCCTTTTATTTCGGCGCAAAATTTCATCGAAATTGTCATCACTGGACACAAAATCTGAATCGCTCAACATTCCAACTTGTTGGCTGGGTGAGTTGGATCCTGACATGTGTTTTTTGGTTTGTATGTCACTTTTTGCCTGTTTTTGTGGCGTTTCTTCCGTTTCATTTATTATCACTTCAGTACAAACAGGTGAAAAGTTCCGTACACTACCGGAAAATGCACATCAGGAACCAAACATCATCAGACAACAAGACGGAAAACAGTAGTGAGATTTAAAGAAGAGAGAACACCTTGAGTAGATCGAATATCAATTTAAAAACACATAGGACTAGCATGGCCAAAGTTGTTTTTTAAAACTGTTTTTAATCTATGTATACAAACCAAACTGTACAACTTTTATATCATTTACAGTCTACTGAAGATGCTTTTAAAATTAAAAGTGAAACGCGTCTGGTGTAAAAAAAAAAAGTCTTTAATTTCAGTCTGCATAAGACGAATTACCTATTATAGACAATTCTGCTCTTCTAATTTTTAGAGGTGATTTCATATAAACAAATATAATACTTATAAAATACTAATACATCAGTATACACAAATAAGTAATGAACTTCCTTAACAAACAGTAGAACAAACACAGAACGACAGAAGTAACATGTAGTACACTTATATACTACAATGCTGTGAACTTCCGAAAACTTTGAACAAAGGCGCTTCTTTACCCCCACTACAAGTCTGAGAGTTATGTGCATGAGCTGCAGGGAAAATTTCCTCCTGCTGCTCCTGCCTGCATGAGCTGCAGGCCTGCAGCTATTGGAACAGCCAGCAAATTGCAGGCAGGCTGCAGGAGCGGCACCTGCAGCTCTTCGAACACGACTTTTCGTACTCCGCATGCGCTGCAGCATGAATGCAGCTCTTCAAACGAACCTTATGTGTGAATGTGTGTGTATTTTTTTACCTTCTTTTTCCCCCTCTAAGGTAAGTCCCACTCCTGGGATTGGAATGACTCCTTTTCCACTTCCTTAAAATCCATATCCTTCCCTTTCTGCACCCTCTTTTTCCGCTTATCCTGAAGAAGCGACCAACGGTTGTGAAAGCTTGTATGTGTGCTTGTGTGTGATTTTATTCGTATCTATCGACCAGCCGGTCCTTTTGGTAAGTCATCTGTTTCCTATTTTTTATATTTGTTTATCCCACCAGGAAAGTTTCCATCTATAATATATAAAGAGGAAAAATTCCTAGCAGGAAAAATAAATATATAAAAAGGTAGGTGAAGTTTCCTTACCAGGTGAAGGAGCACAGGTAGTGATAGTAACATAACTAAAACACACACACACATAAATGCAAGTTTTCGCATCCCAGTTGCTTCTTCAGGTAGGAGGGAATGAAAGGGAAAAGGAAACGATGAGGGTTTTAAGGGATTGGGTAAGGAGCCATTTCAATCCCGGGAGAGGAAAGACTTACCTTGGGGGGAAAAAGGAAAGTAAACAAATACACACACACACACACACACACACATATACACACAAACGCACACACCTAGGCAGACATACTGTATAAAGTAAAGAAGTTGCTGGCCGCGGTGGCCGAGGGGTCTGAGGCGCTCCAGTCACGGTCTGCATGGCCACTACGGTCGGGGGTTCAAATCCCCCTCGGGCATGGATATTTGTGCCGTCCTAGTTCATAAGTAGTTTGTAAGTTTAGGGACTGATAACCCCGTAGTTAAGTCCCATAACCTATACAAACATTTGAAACAAAGAAGTTGGACAGAGATACCACTTGAGGCAGAGTCTGTGTCCAGAGAACCGAGGCAAAGATGGTGGGCGCGAATTTTAATTTAGCGGCTGTTGAGACCAGATGGAGTTCGGAAAGATTGGTGTCGATGGGAAGTATCCAGATAACCCGGACGCTGTGCCAAGGTATGCAGGCTGTGATTAGCCACAGGGTGATCCTCATTACAAACAAACACTGTCTGCCTGTGACCGTTCATGCGAATGGACAGTTTGTTGCTGGTCACTCCCACATAGAACGCTTCACAGTGCAGTGTCAGTTGGTAAATCACATGGGTGCTATCGCAAGTGGTTCTGCCCTTGATCGTGTAAACCTTCCGGGTTACGGGACTGAAGTAAGTGGTGGTGGAAGGGTGCACAGGGCAGATTTTATAATGGGGGCAGTTACAAGGGTAGGAGCCAGATGGTAGGGAAGATGGTTCGGGGATTTCATAGGGATGGACTAAGAGGTTATGGAGGTTAGGTGGGCGGTGGAATGGGAATGGGAAGGATGTCATGAAGGATGGATCTCTCCTTGCTGGAGAGCCACATTCAGAGTCCGCTTCAGTCCTGGAAAGTATCCGGTGGTCACCAGTGATATCCGATACTTTGAAGATCGCAGACAGGCTCTACAGCGACATAAGCAGCCGTCTCTCGAGCATCTTATCATCTTTAAAAGGCTCTTGGCCAGTGTTCAACAACTATAAATGTCTATGCCCCAGTGTAGCTAATGTCAATCCTCTCCATCCCTTAGGGAAGGGAACGTTTGATGTGGAAGGCATGCTGATGATAGCTATAGATGTGTAGGTACTGTTTCTTATTTTAAATCTTAATATAGATTGAGTTACGGGTGTGGGTACCCACCAGGTGAAGGTCAACATCTAAGAAGGTGGCTTGGGTTCTGGAAAAGGACCAGATGAACTTCAGGTAGGTTAGAGGAGTTGAAATCTTGAAGAAAGCTGAGGAGACCACAAAGTTGTCCTTAGTGAACCTATACCAAGACAAGAGGTGCAGCTTCAGAATCTTACGGAATGCCTCTCCTTTGTGACACAGGAAAAGATTGGCATAGGATTTGGCCATCCTGGTTCTCATAGCTGACCACTGATTTGTTTTTGCATCCACTTTTTAAAGTTGTAGTAATGATGGATGAGGTTGAAATTGACAAAGTGTTACAAGGTTTCTGAGAGCCTTTGGTTGGGTGTTGGTGGAGGTAGTGTTCCAGGTCAGGGCAGACAATGGCTGTGTGTGTGTGTGTGTGTGTGTGTGTGTGTGTGTGTGTGTGTGTGTGTGTGTGTGGGAGGGGGGGGGTGGCCTAGAGGGCTGTGGTGCCTATGGATAAGGAAGCTTACAGGTGGGAGGATGGATTTTGGGTGTTCCAGGAAGTGGTTTGTCTCCTTGATGTAGGATAGTATGTTGAGAGTGATAGGTTGGAGGTGTTTATCTACCACAGCTGAGGTGTGTTCTGTTGGAGTTTCGAAGCTTGCTACAATGTGATAGCCAAGATGGTACTCTTTGCTGATTTTGAGTAGCAGATAAAAGTGCATGGTTGAGGTGAATTAAGTAGTGCTATGGTGGTGGTCCCAAAGCTATGGATGGCTTGTCATTGCCCCAATTACAAATCTCCACCATTTACTATACATGTTTTGTTTTATGTATTTATCTGTAAGTTGTGAACTAATTTTGACATTGAACTCTACCTTGCCATCCATCACTCTGTGCACATATAAATTGGTCTGTGGGAGAGGTCCTCTGGTTGTTATATACTGACACGTGGGCCCTCTTCAATTCCTGATGACCACATGTGATTCATGTGTCCATGTGTTCATGTGTCCATTCAACCTGCTTAATCAAATAAGCAGCAAAGCTGACTTGCAAAATTTTATATTGGTAACAAATCAAAATGCCTGCACTATGCCCACAGCCAAACTGTATTAACAAAGTTTAAAATGATCAGCATGTAACCATATAAAATTCAGTTTGTAAGTTATGGACATATATAAATTTCATGTTATGTGCACCTGTTGACAACTCAATGCTACTGCTTTATTATGAAATTTTCTAATCATTGACGTAAATAAAAGTAATTACAAAAAGGATCACTGATATAAATTCACAACCATGTCGTACCTTGTGAAAAGACATGTTCTTTCATGAATGAAATTTCAGACACTTCCAATCACTTCTTTCTGGGTGCATCACTTTTTTGTCAGTGTACATATAAATCCTTCAGCCACATATCACGGCACAAGCTGGTTTTCTTTTTGTTATTGCCCATAGTTATTGTGGTATTTCACATTAAATTACAGCTGCACACATATTTTAAAAGTTGAAACTTAATCACTTACAGTTTGATGCCATACATTCCTGCATATTAAATATAGCTTTCATATTTAAATTGTTTTTAATGATGGAAAGAGAGTCATAACTCTTTCCATTCTTCAGTAAATGAGAGATATAGTGCAGTTTTTTTTGCAAAGAGTTTGTTTGCTACATGTAGCTATAGCTGCTTGTTATGCAGAGGCCAAGGTTGTGCTGTGGGTTTGTTTCTTGTATGCTGCCAATACAAACCAAAGCTCAAAATGGAAAACATACTGAAATGGAGAGAGACTGGGAGGTGTCATCTAATGATTCTGACTGTTTTGTCAGTTTCTTCTCCGTAGTTACAGGAAACTTTGATAGGCATAAAAGAACTCTGAAAGATAAATTCCTGTTACTTCTGAATGAGCATATGGGCAAAGCTGAGGAGGATACATTGAGTTTCCTTCATCAGGATTTCTTCCAATACTTTATTACAATAAATTAGCTATTCTTACATTGACATCACCACACTTCATGACCTAGGTCGTAAACTACCTTTCTCTTCTGTTCCCATCCTTTCTTCTTCCCTTCTCTCTGACATCCACACTCCTAAAACACCACCTTCATGACCTAGGTCGTGAACTACCTTTCCCTTCTGTTCCCATTCGTTCTTCTTCCCTTCTATCCCACCTGACAAAGGAACTGTGTTCCGAAAGCTTGTCCTTTCTGTCCCCCTTTTTTCTGATTCTTCATTTGTGTGACTATCGGCGGTACAGCACAATGGTAAGTACTGGCCAGCCATTCTATCTCGTTTTTAACAATATTTATCATCTCTGAGGAGAATTTTCATCATTAATCGTATATGGTCATTTCATTTCATATCGCTGTGGAACGTTGAGCCTAGGTATTTGGCGCGACTCTGTCAAGCAGCACACTACTAATGCTGTATTCGAACATTACAGGATTCTTCAAACAACTTACAGGTATGCTTCTGGGTGACATTGTGACCACACCAATATTTCAGTAGGAGCACACCCTGCCATTGTGCACTCAAGGAAGTACTGTGCACATCTAGTTTAAAAATTAGGCTTGCAAAGTGTAAACAAGAAAGATAACACATACACAACCAAAGATGACCAAACATAAAAAATATCGATAGTGGCTATTAATCAACAGGTGATGCAGCATTAATTCTGCAACGAATCAGACAGAGGAACACGAGCAAAGAGAGAAACTACATCAAAACTCACTGAAATATCAGTCATTCATTGATGTTTGCCCATCTTTGTTGGTGTTGACTCTGTAGTGGCTTTGTGTGTGTGTGTGTGTGTGTGTGTGTGTGTGTGTGTGTGTATCATCTTCCTTGTTTACCCTTTGCAAACTGACGTATTAAATACGCTTGCACAGTGCTTCCTTGAGTGCAGTTGTGCCTCGAGAATGGCAGGTGTGCTTCTGTCGAAATATCATCGGTGGTCGACGACGTCACCCGGCAGCATACCCGTAACTTGTTTAAACATTCATTACACTGGGAAAAGTTAAGGTTTCACATTACGGGATAGTTTCTCTTACTGAAATGCATCAATGTTTGTTTGATACTGATAAAATCAGCATCTCTGTGCCCTATACTGTAGTGCTTCACCAAAAATCAATCCCTTGGTCATGAGTACCATGGTGTTCAGCAATAACAATAGGTAAATGTTAGTAATACAGAAAGTTTGAGTCAGTCTTGGGAGTTCTGCCTGAACAGCTTAATGGGCTTTTGCAACAAATAGGGGATCCTGTTTAAATCTGTTTTGCTTAAATTGTTAATTATCCTGATTGATTATTCTCATTTTTCTATTACAGGGTGGCCACCGAACCTTGAAACCGGGAAAAAGCCTTGAATTTGAAAAAACCGGGAAAAAGCCTTGAATTTCAGCCAGATACAGGGATTTTTAACCCATGAGATCTCGCGGCTTTAAGAGTTAAATGATTGTTCGCGTGTATAGGCTATTGCTCAGATTACACGACTAGTTCGAAATGTACTTAAGTGTAAATAAGTAATCCCTGTAGTTTTAGTAAGATAAAACCTCAAAGTTGGGTTCTGAAGCATCATCAATATGATTAATCTTTATTTTCTTGCCTGGGTGGTACAGTTCTTCAGCAGTATGGCAAATCATTCTTACCATTATGGTGGAATATGTTGGCAATTGAATTATGAAAAAAAAAAAAAAAAAAAATCAACCAAACTATACATGATTTAGTCTGTAGAATCTGAATCTGCAATAAAAAATGGGAGTTTCCATTTAAAATTTTACACCAGCCATCCACACCGCTCTCAAACGGTAGAGGCAGTTGAAGTTCAGTATCATTTCCTACGCCTCTGCCATCCATTAATAGTGGTGAAAACAATTGTTGAATATATACTTTTTTCTGTAGTTATTCTGGTTTGTCCACTTAAAATATACACCCTGTACTATACATCGTGTCAGTGTCGAATCTGGGGTGGGGGAGGGGGTCTATGGGGCTGCAGATCCCCCAAAACCATAAGGAAAAACCTCATAATATGAGCTGATCTTTGTAGATCAGTTTGAGGTACAATGCCACAATTAGTATGAGCTCTCCCCAATCCAAATCCAGGATTCCCCACTGCTTGGTGTATATTACAACGTGACATGGTTCAACTTGGATGCAATGTGTCTTAAAAATATGTAACTAGTTTCTTTATGGTATAGTTGTTTGCTAAACCCTTTGAGCAAAATTAAGTTTTGTGAAAACCTGGAAAATAACTATTTTTCACCTGGAAAACTGGGAAAAAACCTTGAATTTGAAAATGAAGATTTGGTGGCCACCCTGTATTAGTACACTTCATTTATTACAATTTCAACATCAAATGTTTAGATATAAGAATTATGAATGAATTTAGCTGTGAGGTGCTTAGACGTCTCTTGGTTACAGCTTGAAGAAACACAGACTGTGCGTGCAAACATCTTGAAAAACAGTAAGAAGGGGACAAGACCATTGGACCCTGCTGATGACCCAGTTGTAAATGACTTCAAACGTGAAATGAATTTTCATAGGCAAGCTCAAGCAGCAGTAATAGAGGCTCTTCCTAGACTCAAAGACCTTGGTGTGCCAGTGAAAAGACCTGATGACTATTTTGCACAGATGGCAAAATCGGATGAGCACATGCAAAAGGTATGTTTCATAATTGCTTAAATACTCTAAATTTAAGTGACAGGAAAGTTCGTTCATAGCATTAACTCAATCTTTTGATACTACTTCGGAGAGCCACAACCATACTGTCATCTTTCAACCCATCTTACATCTCAGGCAATACTACAGATCATACCACAACTAAAGTTTCATATTCACATTATTTGACGTCACTATTTCTCAATGAGATTGTCACATTTTAACCAGCTCTATATTTTAGGTTACACTACAGATCAGCCTGTAACCACAAGTAATATGTCAAAATATATACACCCAATAAGTTCCATTCTCTACTTGTACACTGTGAGACATCACGCCATTATGTCACAACACAAAATTAACATCCAGTATTGGTAAGTTCAGTGGATCTACTTACTAATACCCTCCCTATGTCTCAACAACTATTTGGGACACATCTTTTTTTTGGCTGACTTACAACATTTTTCATACTGATGCTTTGGCAGTTGTTCATACCACTTATTTGTTGCTGCTTTATTGTTTGTGAGTTTGTAGCAATGCTGAAAGAAAACAGTGTTATAGTCTGTGACATGATTGATACTGACAGTTCATGAAGCTATTGGCAGGTGCAGCATGCAGCACCATGTGTCTTATCCCATCTGCTCACATTCTCTAGCTGTTATAGTGGGCCGCATTGGGTAAATTCAAGCAAGCTGCTAAATGTAGTTCACATCAGTGTTCATAGAGGCATTACATGTAGGAATGTCAGTGCCACCACAACCTAGGTCATGAGGTGGGGTGGATGAATGTGGATGTCAGGAATGTTGCATATACTGAGCCATGCCAATGCGAACTAAAGAGGATACATCAAGAAGTATGCTGAATAAAGCAGAGTGGCAGCAGTGAGGGGGGTGGGGGTTATTGATAATAATTCAAAAAGTAAGATTACACACACACACACACACACACACACACACGCACACACACAAGGGAGGGTGAAAAATGAGTAGTGAATTTAAGTGTGTAGTGTTAAAAAAATAACTACATTCTCCTTCACTACCGACTTGAGTTTATCAAGGCTTTAATTTGCATATGAGCGGCCTAGCATTGTAGTAGCTACTGCGAAAATCTGTCTGCGTTGCAGAAACAATTAGCAGTCGCTCACTGCACAGTGGATGCTAGGAGAAGGCAGAGAAAATCCACTGAATAAACCAATATGTAACCTCTTTTTTTGTGTATGAACTTCGTGTACATTATCTTTTGTTTAAATTATTATTAAGATTGCTGTTAATGAGATTTTCACTTGGAAGTTCTGTAGAATCTCACACAATAAAACGTAACTGAAGAATTTACAAAAATGCTTTTGTGTGACGAGTTATTTCAACATGACTTTCACTCTCATTGGAATCTAAAGAAAGGAAACAAAGTCTGTTAGCCTTAGTGGCAAAAGAATTTGAAGAAGTTTGGAGGCACAGCATAGCTGGATCTCAATTCACTAATAATTTGTTAATCAAGACATATTGAGCGGCTACAACAAAATTTCACTAGCTGCACACACACAGGCTGTAAGTGTGTTTTACCTGGTAAATACTAAACAACTTGACCAGGGATATGTAGTTGAATTTATGTGTGGGACTGAAGTTTAAGCCTTTTGGGAGGACAGACATTTCTGCTATAGAGAGAGACTTCGATGAGAGGTTAAGAGGTTAGACTGAATTGAGATTGGTATTTGTGTTAAGCGGTGTTTGTATTTGTATTGATATTATGAAGCTAGGCTTGGTTTGTTGCCTATGAGAGATAGTTGTTGTAGTGGGGGGGGGGGTTATGGATGAACTCTCTCTCTCTCTCTCTCTCTCTCTCTCTCTCTCTCTTAAAAATCGTTTTCTCAACAATTGCCTCATTCAGCACACTGAGAACTGCAATACAACAAGCCAACTATAAAACTGAACTGTTTGCCACACCCTATTAGCCCACCACCTCAGAAGTGTCCAGCATCCCATCATACATAACCTCTCACGACAACAACACCCTCAATAACCGCCTCATAGACAACAAACCGAGTCTGGGTTCCTTATAGAATCTTCCATTCCTACCTCTTGCCCCGCTTAGAACCTATCACAACTACCAACAAATGCAAACGCCACTTCACACAAACACTAATCTCAGTTCAGTCCTTAACCTCTCATCCAAGAGGTATCTGTTCTGTCAAAAGGCTTAACCTTCAGTCCCACACTTAAATTCAATTTCAATATCCATGTCATAGATCTCCTCTCATTCACCCACTACCTCAACTGGAAATACAACTTCACCACCCAGCCACAACCTCCAGGCAACAGAGCCAGTGTTGAACCCTGCCTTGAACTATTCTGACCAACCACCCAAAGGGACCCTCCTGCTCTTGACTTCTGCAAAACCATCCATTGCAGGCATTTCAGGAATTCCATACATCCAGCATCTCCTCCCAATCCTTCCTGAACAACATATCAACCACTCCCAACATCAGACAAACTATTCGCCTGGGAGACAATCAGTATCCTGTGGCAGAGCATACCCTCCTTCACGGTTCCAGTTCCAGGGACCTTGGCACATGTTACACCATGCATGCCATCTGGATACCCCTCCCCCCTGTGCCAATACGTTTTAAATTGTCAATACCAACACCATCACCACCACCACTCAACTTTATTCAGTTTACTTCTTGATCTCTTTGGTTTGCATTGGCATGGCTCAGTACTTATCATGCAACATTTCTGATGTTCACATTCAACCACCCCACCTCATGGCCTAGGTTGTGAGTAACCTTTCCCTTCTGTCCCCTTTCTCTTCCCTCTTCTACCTGATAAAGGAAATTTAAATTTCCGAAAGCTAGAAGAAACAGTTGCGTCACCGTTTGTGACTTTTTGTGTGTTTACTATCAGTGGTACCAAACTATAGTACATACAGTTCATCCAATCTATCTCTTTTCACTAAGTTAAAATAATAATAATAACAATGTCATTAATAGTAATAATAATAATAATAATAATAATAATAATAATTTGGTGTGGGAATCTGATATTGAATAGTTCTGTTCTGTATTTGCTCAAATTTTCATAGATCAGTCCTGGGATGTATAAATTTTTTCATGCAATCTTGAACAAAACCTTTGGTCTTGGAAATCCGTCTGATGACACAGCCAGTTCTGTTTAGTTCCTGCACAAGGTGTTTCTAGTCATTTAATTGACAGTTTCCACAAGAAATTTCCAACTTTAAAGATGATGATTTTTTTTTTAAACTCTTCACAGCAATGTATTTTCATTTACACCATATTTTTTGAGTAGTGTTTAAATAACAGTGATATGGAGGAAGCCAAAGATTTTCATGCTTATGCCTTCTAGCAATCTTCTTAAAATGTATGTTAAAATTGATTTCTTTTGTTCCACAATTTTTGAGCAATTAATTCTTCTTCAAATCTGAGAGCCACATCTCATATTTGCAACTACTGGATATCATCACCTTCCTTCTTCCAAAAGTGGCATTACACAATTAATAACTGAATGACAAGGGTTTTTATTTATAACTACATCTGATAGTCTCAGTTTCATCAAAAGTGCTGGAACATACTATCTCTTAAACCCTATACCAGAGGTCGGCAAGTAATCTTAGCTGGTGTCTGGATAGAGGTCCACAAGTAAAATGTCATATTCCTTATTAAATTTTAATTTTAATTTTCATTCATAAAATGATATGAAATACGACAGACAGGCATATTTGAATTCAAAAATCCAGAAAAAGTACACTATTTTTTAAATTTTTATTTATTTATTTATTTTAATTTTCACTCTCAAACTAATATAAAATACTATAGTTGTGAAATAGAAATACATAAAAATCCGGAAAAGCATGCATTATTTTTTGCAAAGGAGCTTCAGCCTTTCGTTCGTTTGGAGCACAACAATGTTTAAATGGATATGCCCTGAGTGCTTAAGTAGAGGTTTCAGAGATTGTCAACAATCTGAAGATTGTTTTGTAAACAACAGTTCTTTACTAGGCATGGTCCTGTTGGGAGGTGGTATGCCATTGCCTTCCTCAGATGTTCGAACTGACTTACCTAGCCAGTTATAGGAGGACCTACAGTTTAACATGGGTTCCAAACCCTGTTGCTACTCGGTATTTTCCACATCAGAAACACTGCCAGAAGTGAAAGAATTGGAAAGTGACAGATAAAAATCCTAGGATCTGGCGGGGATCGAACCCGCAACCTCTATATTCATAGTCTGGCACTACCCCTGTGCTACCGAGCCGCACCAGAGTATGAATTCGATTTATAGAATTTCCTTGTTCATTAAATAAAGTTCTTGTGCTACATTCACGTGTACAGAGCTTTTATGCGGATCACCGGCCAGCTTGCTTCGTTCGGCCACCGCTCGTCAGTGTAGTCTCCTGTGTTGCAAAGTTCTTTTTAGTAATTTGGGTATGTAACATAATTTCAAAATATTTTTGGCAGTCCTGTTTTGGGTCTTACGTGGTCCGGACCTGGACCGCGGTCCGCCAGTTGCCGACCGCTGCCCTATACTGTTAGTCTTTGTGATGATAACCCACATGTTGTGAATGAAACAAAAAGTTTGGTGCAAAACTATCCAATAAATCAGCATGTAATATGATAAATCAACATCCTCTGTCAGTAGATACTTCCATTTTCATTTCTAACATTAATCCAAGCTTCCGCCATCCACAAAGTGCTTAATATGTTTCACTCATGATACTGCATAGAAATCTGTGCCAGCATGCTACAGTGTATCCCTTCCATTAATATTTTTTCCCAAAATAATAGCTTATGCCTATGACTTTGTGCACTGTGCACAATGAAAATTGGTTGAATTAAAAAATGAGGATGGGGAGAGGGATGTACAAAATTTTTGACAGTGTGAAATTGTCCCTTCTCATGGTTATATGTGTAATGATAGCGTCTTTATGAAATTCAGTTACAGCTATTACATGGCTGTCCTTGGCCAATTTTTTCCTGGTTTCTGTAGCTTTGAGCAAATACACAGTAATATTTTCTTTTTTCCTTTTCCTTTTTCTTTTTTCTTTTTTCCAATTATTCAGTGTGTGTCCAACATAGAATAGCTGCATGCATCCTCAAGTTGTGTGTCTTTTGCAACTTGTGGAGATACAACAGAAATATAGCAAAACAAATTATCAGTAAGATGTAGAAATGTAAATAATCTTATAAGAGTTGCATTTTTCTAAAAATTCATCTGTGATTGATTTACTGAAAATAACTGATGCTAATAATTATAAAGACTCAATTTAGTTGAGAATTTATCATCAGTTTGTTGCACCAAAACTGATTGCACATCAGTCCCTGTGCAGATTGGCTTCTTACATGTAACTCTCTTCAAGAGGGATTACAACATAAGTGACATGTAAATTGTTATCCTTAATTGTCTGAAGTATTATTGAAGTTGCAACAATACCTCTTAGTTTGACAATAATTTGGTTATTATTTGATACATTATTTTGTGAATCAGTATGTACCTTGTACCTTACTGTTGCACACCTGTGGGAGTGATGTTCAAATTTTCCTGTAATTTGTTTCAGTCAGTTTGAAAATTCACTAAGAATAAAGAGTCATCATACTTTAACTTTCTTGTTACAGGTGCGAGAACATCTTCAGAAAAAGCAACATGCTGCTGAACGCAGCGAGAAGGTTCGCCAAATTCGACAAATGCGTAAAATGCAGAAACAAATCCAAGTGCAGAGCAAACTGAAGAGAGCCAGTGAAAAGAAGGAAATGTTAGAGGAGGTTAAGAAATTTCGCAAGAAGGTGCGGCAGGATCTTGACTTTCTGGATGACAAAAAGCCACAACAGAGAAAAATGAATGCTCAAGGATCTAAATTTGATGGCAAAAATAAATGGTAAACTTTTTGTCATTAACATAAAAATAATCCTCCAAACAATGAAATACTTTTACGAGATAATTGTTGTAGGGTATTACATATAATGTGGATTTCTGCTTTGATTCACAATTCAAAGTGTGATGCTGTAATGTTCTTAACCATTGCAGATCTGACCTGTGTTTCCACATGAAATTTGTTATGTCGTGCCTCTATTGGATAGTATGCTGCCATTCTGTGTGACATTCATTCATTACATGAAATACTTGGCTTAATTCTGCTGAAAGTAACTGTTTTAGTAATTAACAAAGTCATACCTCCTTTACTCGTAGCCTCTGTTCCCAACTAATAATAGCTTCAAAAGTATTTTCACTATCACATACCATTTTTTTTTTTCAAAGTGAAATAAGAAATAGTGTTCCATTGTGTCTTTGAAAATGCAAAATAATTAATTGTCAAATAGGAAGTATTTTTATGAAAGTATATATATCTTGAGTGGAACCTTGTACGGAAGAAAAAGTGGATGATAAAGAGTTATGGCAAGAAGTGAAAAAAGAAAACTTTAGAAATGTTGTGGAGAGCTGCTTCAAACCAATCCAAAGAACAGATAGAGATACAATGGCAGTGGCACTTTAACCATGATGTACATTTTTTATATGTGGGAATTTATTGATGTGGAGTGTTATCGCAAGTAAAAAGCTGAAGTCGAAATGTAGAATGAAATCCAAAGCTGTATTTAAAATCTTTGTCTAACTTAACAGTATGAACATTTACATGATAGTGCAATTGAATGCTATTACTTGACAGAAAATGTGACTTCAGAAGTTACTTTAGTCTTTTGTCAGTCCATGTCTGGTTTTTCAGGCTTAAGGTATTGGAAGTCATTTCTACATGTTCTTCCCTAGCCACTGCATGCAGAGAAACCCCTGGGAAGTTTATTGCTTCAATCACACTGTTTGGTACATGATGTTTGCATGTATCTCGCATAGTTACATAGACTCTCCAGAACTCTGTGTTTCACATATCTTAATTAATTACAGTTTTATTTTTAGTATCAATTTACTATTTATTTTTTGTTTTTATCTACTCAAGTGTGACTACTGATAAAAAGCTTTCCCAAGGAATTTGTGTCACCAGAATGGTTTGAAATTTCCTAGAATTTTTGTGTTTGGGTCAGTAACATTACTTCCATTAAAATTCAATCAGCTGGATGGCATTTTTCAAAATCATTAGTTGTAGTTTTTGCTTTTTATTCTAGTTTCTTTTCTCCTTGTGTGTTTTATGTACTGCATATCTTTCAGATTTTCAGCAGTTGTGTACACTTAAATTGGCCATATTGCTTTTGAAGTTCTTGAACTTATTATACACAGTTGCATATTTCTGAATTTGCAGCATGGGAGTTGACATGGCTTCTGCCACTACTGATGGTGCACAAAAATGTACTTTGCATACAGTGATAACACAACTTTTCCTTGCAGATTTTATCAGTTATGCTAACTTGACTGCAGCTCAGACTAAATTGTGGTAGTTTCCTTCGCTACCAGAACAGTTTCATTTAAACATTAAAAATCTTCTTATTAAAGAATGAAATTATTAATTGTGTGTTAGTACAATAGTTTAAAAATAATATCTATGATATAAATGATACAATAATGTACAGCTATGTGTTTATTTGTTGTTCATTTGTGAACATACATGTTTCGATGCAATTACTACAATATTCCACAACTAGAAGTAGCCTACTATTTTAAACTTCAGTATGTTACATAGTGTTATAATAATATGTTATTTTTATAGGGCACAAGCTAAAAAGAAGTACAAGGACAAGAAGTTTGGATTTGGGGGGAAGAAAAGGGGTCTAAAGACGAATACAAAGGACAGTTTTGCTGACATGTCAGAATTTCGAAAGTCAAAGAAAAATAAGATGAAAAAACAGTTCAGACCTGGGAAAAGTAAAAGGGTGAAACAGAAAGCTCGCAGAAAGAACTGAGAATGCTGTTGCAACAGATTGCAATTAAGTTTTTTACTTTTTGTACATGTTAAAGATGTTATAAAGAACAATGTGATAAATAAAATGATTAGTTAAGTGAAATATTCATTATTAATTTTTTTCCCTTACCAGCAGCAGATCACTGGAGAGCAAAACTACATTTCATACTTCAGAGACCAGTAAATTTATTATTTTTAAAGTACCACCTGTTTGGAACAAATTAAACTAGTTATAATAGTGTGTTGGGATACATTAACATATGTTTACAGTCTGTGTATTGCCTGTGTAGTTTATGTATGTATGTGTGTATGTGTGTTTTTTTAAATATATCTCAATTTAAGGATTAAATATAAAAAATAGACGAAGATTACTCACCAGGCGAAAGAGCACAGGTGTAACAGCATCACAAATAAATAAATGAATCACACACAAACGCTAGCTTTCGCAGCCTAGCTGCTTCATCAGGCAGAAGGGAAGGAGAGGGAAAAGGAAATGATGAGGGTTATAAGGAAGGGGGTAAGGAGCCATTCCAATTCCGGGAGAGGAAAGACTTACCTTGGGGGAAAAATGGAGGGTAAACAAATGCACACACACAGACACAAGTACACCTAGGCAGACATACTTTAGAAAGCAAAGAAGTTAGACAGAGATACCACTTGAGGCAGAGGCTCTGTCAAAAAATTGAGGATTATATGATAACCATATTCTCACATGCACAATAAACTTCGTGAGTCTCAGATTACATAGCTTTTCCTAAAAGTATTTGGTACAACTGCATTTAATGCAGCCCTGCTATTGCTCGTTAGATGGTGTAAAGGCAATTCTTCTTATTCCCTGCTGTTCCTGCTATATGGTTGGCAAGTTCTCGATGTACCCCTGTCAGGTTAGTAAATTAGTACTCTTCTCATTCCCTGTGAATCAGTACACACGACGCCACCTATAGTCGGGCCGAAATACGATGATCCATGGCTCCGCCTACTGTGCTGGGAGACCGCCCCAGTCGGAGAAACTGGTGAAACCATGTTGCCAAATAGTTAGTTTGCTGCCAGCGAGTATCAGTAATGGTCGCTGTTCTGTCAACAGAACTGGCAGAAGTGCACAGCGCAGTCGGACGTGCGGTGGACAGAGCAAAGTTCATGTTTGACTTACTTCAATGGTATGCTGTCGCAGCCTGCACTCAGAGCCGGTTGGTGCAAGCACCAGGGATCTTCGTATTTCGGCTCAACTATACTGAGTGCTAGCCAGGTCACATTACATGCAGTTCAACCATTTATTTGTTACTCTAGAAAAGCTAAAATAAAGAATACAAACACAGATGTTAATTACATATCTAACTGAATGGTATTAATCTGTTAGTAACGCAAACTGACTTACGAAATTTCCATCACAGACATACAGTAAAACCTCATTTTTACATTCCCGGTTTTTACGTTTTCCTGCCATTTACACCATATTTTGTCAGTCCTGTCAAATTTCCTATGCTCACAATGTTAATTCCCCCTCGTTTTGTGCATTAACATATTTACGCTTTTCGAAAGCATGTTTGTGAAGAAAAAAATGACATAATCTACATAAATTGACACTAGCATGGCTTTCCCCTTAAAATATAGCACTTAAAAATTATTTGCAGTCGAGTTTCTTGACACGTTGCATTTATTCAAATGTATATTTCGTGTATCGTTGTTAGCAGTACGTAGCTAGTTGACTTACAACGTGCCGTTTTGTGGCGATGTAGTTCCTCTTTCTACAAGCTTCTTTGCCAGAGTGCCTGGCGTGTTCTCACACAAACAGAACGGTTTGTCGACGTGAGAATAACGCCGATTTGTGTCGGTGTAGTTCCTCTTTCCGCTAGCTTCTTTGCCAGAGCTCCTGGCATGTACTCAGACAATCAAAACCAGTTGCTTCATTGATGTGAGAATAAAGAGTTGCATTGTTTTTGTGATACATATTTCTGATTCATAAAGAATGTTATCTGTCAATGTCGGGTATCATAATACCCACAACCTCAAAAAAGTGATAATAGTGTGAGATGCCGATCCTATGCAAACATCACAAAAGTACTTATGCATATGTTTGCACTCAAGAAGGCAAATAAATTATCTAATATTGTCGTGTGAAACATTGAAAAATTCAAAAAGAATGGAACTTTAGGAGTTTTACTATGTAAATAATTAATGGTGGTAAAAAGCAGTAATTTTGAAGATGCGTTACATAGCCTGGCAGTGGCGTCCAAACGATATCTATCGAAGCGGTTCAGGTAATTTTGAAGCCCAGCAGCGGCGTCCTAGATTATAATGAATGAAATTACGTCAAAAATTTCCACTTCCCATAAAATTACTAGTTCTGCCCTGCGCTTAAAATAGTAAAAATTTCGATAACCTTTATTGAAAAATAAACTTCCTGACAAGTATTTAGACGCCTATTATGTACATATATCACAAATACACTACAAAAATGCAACACTGATCCAGTAAGCATATTTTACCATTTAAAACATTATTTCCTGCATTTTACGTTTTCCTGCATTTTACACCAATTTACTGAAGTCCTTTGAAAAGTGTAAAAATGAGGTTCTACTATACATTAACATATGTGTACGTATATTTGTCCCTCTAATCCAGTTCAGGGTGGCCACCGAACCTTGAAACTGGGAAAAAGCCTTGAATTTGAAAAAAACGAGTAAAAACCTATAATTTCAGCCAGAAACTGGGATTTTTAACCCATGAGGTCTCGCGACTTTCTGAGTTAAACGATTGCTCGCGTGTATAGCCTATTGCTCAGATTACACGACCAGTTCGAAATGTACTTAATAAGTGAAATAAGTAATCCCTGTAGTTTTAGTAAGAAAAAACCTCAAAGTTTAATATTTAAGAGTAACAAAATGCTAGTCGTTTTAAAATTACAGTGAGCAATATGCTCAGATCGCTAGTGCCTGCGTGTTAAATAATATTCATCACTTCATTTTTGTGTACCAAAACATTTTCAAATATATTTCTGGGCGGTTTAAAAAGTTTTATAATTATAGGTTACGTATTCTGTTATCTATTTCTGTATTTATCTCGAAGTGTTGTTCAAGCACGCAACTCAATTCCTCGCGATGTACGTCAAAGAGACGTGATGTTATAGTTAGGCGGGACTACGAATTCGCAACTAGAATGAAAGGCGATATTTATTTTTACTAAATTTTAGCAATTTTCGTAACTGACCCCCCCCCTCTCTCTCCAGTGATACTCATCAACACAGGTCTCGTTTGTCTGATTCTGTGCTGAAAAATCTCTTCACAGAAGCATTTTGATGATTTTCACTATAAACTCCATAAAACTTGGTATTGTGATGCTACGTTAGCATAGGCGCCAACTACGGGTATACTTGAGCGATCGAGCATGCTAAGTATACCCCACTGAAAATTTTGGTATCATTTTTTCTTTACGTTGTATTTCTTGAGTGTAATTAAAATCAACTTTTTCATTCCATTGATGACTGGCTAGCTTTTGTAAGACACCACTCTAAAAAGATTATTTTAAACATGTAATTGAATTCGTAGGCATTAAAATCCACGTTCACATGTGAGTGAACTGACCGTTTTCTAAATAGTCCAAATGTTAATGGAATTCCGCTTGTTAAGTCAATATTGTAAATTGAAGGCGGCAACCTTTGTTTTAAATAACTAGAAATTAAGTGGGTTTGGTATGATACATTGAAAATGTTTACACTATGAATGTAATTCCTGGTATCTTTTCGTCCATTGTAATTACTTCATAATTGTTTTCTGGTTATGGATCATTAACGCATCACGAGGGACTTACCTACGTGACCAGCAAATAAAATTTTTCGGCACTGCAGTGCTTCACGCTACCCGCAACAGCCGCCGAGTTCGTAGGTTTGCGATCGCTGCATGACGCCGCTCAGATAACTCGCAATTACTTGTGAAAGGAGGTAGATATCGGTGCGACTACTATTTCAAAAATTTTCCATACTTTTAGCTCCATTTCATTCGCTGTAATGTATGGTCTAAAATGCATAGAACAGTAAACTGCCCGCTATCGAACTTTTTCAATACACGATTTGTAAATCAAGTGCACATACTTGACAAAAAGCATCATTTGAAAACAACTGTTAACGAATTTCGGAAAGGTGAATGTTTTATTCGAAATCTAAGATATTGTACTACCCTGTGTCCAAAAATCAGATTTTTTAACTGAATACTTTCATCAAAATCGAGTGAGGAGCATTACGAAACTAAAAACTCTCACGGAATGAAAAGTAGACTTTTAATTTTTTTCAGAGGCAAGAAAAGCTTTGGCCTGGTCTTATATACCGTCAAAACACAAGTGTGTTTGGATGTGGATATGTGTGAGTGTGTGTGTATTTGTTTACCTTCCTTTTTGTCCCCTAAGGTAAGTCCTTCCACTCCTGGGATTGGAATGGCTCCTTTTCCACTTCCTTAAAACCCGTATCCTTCCCTTTCTCCTCTCCTTCCTCCCTCTTTTTCCCGAAAAAGCCACCACTGGTGGCGAAAGCTCGAATGGTTGTGTGTTTTTGTGTGTGTTTAGTGTTCCTATCGACCAGCCTGTACTTTAGGTAAGTCAAAAATCTTTATTTTATACCATTTTCGTACCTGGAAGGTCTCCTTCTATATATATATATATATATATATATATATATATATATATATATAAATAATGCATGCACACTGCAAGTACACAAGACCGCATACATACACACACACACACACACACACACACACACACACACACACACACACACACACACAGATATATATAAAATATAAAAAATAGACGAAGATTACTCACCAGGCGAAGGAGCACAGGTGTGACATCACAAATAAATAAATGAATACACACACACACACAATCGCAAGCTTTCGCAACCCAGTTGCGTCTTCAGGCAGTAGGGAAGGAGAGGGAAAAGGAAATGATGAGGGTTTTAAGGAAGGGGGTAAGGAGCCATTCCAATCCCAGGAGAGGAAAGACTTACCTTGGGGGAAATAGCAACAAATAAACACACAGACACACACACACTCAAAAATGCTAGCTTTCGCAGCCTAGCTGCTTCATCAGGCAGAAGGGAAGGAGAGGGAAAAGGAAATGATGAGGGATTTAAGGAAGGGGGTAAGGAGCCATTCCAATCCCGAGACAGGAAAGACTTACCTTGGGGGAAAAAATGGAAGGTAAATAAATGCACATACACCCACACATTTACACAGACACAAGTACACTTAGGCAGACATACTGTAGAACTGTAGAAAGCAAAGAAGTTAGAAGTTAGACAGAGATGCCACTTGAGGCAGAGGCTCTGTCCAGAGAACCAAGGCAAAGATGTTAAGATGGTGGGTGGGAATTCGAATTTAGCAGAGGTTGAGACCAGGTGGGCAACGGGAAGAGAGAATATGCTGAAGGGCTAGTTCCCATCTCCGGAGTTCTGAAGGATATTCTCTCTTCCCGTTGCCCACCTGGTCTCAACCTCCTAAGTGGGGAGGCGGGTGAGCGGAGAAAATAAAATAAAGTAAAATAATATATATATATATATATATATATATATATATAAAAAAGAGATGACTTACCAAAAGGACCGGCTCGTCGATAGAAACAAATAAAGTTATTTATTTTTATTTATATTTATTTTATTTTTATTTTAATTTTATTTTTATTTTTATTTTTGTTTATCCCACCGGGAAAGTTTCCCTCTATAATTTTTATATATATATATATATATATACACACGATCACACATTCACACTCCACTCAAAATAGGTGAGGTTTGGGATAGAGAGGTAGGAACTGTAAGGTATGGAAAAATATATATAGGGAAGTTATCGTAGGTTGAGGCCTGGTTAATTTCGGGATCGGAGAATGTATTGTAGGGATAACTCCCATCTGTGCAGTTCAGAAAAGCTAGTGGTGGATGGGAGGATCCAGATGGCCCGGGTTGTGAAGCAGCCATTGAAATCAAGCATGTGCTCCGCTGCATGCTGTGCCACAGGGTGGTCCACCTTGTTTTTGGCCACAGTATGGCGGTGGCCATTCATCCTAATGGACAGCTGGTTGGTGGTCATGCCAATATAGAAAGCTGTACAGTGCTTGCAGCACAGTTGGTAAATTACGTGGCTGCTTTCACAAGTGGCCCGGCCTCTGATAGGGTAGGATAAGCCTGTGACAGGACTGGAATAGGAAGTGCTGGGTGGGTGGATTGGACAGGTCTTGCAGCGGGGTCTTCCACAAGGATATGATCCCTGTGGCAGTGAGCTGGGTTTCAGGGTGGCATAAGGATGAACTAGGATGTTGTGAAGGTTCGGAGGGTGACAGAACATCACTTTAGGAGGGGTGGGAAGGATCTTTGGCAGGATGTCTCTCATTTCAGGGCACGAGGATAGAAAATCAAAACCTTGGCGAAGGATGGAATTTAGTTGTTCGAGACCAGGGTAGTACTGGGTGACAAGGGGAGCGCTCTTTTGTGGATGGTTACTGGTGTTAGGAAGAGGATTTGGGGTGTGTGAGGATATGGCACGGGAGATTTGTTTGCGGACTAGGTCTGTGGGGTAGTTTCTGTTTGTGAAGGCCTTTGTGAGACCTTCAGCATATTCAGAAAGGGAATTCTTGTCACTGCAGATATGCCGTCCACGGGTGGCTAGGCTGTAAGGGAGGGATTTTTTGACGTGGAAGGGATGGCAACTGTCAAAATGTAGGTACTGTTGGTGGTTGGTAGGTTTAATATGGACGGAAGTGTGAATGGAGCCATCAGTGAGGTGGAGGTTGACATCCAGGAATGTGGCATGGTTGGTTGAGGAAGACCAGGTGAAGTAGATGGGAGAGAAGGAATTGAGGTTCTGAAGAAAGGAGGATAGGGTGTTCTGGCCCTGAGTCCAGATCATGAAAATATCATCAATGAACCGGAACCAGGCCAGAGGCTTGAGGTTTTGGGATGCTAGGAAGGATTCCTCCAGACAGCCCATGAACAGGTTGGCATAGGAGGGTGCCATGCGGGTGCCCATGGCTGTGCCTTGGATTTGATGGTAAACTTTCCCCTCAAAGGAAAAGTAGTTGTTAAGTAGGATGAA
The DNA here is from genome assembly GCA_026315105.1 of Locusta migratoria. Lineage (NCBI taxonomy): Eukaryota > Metazoa > Arthropoda > Insecta > Orthoptera > Acrididae > Locusta > Locusta migratoria. The sequence continues at coordinate 315,479,380 of CM048745.1, forward strand.
ATTGGTAAGGGTTATGATGAATGAGGTATCAGGCTTGCGTTCAGAGGGACGTTGGGAGAGGTAGTGTTCCAGAGCGGCAAGGCCATGGGCATGTGGGATGTTGGTGTATAGGGAGGTGGCATCCACTGTGACAAGTAAAGATCCAGGAGGCAAAGGGGTGGGAATGGTGGAGAGTCGGTGAAGGAAGTGGTTGGTATCCTTGATGTGGGAAGGTAGATTTTGAACAATAGGTTGGAGGTGTTGGTCAACTAGGGCTGAAATTCGTTCGGTAGGAGCACAGTAACCAGCCACAATAGGGCGTCCAGGATTATTAGGTTTGTGAATTTTGGGGAGCATGTAAAAGGTGGGTGTGCAGGGTGTTGCTGGGGTGAGGAGGGAGATGGATTCAGGGGAGAGTTTCTGGGAGGGGCCATAGGATTTTAGTAGGGATTGGAGATCTTGTTGGACTTTGGGGATGGGGTCAGTCTGGCACAACTTGTAGGTGGAGGAGTCAGAGAGTTGGCGGAGCCCTTCTGCCAGGTAGTCACTGTGATCCATAACTACAGTGGTGGAACCTTTATCAGCAGGGAGGATGATGATGTCAGGATTAGTTTTAAGGTTTTGGATGGCTCTTCTTTCTTCTGCTGAAAGGTTTGAGTTCTTGGGAAGGGACTTGGGAAAGGATGGTGAGGACAAGTTGGAGGTGAGGAACTCTTGGAGGGTAACCAGAGGGTGGTTAGGTGGGAGTGCAGGGGGATCTTTGTTGGATGGTGGTATGAATTGGGACAGGCAGGGTTCAATATTGGGATTAGGTAGATTGCGGTCAGAGGGATTGGTGGCAAAGTAGTGTTTCCATCGTAGGGATCGGGAAAAGGAGAGTAGGTCTTTGACAAGACCAACATGATTGAACTGGGGTGTAGGACTAAAGGTAAGACCTTTGGATAGAACGGAAACTTCAGTGGGGTTTAGGTTTTTTGTGGATAGGTTGACCACAGTGTTCTGGGGTTGTTTTGGTATTGGATGTTGTGGAGTAGTGGTAGGGAGTTTGGAGGGATGAGGTAGGTTCAAGAGGTCAGCTAAGCATGGTCTGGGACCCATGAGGGGCTCACGAGGAGGAACACTGTGGTTCGGATAGGGATTGGATATGGGTGCTCCAAGTCGGCAATATGATGTCAGCAGGCTGGACAGTTTGTGGAGGTGGTGTTTGGAATGCTCCTCCAGTTGCTGGAGAGCAAAGGATTCGATATGGGAGATGGGATGTAGGTATTTTTGGTTACACAATAGTAATATCTTATGGAGGGAGAGAAGGTAGCTAAGGGATTTATGAGCCATGGAGAGGTGATTTTGTAGGACTAGGTTCGTGAGGGATAAGGATTGGTGGAATCTGAAAAGGTGCAGGTCATTGTGGAAGGAGGGGTGGGATCCAGACAATGGAATTTTTAAGGTTAGACCGTTGGGAGGGATACCATGACTTAGACAGCATTTTAGGAATAGGATGTGGGATTGGGTTTTGGCCAGGGAAAGGGATACTTTCCTGAACTGGTACAGATAGAAGGAGCAGGGGTCCATTGAGACAGGGATGGTGCCGGGAAAGTGGAAAGTGAGGAATGATGGGAGAGACAGTGGATTATGATGAACCTGTGAAGAGGTTCCTCAACACGCAAAATACGCACCAGGCGGCACGCAAAAGTTCGTAATTCCGCGCGCACAACTACACAGATACACACCCAAGCACGCAGATTCACGCCCAAGCGCACTAAATGACGGAAAAAACTGCAAAATCACGAATAAAATCATGCACCAGAACGCAATATCACGCACTAAAACGGTAGATCTCACACAGGAGCAAGCAGCCCACCGCAAAAATGTGTACAAAAACCCAAACAACGCATAAGTACGGAAATTCGTGGAAGAAAGGCTATAATGGAGCTTCTAGAGCAGAAAACTCAAGACACAGTAACGTAAATTTACGTAATTCTAATATATAGTGCCAGAGGAGAAGAATATACGGGGCTGGGGATAAAAGATTACATGTACATATCTGTGGGCGGGTCCATTAGTTCAAACGAAAGTGGTTCTGGCATAGTTGGGTCGTAATAAATAACTAAGGTGATGAAAAAAAAAATGTATATACAGTTGACCAAAACTACGAGAAAATTCAAAAGGGAAAGTAAGGAAAGGTGTATTAGAATAACTGGAAGGGGGAAGAATAAGCTGCATCAACAATCGGCGTGGTTATAAAGTTCTCTGTTGAAAGCTGGCGGGATTGTTGGCTCGGAAGTCGGAATGTGACAGTTACAAAGGATTGAGAAGAAGAAAAATAGGAAAATACAAGAGAGAAGGAAATATTGATAGAGGAATGTTATAGAATGTAGTAACAAAGGAAAAGGTTATGGGATGGAAGGGAGACCGTTAGGCAAAATATAATAATGGAAAGTCCAGGTTGGAATAAATAATATAGTGAGGACAGTTTACAACTCACCGCAAAGACGTGGCGACGAGCTGCGACAGGCACATACAAAAGACACACACATACAACACATTCAGCTATCGGCCATGGCCTTCTTCAGAAAATAGAGCACTCACGCAATCACACAGGCACACAACACAGTCATACAACCATCACCTCCGACTGCCACACTTCGAATCACGCTCTGCAGCGAATCGGGGCCGGGAGGGGAGGGGAGGGGGAGGGGATAGAAAGGTTACGTCACGGTGGTGGGGATGGGTTAGATGGGAATAACGAGATGCAGCTTAGGAATGGAGTGGTGAGGCGGGTGAGCGGAGAAAATAAAATAAAATAAAGTAAAATAATTATATATATATATATATATATATATATATATATATATATATATATATATATATATATATATATAAACACACGATCACACATTCACACACCACTCAAAATAGGTGAGGTTTGGGATAGAGAGGTAGGAACTGTAAGGTATGGAAAAATATATATAGGGAAGTTATCGTAGGTTGAGGCCTGGTTGATTTCGGGATCGGAGAATGTATTGTAGGGATAACTCCCATCTGTGCAGTTCAGAAAAGCTGGTGGTGGATGGGAGGATCCAGATGGCCCGGGTTGTGAAGCAGCCATTGAAATCAAGCATGTGCTCCGCTGCATGCTGTGCCACAGGGTGGTCCACCTTGTTTTTGGCCACAGTTTGGCGGTGGCCATTCATCCTAATGGACAGCTGGTTGGTGGTCATGCCAATATAGAAAGCTGTACAGTGCTTGCAGCACAGTTGGTAAATTACGTGGCTGCTTTCACAAGTGGCCCGGCCTCTGATAGGGTAGGATAAGCCTGTGACAGGACTGGAATAGGAAGTGCTGGGTGGGTGGATTGGACAGGTCTTGCAGCGGGGTCTTCCACAAGGATATGATCCCTGTGGCAGTGAGCTGGGTTTCGGGGTGGCATAAGGATGAACTAGGATGTTGTGAAGGTTCGGAGGGCGACAGAACATCACTTTAGGAGGGGTGGGAAGGATCTTTGGCAGGATGTCTCTCATTTCAGGGCACGAGGATAGAAAATCAAAACCTTGGCGAAGGATGGAATTTAGTTGTTCGAGACCAGGGTAGTACTGGGTGACAAGGGGAGCGCTCTTTTGTGGATGGTTACTGGTGTTAGGAAGAGGATTTGGGGTGTGTGAGGATATGGCACGGGAGATTTGTTTGCGGACTAGGTCTGTGGGGTAGTTTCTGTTTGTGAAGGCCTTTGTGAGACCTTCAGCATATTCAGAAAGGGAATTCTTGTCACTGCAGATATGCCGTCCACGGGTGGCTAGGCTGTAAGGGAGGGATTTTTTGACGTGGAAGGGATGGCAACTGTCAAAATGTAGGTACTGTTGGTGGTTGGTAGGTTTAATATGGACGGAAGTGTGAATGGAGCCATCAGTGAGGTGGAGGTTGACATCCAGGAATGTGGCATGGTTGGTTGAGGAAGACCAGGTGAAGTAGATGGGAGAGAAGGAATTGAGGTTCTGAAGAAAGGAGGATAGGGTGTTCTGGCCCTGAGTCCAGATCATGAAAATATCATCAATGAACCGGAACCAGGCCAGAGGCTTGAGGTTTTGGGATGCTAGGAAGGATTCCTCCAGACAGCCCATGAACAGGTTGGCATAGGAGGGTGCCATGCGGGTGCCCATGGCTGTGCCTTGGATTTGATGGTAAACTTTCCCCTCAAAGGAAAAGTAGTTGTTAAGTAGGATGAAATTGGTAAGGGTTATGATGAATGAGGTATCAGGCTTGCGTTCAGAGGGACGTTGGGAGAGGTAGTGTTCCAGAGCGGCAAGGCCATGGGCATGTGGGATGTTGGTGTATAGGGAGGTGGCATCCACTGTGACAAGTAAAGATCCAGGAGGCAAAGGGGTGGGAATGGTGGAGAGTCGGTGAAGGAAGTGGTTGGTATCCTTGATGTGGGAAGGTAGATTTTGAACAATAGGTTGGAGGTGTTGGTCAACTAGGGCTGAAATTCGTTCGGTAGGAGCACAGTAACCAGCCACAATAGGGCGTCCAGGATTATTAGGTTTGTGAATTTTGGGGAGCATGTAAAAGGTGGGTGTGCGGGGTGTTGCTGGGGTGAGGAGGGAGATATGGATTCAGGGGAGAGTTTCTGGGAGGGGCCATAGGATTTTAGTAGGGATTGGAGATCTTGTTGGACTTTGGGGATGGGGTCAATCTGGCACAACTTGTAGGTGGAGGAGTCAGAGAGTTGGCGGAGCCCTTCTGCCAGGTAGTCACTGTGATCCATAACTACAGTGGTGGAACCTTTATCAGCAGGGAGGATGATGATGTCAGGATTAGTTTTAAGGTTTTGGATGGCTCTTCTTTCTTCTGCTGAAAGGTTTGAGTTCTTGGGAAGGGACTTGGGAAAGGATGGTGAGGACAAGTTGGAGGTGAGAAACTCTTGGAGGGTAACCAGAGGGTGGTTAGGTGGGAGTGCAGGGGGATCTTTGTTGGATGGTGGTTTGAATTGGGACAGGCAGGGTTCAATATTGGGATTAGGTAGATTGCCGTCAGAGGGATTGGTGGCAAAGTAGTGTTTCCATCGTAGGGATCGGGAAAAGGAGAACAATATTTTCGCAATGATAGGTTGCTACTCATCACAGATATGTCTCAATGATTCACAGAAAGCAACACTTAAAAGATTACAAGTATACTCGGCTTTCAGCTGTTATGGTCTTCTTCGGAAATAGAAACACATTCTCTTACATACACACACCCCCACTCAAACATGACAACCATCTACAGTTGCTTTGGCCAGACAGCAGGACTGTCCAATTTGAGACAGCAACCATTGGTGGCAGTAAGTAAGCAGCATAGAGAGGGGAGAGGAGGGATGGAAAGCAGGGGGGTTGGGGTGAGGGAATACACCTGTGCTGCCTGATGGACAGGGGGAAGGAAAGGAAAGGAAAGGGGAGAGATTGGAGTGTGTGGTGGAATAGAACACATGTGTGATGCTGGAGTGGATGTAGGGAAGTGGAGGGGAAGGTGGTGGGGACAGCAACTAGTGAAGGTTTATACCAGAGGGACTGCAGGAGTGTAGGGTGTATTGTAGGTTGAGTTCTGACCTACACAATGGCCCTCAGTTGTTGTTGTTGTTGTTTTTTTTAACTGAATATGGGCTTGGCGAACCCGGGGTCCCTCAGCTGGAGACTGTGTCACACCAACAGTCTTCCATACTGTAAGCTCTGTGCTTGCGTCTGCAACCAACATACCGCAAAACGGGAGAATGACCACGTCATGAGGATGGTACAAAGAAACACCGCAATCTTAAGGTGTGCTACATGCCAAGGGAAAGCATGGCTGTTGAGATGGAACAGTCACTAGTGAGAAAGTCTGGAGAACCAGCTGCACCTCAGTTATTTCAGACTTACCCAGGCAAGAGGGCTCTGCGTGGGTGGACGTCTACTTCCCTAGCTGCTTGTGGGAACAAGATGAAATGTGGTAAGAATAGCATTGGTGGACACTTATCTGCCATCTCTAAGCATGGTAGAGTTTAATGCAGTGACATATGACTCCCAATCGATCCCTTCCCTAACTACACCATAGGAGGAATGAGGGGCCAAAGATAGGTATGAGTGTTACTCAATTTCTAGTGTGCAGTAGAAATGACTGGTGAATCCTTCATGGCAACAAAGCCTCCTGGAATGACAAAGATGCAAAATGGTTCCATTTTGATAGAAACAGCTCCCCTTGCCCAAACGTGTGTGCCAGTCACATGTGACAGGCTGGGCAATATTTCTGTCTCTTTCACTCCACATAAGAGCCTCAACATGGTACAAGGAATTAGTTTTCATCGAGATCTCCTCCTGCAGTCAGATGCCGAGCTATGCACCAACATCAAACAACGGGGTGCACTTCGACAGGCACATGCATAGAGGTCCGAAGGACAAAAAGGTTGCCACCAGTGCCTTCATCCTGGCCTTTGAGGTCAGAAAATGTCAAGGTGGTGATATACAGGTGAAATTCCTCCTCCTCTGCGGTGCTTCAAATGCTGAAAATTCGGCCACTTGTCTTTCTGGTGTAATTCTGGTTCCACTTGTAGAGACTGGGTGTCCATCCCATCTTGGATGCTCCTTGTTCTTCACCTCCTGTGTGTGTCAACTGTGGACAGCACCAACCCCCTTGCTCACCGGACTGCTCAATACTCCATAAAGAGATGAAAATAATGGAATTTAAGATGATGGAGAAACTTTCTTACACATACGCAGAAAAGAAGTAAGAGTGGCTACATCCTGTTACATTCAAGTATCGTTTGCATCCATTGCACCATCAACACTTTCTTCGGGATGATGTCAATGAATCCTTTGCCTACTACTGTGGACTTCCAGAGCCGTCAGACACCATCTGTCTCCTTGATGGTTGGGGGCACTCAATCTGCTGCTCCTGAACCAATACCTGTGGCAGCAACTTTCCCTAAACCATCAGGCACACCAGTCCCCATACCCCAGCCTGAGAAGCAACAACTTCCTCTGGCTCTTGCTATAAAGGGGTCCCTCTTTAGTGGGAGGAAAGAAAAAGATGCAAGAAAAATTGCTTCCAACAGCAGCCCCTCCATTGGCCTTTCAAACTTCAGATTCAGAGGACAGGGTGAAAATTTTAGTGTCCCCTGAGGACCTAGCACTCACTTACCACCCAGAAGTGATGAATATTGATGCCTCAGGTACTCAAACGATGGCAAAAGGTGGAACTTAGAAGTAAATTAAATGCCCAGAACAATCATGGCATCTAAAAACCAGATGTAGCACTATCCTTCAATGGAACTGCGGTGGTTATTTCAACCATTTAGCCCAGTTGCGCCAATTATTTTTCCACTTCTGTACTTTGTTTTATAGCCCTACAGGAAACTTGGTTTCCTGTTCAGCAGACCCCTGCCCTTCATGGCTAATGGAGCTACTATTAAAATTGTGCAGCCTACAACAGGGTTTTGGGAGATGTCTGTATATATGTCCTCCCCACTGTCCCTAGTGCATCACTACCACTTTGCATAGCTCTCAAGGCAGTGGCTGTGAAAATCTGTGCAGGATGGGATGTCACTATCTGATCTCTACACCTTCCTTCAGATGAGGCAATGTTTTCTGCTGACCTTGCTGCCTTAGTTGCTCAACTTTCCCTGCCATACCTCCTTTTGGGGGATGTCAATGCTCACAACCCCTTTTGGGGTGAAACTGCAATTACATGTCATGTAGAGACACTGAGTACCTTTTGGCACAGCTAAATATTTGCCTTATTAAAACTGGAGCCACTACACATCTTAGTGTGGCATGTGGCACCTACTCCTCAGCCATAGACCTGGTCCTTTGCAGCCTGAACTTACTTGGAGGGTCCATGACGACTTTTGAGGAAGCGACCATTTCCACATCTTCCTGTCGCTCCCATAGTCTCCACCTGCAGGCCACCTGCCCCAATGGTCTCTCCATCCGGCTTACACCTTGGCTGCTAAGGCAATTTCTTCGCACCCAAATGATGTTGATACTGCTGTTCATCAAGTCCCACTGCTAAGCCCACAATCCTGAAATACTCTGGTTTACTCTGTTGTAAGTCAGTGGATAGCAGAGATTGTTGAGGCCATCGGCAAATGTCATCAAGTGCTCAAGCATCAATCGTGACACCCTACTAAAGAGCACCTAATTGCTTTTAAATGGCTCTGGGCCAAGATCATCAACTGTTACAACAGAGTAAGCAGGAATGTTGGCAGAAGTATGTAACCACCATCGGCTCACGGGCCTTCCCATCTCAAGTGTGGTCCCGTTTGGCCCCTTTTAGGACATTGCTCACTAGCAGGAATCCCCATTACATTTAGTGTACTCTCTACACAGATCCAGCTAATATCACTGAGTACATGGTGGCTCATTACACTCGTAGCTCATTGACTGCAACTTACAGTGTGGTCTTCTGCACCTTCCAAGAGTGGGTTGAACAGTGACAGGAAATATACAACGCCCCATTTAGTGAGTGGGAGCTCCAAAGTGACCTTGCCCTGATACCTCTCCAGGACCAGACTGCGTTCACAACCAGTCAGTGGATTCTCAACGTCTGCACTATTTAATTGTGTCTGGGCTGATGTTTCTCCCGTTCCAATGACAGGACAGTACCATCATACTGATGTTGAAACCTCGTGCAGATCTGCAAGTGGCTAATAGTTGCTGCCCGATTAGTCTCACCAACATTCTTTGGAAGCTCCTTGAACGTATGGTGAGCTGGTGGCGCATGTGGATCCTTAAAGATCAAAGACTCTCGGTTCCATAATTTGGGGGAGGGGGGGGGGGGAGCTTCTGTCAGTGTTGCTCTGCTATCAACAAACTTGTCACTGGGCTAGAGTCGGCCATTCGTATACCTTTTGCTCGGCATGAGCACCTTGTCGCCGTCTTCTTCGACCTTTGGAAGTCGAACGATACCACGTGGTACCATCACATCCTGGCAATGCTGCATGAATTGGGCTTATGGGGTGCTCTTCTGATCATCATCCAGAACGTTCTCTCTCTTCACAACTTATGTGTTAGCATTGGTACCTGTTCGAGTTCCCCAAACATTCAGGAGAACGATGTCCCAGAGGGCTCCTTGCTAAGTGTCCCCCTCTGTTTTGGTGGCAATTAATGGTCTCGCAGGTGCAGTTGGCTCATTGGTCTCTTGTTTCCTATTAGCTGATGACTTTTGCTTATACTATAGTTCCACAAGTATCAACATCGCTGAACAGCAGCTGCAAGGTGCAGTCCAAAAGGCACAATGTTGGGCCTTTGCCCATGGTTTTCAAGTCACCACATGTAAGTCCAGTGTCATACATTTTTGTCACCGTTGGACAGTTCACCTTCATCTGGAGCTCTACCTTGGTGATAAAGTACTTCACGTAGAGAAGACACATCGCTCTCTGGGCATGCTTTTTGATGCCCAGCTTACCTCGACTCCCCACCTTTGCCAGCTTAAACAACAGTGCTGGCGACACTTCAGCATCCTATGTGCCTTTGCCTCACTGTTTGAGGGGGAGTGGGGGTCTGCATGAACTCGCAGCTTGATAAGGCCTTAGCCCAATCCCGTCTCGAATATGGGACTTAACATATGATTCAGCAGCTCCTTCAGCATTATACGTGCTCAATCCAATCCTCCATTGTGACGTCAGGTTGGCAATGGGCACTTTTTTTGCACTACGGTTAAGAGTCTTACTGTAGAAGCATGGGTCTCTCCCCTTCAATTATGCCTACAACAGCTGTTGGCATCGTACGTCACCCACATTCATGCCTTGTCAAATCACTCAAACCACAAGTTCCTTTTTCCATCTTCTGCACTCCCTTCCCCACGACGACAATCCAGGACGGGTCTCCTGATTGTGGCCTGGGTTTGCACCCTTCTCTCTTCACTCGAGTCTCTTACCCTTCGTCCCTCCTTCCACTATCCTTCCCAAATGCCTCCTTGGTCCCTCCCTCACTTGCGGCTCTACATGGATTTGGCATGTGACTCCAAGGCCTCAGTGCCACCAGTGAGACTTTATCACCAGTTTGCAGCACTTATGGATTCGTTCTGTGTTGCAGAATGGTGTACACATTTGGTTCTGTGGTGGATCGCCTAACTGGATTTACCCGCATCCATGGCAACCACATTGAACAGCATTCCCTAACTTTTAGGACCAGTATTTTCTCTAGAGAGCAGTTTGCTATTTATCAAGCTTTAGAGCACCTCCGTTCAATCTGTAGGCAGTCCTTTGTCATCTGCAGTGACTCCCTGAGTGGCTGCAAGCTCTCGGCAAGTGTTTCACCAAACAACCTTTGGTGCAGAGTATTCAAGACTCTGTTTCCTCTCTCAGCAGGTCTGGTCGTTCAGTGGTCTTTGTCTGCGTGCTTGCTCACTTGCATTTGTTTCTATTTCTAAATAAGGCTGTAATGGCCAGAATCTTTGTATACTGAGTAGCAACCTATTGAGCAGTTAAGGTAATTTTGAAGACGTATTACATAGCTCAGCAGCGGTGTCCTCCATTATAATGAATGAAATTATGTCAAAAATTTCTACTTCCCATAAAATTACTAGTTCTGCCTGGCGCTTAAAATAGTAAAAAATTGGATAACCTTTATTATATAATAAACTTCCTGGTGAGTATTTTGTTGCCTATTATGTATATACATCACAAATAAACTATAAAAATGCAAGGCTGATCCAGTAAGCATATTTTACCATTTAAAACATTATTTCCTGCATTTTACATTTTTCTGCATTTTACACAATTTACAGAAGTCCCTTGAAAAGAGTAGAAACGAGGTTCTACTGTAGTTACATTTATACTCCATACCACAGTTATGAACTTATTGGGCACAAATTATTTAATAAACTTCCACAAGATGTGCTAGATCTACCAGAGCAAGCATTCAGACAAGCTCTTTGACTGGTTAGTTGCCCACCAGTCTTTTATGACTGGTTAGTTGCCCACCCATTCTACGATATAAATGATTTTATAAGGTGTAATATTATACTGTGATGTTAACAACTATGAATCATGTTGTACTATGTGTGTGACTGCCTATTGCCTTAGTAGCCTATTATATTTAAGCTAAGCATTTGACACTGTGTCGCATGAAATGCTCGTAGATAAGTTAGAATGCCATAATATCAAGAATGTTGTTGTTGGTTGAATGTTTTAGGGTGGACTAAACTACAAACGTCATCAGTCCCCCAGTTCATCACTGGACAGTGCAAGGGAAGAGGCATAAATGTGGGAAAGATGCCTGAAGTTAAAAAAGCAAATTGAAGGAAAATCCCAGTCAGTCAGTAAAAGGTCAATGAAGACGACAAGAGGCAACACGAACTGAGACAATCACACAGAGACACCCAACACTGAAAGGAAATAAGACAACAAAGCTGATATCTGTCGTTGGTCGATCATGGGATTAAAAAGAGAAAGGGTCAACCGCACTGCAACACTCAAAAATCTCCAATCAGAGGACACGAGTCGAGAGAAATGCAGCTGGAGGGCTAAGGCGAAGCTTTAAAGAGAATGATAAAAACACCCAGCGTGAATCAAACTTAAAACTGAATCAGCTATTGTAGCATTGTCAAATAAAACTGCATGAAAATTAAAACTCCACCACAAGGCAGCTAAAATAGGGCACTCGAACAAGATGTGCCTACCATCAAGTGGGAACCACAGTGACACTGGAGCAGGTCCTCACCAACGAGATGGCTATGTGTGAGTCAAGTATGGTCAATGTGGAGCTGGCACAAGACTACAGAGTCCTAGCGGGTGGCCTGCATGCAGGAATGCTGCACAGTCGTGGTTTCTTTGACAGACTGGAGTTTGTTGGGCATGGTCAGCGTACACCACTCAGTATTCCAAAGCCCATGAACCTGACGGTGCAACACTGACCGGAGATTGGAAGGCTGAACTCCAGGACAGACTCATCAACAGCCTGTTTAGGCCACAGATCGACCTTATCATTCAAGGGCAGAAAGGGTCTCCTGTATAGCTAACACCTGGTGTACTGCGGGTAGTACTGGTCCAGAGCTTGAAGGCTGCTCAGAAAGTCTCACTTGAGCAGGACCGGAAGGGCCTGAGAGCTCGGAAAATAACCACCAACTCTTTAGTATAAACACTGCAGCCATCCGGCAGACAGCACTTTTCAATATGATCACTATGAATGTCTGCAAAGCCAATGCAGGCCTCTACCAGTGAACCATCCCTGTAGACCAAGCCATATGCGGGTAATGCAGCAATAACATCAAAGTACTGACAAAGGAGAGCCTCAGAAGGAACTGAGTCTTTCGGTCTGTGGGCCAATGGAAGAGGGAAAGGCTCAATTTTTGACAGAAGGGGCTGTACTCGAAAGGTGATCCAATGACCTGATCTGGATTGTCATTGTTGGGGACAGATAACTATGTCAGAAAAATGGTCGTCTGGCGAGTTAAGGACATAGGCTGTGATCAGTTATTGGTGGCGGACGTGCAAAGGTGGGACCCTGGTGTCCACAAGTAGACTGTTCATGGGGTTGGTATGGAAGGCACCCATCACGATATGAAAGCCACAGTGGTGAATGGGATCCAGCAAGTGCAATGCTGATGGTGATGCAGAACCATACACAAGGTGCCCAAAGTCAAGCTGTGTATAGCCGCAAGAGTGTGGAGCAGTCACCACCCACGCAGTATGGCCCAGGTGCTGAAGAACATTGAGATGACACCAGCACTCCTGTTTCAGCTGACGAATCTGGGGAAGCCATGTCATCTGAATGTTGAAGACAAGCCCTAAAAATTTATGGGGTTTCACTATGTCAAGTAATTGGTTGTCGAGATGAAGTTCGGGGTGAGGGTGAATGAACAGTTCGCGGTGACAGAAGTGCATAACATTGGTATTGGCAGCAGAAAATTGAAAGCCATGGGCAAGAGCACAGGAATGTGTGTTCCCAATGGCTTCTTGCAATCTGTGACATGGGTGCTGGAGGAACTAAAAGAGATACAAAAGTTGTCAGCATAGAGGGAAGGGTATACTGACAACCCAACAGCTGTCGCTAAGCCACTAATGGCCACTAAAAGTAACAGAATGCTCAACACAGAGACCTGAGGAACCCCATTCTTCTGGGCATGAGAAGTGCTATGGAAGGCACCAACTTGAACATGAAAGATGGACAACTAAAAAGATTTGTATAAAAATCGGGAGCGAGCCCTGGAGACCCCACTCGTGTAATGTGGTGAGGAAATGGTGTCGCCAGGTCATGACATATGCTTTGTGCATATCAAAAAAGACCAACAAGGTGGCGGCACCTGGAAAAGGCTGTACAGATTGAGGACTCAAGGTACACCAGATTATCGCTGTTAGAGTGACCCTGATGGAAACTGTCCTGGCATGGTGACAGTAAGCCCCGAGTGTTGACGATCCAACACAACTGCCTATAGACCATACATTCCAGCTGCTTACAGGGGATATTGGTAAGGTTGATGGGTCGATAGCTATCCATGTGAAGAGGGTTTTTGCCAGGCTTAAGCACCGGGACGATGATACTCTCATGCCAATGCGACGGAAAAGCACCGTTCACACCAGATGGGGTTAAAAAGAGCAAGAAGATTATGCTGGCTCTCTGCTGTGAGGTGTGTCATCATATGAGCTATCAGATTGAGATAGCATGAGATCAGCATGACTTTGCTTCTCTCATACGACAAATTGTGAGAGAAGAATTACAAAAATTTATGGCAGCCGGGACTATTAGACCGAGCAAGCATCAGATCATGGCCATGGATGTAAGCCTGTAAGTGACGAGGGAGCCGACGCCACTGAGGAAGAGGTATTTCAGGCATTAGCCCCTGTCTTCCCTACCAATTAGCCAGTGTTCGTATAGAGTGTCACCAGCTGAAAGACGGATAATTTGTTAGGAAGTGGAGAAGATGTTGCACAATGACATTATTCAACTTTCGGAGAATTCTTGGTCGTCTCAAGTGGTCCTTGTAAAGAACAAGGATGGCACATGGTGATTCTGTGTCGACTATCGGCGGCTGAACAAAATCACAAAAAAAGATGTCTACCCATTGCCACACATTGACGACACCATAGACTGCTTGAAAGGGGCTACATAATTACCAACTATGGACATGCAGACAGGATACTGGCAAATTGAGGTTGACAAAGCTGACAGGGAGAAGACAGCTTTTATTACACCTGACGGCCTCTTCGTCGCCAAAGAGATAACAATCCTGGGGCACCTAGTCAACGGAGATAGTGTTCGTCCTGATCCAAATAAAGTAAGAGCAGTCACAGAATTTCCAACTCCTCAGCACATTCATGATGTGAGACGTTTTCTCGGGCTGTGCACATACTACTGCCATTTCATAAAAGGATTTTATAAGAAGGCACATCCATTGCAAGAACTTCTGCAGGGAGACACCAAGTTTTACTGGTATGAGAAAAAAGAAAGCACTTTCTGGGCACTTAAGGAGGTTCTAACTACTGCACCAGTTCTAGCCTTGTACGACAAGAATGCGGAAACTGAACTTCAGACAGACGCCAGTGGTTATGGGATTGGTGCAGTGCTTGTACAAGTTCAGGAAGGTGCTGAAAAGGTGATAGCCTATGCATGAAGAGTACTCTCAAGGTCCGAGATGAACTACTCTACAACTGAGAAAGAATGTCTCGCAGTTATCTGGGCTATCAACAAGTTCCAGCCATATTTATTCAGCAAACCATTCACCGTCATGACAAACCACCATTCTTTGTGTTGGCTGACTAACTTGAAGGATCCATCAGGTCCACTAGCAAGATGGGTACTAAGACTGCAAGAGTACGATGTCACAGTGGTATTCAAGAACGTGCACAAACACAAGGATGCCGACTGCCTTTCGAGGAATCCATTAGTGGAACACAACAACATGAATGAAATTTCAGCCCTCACTGAATTAGGTGACATTACAGCTGAACACAGAAATGATCCAGCACCATTAAAAACCATAGAGGCCTTGGAGAAAGGAGAACTGACCAATGGAGAGTTCCAACTTATAAACGGGAGAGTGTATAAAAGCAACTACAATCCACTGGGCCCCAAATGGCTACTGGTGGTTCCAGGTCATCTCCAGCCAGCTATTCTCAAGTATTTCCACGATGCTCCAGTATCCGGTCATCTGGGATTCATAAGACCGTAGACAGAATCAGACGCAGGTATTACTGGAAAGGTCTCTACCAATCTGTCAAGCACTATATGAGTCACTGTAAAGAGTGATGGAAGCATGTGCTGCAATTACCTCCAGCGCATCTCGTACCGATTCCGCCGGCAGCAGCTCCATTCCACTGAATTGGGATCGATCTTTTAGCGAGGTTCCCGAAGTCGACAACCGGTAACCAATGGATAATACTCTGCACTGACTACCTCACACGTTACGCTGTCACCAAACCTGTGCCGACTGCAGAAGCTCCAGAGATCGCAAAATTCCTTGTAGAAGACATTATTTTGAAGCATGGAGTGCCACGTGTCATGATATCTGATTGTGGAAAAGTATTCCAGTCAAAAGTAGTATCAGAGGTAATGTCACGGTGTGACATTGTCCACAGAATGACAACTGCATACCATCCTCAGACAAATGGTCTTACGGAACGTTTTAACAAGATGTTAGCAGATGTGCAGTCAATGTATATCGATGTTGAGCAGAAGGATTGGTATACAATTCTGCCAGTCATGACATTTGCTTACAATATCGCAAGACAAGACACCACAGGCTTCACGCCGTTTTTCCTGCTCCAAGGCCGTGAAGCTGAGACGACAATGGATACGCTGTTCCCTTTCCAACCAGATGACACTCAGGATGACTATGTTAAACAGCTCATCTCCAGATCGACAAAGCAAGACAGTTGGCTCTCATGCGGACACTGGACACCCAGGAGAAGTACCGTCAGCGGTATAACGACAAGCACCAACCTGTTGTGTACAACCCAGGAGATCTGGTATGGATTTTTACCCCTGTATGGATGGTTGGACTGTCAGAAAAGTTATTGAAGTGATACTTTGGTCCGTATTGTGTCATACGCCACCTGTCAGACATTACATACGAAGTTGAGGATTATGAGCCGTCATCGAAACGACAAAAACGATGAGACATTGTTCGCGTCCAGTGTATGTAGCCTTACTATGATGCTGAAGAGCAGGTAGGCCACAATGGATTCTCTAAGGACAGTAATGTTACTGATGAAGCCATGACAGGAACGTCTGTCGTTGATAATCATGGAGAAGGGAAGAATTCTCTTGAACTGCCATACAGAGGTCCCATGACAAGGTCAAGATCCAGGACATCAGGAGAGGGAGCAATGCCGTGAGACACCACGTAAACTGACTGCCAGCATGGCGCAGGGGATAGCTGAAGGTCACCAGTTCAATCCCGCCCACCCGCAAAAATTTCTTTCTTTATAATTGACAAATCCAGAATGTTCTACATCATTTTTATGTTCACTTGTAAATTCTACTTGTTTCTTCTAATTTCTGGCACATTCTGTCTGTGTATAAATAGCAGAGCACTCTGCCCGAGAGGCAGTCAGTGCTGCGTATATGTTAAGTTCGTAATAAACGTGCTTTCAGTATAAGTGCTGCATTCAGTTGCCTTCGAAGCCAAGCCTGCTTCCATTTCAATGTGACAATATGTCTCAGAGCAGCAGGAGAGGGGCTGGAGTTCTACCTGCTCCTTTAATGTGCAGAAAGCCGGGTGGTAATTATGAGAGGCAGAAGTATGAGCGTAATGCTCAGCAAACATCTTGGCGAGTGTGGTAGGATCTGTACATACAGCCCCATTTGTGAAGAGTCTGTTATCCCTATAGGCCCCTGATTTTGCTTCAGATCCAATAGTGGCAGCATACCTCTCCTAACACTACTGCTTTTGTTGATTAATTTGCGAGCATAAGTGCGGAGCCATTGAAAGTGATGAGGTACTCTGGAGAGGGGTGCTACTTGTATCGCTGTTAGGCCCACCTGCTATCTTTAATGGTGTCAGCTACTTCCGATGACCGCCATGGCACTGTCATCTGCCGTGGGCACCCTGAGTAATGAGGGATTGTAGATTCTGCAGCACAAACAATGGATAAGGTGACATTCTTGACCACATCAATATTGTTGAGTGGGGAAGGTCCAACAATGCTAGCAGAGGTATAGTCTTCCAAGTTAACCATACTTAGAGCCCACCTGGGTAGGTGCAGTGGGGACTGACACTGTGAGAGTGACAAAGATCAGGAAATGATCACTGCTGCACAAGACATCGTGGGCTCTCCAGTAGACAGATGGTGGAAGGCTATGGCTGCAGACAAATACAGCAGTTACCGAGAATGTGCCATGTGCCACACTGAAATTTGTGGGGGCACCATTATTGAAGAAGCAGAGGTCAAGTTGAGAGAGTTGGCCATTTGGGGTTAGCACATGGCTCATCATCAGACTGCAGGAGTAGGTCTTCATGAAAAATAATCCCTTGCACCATGTTGTGGCTCTTATGTGGAGTAAAAGATATATCACCCAGCCTGTTGCGTGTGAGTAGCGCACTTGATTCAGCAGTAGGTTCACTGAGCCCATACTCAACAAATTAATGCTGAGCCCCCTGAGGGAGATATAAAAAATAATGAATTAGCTATAACCAGATCTTACTCGAGTAATAGAACTCAAAGTAAAGTCAAAGTAAATGATAGTCAATCAGATGTATTAACAATTTTGCAATGAGTGCCACAAGGATCAGTACTAGGACCTTTCATTTTTCTAGTCTACATGAATGACTGTCTGCATTCCTGGCTTACAAGTCCTAAATATATGCTGTTGACACCACCCTGATTATTGTGGGTTACACTTAGAGGAGGAGAAGGAAAGAATGGAAGCAGTGTTTGAACAGCCCCACTAAACATGGGTACCAAACATGACAACTTTACAGTCATTTAAGAAACTTCTAGTAATAAGATAATGTAAAAATTGTCTATTTCTAATAATGGGAAGCCCATGTTGGAATTGAACAATGTAATGACTATTGTTTAGAACTTACTGCAAAGGTGTTTCAATGAGCTGTGAGAGGCATCTGTTGAAATCATACAAATTCTTCCAGAAGCTCTCTCCTGAATCCGTCTCCATCAGCCCAACTGTACCCCACATGCCCACCTTCGACTTGCTGTTGAAAATCCACAAACCAAATAATTCTGGTAACCCAATTGTTGCAGATTACTGTGCTCTTACTGAAACTATTTGGCCTTCATTCTCCAACACCTTCAGGCAGTTGTCCAAAATATGTTCCCCCATATCAAGGATACCAACCACTTCCTTCACGGACTCCTAACCATTCCCACTCCTATACCTCCTGGATCCTTAGTTGTCACAGTTAATATCAGCTCACTTTGAAATCCCCAATATCCCACATATTCATGGCTTTGCCATTGTCAAACACTGTCTCTCCTGACACCCCTCTGAATCCAACCTCATACCTTGTTCCTCAAAACTCTCACCTTTATCCTAACAAACTACTAATTTTCCTTTGAGTGGAAAGTTTACAATCAAATCTATGACACAGCCCTGACAATGAACATGACACACTCCTATGTTAACCCATTTATGGGCCATATGGAGAAAACCTTCCTAACATCCCAAAACCCCACGTCTGGTCTGGTTCAGGTTTATTGACAATATTTTCATGATCTGGACTCAGGGCCAGTACACCTTATCCTCCATCCTTCACAATCTCAACTTCTCCCTCATGCACTTCAGCTGCTCTTCCTCAAACCACCATGTAACATACCTACATGTGAACCTCTACCTCACTGATGAGACCATCCACACTTTCTGCTACTTTAAACCTACCAACCACCAACATTACCTACACTTTGTTACTTGCTATCCCTTCCACATAAAAAATCCCTCCCTTACAGCCTAGCCACCTGTAGATGTCATATATTCTGTGACAAGAACTCCCTTTCCTCACAAAGGTCTTGATAGACAGAAACAAACCCACAGACCTTGTCCACAAACAGATTTCTCATTCCATATCACCATGCACCCCAAATCTCCACTCCACCACTAATAACCAGCCACAAAAGAGTGTTCCCCTCATCACTCAGTACAACACTGGACTTGAACAACCTAAGGTTTTAATTTTCTATCTTCATATCCATAAGTGAGTCATCCTGCCCAAGATCTTTCGCTCCACTCATAAAATGGTGTTCTATTGTCCAACTAACTTACATAACATCCTAGCACCTCCCTTTCCAGAAAAAAATATTACAATCTCTCCTTGACTAACCTTAAAGCTAAAAAATATGCCTCTGAAAAATCAAGTCCAGCTTTGTCAGCAAAAAAAGACTGTAAAAGAAAGCATATAGAATGTAGAAAACAGAAATCTTGCAAACACAACAACATAACATTAAAAGAAAATGATTAAATAATTAATGAACCAGAAGAAGTCTGTGAGAAATTTGTACAGAAGTTTACTAGTATGATTTGCAGGAAGGCAGTACATGAGTGCCACCCAAAATTGAACCTTGGAAATAATGTGAATCATTTTTCATGTAGGAATTACTGAGAGGGACCTCTTAACAATCATTTCCAAACTACAGCATAAATTGTCTTGCCATTGGGATGACATTTAAACTGCAAAAGGAATCCTGTCGTGGTGTATTCCCTGACCTCTTTACAATTAATGAAGTCATACCTGTGTATAAGAAGGGAATGAAAACTGACAAAGAAAAGATAGTAATTTACCAAAGTTCTGGAGTTAAAGATATTGGCCTAGAGAGAGTAATACTAAATCAACTTGAATCATATTTCAACAGACCCAATCTTCTATACAATTTACAGTTTGAGTTTATAAAAGTAAGATATACAGCTGTTGTATACTCAAACACACAAAATTTAAGACAATAAGTAAAGAAGCCTTCATCGGCTGTGGACTGCACTAGACATAGCAACTCTCACATCACAATTGAGCACACCCCTGCACTCTGTGCCTGTTGTTAGTATAGACAAGCTACCTGCACTTGCCCTGCCAGCACATCTGGCGGATGATGGCATGCATGATTTGAATACGTGCCCATGCTCAACACATCACATCACAGCACATCTCCCTTCCTAGCAGTGAAAAAAGGACAATCACACTTGACACATCCATTGGGTCCTTATCACCATAGTGTTGAGCTGGTACTGGCAATTAAGATTGTGGGAACTGGAAGCACTGTGTAATTTGGCGAGCTTTCCCTGATGAAGACCATTGTGAATTGACCAGTGAGGGTGGTTCATGGTCCATGATGGTGTCCACTCCGAGGGTCAGTATCATTCGGGATGTAGACTCGAGCAGAGGTGGAGGAGGTGAAGGTGGTGGAACGGGTGAGGCTGTCACTGGCCAGGTTGTTGGTGTCATGGATCGCAGCTCCCTGGATGCCATGGATGGTGGGCCTGGATGAGACTAAGCTCAGTGGTCATTCTCTGACATCGACGGGAGCACCGAGGGGAGGGGTGTTTCTGGTGTGTCCTCCCACTCTTGGCTTGCTACTCAGTCACAGTTGATCCATGTGCTGAGATGTGAGACCATCCTCCATATGATCCTTGCAAAGAAGGCTGCTGGATCAGTATGTGATGACCGCTGGAATACATTTAGGATGATGGTCAAAATTACGTGACCCTACAGCCACCTCAGGCTGAAAATGGGTTGATGGCTCCTTGTGGGTGTGGCCCAGAAGGGGCTACAGAAGGTAGAGCAGTTTTCATCATCTGCAGTGTCACTATTTTGATTATTTATTTATTATTGTGGGCTTGACTGCAAACACAGTGTTTTCCCTGAGGTTACGCCAGAGGTTTAACTCACTGACATACAATTACACTCATAATTACATATATACTTGTCATACTTGTTTTGAGGTGGGGGAGAAAAGGGAAAAATCTCCCATAAACTTATTCTTTTTCTATATATACATATATACATGTGGCATCTGTTCCGAGAGAACAGACGTCACTTCTGATCCTGCAGTTGTTATTATTTAATATTCATAGAATATATGACATCAACTGCGATTGGGCAAAGCTGAAAATGTGTACCCAGCCGGGATTCGAACCCAGGTCTCCTGCTTTTTAGGCAGTTGCACTGACCCCTACACCACTGGGGACACAGTGATCACCGCACCTGCAAGGACTACCTAAGCACGCCTCCCGTCAGATACAAATTCCCAGCTTCGCCCTGCCCACAGTACTCAAACTCGTAGTTATGAACTAATTCCCCTAAGAGTAAGGGCTTCAAACTTTGCCCACCCCTCCCCACTAACGATAGGATCATTGCCCGTCACCAGCATATTATATATATACATGTGGCGTCTTTTCCGAGAGAACAGACGTCACTTCTGATCCTGCAGTTGTTATTATTTAATATTCATAGAATATATGACATCAACTGCGATTGGGCATTGAGTAAACATGTTTGTCACTTCTGAGGAAATGCATACTGTAAACCATCAGCTGTTTATTATTTTTCCAAACTTCTACCGGTTTTGGTTATAAACCATCTTCACGGAAGAGAACTAAACATACTGATTAAACAGGTGCATTATGTGCCTCCTTATGCATACTGGCATGCATGTCACACAATAAAAATAAATAAGACATCACTAGGCATGAAGTCTTGGTTAAAAACATAAAAGCAATGCCAGGCTGTGTGATGGTGAACCAAGGTCTATTACAAGAGAACCTAAGACAACTATTGAACACATAAAAAATAAAAAGACCGTTTTTTTCCCCTGTTGGCGGCATCTATTTTTCCCCTGTTTAAACATCCTTCTACAGACTTGATGTGCCTTCTAGCCAGTGCCAGCCGCAGTGGCCGAGCTGTTTGTGGTGTGCCAGTTACAGTCTGCACGGCCACTACGGTTGGAGGTTCAAATCCCCCCTTGGACATGGATGTTTGTGTCATCTTTAGTTTAAGGTAGTTCATAAGTAGTTTGTAAGTTTAGGGACTGATGACCCCACAGTTAAGTCCCTTAAGCTTAACAAACATTTGAACATTTTTCTAGCCACTCCTGCTTAGCCATTTTTCACTTTCTGTCAAACTCATTTCTTAGTCATCCATTTTGCCTGTGTCATTTAATGCATTTTTATATTATCTCCTTTTATAGATTAAATTTAGTATTTCCTGTGATATCCAAGGATTTTTTGTAGGTCTTGCCTTCCTACCTATTTTGTCCTCTACTACCTTGACTATTGCATCTCTCAATGCTACCCATTCCTCTTCTACTGTTTTATTTCCCCCTGTTTCTGCCAAACGTTGCCTAAAGCTCTATTTGAAATTCTCTAGAACTTCAGGTTCCTTCATCCAGGTCCCATCTTTTTATTTTCATACCTTTCTGCAGTTTTTCAGTTTCAGCCTACAATTCATGACCAATAAGATACATCCAGAGTCTATATCTTCCTCTGGGTATGTCTTACAGTTCAAAACCTGGTTCTGAAATATATGCCCTACCATTATAAAATGTATCTGGTACCTCCCGGTGTCCTCTGGTTTCTTCTTTTGTGATTCTTGAACCAGGTGTTTGTTATAACTATGTTGTGTTCCGTGCAAAATTATACCATGCAGCTTCCTCTTTCATTTCTTTTGCTCAGTCCATATTCACCTACTATTTTCCCTTCCCTTTCTTTTCCTACTAACGAATTCCAGTCTCCCATAAAAATTAAGTTTTCCTTCCCCTTAATTGTCTGAATAATTTCCTTAACCTCCTCAGACATTTCTTCAATTATCTCATCATCTGCAGAGCTAATTGGCATATAAACCTGTACTACTGTGGTCATTGTTGGCTTCATATCTATCTTGACTATGATAATGCAATCACTGTGTTGCTCATAGTAGTTTACCCACATTCCTATTTTCTTATTCATTATCAGTCCTACTCTTGTAATACCACCCAACTGATTTTGTATTTATAATCCAGAACTCACCTGACAAGAAATCCTGTTCCTCTTTTCACTAAACTTCACTATGTCCAACTTCAACCTATCGATTTCTCTTTTTAAATTTTCTAATCTTCCTACCCAATTAAGGGATCTATCATTGCATGCTCCAGTCCGGAGAATGTTGTCTTTCCTGATGACGATATCATCCTGAGTAGTTCCTGCCTAAATATCCGAATGGGGGACTATTTTACCTCTGGAATATTTTACCCGAGAGGATGTCATCATCATCATATATATATATATATATATATATATATATATATATATATATATATATATATATATATATATATATACAGTAGAGCTGGATGTACTCAGGAAAAGTAACAACCGCAGTTTCCCCTTGCTTTCAGCTGTTCATAGTAACTGCATGGCAAAGCCACGTTAGCTGATGTTAGAAGGCCAGGTCAGTCAAACACCCAGACCATTGCCCCTGTAATTACTGAAAAGGCTGCTGACCCTCTTCAGGAACTACACATTTGTCTGGCCTCTCCACAGATACCCCTCTGTTGTCATTGCACCTACAGTACAGCTATTTGTATTGTTGAGGCACACAAGCCACCCCACCTCGTCAATGTCAGTGGTTAATAGGGGTGTGCACTTACCTTGTATGAAACTTGACATACTTAGTATGTGATGGTACTATTGATTTATGTAAGAGGATCAGTACAACACCACACTTATTAGGTTGCGTAGTTCAGGAAGATATGCTTTACTCTGTCCTGGTTCCCTCCACTCCTACTATAGTACTGAATGTACTTCTAGATTGTTCCAAAAATAGAAAACTTTCCAGCTTTTTAAAAATGTATTTGCATAAAATGTGATGTATAAAAATTCAGTTTGTCATTATGTACCAAGGAAGACTGAGTCATGAAAGGCTTCTTCACAGTGATAAAAGTTTTGCACATAAATCAGTCTTATCATATAAAACAGATGCTGTTCATATTGTAACAACTTTAGTTTGAAAATGTGAGCAGGGGTGTCCAGAATAAATTACTGTTTTCTTCAGAATGTTCCAACATTAACCCTTCTTGACAGTTCACTGGTCATCTCCAGCGTCCAAGATGACAATTCTCTTCCTGTAGTTTGTATGTGTAGATACACTTCTTAGTATCACACTTAACATTCCATACTGATCATCTTGACCATTAAATCTGAAGTGGTGTTAACAGATATTTCTAAATTTAAGAGGTATCCCATTGACTGCATTTCTCAGGAAGTATGTGCTGCTGAGATTCAGTATTTGTGGAGTTTCTTCACAGCTGTCAATGAAGTACTTTGATAAAATATGCACAAGGGCAATTTTACTGTGCATGAGACACAACATAATTCCTGTGAAATGAATGAAAGTAATTAATGTTTGCCCAATTATTGACTTAATACTAGTTTCAAAGTGCACAATAGGTAAACAACAAATCACACAGGTCTTTTAAACAAGTGGGGTGTGTTTTTACAATGTGCATGATTTGACTGCTGGGCACCTTTCATACAACTAAGTGTAACAGTAGCTTGTAGCAATAAACTAGATATTAAAATCATTGTCAGATGAAACAACAGACAGTTTGACAAAGAGACAAAATAAATGATATTGATAAGTAGTGAGGAAAAAATGAAAGAAAGGGGCAATATGAATAGGAGTTCCACTCTGCATTGGAACAAAATGTATCAGAATGAGCATCAGGTGGAGATGTTGAGCACATGGAAAGCTCTATTTTTGAAATTAATGGCACATGGCTGTGGTAAACATGTGATAAGAGGACCCAATAGTGTTGCTGACAACATGAAACATTTAAATTCCACAATTTGTGCAATATTGAATGAGGTAAAAAGGAATGAGTGAGTAGTAATGAAATTGATTTGAATTCAGTACGCTTAAGATGATTATTTACAACAATGTACTACCTGATAAGAATATCAAATGAAATCACTTCATCCTGACATGGTTCAGTAGAAACAAACAGAACTAGTTAGAATTAAAACGTTGCATTTTTCAGTTTTCACATACTGGTAGTGGTTCATACATACCAGTATCATTATCCTGCCTGACTCCAAAAGGCATGTATGCATATTCTTGAATAATCTGTTTATTTTTCTCAGAAAAGCGTTCAGGATTGTAAATTGTTGAACTAGGATGGAATTCTGCATCCATATGCTGTCCCCAAACAGAAACTGCAACCCATGTGTCTGCTGGGATTATTGCGTCAGTTCCAGGCAACTTGCAGTCTGTTGTAGTTTTACACCCCAAAAAACCAAATACTGGATACATGCGCAGTGTTTCTGTAATAATATATTATTTTAATAGTGTGATGTTGCGATCATCTCTATGGTGAGTATCACCTTTTTTACAACATTGTAATAATTTTAATTATTTGAGATTGCAAGAAATAAATTGATGTTAAAAGAAAAATCTGAATTCACCTTCACTCACTAAAATCATGATTTATTAATACACAATGCATTTTGAGACCTGTGGGCTCATCTTCCAGTGCCTCTTTAGTAATTTAGATTTGTATAAAGAATTCTGGGCCATCTTATATGATTGTAAATTATAAAGAGGCACTTGAAGATTAGCCCTCATGGCACAAAATGCATTGTCCACTGATAAATAACGATTTCAATGACTGAAGTGAAATCGTTTTATTTTACAAAAGCAAAACAGTCACTGAATAAACAATGACAGCAATGGATAAATTAAGTAAAATAAATTGATGATTACATGCCATGCTTTTAGTATAATCTTATTTGAGCTTTTGATAAGAAGCAGACAAAATATGGTAAATAAACAGATATTATCTGTTTCCTATAAGAAATGACTATCACAACCATTATGTTTGTAGAATACTGCTTTACAAAGGAAAAGGGCAAATATAATTATATTCGCATATTGAGAATAAAATACATCCAGATTTACAGATAAAGTTAATAATTATGTATTACTGTACTTGGGAGTAAAGATTCCCAGCCATGCACAATAAAGGTGGCATGCAGATATGAAGTAGGGAATAGTGTTTGGACAGAAGAAGGGGAAAATGTTGGGTGGGAAGTTAATGGAGGCTGAGGCAAGGTTGGCTTGGGAATGCAGGATGAGTTGTAAGGATAGCTTCTATTTGCATAGTTCAGAAGGGCTGGTGGAGGGGCCATGATCCAGATGACATGGTAGTGAAGCATCCATTAAAGTACAGTGTGTTACACTCAGTTGCGTGTTGTGCCACTGGGTGGTCTATCTTGCTTTTGGCTGGGGTTTGGCAGTGACCATTGATACTGATGTGCGCCTGGTTGGTGGTCATCCCAATGTAAAAAGTTGGGCAATTATTGCAGATGGACTGGCATATGCTGAATCTGCTTTCACAGGTAGCCTGGTCTCTGAAAAAGTGACAGGGCTGAACTAGTAAGTGCCGTGTTGGAGTAGGCAGGTATTGCAACTGAGTCTTTCACAGGGATGTGAACTGTGTGTCACAGGCATGGAAGTAATGGTGGTATAGGTGTAAACTAGGATGTTATGCAGGTTGAGTGGGTAACTGAACACCAGCCTGGGGTGGGGGGGGGGGTGGTTGCAAGGATCTTTAATAGTATGTCTCTCGATTTAGAGTATGAGGATATGGTGTAGGAGATTTGTTTGGGTAATGTCTGTGTGGAAAGTAATGTTTGTCTGTGAAAGCCTTGGTGAGGTCTTCAGTATTCCGTGAGAGGGAGTGCTTTTCACTATAGAGAGGATGTGTGCTGGAGGCAAGTCTGTATGGGAGAGGGGTTTTTTTTTTTTTTTTTTTTTTTTTTTTTTTTTTTTTTTTTTTTTTTTTTTTTTTTTTTTTTTTTTTTTTGGTGGAAGGGGTGACTTATTAAAGTGTGGGGTATTGATTCTGATTGGTGGTTTTGATGTAAAGTTAGGTGCGGATGGTGCCATAAGAGAGGAGGAAAATGGCATGTTGGGTTGAGAAGGACCAGGTGAAATGGATGGGGAAGAATGTTTTGATGTAGTGAAGGTATGAAGAGTTTTCCTGGCCAAGGGTGCAGATCATGAAGATATTAATGTGAATTGGAACCATATCATGGATTTGTGCTTTGGGAGGCTAAAAATGTTTCCTCTAGCTGGCCCAGCAACTGGTTGTAAGGGTTCACAAGGGCATGCTGCAGAGTTGCTGGTATACGTTCCCTTCAAAGGAGAAATTATTTTGTGAGGCATATGAGACACGGGGTGGTAAGTTTAGAATCTATGGGTTATAGGGGAAAGTAGTGTACCTGGGCTTTGGGAATGTTGGTGTATATGGAGGTCCACAGTAACGAATAGGAATCCAAAAAGCAAAGGGTTGGGAATGCTGATTAGTCTTTGGAAGAAATTGTTGGTGTCTTTGATATGAAAAGTTAAGTTTTGCACAATTGATTGCAGATGTTGAGCAACAAGGGCCAAGAGTCTTTTTCAGTGAGGGCACAATAATCAACCACAATGGGACATCCAGGATTAATCTGTCAAAAATGTTATGTCATACACCAACAGAAATGTCAATTAATAAATAATATTTGATCATATTCAGATCTAAAAATAGTATCATGTAAAAACTTTCCATTACATTACTATAAGCAGAAAAATATAATGGATAATTTGCAACTGTGCAATTGATTATGGAGATGTGCAAGCAACTACTCATATCTTCAGAGAACTGCAAGTTATCAAAGAGACATAAAATTTCCTAACTATGCTGGACTCTTGAGTGATCTGCAACTCAAGACAATGGATGGTGGGACAATGGGGAGTGGAATAAAAGAAAGGAGGCAGGACTAAGGAGTGGGAGGGATGGCATGAATGTAACTGATTTACATACAGAAATATTTAATTTTCATGTAAATTGTTGAAAATAGATGAGCTCACAATTCAATTTATGGTAAAATACTAGCAGTGTAAAATAATGGAAGTAGGAAAGTGATCAAATATTGGTCAACATTAGTCTACATGAAAAGAAATATGCAATGGAGACTGAAATAAAAATTAAATTTCAATTTCAACTCAGTAGCAGAATCATTACAAATATATCATCAAAATTGTGGCAATACACTGCTGGCCATTAAAATTGCTACACCAAGGGTATTCATTGGACAAATGTATTATACTAGAACTGACATGTGATTATATTCTTACGCAATTTGGGTGCATAGATCCTGAGAAATCAGTATCCAGAACAACTGCCTCTGGCCATAACAACGGCCTTGATACACCTGGGCATTGAGTCAAACAGAATGTGGATGGTATGTACAGGTACAGATGCCCCTGCAGCTTCAACATGATACCACAGTTCATCAAGAGTAGTGACTGGCATATTGTGACGAGCCAGTTGCTCGGCCATCATTGAACAGATGTTTTCAGTTGGTGAGAGATCTGGAGAATGTGCTGGCCAGGGCAGCAGTAAAGCATTTTCCGTATCCAGAAAGGCCCGTACAGGACATGCAACATGCGGTCGTGCATTATCCTGCTGAAATGTAGGGTTTCACAAGGATCAAATGAAGGGTAGAGCCATGGGTCATAACACATCTGAAATGTAATGGCCACTGTTCAAAGTTCCATCGATGCGAACAAGAGGTGACCGAGATGTGTAACCAATGGTACCCCACACTATCACACCGAGTGATTCGCCAGTATGGTGATGATGAATACATGCTTCCAATGCACGTTCACTGCAATGTTGCCAAACATGGATGCGACAATCATGATGCTGTAAACAGAACCTGGATTCATGCAAAAACATGACATTTTGCCATTCATGAAACCTGGTTCGTCATTGCATACACCATTGCAGGCACTCCTGTCTGTGATGCAGCGTTGAGGGTAACCGCAGCCATGGTCTCCAAGCTGATAGTCCATGCTGCTGCAAATGTCATTGAACTGTTTGTGCAGATGGTTGTTGTCTTGAAAACATACCCATCTGTAGACTCAGGGATCAAGACGTGGCTTCATGATCTGTCACAGCCATGCAGATAAGATGTCTATCATCTCGATTGCTAGTGATACGAGGCCATTGGAATCCAACACGGCATTCTGTATTGCCCTCCTGAACCCACTGATTCCATATTCTACTAACAGTCATTGGATCACAACCAATGCGAGCTGCAATGTTGTGATATATTAAACTGCAATCATAATAGGCTACAATCCAATCTTTGTCAAAGTCGGAAATTTGATGGTATGCATTTCTCCTCGTTACACGAGGCATTACAACAACATTTCACCAGGCAATGCCGGTCAACTACTCTTTGTGTATGAGAAATCAGTTGGAAACTTTGCTCATGTCAGCATGTTGTAGTGGTCACCACCGGTGCCAACCTTATGTGAATGCTCTGAAAAGCTAATCATTTGTATATCACAGCATCTTCTTCCTGTCGGTTAAATTTCGCATCTGTAGCACGTCGTCTTCATGATGTAGCAATTGTAATGGCCAGGAGTGTATATTGGTAATCATAATCTTTGTGTACAAGCTGTGAGGTGAATTGACCTTAAACAATTTAGGGAAATGACTGAAAAACAATCTTACACCAAAAAGGGTTTTAAGTGCTGTCCTCACAAATATAACACTAGTGATTTACTATTGTGTCAGATAACTCATTTTGTTTTTGTGGACAAATATTCCAAACATAAAAATGTCTTAATCTTACTTTCTCATACTGTTTTATAATTTACACAGTTAAAGGCTATACAAGATAAAAGAAGCATTTCTATTTTTCTGTAAAGCAGAAATTCACTTTTATATGAATTTTCTTGTAATAAAAGCTCAAAGTTGTTTATATTTTATAAAAATTTGAAACATTACTTTAAAAGTAGAGTCAAGAGTACCTTTAACAATCATATCCAGTTGCTTCATATTGAACACAGTCTCATATGTAGGTAAACTATTATGTTTTTGAACTTCTGCCCTCACACTTGATTGCAGCTCTTGATTGAGTGCCAAGTGATAAAGTGTGAAATAAATTATATGAAATGATATACTGAATTCTTCTAACAGTGACAGACAGTCCTGGCCCACCATTTCATGATCTTCAAGTTCTGCAAGCAGATGCAACAGAGGAAAATGGTTAATAAATAATAAGTAATAGCTAGAACATTGCAATAAGAATATGTGCAAGCAAAAGTTGGGCATTATTATCATGCAATTAAAACTCAATAAAATAATCACCAATATATGGTACAGGAAATTAATTGTTGGGGCTTCAGTACAAACAGAACATTTCACACGCCCACCTAAAAAAAAAAAAAAGCCAGCCTGCTGTGATTGAACTACAAATATTTCGTGGTTTATCTGACGATTTTAACACATTGTTGATGGTGCCTGAGTGTGACTCGTGCAACACTAAAAATTTGTAGTAGTGATTTTGCAGCCTGTCCTCTGTTGGTAACCACGTAAAATGAAGTAGAAAGGTTCTCTGCATTGTGATCCCACTTAGTGAGTGGAGTTTTAACTAATTGTACGCTACAAAAGGGGTCTCTATTTATCACTATCTGTTGAGTTGTACACTTGTGTGCGACCTGCATTGCTCGCACTCTCCGTATTCTCAATATGGTGAATTTACATGAAAGTGATGAGAAGAGGAAATAGATGATTCTGATTCAGAAGAAAAAGGCGATTATCTGTAAGAATCATATGTGCAAGGTTCTTTTTTTTGGGGGGGGGGGGTATAAAAACAAATTTTACTATAAAAAGAAAATGTATATGCTAATTACAATATTTAATAATAATTTTTTAAATAGATAAATGAGATTTCATTGTTTTAAATGAGACAACCAACTCAATTATTGCATTTGTAGATAGAAAGTTGTAATTTTCGAAAAACTTGTTTAAAAACAGCAGCCCAGCTGCCCCATGCAGAGTCACTTATGGCAGTCTTGAACGCTTTAACAATAATATCAACTGGCTCATTAGATACAGATCACTGAAGAAACATATTGTATCAAGAAATTATAAACAACTCAACTGATTGTGTGGGAAGAAATTTTGGAAAGAAAACAGTTAATGGCAATTTTAACTCCACCTTAAACATATACTTCCAAGTGCTGTTTCAGGCTTTTCCAACATAATATCTGCCTGAATGGTTCATGGGAGTTACAATGTATAGTACTGTAAAAACCAAACAATATTTCAGTGAGGCAGCTGCTTGTTACCTTCAGGTGCTACTGATATCATTGAGGCTCTGCTCACCAAAATGTGTGCAAGGTTTTTTTTTTTTTTTTTTTTTTTTTTTTTTTTTTTTTTTTTTTTTTTTTTTTTTTTTTTTTTTTTTTACCAAGGTGCAGGCACTGGCACTGGCACTGGCACTGCTGTGACATCATAGTACACCTGACTGTTAATGGGGTAAACACTGAGAGCACTTGCCAGAGGACTGAGCTGCTGGAGGTCTTAAGTATTGTGGTATGAGTGGGACAGTGCACAAATGGTTTAAATCATACTTAACTGGAAGAGTGCAGAAAGTTGAAATAAGCAGTTCACATGATATAGATGAAACAATTAATTCTTCTAACTGGGAAGTTATCAAAAATGGGGCCCCACAAGGTTTGGTCTTGGGTCCTTTGCTGTTCTTAATATATATTAATGACTTGCCATTCTACATTCACGAAGATGCTAAGCTAGTACTTTTTGCTGAGGATACAAGTATAGCTATCACACCTGACAAACAGGAATTAACTGATGAAATTGTAAATGATATCTTCCAGAAAGTTATTAAGTGATTCTCTTCAAATGGACTCTCATTAAACTTTTATAAAACCCAGTATATAAAGTTTCATACACTAAATGGCATGACACCATTAATAAATTTAGACTTTGAACATAAATCTGTAGCTAAGGTTGAATATTCAAAATTTTTAGGTGTTTGCATTGACAAGGGACTGAATTGGAAGAAACATATTGAAGATCTCCTGAAACGTCTGAGTTCAGCTACTTATGCTATCAGAGTCATTGCAAAATTTGGTGATATACATCTCAGTAAATTAGATTACTACACCTATTTTCATTCACTGCTTTCATATGGGATCATATTCTGGGGCAATTCAACATTGAGAAAAAAGTATTCATTGCACAAAAGTGTGTAATCAGAATAATTGCTAGAGACCACCCAAGAGCATCCTGCAGACATTTATTTAGGTATATAGAGATACTCACAAGCTTTCGCCACCACTGGCAGCTTCTTCAGGAAAAAGAGGAAAAAAGGGGAGGAAAAGGGAAGGATATGGGTTTTAAGGAAGTGGAAAAGGAGTCATTCCAATCCCAGGAGTGGAAGGACTTACCTTAGGGGGAAAAAAGGAAGGTAAACAAATACACACACACTCAGACATATCGAAACGCAAACACACCTAGACAGTGTTTGCGTTTCGATATGTCTGAGTGTGTGTGTATTTGTTTACCTTCCTTTTTTCCCCCTAAGGTAAGTCCTTCCACTCCTGGGATTGGAATGACTCCTTTTCCACTTCCTTAAAACCCATATCCTTCCCTTTTCCTCCCCTTTTTTCCTCTTTTTCCTGAAGAAGCTGCCAGTGGTGGCGAAAGCTTGTATGTGTGTTTGTGTGTGATTTTATTTGTTTCTCTCGACGAGCCGGTCCTTTTGGTAAGTCATCTCTTTTCTATTTTTAGTTTTATTTATCCCACCGGGAAAGTTTCCCTCTATGTTCTTCATCTATTTTTTACGTATATATATATATATATATATATATATATATATATATATATATATATATATATATATATATAAAAATAACAATAGAAAAGAGATGACTTACCAAAAGGACCGGCTCGTCGAGAGAAACAAATAAAATAACACACAAACACACATACAAGCTTTCGCCACCACTGGCAGCTTCTTCAGGAAAAAGAGGAAAAAAGGGGAGGAAAAGGGAAGGATATGGGTTTTAAGGAAGTGGAAAAGGAGTCATTCCAATCCCAGGAGTGGAAGGACTTACCTTAGGGGAAAAAAAGGAAGGTAAACAAATACACACACACTCAGACATATCGAAACGCAAGCACACCTAGACAGACATTTGTGAAAAGCAAAGAAGTTGGACAGAGATACCAATTGAGGCAGAGGCTCTGTCCACAGAACCCAGGCAAAGATGCTAAAGATAGTGGGTGGGAATTTGAGTTAGCGGAGATTGAGACCAGGTGGGCAACGGGAGGAAAGAATAAGCTGAAGGGCAAGTTCCCATCTCCGGAGTTCTGAAAGGTTGGTGTCGGTGGGAAGTATCCAGATAACCCGGACGGTGTAACACTGCGCCAAGATGTGCTGGCCGTGCACCAAGGCATGTTTAGCCACAGGGTGATCCTCATTACCAACAAACACTGTCTGCCTGTGACCGTTCATGCGAATGGACAGTTTGTTGCTGGTCATTCCCACATAGAACGCTTCACAGTGCAGGCATGTTAGTTGGTAAATCACGTGGGTGCTATCGCAAGTGGCTCTGCCCTTGATCGTGTACACCTTCCGGGTTACTGGACTGGAGTAAGTGGTGGTGGAAGGGTGCATAGGGCAGGTTTTACAACGGGAGCGGTTGCATGGGTAGGAGCCAGAGGGTAGGGAAGGTGGTTTGGGGGTTTCATAGGGATGGACTAGGAGGTTACGAAGGTTAGGTGGGCGGCGGAAAGACACTCTCGGAGGAGTGGGGAGGATGTCATTAAGGATGGATCTCATTTCAGGGCAGGATTTAAGGAAGTCGTATCCCTGCTGGAGAGCCACATTCAGAGTCCGCTCCAGTCCCGGAAAGTATCCGGTGACAAAAGGGGCACTTCTGGGATTCTTCGGTGGAAGGTTCTGGATTTGGAGGAATGAGGAGGTGGCTCTGGTAATTTGCTTCTGAACCAGATCAGGAGGATAGCTGCGGGATGTGAAGGCTGTTATTAGGTTATTGGTGTACTGGTTCAGGGATTCGGGACAGAGCCACCTCCTCATTCCTCCAAATCCAGAACCTTCCACCGAAGAATCCCAGAAGTGCCCCTTTTGTCACCGGATACTTTCCGGGACTGGAGCGGACTCTGAATGTGGCTCTCCAGCAGGGATACGACTTCCTTAAATCCTGCCCTGAAATGAGATCCATCCTTAATGACATCCTCCCCACTCCTCCGAGAGTGTCTTTCCGCCGCCCACCTAACCTTCGTAACCTCCTAGTCCATCCCTATGAAACCCCCAAACCACCTTCCCTACCCTCTGGCTCCTACCCATGCAACCGCTCCCGTTGTAAAACCTGCCCTATGCACCCTTCCACCACCACTTACTCCAGTCCAGTAACCCGGAAGGTGTACACGATCAAGGGCAGAGCCACTTGCGATAGCACCCACGTGATTTACCAACTAACATGCCTGCACTGTGAAGCGTTCTATGTGGGAATGACCAGCAACAAACTGTCCATTCGCATGAACGGTCACAGGCAGACAGTGTTTGTTGGTAATGAGGATCACCCTGTGGCTAAACATGCCTTGGTGCACGGCCAGCACATCTTGGCGCAGTGTTACACCGTCCGGGTTATCTGGATACTTCCCACCGACACCAACCTTTCAGAACTCCGGAGATGGGAACTTGCCCTTCAGCTTATTCTTTCCTCCCGTTGCCCACCTGGTCTCAATCTCCGCTAACTCAAATTCCCACCCACTATCTTTAGCATCTTTGCCTGGGTTCTGTGGACAGAGCCTCTGCCTCAATTGGTATCTCTGTCCAACTTCTTTGCTTTTCACAAATGTCTGTCTAGGTGTGCTTGCGTTTCGATATGTCTGAGTGTGTGTGTATTTGTTTACCTTCCTTTTTTTCCCCTAAGGTAAGTCCTTCCACTCCTGGGATTGGAATGACTCCTTTTCCACTTCCTTAAAACCCATATCCTTCCCTTTTCCTCCCCTTTTTTCCTCTTTTTCCTGAAGAAGCTGCCAGTGGTGGCGAAAGCTTGTATGTGTGTTTGTGTGTTATTTTATTTGTTTCTCTCGACGAGCCGGTCCTTTTGGTAAGTCATCTCTTTTCTATTGTTATTTTTATTTATCCCACCGGGAAAGTTTCCCTTAAAACCCGTATCCTTCCCTTTCTCCTCTCCTTCCTCTCTCTTTTTCCCGAAGAAGCCACCACTGGTGGCGAAAGCTCGAATGGTTGTGTGTTTTTGTGTGTGTTTGGTGTTCCTATCGACGAGCCTGTACTTTAGGTAAGTCAAAAATCTTTATTTTATACCATTATCCCACCTGGAAGGTCTCCTTCTATAATATATATATATATATATATAGAAAAGAGATGACTTACCAAAAGGATCGGCTCGTCGAGAGAAACAAATAAAATCACACACAAACACACATACAAGCTTTCGCCACCACTGGCAGCTTCTTCAAGAAAAAGAGGAAAAAAGGGGAGGAAAAGGGAAGGATATGGGTTTTAAGGAAGTGGAAAAGGAGTCATTCCAATCCCAGGAGTGGAAGGACTTACCTTAGGGGAAAAAAAAGGAAGGGAAACAAATACACACACACTCAGACATATCGAAACGCAAACACACCTAGACAGACATTTGTGAAAAGCAAAGAAGTTGGACAGAGATACCAATTGAGGCAGAGGCTCTGTCCACAGAACCCAGGCAAAGATGCTAAAGATAGTGGGCGGGAATTTGAGTTAGCGGAGATTGAGACCAGGTGGGCAACGGGACGAAAGAATAAGCTGAAGGGCAAGTTCCCATCTCCGGAGTTCTGAAAGGTTGGTGTCGGTGGGAAGTATCCAGATAACTCGGATGGTGTAACACTGCGCCAAGATGTGCTGGCCGTGCACCAAGGCATGTTTAGCCACAGGGTGATCCTCATTACCAACAAACACTGTCTGCCTATGACCGTTCATGCGAATGGACAGTTTGTTGCTGGTCATTCCCACATAGAACGCTTCACAGTGCAGGCATGTTAGTTGGTAAATCACGTGGGTGCTATCGCAAGTGGCTCTGCCCTTGATCGTGTACACCTTCCGGGTTACTGGACTGGAGTAAGTGGTGGTGGAAGGGTGCATAGGGCAGGTTTTACAACGGGGGCGGTTGCATGGGTAGGAGCCAGAGGGTAGGGAAGGTGGTTTGGGGGATATATATATATATATATATATATATATATATTCACTCATGAAATTTGTTATTAACAATCTGACCCAATTCAAAAGTAATAGCTACAACACTAGGAGAAAGAATGATATTCACTATTCAAGGTTAAATCTAACTTTGGCTCAGAAAGGGGTGAATTATGCTGCCACAAAAATCTTAGGTCACTTACCAAGTAGCATCAAAAGTCTGAAAGATGGCCACCTAGTATTTAAAACGAAATTAAAGAAATTTCTGAATGGTAACTCATTCTATAATGTAGATGAATTTTTAGATAAAACTTAAAAAAAAAAAAAAAAAAAAAAAACCTGACACGTTCCACATCATTACGAAATGTCGTATATATGATCTATGGAACAAATATTAATCTAATCTCATCTGTGTAGTGTGGGTATTAATCTAATCTAATCTAATCTAATCTGTGTGGCGTGGGCAAGAGCAGCTGCTGGCTTTGGACCCCATGTGCACACACAAAGAGGGAAATAAGTGTGTGTTTTACACATCTTGGCTTTGATTATCCATCTACATAGTTTTGTTACTATCATCTGTATCTGACTGATGATTCCTCCACAGTACCAAGGCCAGTTCCCATGCTTCACTAAGTTGTAACCCTCTATCTTCATTAATTATAGGTCATTGGCAATGCATATTGTGACAGCCTCTTTAATTATGAAGTCCTAATAGGTGGCAGTGGAAGAGAGGATCTTGGTCTCTTGATATTTCATACACTGTTCATACAGTGCTCAGCTACAGTCAATTTTTCTGGCTGACCCAATCTTGTGTGACATTATCACATCTGTCTTTCACAGTGCAACACATCTGATCAGTATAAGATTTTCCACACTTGCATGGGATGTTATATATATTTATGGTCTCCTGAGACCAAAGTTGTCTTTCATCTGAAGCCAAGCTGCACATATTCTTACTTTGTAAATTTCCATGAGAAATGCAATGTCTTCTGCTCACTTGCCACTATCAGATTATTATTATGTTAATTGGCTATGTATTGGACTGTGTCATTGGTCCTAATTAACCCTGTGATGCATGAATTACTAACAAATGTGCAGAAAATTTTGAAATGGCATTGATGTAGTAAAAAGAACAATGTCTTCTGTCACGAAATACAAACATTTATTGCAATTTACTATCTACATGGAAAAATACAGTGATGTCCTGTGAAGTTGACACTGGGCACTTGATAACTCCAGAGTCCTCTCTGTGAGATTTTCCTTTTTCTATGGAAGTTTTTGAAGAAATTAGGATGTAGAGGATCCTAGTGTTTAGTGAAAATTTCTTTGCCTCTTCATTGTGAAATTGGGAAAATCATTTCAAACCCATTTGCTGCCACTTCACACTCTTCGTCTTGACACACGCTTATCATTTCATCTAGTGACACCTACAGTGTAGAATCTAGCTGAAGGGTCCTTTCGAGTAGACTCCATCACACATTATGAGTTCAAAAAGGACCACAGATGCTAACAAATAGGTCCAATAACAGCCATTCACTACAGTAGACACCATGTGCCACAGGGTTAAATGATAGTATTTTTATTGGCATCCTTCAACTGTGTGTCTTACAAGTTACAACATCTACTAGTTCAAATAAAGTTAAAAACATACCACATTGGTTGGTCTTTTAATCAATTTAGGTATTTAAATATCCATTAGTTGTGTGGAAAATAGCAGTGTCTATTGCAAAGCTGTAAAACAAGTAATGAAGTCTTATAGATAGGACTTAGTATTTCTAGAGGTAAAATTATTTTCTTGAATGAATAGCATTGGGTAAAGCCTTCAGCCTTCTCCTACTCCTTTCCCAACCACTGTGTCTCCTTATGCTCTTCAACTCTTATAATTGCTGCCTGGTTTCTCATCAAGTTGTGTACAACTTTTATTTCCCTAGATTTTACCCCTGCTCCATTCAGAATTTGAAAGAGTGTATTTTAGTCAACATTTCAAAAGTGGTCTCCACATCCACAGAAGCTATTAAAGTATGTTTGTCTTTTCTTATCCTATGTAGATATCTTCTACAGTATATTGTGAATTGTCTCACATTATCCAACATTTCTCCTAAATCCAAACTGATCTTTCCCAAAGTCAATGCATACCAGTTTTTCGATGGTCTGAAAATAATTCATCTTTATCTATTTCCTCTCCCCTTTCCACAATACTGCATTCTAGTTCGTTTCCCTTGTGTAGCTCCTCTAAATATTTCTTCCACCTTTCAGCTTTTCCTTCTTTGCTTAGTATTGGTTTTCCATCATAGCTCTTGATATTCACACAGGATCTCTTTAAATTTCCTGTAGGCAGTATGTATTTTTCCCCTAGTTGTAATTCTTTTACAGACTTGCACCTGCCCTCTAACAACTTTTACAAAGGCATTCTGCGCTTTCTGTCGAACTCATTTTTTAATTTTCTGCACTCCCTTTTTCCTGCTTATTTGATGAATTTTTGTATTTTCTTATTTCATCACTTATATTCAGTACATACTTCCTGTGTTATCGAAGGATTTACTAGGCCTTGTCTTCCTACCTGCTTCCTCTGCTGCTTTACTATTTCATCTCTCAAAGATACACATTCTTCTCATACTGTGTTTCCTTCTGCCAGTTTGCTTGATGCTTCCTCTGAAACTTATAACAACCTCAGGTTCCTTCACTTCATACAGGTTCAATTTCCTTACTTTTTATCTTCCTTTAGTTTTTATCTACAGTTCATAACCAATACGTTATGGTCATAATCTATATCTGCTCCTGGATATGTCTTACATTTTAAAACAAGGTTCTAAAATCTATGTATTTTCATTATAAAACCAGCTGAAAACCTTCTGTCTCTTCCATTTATACAACCTTGTGTCTTGCACATGGGGGGAATATTCTCACAATTTATTTAAGCAAGCATGGAAGAAACAAGAGCATCAAACTCAAGAAGATGATTAAACAACCTTCTTTCACGATTATTAAGCCAAGTGTTGGTGATGAAACCCATGCCCTGTACAAAATTCTACCAGGCAACTTCCAATTTCATTCATAGTACTGAATTCCATTCATCTGGATCAAAAATCAAATGTTTCTCTTCCTTAACTGTCTGGAAAATTTATTTAATATCATAATACATTTTTTTCAATCTCCTGATCATCAGCAGATCCAGGTGGCATAAACTTGTACTTCTGTGGTGGGTGTTGTCTTCATGTCTGCATTTGCTACAATAAAGTGGTCACTATACTGTTTGTAGTAACCTGCATTAATATTTTATTATTCATTATTAGTCCTACTCTTGCATTAGTCCAACTGCTGTTATGTCCCTATACTCACCTTCGTCCTACCACCATACATCATTAATCCTCATTACATCTGATAACAATCTTTCTGCAAATTCCAATCATATTACCAAAATTTTCTGGGCTCCTGTGTCGTGGTCTTATGAATTTGTTACTGAAACCCAATGTTTTGTCCCCATCTGCAGAGGACATTCTGAAGGGGGATTGTGGCACTTCTGTATATCCAATACACACCCTCCCTTGTTACTGACTGCAGCCGAATTCCGTTTACGAGGGTTGTGTGCAGTGGTGTGACATCAGATATTTTGGTTAGGCACGTGCAGTTCATCATTGCCGATTGCTGTTGTCCGTTGTTAATATTATCCCATGGTGAAATACTGTTACATTTCTTCTTCAACATTGGAATCCAGATTTCATTCAGTTTCATGCCCTCCTTCATCCTATTGAAGTTGTTAGGGTGTTTTAACATTTCTATAGCCTCTCTGTGCAGTCTTCCGGGATATCCATTTGTGGCTGCCAAAACTTGAGTCTTATCAAATTGAATAAGGTGGTCCCATGGTTGAAAAACATATTCAGCAACAGCTGATCTGTCAGTCTTTCCCCTTCTACAGTTTTCCTTGTGCCCTTCTAGTAGTTTCTTGACTGTTCTTTTTGTCGTACCCACATATAGGTCTCCACAGCTACAAGGAATCCTATAAATTCCTGCTTCTTCCAGTGGTTTGTAAGCATCCTTTGCCGATTTCATATGATCCTGTATCTTCCGAGTAGTTTGTAAATAATGGCGACATTCTGTTTCATCAAAAGTTTAATGGTGTGGTCAGAGGCGTCCTTAATAAAAGGCAGGAAGACTTGAGATTTCACAGGAACCATTTCATCATTTTCAACTGTACACATCAGTCTCAACACTCTCCTTAACTCTGTGGATGAATAGCCATTCTTAAGTAAAGCATTAGTCAGGGGTTTCAATTCCGCATTGAGTAATTCTAGTTCTAAGATGTTTCTTGCTCTATCTGCCAGCATCTTTATTATGCCGTGCTTTTGTTGTGGGTGGTGGTTTGACTCCTGGTGCAGATAACAGTCTGTGTGTATGGGCTTCCAATATACTGTATGGCCCAATCTGCCAATCCCCTTTTTGAAAACTGACACATCAAGAAAATCCAGTTTTCCATCTACCCCCTTTTCCATGGTAAATAGAATTCTAGGGTTAACCTCGTTGAGGTGTTCAAGGAAATAATGCAGCTCCTCTCCACCATGCCTCTACACAACAAATGTATCACCCATACAGCGGAACCAAATGGCAGTTTTTGTTTGTTTGCTATTTTCAATGCCTGTTCCTCGAATTTTTCATTGTAGAAATGTATCATAACTGGGCTTAAAGGGCTCTCCATAGCCACACTATCTACCACAGAAGTCATTGTTCCATTTGAAATAAGTAATTGTGAGGCAATATTTGAACAGAACTGCAATGTTGGGAGGAAAGATGAGATTCACCTGTTGCAGCACCTCATTGACCGGAACCATAGTAAACAGGGATACCTCTGGCTTTACCAATATGTCATTTAATTTACTTATAAAATGTCTCAAATTCTTGATATAGGAATCTGAGTGGCCCACATGCTGTTGTAATAGTGTTGTCAAGAACTTGGCAATCAAATAGACTGGCAAAGCAATAGCACTATGATTTCTATGAAAAGATGGATGGTGTGGCTATGGAAAGCCTTTTAAGCCCAGTTATAGCAAATACCTAACTGGGAAATTTTGAGGAACAGGCACTGAAAACAGTGAACAAAAAACCTGCCATTTGGTCCCACTATGTGGATGATATGTTGTTGTGTGGAGACATGCAGGGAAACTGGATTGTTTCCTTGAACACCTCAACAGGATTAATTCTAGAATTCAGTTTACCATGGAGGAGGAGGCAGATGGAAAATTGAATTTCTTGCAATGTCAGTTTTCATTAAGGGGAATGGCAGATTGGGCCATACAATTTATAGGAAGCCCACCCACACAGACCATTATCTGAACCGGTATTCAAACCACCACCCACAACAAAATCAGGGCATAATACAAATATTGGTGGACAGCACAAGGAACATCTTCGAACCGGAATTACTCAAGGCGGAATTAAAACACTTGGCTAATGCTTTACTTAAGAAAGGATATTCGTTCACAGAGATAAGGACAGTCTTGAGACTGACACATAGAGTTGAAAATGATGAAAAGTTCCTGTGAAATCTAAAGTCTTCCTGCCTTTTATCAAGGATATCGCTGACTGCATCAGTAAAATTTTGATGAAACGGAAAGTTGGTGTTGTTTACTAACTTACCTGAAAGAAATAAGATCATCTGAAATCGACAATGTCTGAGTGTGTGTGTATTTGTTTACCTTCCTTTTTTTCCCCTAAGGTAAGTCCTTCCACTCCTGGGATTGGAATGACTCCTTTTCCACTTCCTTAATACCCATATCCTTCCCTTTCTCCTCCCCTTTTTCCCTCTTTTTCCTGAAGAAGCTGCCAGTGGTGGCGAAAGCTTGTATGTGTGTTTGTGTGTGATTTTATTCTTTCTATCGACGAGCCGGTCCTTTTGGTAAGTCATCTCTTATTTATTTTTGTTTATCCCACCAGGAAAGTTTCGAAACGAAAATTATAGAGGGAAACTTTCCTGGTGGGATATATATATATATAATAGAGGAAAAATTCCTAACAGGAAAAAAATATACGTAAAAAATAGATGAAGAACACTTACCAGGCGAAGGGGCACAGGCAGTAATAGCAACAAATAAACACACAGACACACACACACTCAAAAATGCTAGCTTTCGCAGCCTAGCTGCTTCATCAGGCAGAAGGGAAGGAGAGGGAAAAGGAAATGATGAGGGATTTAAGGAAGGGGGTAAGGAGCCATTTCAATCCCGGGACAGGAAAGACTTACCTTGGGGGAAAAATGGAAGGTAAATAAATGCACATACACCCACACATTTACACAGACACAAGTACACTTAGGCAGACATACTGTAGAACTGTAGAAAGCAAAGAAGTTAGAAGTTAGACAGAGATGCCACTTGAGGCAGAGGCTCTGTCCAGAGAACCAAGGCAAAGATGTTAAGATGGTGGGTGGGAATTCGAATTTAGCGGAGGTTGAGACCAGGTGGGCAACGGGAAGAGAGAATATGCTGAAGGGCTAGTTCCCATCTCCGGAGTTCTGAAGGATTGGTGTCAGTGGGAAGTATCCAGATAACCCGGACGGTGTAGCACTGTGCCAAGATGTGCTGGCCATGCACCAAGGCATGTTTAGCCACAGGGTGATCCTCGTTACCAACAAACACTGTCTGCCTGTGTCCATTCATGCAAATGGACAGTTTGTTGCTGGTCATTCCCACATAGAACGCTTCACAGTGCAGGCATGTCAGTTGGTAGATCACGTGGGTACTATCGCAAGTGGCTCTGCCTTTGATCGTGTACACCTTCCGGGTTACGGGACTGGAGTAAGTGGTGTTGGAAGGGTGCATAGGGCAGGTTTTACAACGGGGGCAGTTACAAGGGTAGGAGCCAGAAGGTAGGGAAGGTGGTTTGGGGATTTCATAGGGGTGGACTAGGAGGTTACGGAGGTTAGGTGGGCGGCGGAAAGACACTCTCGGTAGAGTAGGAAGGATGTCATGAAGGATGGATCTCATTTCGGGGCAGGATTTAAGGAAGTCGTATCCTTGCTGGGGAGCCACATTCAGAGTCCGCTCCAGTCCCGGAAAGTATCTGGTGACAAGAGGGGCACTTCTGGGGTTCTTCTGTGGAAGATTCTGAATTTTGGGGGGATGAGGAAGTGGCTCTGGAAATTTGCTTCTGTACCAGATCAGGAGTTTAGCCGTGGGATGTGAAAGCTGTTATTAGGTTATTGGTGTACTGGTTCAGGGATTCGGGACTGGAGCAGACTCGTTTGCCACGAAGACCTAAGCTGTAGGGAAGGGAACGTTTCATGTGGAATGGATGGCAGCTGTCATAGTGTAGGTACTGTTGTTTGTTGGTTGGTTTGATGTGGACGGATGTGTGAAGTTGGCCGTTGGACAGATGGAGGTCGACATCAAGGAAAACAACAGTACCTACACTATGACAGCTGCCATCCATTCCACATCCTGCCCGCCATCTTTAACATCTTTGCCTCGGTTCTGTGGACAGAGCCTCTGCCTGAAGTGGTATCTCTGTCCAACTTCTTTGGTTTCTACAAATGTCTGCCTAGGTGTGTTTGGGTGTGGATATGTCTGAGTGCGTGTGTATTTGTTTACCTTCCCTTTTGTCCCCTAAGGTAAGTCCTTCCACTCCTGGGATTGGATCGGCTCCTTTTCCACTTCCTTAAAACCCGTATCCTTCCCTTTCTCCTCTCCTTCCTTCCTCTTTTTCCCGAAGAAGCCACCACTGGTGGCGAAAGCTCAAATGTTTGTGGCTTTTTTTTTTTTTTTTTTTTTTTTTTGTGTGTGTGTGTGTGTTTGGTGTTTCTGTCGACGAGCCTGTACTTTAGGTAAGTCAAAAATCTTTATTTAAACAAATTTAAAAAATAGAAAATGGATGACTTACCCAAAGCACTGGCTCATCAATAGGCACAAATAAAATCACACACAAACACACATACAAGCTTTCGCAACCGTTGGTCGCTTCATCTGGAAAAGAGGAAGAAAGGAGAGGAGAAAGGGAAGGATATGGGTTTTGAGGAAGTGGAAAAGGAGTCATTCTAATCCCAGGAGTGGAAGGACTTACCTTAGAGTAAAAAAAGGAAGGTAATCAAATACACACACACTCACACATATCCAAACGCAAACACACTTAGACAGACGTTTCTCTCTCTCTCTATCTCTCTCTCTCTCTCTCTCTCTCTCTCTCTCTCTCTCTCTCTCTCTATATATATATATATATATATATATATATCGCAAAGGCATGGTGACGAGCTGTGACAGGCACATACAAAAGACACACACATACAACACATTCAGCTATCAGCCATGGCCTTCATCAGAAAATAGAACACTTACGCAGTCACACAGGCACACAACACAGTCACACAACCATCACCTCCGACTGCCACACTCTGCAGTGAATCGGGGATGGACAGGGAGGGGGGATAGGAAGGTTATGTCATGGTGGTGGGGATGGGTTAGATGGGAATAACGAGATGCAGCTTAGGAATGGAGTGGGGAAGTGGGTGAGGGGAGAAACTAAAATAAAATAAAGTAAAATAAATATATTTAGAAATATTTAAAAATTTTGGATTATGATGGTTGTATATCTGTATTAAGACTTTCAATCTAAAATAAGCTATATTTCTTCTGTGGCAGTGGGAGCACACATTTAAAATGAAATGATATGTCTGTACATAAAACAAGAATATTCAAATGATAAAGGCACAAAAATGAACTAAACCAGGCTGATATAATTGTTACTCAACAGAAGTCACCATTTAAATTGCAAAATTGTGTAATATATAATGTGTTTTCAACTTATTTTACATTTATGAATACACAGAAAGATCTATGAAAGCTGCAACATCCTGAAATAACATACTA
Organism: Locusta migratoria; assembly: GCA_026315105.1. NCBI lineage: Eukaryota > Metazoa > Arthropoda > Insecta > Orthoptera > Acrididae > Locusta > Locusta migratoria. The sequence goes on from CM048745.1 coordinate 315,524,147, forward strand.
AAAATCTTCATACTTAGGATATACATAAAGGTATTAAGAGAGCAGAGAAATGGTATGTACTCAACAGCATTCTCTGAGATGAATTTAGAGCTAAGTAGTTACACCAAACCC